>OY728119.1:1966742821-1967992821 GCA_963277665.1 Viscum album | reverse complement strand
CTTTTCACCAGTAGATATACTTGAATCCATTTGAATTATTCTTACCTATGTGACACATTTTAATTTCAAACTATATCAAATGGATGTCAAGAGTGAACTCTTAAATGGTTAAATTATTGAAGGTGTTTTTGTTGAAGAACCCCCTGGATTTTAAAATCCTCATTTTCCAAATCATGTTTTTAAATTAAATAAATATTTATATGGTTTAAAATAATATCATAGAGCTTGGTATGATAGGATCAACCCTTTTAAAAAATTTAAAGGTTTTACTAAAGGTATAACAAATCATAATCTGTTTTTTAAAATAATATCAAAATATTTTTTAGTTATAAAAATTTATGTTGATGATATAATTTTTTGATCTTCTAAAAATTATTTTATGTACTAATTTTTTAAAAATTAGGCCGAGTGAATTTTATATGATTTTAAAGGGTGAGTTAAAATTCTTTCTTGGTTTTCATATTTTTTAAAATAATGATGGAGTTATTTTTTATCAATGTAAGTACACCAAATACCTTATAAAATGTTTTGATTTGGATAAAACAAAAAATATTGATACTCCCATGATTATAACTTGTAATATGGATCTTGATTAAAATGGTAAATCAGTTGACAAAATCCAATTAAAGAGGTATGATAATAAGTTTTCAATATTTATCTTCTATATGACTAGATAATATTTTTTGTGTATGTATGTGTTCTCATTTTCAAAAAAAAATCTATAGAGTAACATTTACTTTTTATTAAAATAATTTTCAAATACCTCATGTATACAAACAATTTAGTATTTTTCTATTCTAGATGATTAGAATTTAATGTTGTGAGTTATTCAGATGAATATTTTTTTCGTAGTAATTTAGAGGGAGAAAGAACCTCTAGAGCATGTAACATTTTTGGAAGGCTACTAGTTTCATTGTGTAGTAACAAGAAAAATTTATCGTACTTCCTACTATTAAGGCTGAATATATAGATACATGAAGTTTTTTCACACAAATTCAATGGATGAAACACACTTCACTAGATTATGGATATAAATTTAGACATGTTCCTATAAATTATGATAATATATGTTCAATAAATATCTCTAGTATTCTCATATCTCATTCTTGTACAAATCAAATTGATATAAGACATATCATTCTGATATTTCATTTCCAAAAATGTGATATAACTCATGAATTCATTGGAATATAGCATCCTCTTGCGGACATATTTATGAATCTTTTGAATTCTAAAATATTGAGATATATCATATGTGAATTAGCAATGATAAACTTCAATTAATCATTTATTTTCAAATTTTCACCATTGGAGGATCCACCATTGGATGATCCACCATTGGATGATCCACCATTAGATGATCCCCCATTAGAAGATACACTATTGGAAGATCCACTATTAGAATATCCACTATTAGAAGATCCACCAGGGGTGATCCACCATTGTGTGATCCATATTTGGTTGGTCCAAATTTAGGTGGCCCATTGTTGGTTGATCCACTATTGGTTGATCCACCATTGGTGATCCATTATTGGAGATCCACTATTGGAAGATCCACCATTTGAGTCTCTATTTTTCCTAATACTAGTTCTATTTTATTTGATTAAATTTTTTATTAGATTTATTTTTTTATATTTTTTTATATTTTAAAATAAGAAATCACGAATTCATAAAATCAAACATTATATCTGATTCTGGTAACAATATCTCTCCCACATTAGTTCGAACCTTTCAAATTCCCTTATCTCTTGACCTTAAACCTACCTCACACTTGTCCTTATCCTATTGATTTGGTGAAATGGTGAGAGTGAAGTATTCTTCTATGTCATATTATGAAGTATCACATCCCAAGAAGATATCAGGAGGATATTCTAGTCACACTTCTATAGTCAATCTGTAGAATCCTCAACTCTCGACTCGAGTAGTTATTACTGAGAAATAGGTATATGTTTAATGGATTATTTCAAGAAAGTATTTAGTGATAAAGGTGATTCAAGAACAAAGATGGATGAAATGGATTTTAAAGAATGATAGACAATTCTTTCCCAAGATGGCTCACTAATTATAACAATATGAAGAGTATGAATTTGGTGAGAAGAAAGATTTAATTTGAAGTGTGATTGATGGAAAAGAAGTAACATTTTCATCAAATCAATAGGACATATGTGAAAATTTACCTCATAGAGGTATATTAGATAACTTTCAAGGATCTATTCTTAATAAAATAAAATTATTTTTATATGAGAATGTTGTTTTGGGGTTGACTAGAAATGATGATGTATAAAGACTGGCTACTACAGAACTTTATGGGGAATTTATATTTCTATTTAAATTAATCCTGAACTTTCTTTTTCCAAGGAAAGGGGAATTTATCATGATGAGGTACCATGACATTTTTCATTTATTCCATATTAAAATTGGTTTTAAAGTAAACATGTGAAGTTATTTAATGTTACATATTATGGATATGAATGTGACCTCATCTAAATAAAACTCTTTGATCTATCCTAAATTGGTCTCAATCATTTTGGAAGTCAAGGTCTTGGTAGATGAGAATGAATAATCTATAGTAAAGTGTGTTGATTTTTGTTTGAGCCAGTTTACCTATAAAAGGATAATGGTTAATTGTAATATATGGTTAAAAAATGGGTAAAGTATAATGATAAGATATATGAGGATTTCAATACAGTGTATCACCCCACAAGACTTAAGGATATAGTTGATCCTAGATTAGAGCTATATAATTTTTGTGATTTACTCTAATGAGAAAGTGGAAGAAGATGAAGCTGAAATAATAGAAGAATATTTTTTTTTGTCAGTTGAGGAAGGGAGTGACCCAAATGTTTTCAAGAGACACTATTTTTCCTATATATCTACTATCCCCTCTATTTATCTTCCTTCTAGAGAGATATTTTAAAGTGATTTTGGAGAAGGTGAGACTAAAGTTTCAATAGAATAACAGGTTGAGAGTTATTATAAAATATCAAAATAATTATTTTAAGTTTCATAAGGTTCTGATTGTTTTTGAAAATGGTAATGGTGATGGACCTCTGGCCTCAAAAGTCCATGATGTTTTTGTTGATGCTAGTGAGGAAGAATAGTATCATCACACCCCTAATATTTCTTCTTCTTTTCAGAATGATGATGTGAGAGTTTTTTATATTTAGCCTACTTTTGATGTTGGATCTATTTGAGATGATCCTAGAACATATTTTGTGGGGTAGGAATCCCAAACTCTACTAGTCATAGATCAGTTCATAGAGGTGAACAAACTATTTAATCCACTACTGGGGATGATGCACCATCCAAGGGGGATCCATATTCTAATTCTAAGTTATTGGGTATCTCCTACCATGATTCATATGGTGATAGTGATGATAGTGACGATGATGACCATGGAATTCCAATTGAGCATGGTGTAATTTCCATCCCTCTTGAAGGAAAATATCCTAAGGGATATTTATTGGAGAAAATTAATGAGGTTGGCCAGTTAGAAGATTTTCCTTTATATGTTCCTACTCCTAGATATGATAATGTAGAGGTTTTTCTACAAAAGAGGATTACATATCCTCAACCTTCTACTCATGTACCTTTATAATATGTTTCTAAGTCTGATTTGGATGCTTTCAGAGTAAGCATAGTTTCTAATATTAATGGGATTATCAAATCCAAAAATCCTATAGTTACACGGATTATTAAATCATATACAAGACATTTCATTGAGTTAGTTATATTTCACATTAATCCTAAAATTATAATGAAGATTCAATAAGTGTAGATTGAGAATAAGAGATTGGATAATGAGATGGAAGTATATAAGTACATCATAGAGGATATTAGAGCCATATTTTCTCCATGAAGTAATCTTTCATGGAGAGGTTGGACACCTTACCTACCATTAGTGCTTTTATATCATTTTCCCCACCTCTTACATTTTCATTTTATCATAGAAATTATGAGGGTGGAACTTCATGATATCTTGGGTGATCCTAATACATCTCATCGGGAGGATCTTCAGACAATAAATTCAAATGGTGATCACATATATAAATTGTTTAGGGAGTGATTTAATGAATCTTAAAGTGATAGAGAGACTGTCACTAAATCCATATAATACTACCTTTATAGGATTTATTTCAGGAATGAGCTCAATTTTCATTTTAAGTTTCTTTATGAAAATTTATGGATTCCACCTATAATTAAGGTGTTCAAAGATAAATTGGACCAACTAAATTTTTTGTCCCTTATGCTCAAGTATTTTATAGATGAGAATAAATATTTCTTCACAATAATGGATCATTGCAGAAACATCATTATGGATTCCTTTAACTTGATGAATCCTTTTTTATATGTATTTCAAACTATAGTGGTGGAATCGGAAGCTATGCCAATGACTTATTTCACTTATTACCTTTCATATGAACTCTTACCTCCATAGTTTAAACTATTTATCAAGTCCATAGTTGAAGAATTTTAGAATCTCAGACAAGTTGTGATTAAAGATCTTCCTTATACTACCTCTATATCCTCAGCTTCACCCTTTGTATGTCCTATCACTAGAAAATGGAATGATCCAGTGGTACCTACATCTCATAGAGATGATAGTGATTCTTATTCATATTAGTCTTTTATAGGGATTTTATTTACCCTAGTAATACTTTTTTATATTTAATTCTTGGAATTTGAATTTTATTACAACACTCTGTTATTCATCTTCATATATATAATTCTCTTTATTTCCTTATCTTTTTTACAATCTCAAAATGGGAAGTATTCTTGGAAGGTATTTAAGATTGTAACTATGTTTTAAGTATGGATACATTATTATATCACATTACTAATTTCAAATATTAGGAAAAAATATATTCATATTCATCCATACATATCTTTGTATTTTTTTATATATATAGTTATAAATTTCATGATTTGTGATCATCAAAAGGGGGATATTGTTGGAACCTCCTTATATTAATGCTAAAAAAATCATGATATTTAAGATTCTAGCAAGTTCAATATTTTTTGATATTCAGTCATATTCTAAATACTTATTGTTCTCAAATTTTGTAAAGTGTTGATCTACCATTAGTTCAAGAGATCTATTATTCAAAGGGATGATCTAATGTCAGTTCAAATAGATCTACCAGTTGACTACATCAACCATCAGACTCTACTATTGAGTTAATCTACCATTAGTACAACAGATATACCATTGAGGAAATATACCATCAGTGTAATAGATCTACCATTGATGAAAACTAATTCCAATTCAGATGATCTATTGATTATCAGATCTACTACTAGTTTAGATGACCTACTACTATCTAGATATATCATTATACAAGATCTACAGTCAAAATGATCTACCAACAGACTCGATCTATCACCAGACTAGATCCACCACCAGACTAGAACTTCCACTATACTAGATCTACCACTAGACCATATCTACCCTCAGACCAAATCTATCACTAGTCTAGATCTACCACCAAACCATATCTACCACCAGATTATATCTACCACTAGAATAGATCTATCACTGGACTAGGTCTACCACTGATTAGATCTACTACTAATTCAAGTGATCTACCATTGATAGATCTACCTCTGGACCATGATACCATCATTTTTTATCTATCGTTAGTCTAATTCTACTGCCAGTATACTACCATTTCTTTTCTAACTCTCATTCAAATTTAATTCCTCTAATGGCTAGTTTATGGAATTTAATTCATTCAAGACACACATGGATTTATTAATCATTATTCCTAAGCCACTCCATAAATACATAGAAGAATAAGTCATACCTTCCTAATGTAGTTACCAATACAAAGATTTGGGACTTTATTAATTATTATTCTTCAACAAATAATTAAATCTAGAGAGTTATATATTCTGTAGAAATCATTTGAGTGTGTGTGCGGAACTATGTACGGATAAACTAAGAAAATATATAAAATAAAAAAGTCATACATGCCTAAATATTGCAAACTTCTCATGTTGAATCAACTCTATATATTGATAGACTAATAACAGAGGGAATCATCAGACATCCACAATAATCTATTTTCCTACACATTCAAAGAAACCTGTCCGAGCTCCTCATAAAGAAAAATATGAGGACCTATGAACATGTGAATCTATTCAGACCGAGCAGGAGCACTTATTCCAATATCTAAACATTTTCTCTTTCTTCTTATTCTTTAGATTTTAGTTATTTATTTCATTACTCTATTTATCTATACACATTGTATCTTATACAAAACTGGAGTGTTCTTGACACACTTTATCAACTTTTACCATTTTTATACCTATAAATACTATGGAAGATTTCCTATGTGGCCTAATATTTTTTATTTATTCCCACCTATAACTTTGGAATAGGATTTAATCCTGGATAATATTATATGATCTTGACTGTAAAACTTGATCCAGGTTGTGGATCATGTGGATTTTTTAATAAACTACTTGGCATAAGGTGATTTTCAAGTAGAGGGGATTAATTATTGGATTGATACCAAACCCATTTTTTATATTCCATTGTGTTCTTTATTAGTTTTTTCTTTATTTAAAATGTTAAAACTATATCAATTTCTAAAATCTGTAATGAAACTTTATATTGATAGTATGTAAAAAAATTTGTTTATATAAAGTGTTTGATTGAGTAAGTTAATTCCAAAAAACTAAGTTATTTAAAAATATTTTAACTGAGCCTTAATCCCACATATGATAACTTGTTTCAATGATCAAATTTATATATTTATAATATTTTAATTAATTGGGTATTTTTATTAATTTTGAGGATTTAATTTTTTTTTTTAAATAAATTTTTATTGTGAACTCAATTCACCCCCATCTTGAGTTACTCACTCTATCCAAGAGAAATAAATTCAATATTGGGGTCATTATTATTTCAAAGGAATATTTTACTATCTACGTCTGACCCAATTTATTGAGGTTTAAATATCAGTAGAAATGATATCTTGGGTCATTTATTTCTTATAAATACCTTAGTTTTTTTCATTAGAGAGTAATAATTAATATTTTAATGGAAACAAATATTTAAAGGGGTAGAATGTAACACCCTAATATTAAAATATATGATATGATTAATAGCTTGTTTTGCACACAATTATGAACTAAAATAAAATTATGATACATTTTTAAATATAAATTTTAAAATGTAGTCATTGAATTAGAACAAAAAATAGAAGTAAACAAATTTTTAAATCTATGAATAAACAAAATTCTCATTTTTAATATCAATGAATTGATAAAATTAAATTAGTGTATCTAAGTAAATAATAAGACCATTTTATGCTTGAAAATGTATTTTTATACATATTTCTTCTTTAGGAACTATGAATTATTATTTTAAGAAACTAAATTTATTATAGTTAAATGATGATAAAATATATTGTAAATTTGAATAATATATTAACACAAATATAATTAGTAATTTATAGGAAATGAAAATAAGAAAATATAATATTTAAAAATTTATTTTCCTATAAAAATAGTTTTCATTTTATTTTATGTTTCCATTTTAAATTTAAATTACAAAATTTTGGAATTTCAATTTTAAAAAATAAAATACATTTTTTATTTTAATAAGTAAATATTATCTTTGGGTGGTTTTTTTGGATTTTCTAAAAAGATGTATTTTTAAGTGAATAGAGAAAAATTCCATTTTACAAAAATCATAAACTTTATGAAATAAATGGGATATAAGAATAAAATAAATTTTTGAAAAATTAATCTTAATTGAATATTTATTTTATAATAAAAATTGCACATTTAAAATAATATGATATTTTACTTTATAAACCTATATATAAAACTTTAAAACTTAAGTTATATTTTTCTATACCTTTTTTTATTCATAATACACTTTTTATTTTAAAAATAATTTTTAACAATTTTAGAAATTAAATATTATGAAATGGATTTCATATTTTTAATTATAATATCGAAATTATATAATAGGAATAATTTTATTTTTTAGTTATTAAAATAAGTTACCAATTGTTAAAAAAAGGGTTACCGTGGTCAAATTAAATTTTGGTAAAAGTTAAAACTAAATATTTAAGACCTATAATCCTCAAATATTATCTACAGTTTTGTGTTTAAGGGATTAATTTACCCACACTCTTCCCCTCTCTATTATTTCCCACTTTTGGAGTCACTTTGTTTGAATAGTGTACCTCTTATTACAAAAATGACACTCCCCTCACTTAAAGTTAAATAATTCCACCACCATGTTACATATGCTCAGAAAATTTCAATTCCTCTTTAAAATATTCCCATTTTACCTCTCAAAAAATCCATTTACACATTTTTCATACCTTAGATATAATAAATTTTCTCAAGTCCTCCAATTCCAAGAAGTCTTCCAAGAGAAGACCCAAATCCCCAATGTGAGAACTACTCAGTCTCTAATACATTTTACTCTCAATATTTCTATTCCAAACATATCATACCAACTATAGTATAATGAAATAAGTAATATTTTTAACACCCCAAGATTTTATGGTATTTACCTTTTTAAATTTAATCTCTTTGATTGCTTGTATTGCATGCAACATAGAGTTCGACCACACCATGATCTGTTAACCTAGTCATTCAAATAGTGGTTATGAATATTATTAAACAAATTATGGAATTTATGTATATTATATATAATTTTAACATTCATCTTATGTGTTTTATAGATAATTATATAAGAACAAATCCAATTTTACGTATAAAACCAATATTCTTCAAAAAGAAAATATTTTCAACCTTTTAAAGGCGCTCCTATTTAAAAAATATATTTTGGAAGTTTTATTAATTTTATTTTTGAAAATATTCATCATATTTTTTAATTAATAATATCAAAATTATATTAGTTTGGTTTTTTGGTATTTTTCTAAGAAGTTTCATTTTTTGATGGAAAGTGAAAAATACTACACTATACTTAAAAAACTAAATTTTCATTTAAATCATTATTATACTTTAAATTAATTTTTTAAAGTCACAATAAATCAATAATAAATATTTTAATCCAATTTATTTCATTTTAATTATTTTTATATTGAAATTAGATATAAAAACCTATTGAACTTTTGAACGTCTCTTTTACCTGTAGTCTCGCCACATCTGCGTGATTAGCATTAAACATAATATCGCCACTTTTATGAATTAAATTTGTAAAAACGAATATAAATGGTTTTAATAACTATGATATTTATATTCTAATATGATCAACTTAATTTTTTAGATATTATGAATAGTAACTTTAGTAAATTTTTATTTTCCATAGTTAAGGATAAATCGGGTAATTAAAGGTAAAAAAGATATTATAATATTATAAAATTACCCTAACACTTGTCATAATTTCATTTTATTGGTTTTTTTATTAAAAACAAACTTTGGAAAAAATTATAACCTTTTGGGACACTTGTTTAAGAATATGACATTTGTTATATTTCGTTTAAAGATAAGTTAAAAAAAGACATACTCATATTTTTAATAACAAAATAATTTTTAATATAGGGTTATACAGAATATAAATTCAACTATAAATACTAATTTGAAATATAATACATTTATGTTCATCATGATAATTTTTTTTTAAATTTTTAGAGAATAAAAAACTTATTTAAAGGCTTTCATAATGAAGATGCAGTAATTATTTAATGGATGGAAATATCAAATAAGCGATATTAAAAATAATAAAAAAATATAATTTGAAATAATTAATTACATACAATAATTTTATAGATACTTATACATTTTAGTGATATATTATAATTTTTGGTTCTATGTTATCATGTTTTATAATATTTTCAAAAAAAAGACAAAGAATGAATAATATCAAAATTGACATAAATGATACTTTAAAATAAAAGTATTTTATTAAATGATATAAAAATTAAAAAAATAAAATATTTGGCCAATTAATTATAATAATGTTAAATATTTCATCAGTTATCCATTTTGGGTTCTTTTTTAATTTTATAGAAATTATATTAACTCTAACTAGTAAAAAAGACTAGTTATCATGATAAGAGTTGAAAGATTTAACTAATGGTTAAATCCAAAATATAAGGTTATTAGTGTAACCTAAAGTTGTTTAAAATAATTTTTTAGGGTGATTTCAACCCATACTCATCCAATATTATAAATAACTAATTTTAGGTTCATTTTTATTATAAAATTAATTTATATTAATTTAATATTTTATAGGATTCCAAAAGTGATCCTCATCTCTCTTACAAAAATGCACATCATACCTCACTTACTCACACCAAATTGACCCTTGTATCTCATAAAAAACCTACCAATTTCTCCTAAAAACATTCGTAGCTATGTTTTTGTGGCCCTAGTCTTATATAATAACCAACCCTAGTGTCCCTAAGAGGAGATCCAAACAAATTTAATCGAAGAAGAGGTAATTATTTTACCAACTCATTCTAGTTATTTTCTTATTATACATCCTATTACTATGTTTTTTTAAAATAAACTAATAAATAAAGTATCATATATATTATGATATTTTATTATTATTATGGGACAATCATATTCATCCTTCTATCCATGTTATGAAAAACAATATCACCATGCGTGTGTATGTACGGTTTACCATCTCCATGCTGTGGTGTAATTTTTTTTCATCACCATTTTATTTTTATGGTTATAATGATGAATATAATGGATATAAATAATATATATTACATGATATTTATTCTTTATAATTAATATACAATCAAATTACTTACAACATTAATATTAAGGAAATAATAATGTCGCTTGTGTGTACGTGTGACCTACCATCCCAACAATGGGATGAGATTCATTCTCCATGTTAACCATTCAAGAATGATTAAAAAATTTATATAATGAGAAAATATAATATATGTGAACTTAATATCCTTCTGAATATGTTGGGTCTATATCCTATTCAAAATATCCAATACATTCATGACAAAACATTCACAGAAAAATCAAGCAGTCAACAAACAAAACAAGGGTAATAATAGAATATTATTAAAAAAAAGGTGAAAATATAATATAAGAGGATCCTATATGTTATTATAAATATAATTATGGTTCTTTTATAAGTTAATAACTAGTTTAAAACCATTATACATGAGGTTAAAATATGTCCACCCAAAAAAATGCAAGGTAAGGGACTTCGTCTCAATCTTATTTCATTGAGGAATATTTGATGTTATACACCCACCTTATTTTATGAGGTTTATATATATCCCCTTTGAAATATCATATAATTAATTAATTTATTATGAAGTTATTTAATTTTTTTATAAATATTATTATTTCATTGGGATTTTGATTTAAATGTTCAAAGTGGTGTGAGACGCTTTGAATGTTTAAAGAATTAATCATTTCTCCCTTTCAATATTATTGATATTATTTTACATATTTATTTGTATCGATATAAAATGATTATAAAGTAAATTTTATTTCTATTTAGAGGTTCATTCAATTGTTTTTTAAAATTAATCTTTTTGAGGATTTATGTAAGGTACTCTTTAACTAATACATGATTTTAAATATATTTAAGATTTATTCTTCTAAATCATTCTAATTAATGTCCATGTTTTCAAAATTGGTTTTTTGAATTATTTATAAGGACATAAATATTTTAAAATGATAATTTTTGAATTTCTATAAAAATTTTAAGAGTGGAATGGGACACTTTGATTCTGAAATATTTTTTATCTTTTCTTTTATAAATGTGTGGCTTTTAAATAAATTATTTCTAATTAGAAAGAGGTATTTATCTAAAAAAATTTAATGATTTTATTATATCATTTTCATCTATTTCAACATCCTTTATTGGAATTTATTCTTAATTTGTGTTTATTTCTTATGACAAAATCTATCATATTGTATTAAAGGGTTTATGATATTATTGACTGTGGATGTTCTATTTTGATACAATTCATTATTTATGGTTAATTTATTAATATTTCATATTCTAGTTTTAATACCAATGTTTATATTGGTTATGTTTCACCCTTCTTATATGAGGAGTGAATTGGATTTATTCAGTGATGGTTGGGGGCCTCTATATCCCCTTGATGCATCGGTAGACCTCATAAGACATACTAGATTGAGGTTTTACCTGTTTATGTAAGGTATCTTGGATGAAGCCTTGATGGTATGTTTATAATGTTCAGCATTATGGATTCCCTATTTACTAGATTAGTTATTAATATTAAATGTGATTATTAGACTATTAGAATATCCATGTGAATGATTATATATCATTATTTGATTTATTATTTCCTTACTATGCTCAAGATTTTGTTTAAAAGGCTTGTATTTTAGTTATAAACCTTGCCTTAAAAGTTTATTTATGATAGCTTATGTTGTATTATTTACCCTTATTGAGCATCTAAGCTTTCACCTTTATTATGTTTTATTTTACCTGGATTCCAAGATGTGTATTATGATTGATATATAGGGTTATTATAAGAAAATAATGGCATTATCAAAGTATTATATATGTTGTATTTTTTGTTTTGAATTGTAATTTAAGGTTCATGAATGTAATCTATTTTCCAAGACTGCTAAACACATCGATCCATTGGGATTAGACACTTTTATCAATGAAAATGTAACAAATTGAAGCACTAAATCTAGGATAATGGGGTCAGTGTCATTATAATATTAATATTATGAAAAAATTTATGATAATTGACTAATCATTCTCTACCATTCCCCCTTATAAAAATGAGAATGATGTTCATGTTATGTGAAAAAGACTGCCTCCATGAATGAAGTGTTTTATTTTTCATAACTTCATTACATGGATGGTTAAAAACAGTTATTTAATGAAAGAAATATTCTATTTAAAAAATTATTAGGATTTATAATATATAAATCAATCTCCATATTCTTTGGGTTCTTTGTAAAATGAAGACATCATCAGTGTGTATGTGCGGACTATTGCCTCTATAGAGAAACATGTTATGTTTTTCATCACTAAATTACATGGAAGGATCTAAATATATTTGATGAATATATATGCTATTAAGGTATAATATATATCATGATTATGATTCTTAAATTATGACATAAAATCTAATGATCTTTATAAATTAATTAATTGATGTCGATAAATTACTTGAAAGGAGTCCATCATTGATTTTGTTCTTACAAATTGTTCCCACTATTTCCATTAAATAAGCATAAGGATTTATAAATAATTTAATTAAAATGATTTAAATATATTTTATAATATCTTAACATTCAAATTATTATTAACGAATGGGTTTCAACATCTCCATTACAAAACACGCATGAAACAATAAAAACTAATAACATCGGATGATAAAAATAATCATTAACCAACTAATAAATGTGTTGTGAGTGATTATAATTAAAGGATAAGAAAGGTAATATATATTTATATGGTTATTAAATGATTTATTAATATATTTATGTTTATCAAATAGGAATTTAAATCACATTCATGGAAGAAAAAAGTTAAGCTAAGGGTTTCTCATCAAAGTTTCATTTCTTTTATACATATGTAATATTCACCAATGGTTTATATTGTGTAGTGAATGTACTATAATATGAATATTTTTATCATAATTTCTTGAAATTAAATGGATTTAAAAATCCATCACAATTTATATCTTTCAGGTTCTTTTAATTTAAAAGATTCCAAATTTATAAGGGTTCTCATCTCGATTTTTTTTCTTAGAGATGTATTTCAGATTCACCATTTCTTTAATTTTGTGTGGTTTATACACTACCTATTTGAAGTATTATATTATGATTATATTTATATTCTTGGTATTTAAATTCCTATCAATTTTACTCTTTCAAGATCATTCGATTTAAAAGCTTTAAACTTGTAAGAGTTACTTTATCATGTAATGAGCATTATTCTTTAGAAAGATTCATTTACATGTTTTAAAATGAATTTAGTTATAAATTATTTTGAAACCAGAAATAAATATTTTTTATTTTTGAAAAGTAAAATTTTGATTTAAAAATTATTTCTTTATTTGAAAATGTTTTTAAATCGATTGTATTTTAAAGAAAGAATTATTTAGTGTTTTTATACCTTCTTTAATAATGTTTTTTAAAAGATTATTTATTTTGTAAAATTTGTTTTGTGAAACCCATTTTTTATTTTAAAGGATGGTTTTTTTTTAAAAAAATCAATCTCAAAATATTACTTTTTAAATAAAACATTTTAAATGAGTTTTCAATAATTTCAAAACGAATATTTCGTCTCTTTTTTCATAAGTAATTTATCTACTATTCTTAAAATGGTTTTTTTCATTTATGCTAGCATCCTTTAAATTTTCTCATGTTTTGCTATGGATATTCTCTAATAATACCATCCAAATTATTTCTTTGAATATCATATTATCATATAGTGAATGCATTGTACTTAATAAAGTGATGAGTGGGGCCTGACAATATATATCCTCGAGATGCATCAGTTGGTATCATGATAAAAAAGGTTTGGGTATTTAGTGTATGATTACCCAATTATTAATTATATCCTATATGCAGACTTGATAAAAAGAATGATGTCTTTGTTGTGAGATTCATGGAAACTATGATGTCTTAGCACAATTCTTTGATGGTAAGATCAAGATGTCTATATTATGCATTCCATCACCATGAATTAAATTATTATTATACATGTGATTATTTCTATTTCCATGTTATCCATGGATATATTTAACATTTAAATTATTGATTAAATGGAATAATTATTGATCATTTACAATTCCATAATGTACATTCTATTTATACCCCTGATAGTTTCCACTATATGCTTCCCCTTTCAAAGAATTTGAGCACATTCCTTTCTTTTTTCTACTTTCCCCAAGGTATCAATAAGGGATATTTGATTTAATTAAAGGATATACTAAAAGTAATAAGAAATGTTTTGAAGAATTTTATTGTGCTATGTTTCAAAGTTTCTAATGTAAAATGGAAAACATGTTTGTATCTCAACTCCCAAGACTGTTAGATTTTCTATCCTTTGTGATTTGATCCCTTGTATCTTCTATTAATATATAAAATTGAACAATAACTCTGGTTTACTTGAGTTAGGATGGAAAATAATGTTCTCCACCTTTTAAAGGAGCTTTGTGAGGCCCTCATTAAGCCTTTTAAAATCTCCTTTCAGTTTAAGATTGAAGTATATACAGCTTAATTCTACTATAGATAAGAGTTAAAACATGAGGATTACCATACCATCATCTCCTTATCTTTGGAAGATGAAATATCCATCATTACAGTGAACATATTCCCCCTCTGCATATTAAGAATGTTCAATGATATTGAAATTATTTAGTGTTTGGTGGACACTAGATCCAAGATAAATTTAATTTTAACACAGATGAACTATAATTTGGGGTACACTGAGGTTTATCTAGCCATGTCTGACATGAAAATTTTGGGATGTGAAAAAAAAGAGTATAAGTTTCAGGGAATGATTTGGTTAATGATCTATTTTGGAGATTTTGTATCAAATTTCAAGTTTAATTTTGTCTCATAGGACACCAATTTCAACACATTACTGGGAGTTCCTTGGCACCATTGGAATATAAAATTGTCTAATTTATATCATCAATTAATAAATACTCCCTCAATGGTCGATTAGAGGTTCTATTTGGTGACACCATACCCTTTGAATCTTTTGAATCGCACTACCATGATGTTGGGTATTATAAGAGGGGATGAAAGCAACCCTAAATTGAAGATCCCAAGCATGTCACTACTCTTAATGACTTAAACCCTTCCTTGTAAGATCCTTTTGATTAATTGAAGACCAATTTCATATTGACCATCCAACATATTGAAGAAACAACTCTGGACCTCGGGCACCAAATCATTGTTCCTAAGAATCTGTGTTCTCAAATCACCTCTTCATCATATGAAGGTAAGGTTCCTTTAAAGCCTATGAAGACCTTGATCACATACCAGAAGGTCCAAAATCTATGAGATAATTGGTGTCTCCATCGTGTATATTAAAGATTGGTTGTGACCCATTATCATAAAACCAAGCTGCATTGGTTTGACATTAATATTGGAAAATTATAGTAAATAACTCATGATATAGGAGTCATAAACTCTTTAGCCAGGGTATCCATAGACCAAGAAGGGAACAAGCTTCTCCGAAAGATTTAGTTCTGTCAAAAAAATATAATGATGCACCTTAATCCCTTATGGAAAAGGATCCATCTCCCCCCTATTCATAATTATTCTAATCAAGAGGAATTAGAGTAATATCCTTCCTCTTTTGAAAAATTATTCTACAAAATCATTAATAATATGGCATAGGTGAACCTCAACACTAGAGAATATCCAAGGTCGAAATTGATCAGTGTCATAATCTATCTCAAAGAAAAACTGCAATATTTTGTGTTCCTGAAATATAATCATGATTTATTTTCATGGAACTATAAGGAGATATCAGGTCTTGATCCTTGGGTCACTATCTACCTTCTTAGTCTTCCTATCAGCCACCATTTATTCAAATAAGAATCCAGGAAAGTGAATCCCTCCCATGGAACCATGGTAAAATATAAAGTTGATAACATGATAAAAAAAACATCATTAGGGAGGTCTATTACCCATATAGGGTTCACATTATCAACCTAGTTATCAATAATAACAAAAAAATCAAATTTTATATCAACTTATAGGACATAAACATCCATTTCTCGAATGAAAACTTTCATGTCCAAGTAATTGAGTTTCTGATAGATGTAATCACCATATTTCATGTCATTTTCTTTATGGGTGAGTACTTAAAATATAATAAAATATAGAGGGATCCCAAAGATAAAGAATCCACCACATTTAGGGAATCTCAAGTAACATATTGTTATAGAGTAATTCCCTTTGTCTTGAATAATTTTTGAGTGACCTACTAGGGTTCCATGCATTAGATCTTTAAACCACTCCTTAATGTAATAGTGGAGTTTTATGGAGATAACATGGGGGTAAAATATCAAAAACACCAATACCATCTCAAATATCATGAGAAAGTGTTTGGAATGCTCTAGACCCACCACCTAAAAATGAACCCCTTGAAATATGGATTTAGGGTTACTAATGAGAATTTTCTTAGATTTTCTATCTGATATAGAGGCATCAATATCAACCCAGAAAAGATAAATGTCATCTTTGGAATGCCTCCAACATGAAATATATTAATTTTGTGGGTAATAAAAGGTCATATGTCCAATATGTGAGGGTTTTTTCAAACTAGTAGGAAAATGTAAGCATTTTCCAAGATAATGAAGAAAGGTTCTACCAATCCATAGGATGAATAATGTTAGACCATATTTGGTAACATAAAGTAGTATCTTATATGTCCTTTGGTTCTGATGATGTCCATCTTAGAGAAACTATTGATCCTTTATGTGACCACCCAGGATTGATCACTCAATTCCCTATTCATTCAAAAGAATAATAAAGGTAAGAAGAAAATTTTGTATTATCTTAGTCACATGTTACTTGACACTGAGACTACATATTCACCCATCAAGAATAATTTCCTTACCTTATTCTTCACTATCCAGAATTTTTGTAACTATCAGTATCATAAGGTTGAATTAAACTCTTATTTCAACCCATGAAGTACATAATTAGGCATCCTATATTAACTCAATGATTTTAATGATGGGAAGGGATCCTTCAAAAATTCAACGTTAGGTTTATACATCAAAAGGTTTTAAATTGTCACACACTAGAATATTTTCCCTTGTATTTTGAATTTTTAGATAAGTTCATTATCTTCATCGATCAATAAATTACATGATGAAAGACTGTAACATCTCAGACTAAATAACTGGGTATGAACCAGAGCACCAATGGACCTCATGTGTGCCTCCCCATATGAAAGACTCTTCTAACTAGTATTGAGGGTCTATGTCAGTGGGGAAAATATGACCAAAATATCATTTCATAGGATGAAAAACAATAATAATAAATAATATAATAAATAATCATAGTACATGTAGAACTGAAGGGATGGGATACATGTCACATGCGTACTAAAATGTCTCCCAAAGTGTAAATACAACAATAGTAAATAAAAGAAGTTAAATAAATAAACAAATAGATGGTTCCTCCAGATTCTATCTCGGACTGCTAGTATCTCCATACTTCTCTACTCACCCATCCACTATAGGTCCCTTTTCCTTCACTCGATCTATATTCTTGAAATCTATAAGTGTACCTAAATTCCTGAGTAGGGTGAGTAAAAGTCATAGTAGTAAACCACCAATGTGTCCTTAACCTGGTGTGCTACATTATACAATTTTATTCCATAATAATAATAAATTCATAACAGGAATAACAACATACAATTAAATTCCAAGAGTTCATATGCTAACCAATCTTCCAAAACCACCAGCCTTACCATTATTGGATCTGTGCTGGAAGGATAATCAAGGTGTAAAATGTAATCAAGGACTATCCATGAGGCTAATGATCATTATTCTCATCATCGTGTGATCATTAAACTTGGAACACAATAGGAATCAAGAGAGTCATGTTCTTGGAATACTCTACCCACCGAGAGATACTCGACATTCACTAGGCATCAAGTAACATTATCATTGGAATAATCTAGGAATCAAGTGTATCACATGGAATCTATGGGGAATTTTCATATCCAAACGCTTCTCTTAGGTTCATCATCTCTATCTTCACAAGTTGTGTGCACTCCCCCTATAAGGGATAAACATGTCATGATGGTCCAACTTCCTTAAGACCCAAGAACAATACCAAAAAGTACACATTACAATGTAGAATACACAAAAAAGCATTAAGCATCATCATAATTAAAGTATCACATATAATACATGTGATAAAAATGAACATTAACAATAATATTTGAAATTACTTATGGTAACAAGTGTCAAAAAAGGTTCTCAGGGGATACACATACCCACATGTGATTATAAACAAGCACGATTATCAATTTTTCCTAAACTAATTTTACACAAAAACAATATGTGTAAAAAATCAAAAAGTGGTAAGGAACTTCCTACCTCAAATTTATTGATGTAAATAGTATGGATAAACTACATTTTGTGTGGAAACCTAAATAATAAAGAACTCATCCTTGGGGCCTCATTATCATAGTTTTTGACGCATCAATTCTCTATGATCATCAAATGTTCCTAGAGAACCCTTATGTTTAGTGCCTATATAGGGTATATGATGAATACCAATGTCATTATGCCTAGAATCACAAAAAATGGGACCATTGTAGACTTGATTGATCACCCCCAAATGAGTTTTGAGGTTTCTTAGAGTCGATGTATTGACCAACGGTGAAAGATAAATAATTTATCTATTTCAAAAGATAAGCCATGTATGCATCATTTTTGAAACTCAAAAAAAAATTATATACCCCAATTAATTCCTTGATTAAACTGAAAAATGAATGTGTAGTGTTTTAATTCATCCCATTAAGGCATTAAAAACTTTAACAGGTCAAAATGGATGATTTTCCATCATTTTGTTATCTTTTCTACATAAAAATGGTGCATGTGGCATGTAAAAATGAAAAAAAGGAAAAATAAAGAGAAAGAAAAAAATATTAATAGAACATTAATAAAATATTAAATAAATAAATAAATAAACAATCACATTTTATTTAACCAAACACACAATGTATAAAAAAATTTATGTCGCACCTAGTGTAAAACACATATTTTGGACCTAATGGAAATATCATATTTTTCTTCTAAAACATTCTTTAGGATATATTCCATTATTTTAGAAAAATATCATGCATGTAATATAATATATATAAACATATGTGTAATATAACAAAATACCTCATGCGCATAATGGTTATATCACACCTAGGGTTAATCCCACATTTTAGATTTAATGGTGGTCTATGATTTCCCATCTGAACCCCCATTAGGGAGATATTCCATTATTTCAAAAAAATCATGCACATGTGAAATAATATATTTGATATTTTTATTATATCAATACCAATGATCTATGGGCCTTGGAATTTATTATAACTCTACATCAAACACCAAAAATATTCTATAGAATATTTCAATGTGTTAACATGGATTTTACAATTATATGAAGTCACATTAATAGAAATAAATTTTAAGATGGTTTTTATTGAAAAAATACTTTTTTTACATAAAAATGCTCATAAATTACAAACAAAATATGGTATTACTATAATTAAAAATTAAGGATTCTTCCATTATCCCCCTCTATCAAATTATCATTTATAAGAAGTTATTTTAAGTGGTATTTGTTGAACCACTTAGGCCACTGAACTCAAACTTTAGACTTCTTCTCCCATATTTCTTCTTAGATATATCCATGATACCACTAAAACCAGACAATTGGTACCATATTCTAATGAAGTAATTTAACACACTAGTATATAATCTTCACTGTATGCTCTTCATAAAATTCATCAGGCTTAAACTTCACATCCTCGCAGTTGATGATATGTGTATGATCAGACATGTACCTTTTAATTTGTGACACATGAAACATTTTTTGCATACCTTAGTAGAGGGAATGAATATATAGAAAATATTACACTATCCCAACCCATTCAGTGACTGTGAAGGGTCCCACAAATCATAGTTTTAGCCCACCTTTCTTCCTTGGAAGTTAGTGGCATAATTGAGGAGTCACTCTCAAGAAAACCTGATCACCCATAGTGAACTCCAAATATCTATTCCTACGATTGGCATATGATAAATTCGTATACTAAGTAGTGATAAAACACTTCTAAATAATTTTCACTCTCATAGAGGTATCCTAAACCAAATTGGTTCCCACAAACACTATCTCACTTGCTTCATACCAATAAATCGGTGAATGACATGGCCTCCTATAATGATCCTTGTAATGTGCCATCTAAATCAATGCTTTGTAACTGTTGTTATACATAAACTCAACCAAGAAAATATGATCATCTCATTCCCCACCGAATTCCATAACATAATCTCTAAGCATATCCTCTAATATTCATATCGTATAATGGGACTCTCCATATATATGAGGAGTGTATGTTATGATAAACCTCAACTAAGTCCCTATGTCCTTCTAAAATCCCTACCAAAATCACTACATAAAATTTTCATCTCTATATGAAATAATTATCAAGATAACTCCATGTAATTGTATGATCTAAAGAATATTTATCTTTCCCAAATCATCTACTAAGTGAGTCTCTCATATCTGTAAAAAGTGGGAACCTTTCATCAGACGATCGATAACCACCTAGATAGAGTTATGAATTATTGTGGTCCAAAAATAAACCTGTAAAAAATCCCATTATGGAATCCTCCCACCAATACATGGGCACTGGAAATGGATGTATCAAACCACTAGGATACTGGTGCTCGAACATTACCCTTTGGAAGGTAAGGCATTGGGACACAAACCTTCTGATGTCCCTCTTTATTTATGTCCACTTGAACGGTCCCCTGAATTCATGGTACATATTAATCACAATAGGATGTACCACCCATATTGAGGTATGGAAATATCTCATTATCTCCTCTCTAAAATATTTGGGTACTACTACCCTCCCATGTACCATGATCATATTTTCATCTCCGAAGGTCCACCTAAGTATATAGTAACCTCTATCTAATTTTTCCAGCATCATGGAACACTCTGGGTATGACTCCTATTGATCATTCACCCAGTCTCCAAGTGAGGATGTGATCACTTAATGGGAACAATTCATCAATCCTTGGCCCTCAAAATCTTCCATTCTATAGTCAACCAACAATATCATTAAGCATCACTGCTCCTATGAAATACTATCACCAAGCACTTTCTTTATCTAAGTATTATGGATAACAGAATCCAAAAAAATGATACATTTTCTTAGTGTATAATTCATCTCAAAGTTGGACATCTTTAAATACTCAACCTAGTTCTTTTGTCTCAGATTTTGGTCCCACTGTATGAAGATATAGCAAAGGCTCTTATCATTTGTGTAAACGAAAATTATCTCATAAAATAGACAGTGTCACCAACTACTTGGAACATATACCATATATTATACCTCCAATTCATGATTAATTTAGTACCATTAATGAAATTATAGATGAAATGAACCATAATCTACTACCTGATCCCACTGTATAAGTACTTCCCCCAAAAGAATGCTTAAGGCATCACAATATAGGTTGTATCTAATCCTTGACTCAAGTAGTATTAGCACTGTAGTTGTATTCAACCTCCCCTTCAACTCAATAAATGTCTATTCTCAATACTGTATACAATATAACTTCAATACTTCATTCTTCATTATTTTCATGGGTGATGATAGTTTGTAGGATTCCAAGAAAAATCATTGATAATATCCTGATAAATCCTAAAATCTATTGATATCGAACACATTTTGAGTACATTAATAAGGCATTACCACCTTTAATTTATTTGGGTCTATGTATATACCAGTATCAAACACCACATGTCCAAGGAACTTCACTTCCCAAATCCATAAGTTTTTCTTTTCTTTCTTTGTATAAATAAATTACACTCGTAGAGTACTCCGTACTACCTCGAGGTGCCTAAAATGTATCTTAGGTGATGGGGAGTAAATGAGGATGTAATCAATGAAAACCATGATGAACGATTCTATATATGGGAGGATTATATTTTTTCTGATATTCATGAACACTTCTACCACGTTCATCAGTTTAAATGACATTACCATGTACTTATACATCCCATACCTACTCTGAAACTCCATATTCCGAATTTCCTCCCTCTTACCTCACAACTGGTGATAGTCGAATCAAAGATAAATTTTATAGAACCATCAGGCTCCCCATAACTGATCAAAAACATCATCAATCTAGGTTAATGGGTATCTATTCCTAACTATCACCAGGTTCATCTTCTGATAATCAGCACAGAGTCAAATAATATTGTCTTCCTTATTGGTGAACAATACAGGTGAACCCCATGGTGAAGTACTCAACCTGATAAATCCCTTATATTCCAATTCATTTAGCTTCCCCTTGATCTACTTCGTATCAATTGGAACCATATGATATGGGGGTATTGAAATGGGTTTTTCTCCTAGAATGAGATCAATGTTTTCTTAAATTACTGATCTGTCAAAGTCTATATAGGTCAAATAATATCACAAGGATTTTGATCCAATTTTCAACATCATGAGGGCCTTTATTTCCATGAAAGGATGAATAATGTGGAAATTAATTTTAGGGAATATTTAAAAATAGTTTTGAATAATTATTCCTATGAAAATCACTAAGAGAAATTCTTATGATTGAAGCGGTCCTACTACCTAAACCATGAACTTGATATGCAAGAATTATCAACTACATTCCCCTACACATATAGTGGTAAAGAAAAAACATGGTCTGCTTCTTAAGAAATCCCATTAGACTATGTTGAGGCAACATCTTCTGTATCATGATGGTAAAAATTTGAAATAAAGAAACAAAGTCATTAGGATAAACCCTAATCCATCTATGGTATTACAAAAGGTTCTCCCAAGAGTCTACCCTCAAACCAAGTTATACCATTCACTAACCTCAATCTCCATTTCTACATGTTTTTCATAGTCATCATATACATACACTAACACAATGGAATGATATGTTCAACTAATTAATGCCACTATTGATAATTCATAACAGTAAGGGAATGCAGATATATCACACAAATAGAAACTGTCCCGAATAGATAGAAAAAATCAATACATTTAATTGATGAGTTTTTAGACATCAAAAAAAAAGTTTAAATATGGTATGTGAACCTCTATTGTTATTCATGATAAAAGAACACACCCAAAAACTCATAAATAAAATATTAAAATCATCTAAATCACCCAATGTGAATTTAACCAATGGTAAAAACAAAAAATAATTTCCCCCAATTTATTGATCCTTAGAGGTCCACAATATAGTGTTAGCCAAGAACTATCAAAGTTCTACTACTTTGGTCCCAACTTCCCTATCTTCTATCTACCCTATCATGAATCAAGGAAAAGAGAAGAAACAGATTAGTGGGTCCTGGTCCTCTAATTCACTTTTTCAACATCCCTGCCAAACCCACTAGGTCCAAACCAAATTAAAACATGAACTCATACATGCCTCCCTATATAAGAGAGGCTCCCAACTAGTAGTGATGGTTTAACTCCATAGGTGGGGATACTAAACCCTCAATATCATATCATAATATTAAAATATTATAGTACATGTAGGACTAAAGGGATTAAATATATATCACACAAGTACTAATATAACACCCAAAGTGTTAATAAAACCAGAGTAGATAAAAGAAAATAAATAAATAGTGTGGTCCTCTAGAGTCCGTATTGTTCTACTATACTTCTCTGCTCAGCCATCCAATATAGGCCTCTTTCCCTTCACCAGATCTCTAGTCGTGAAATTTACAAGAACACTGAAATGAATAAGTAGGGTGCGAGTAGAAGACTCAATAAGACCCCACCAATGAATCCTTAACCTGGTGTGATCAAGTTTAAAAGTGTATTCTATAATAATAAAAAATTCATAGCAAGCGTAATGACATAAAATCCAAAACTAAGCAGTCATGAGAAAACCAATCCACCATAAATACAGTTTTACCTTCTTCAGATCCAATCCATAAAGACGATTAGGGTGTCATAACTAATCAAGGACTTACCATGAGGCTGATGATCATGATGTTAGGAATCTTGTGATCATACAAATCAAAATACACTATGTATCAATAGCATCAAGTTTTCAAAATCCTCTAGGAATCATGAGCAACTTAGAACTCAATAGGAATCAAGTAACTTGATCTTTGGTATCCTCTAGACATTGAGTTTATCACATGGAATCCATGAGGCATCACTGTATCCCTAACCTTTCTTACGTCCATCATTGTTATCATCACAATTCATTCACACTCCCCCTCTAAGGGATGAACATGTCAGGATGGTCCACCTACCTTGGGCTCTAAGAAAAATACCACAAAGGCACACATAACAAGGTAGAATAAAAAATCAAACATAAAACATTCTCATAATTAAATTATAACATACAATACATTAGATCAAAATTGAACATGATTAATAAACTATGAAATTACTTGTGGAAACAATTTTCAGGTTCTCAGGGGCTACACGCACACCCAAATGTGATCATAATTAAGCACGATTATCAATTACACCTACACATAGATTATACTAAGGAAAAATGTGTAACAAAATCCTTATGTGTTTAGGAAGTTCCTACCTCATATTCATCAATGTTAATAGCAAGGATAAACCACCATATGTTTGGAAACCTCAACAGTCAAGAACACCTCCTCATGGGACTTATTACAATATTTTTTGACACATCAATACTTGAGGTTAATAAAAGTTTTCTAGAGAACCATTTTTCAAATCACCTACATTGGGAAGTGGAATAAAACTGGTGCTTTAATGATTGGAAATTAAAATAAGGGACCGCTAAATACATGACCGATCAAACCCAAATGATTTTCATGATCATTCAGACTTAATAAAGAGACCAATGGTGAAACCCAAATCATTGAAATTTTTCAAAACCCATGCTATGTATATTTCATTTTTGAAACCCCAAAACTAGAAGTTCAATACCCCAATTAAATCTATTATTCAACCAAAAATTGAATATGGAGTGTTTTAATTCATCCCATTAAGGTGTTGGAAACTTTAACATGTCAAAACAGATGATTTTCTATCATTTTTTATCTTTTCTCTGTGAGGATAATGGTATGCTGTGTGGAGAAGATGAAAAAATGGGAAAAATAAAAATATGAAATATTAATATAATAATATAATAATAATAAATTAAATAATATACCCTCACATGCAATTTAAGCAAAAACTTGATGCACACCATTTTTATGTCATTCGTAGGGTAAAAATCACATTATGGACTTAATATAGGTCTCATATTTTCTATTTCAAATGCATTTTGGGAGATATTTCATTATTTCAATAAAATTATGTGTATGTAATTTAATATATTTACACTTATGTAAAATATAAACAAAACATATGGTGTATATAATGGTTATATCATGAATAGGGTAAAAACCATGTTCCAAATTTAATGGATGTCTCAAATTTCCTATTTGAGACACTATTTGGGAGATATTCCATTATTTCATAATAATCACACATGCATGATATAATATATTTAATATTTTTATTATATCAATATCTAGGATCTATGGGTGTTGTAATATCATACTAAATCCATTCATAACTCTAAAAATATTCTATATAATATTCCAATGTGTTTATAGAAATTTTACCCTAATATGAAGTCACCTCAAAATAAATCACTTATAAGGTGGTTTTTATTGAAAAATTAAATTTTTCACATAAAATAACTCATAAATTACAAACAAAAGAGGGTTTTATTATAATAAAAAAAATTGTATGTTACATAGATTCACTTAGATGGTGCCTTTCAGAGCTCAAATAATATAAGACTCAACAACCCTAATCTCAATAAGGTAATCCTTGGATTTTTCATCATCACTCTCTTCAATTCACTTATGTCGTATATCTTGATCCTATAAAAAGTATGTACTAACAATTAGGTTGATTAACAAGCACTCATCACTAGTATTATGCTTCCCCTCAAGATTTAGGTTCTACAGTTGCACATGAAAGATGAATCTAAACTGGTCATTAAGCAAATTAATGGTGACTATATTTTCAGGAAGTAAGAGATTATTCCTTTTTTCAAGCGCACCTATGAGCTAATGGGAAAAAATTCCATTTAAGTTGAAGGTGACTCATGTTATATTTTCCCATAATGAGCAATAGGATTCCCTGTAAATCATAATTTCAACCCTCGTATAATTGGGTCAGGATGAATTAGTCATCAATGTGGAACATCAAAAGGTGATTGCACCTGTCATTCTTAATGAGGAAGAATGGAAGGTGACTCAAATACCTTCCAATTATTCCTATAAAGGCCCCTCAAATTAACCCTAATAAAAGTAGTGTCTAAGTGGATAAATCTTTCAATTTAGTAACTTAGCATGGAACTCTATGATAAAACTGAGCTGAGCATGAGAATTTATTATGGCATGTGGTGAATTTAGTACTTTTTTATGGACCCAACTCAGATTAGTTCCTCTATGAATGTAGCCTTAATGGAATCCTTCTCTATTACATCTAATGGAATTACATACCTTAGGTTTTTTAAGAGGTTTGTGTCAGGTCATGTGGATCCCGCAAGTTAGGATTGAATCTCTCCCATCAGATCCAAGTGGTGGGATACACTTTCCCTAACTTGTTTCATCAATGTAGGGAATTCACTAGAAGTTTCATTCATGCCATATTCAAGTCAATTTTAGGCATAATCCACTATATCTTCCCTATTCCACCAAATATTCTTGTCCCATTACTATAGGGGACTTGATTTCATGGTTCTTTACCTACCAATGATATCCCAATAGTACAGGTTCATTCTTACTGCAACTGATTTCTTTTCAAATTGGGATAAGGTCATTCCTCTCAAGGACATTAAGAATGGACCCATGATTTCATTCATAAAATATCACATCATCTATCAGTTGAGGATCCCTTATGCTGTTCTCACGGAAAATGATACCAATTCTAATATTCCAAGTTGAATAAGTTATACAGTAATTACAATATATAGTCTAACATGACTTCCACTACCATGCATGAGAACATGGGAAGATCAAGGAATTCAATAATACCCTCTCTAAAATTATATAAAATATAGTGGACTAAAACAAGAAGATTTTTTCAACAATATCTCTAATTTATTATGGGTATATCGAATGAAAACTCATACTTCCACCTAGGAGACTCCTTACACCCTAGTATATGGAACAAAGATAGTGATACCAATATGTAATCTCTCTATGAGAATAGGCTCCAGGAACTGCACAACCTATAGGCCCATAAAAACCGTGTGTCCTAATAATTAAATAAGAAGGTTCACCTTTTCTCTTTCCTTCAAGGTGACTTGGTTCTAGAATTGTGAATTACAATAATACCCAGAAGAAAACTATAGAATCTGGAGCCCAATTGGAAAGTCCCATTTTCCATTCAAAATGTCTAATCCAATGGTTCATTCTTATTTATCACCATAGACAGAGAGTATATCACACCTCCAACTAATGAAAGGTTTATAAATAAGTACTTGGCATAGCCTTCATGTTGGTTCAACATTTTATTTGTATGATGATAAACTGTATAGAAAACCATTCTCTCTATGTAGTGTTAAAAAACATTTCCAACATCCTTACTATAAGATGTTAACATAAGAAATCATAAGCCTGGGATGGAAGACTATAAAATACATAGAATAAGTAAATTATGTATGACTATAAACTACTTAGAATGGGGCCTTGTTGCATGACCCTAAACTATATGAAAAATAATCCTTACCATATGCTGTTAAACTACATGATCAATGTTTTGGTTGTATGGTGTTAAAATACAACAATTTTGGTCCTAGTTTTATGATCATAAATTGTATAGATATATTCTTTCAATGTGATTCTTAAACTAGTGAACATGATCATAATTATTTCTTGATATGAAAACCACTCCCTTGTTTATATACTACTACTTCACCATCCCTAAGAACTATACACAGCTTGATTCCTACCTTATCAGGAACATATTGATTCTTGAATCTCTATTTTGTGCCCAACCACCATGGACCCATTAACATTCCATTCCCCTCACCATGTCTTGGTTATCAGAGTCCTTGTATTGGGTTCCCTCTCCTAAAACAATATTAATATGATACTATACATATAATATAGTTTTAAACCGTTCATGTAATGATAAAACCCCATGATGTACTCCACATAAGGTGGTGTAACACCCATGGTGTTGAACTCCACCCAAACACCCTCTTCAGTTCACCTTCACACTTTTGTTCTTCCTATATTTGGATCCTCATCATCTTTTATGTCTAAATGGGATCCCTTATACTAATATAAAAAGTTATCTAAAGGCCCACCTCCTTTATATGGTACACACCACATATAAATTTTTTGGAGTCATCATGATAGATCTCATGTTTTGATGACATGATCACTGGTGGACCCCTATTTTTCTTACCCCCATCCTTGATGGTGTGGTGGTGGAACCTGAATTTTTAACTTTGTGTACTATTTATCATCATCCTAGTTATTACTCCCCTTTTTAATTCAAATCATAGAAGTTATGATTTAATTCATCCACACGGCCCCCACCCCTCCCCTCTTTTCTCTATAAGAGTTCAGTGCCTTTTACATTATCACCCTCATTCATTTTCTCGCATCAATAAAGAAAGTAGGTATTTTAGGGTATTTCTCTCAATATATTCCCCTTTTGGGTCACATAAAATTGTTGATTTTTCATTCCAACCCCAACCCTTCCACTCATGTTGTGCGCTCTCATGTGAGATTCAGAATTCTTCTACTTCTCATTTCCCACATCGAGTATAGATCAAATGGGATTAATGGCTTTATTATATTTTTTTCCCATCATGATTGAGTCATAAAAAGTTCTTGGACAAGAATCCCTTTTATTCCTTCTGAAATTACTTTAAACTAATAACCACCTTGTGGTCTAAGAATCATATTGATGGAACCCTTTTCTCCCAGCGATCCCCGTCTCCTACTCATCCCATATAGGTTTTCCCCATGAAACACTAAGCTTGGGGTTAGTGACACATCTGATCATTGCTTCCTTTTCTTACTTTATTCTCTACTTTAGACTCCTTCAGTCTCCCTCCTCCTCTACGGTCCTTTATTTTGGTTGATGTTGGACTTTTTAATGGTGTGGATTTCTTGGTGTTCATCTTTCGTCATGACTTCTTGGGTCCTATCGAAGTCATACTCCATTGAAGACTCTGGCTTCTACAACCCTACCTAGATCTCATGTTCCACCACTCCTCTCTAGGTCAGATTTGGAGTTGTGGTAACACAGGGGTTTGAGGTTAAGGGGTCCAGCGGTCATCTTTTCTTTAGGCACTTCTGTTTCGGCTCGACCATGGTTTGGGTTTCTATTTTCAAACATTCCAAGTTGTCATCGTTCGGATATTTAGGCCATTCTTATCCCTACACTGACCTCTCTTCTTATCTCTAATTCGGATCCAAAGTGGTGGTTCCTCAAAGGTTTTGGGTGGTGGGGTTTGATGGATGACAGTTCCCATCATGCAGTATGTTTCAGTTTTTAGTAAATATTTGTTTTATTCCTTTTATTTCATGATAGATATACTCAATACCAGCCTAGAGAAGGTTTTTTTGGGGTGTTTTTGTATGGACTTTCTCTGTCTTGGTTATGGTGTAATCCATTGGTGGTTCATGATGGTGTTTTTTGTGGTTAAGGTTTATTTCTTTTCACGTTTTGATGAAGTGAGTTCAAAATGTTTTGGTGTCTTGGATTTATCTGGTTTGTATCATCATTTTGGTGTCATTTATGGTGGTTATAATGGTCTATGGTGATTTTCAGTGACTGTTGCAATGTTGTGATGGGGACGATGACAATGGTCTAGATGGCGTCGATGGGTTTCTTCTCCGATGTTGTGATCAGCGATAATGATGTCACTGATAGAGGATGGCAGTGATGTGACCAGATCTCTTGGTTCAAGGTTATTATGGATGATGGATTGTGGGTCAAGGTGTGTTAACCCATGGATTGGGGTGGATTTGGCGGTACTTTTGATTTCTTACATTTGAAATTTTAATGTGTAATTTTATAATCTTGAATGTGGTATGTAGTGGTTTAAGTGGATGTTGGACATGTGTGGTTTGGTGGCTCTCTTTTTATGGTTCCCACTCACCTAAAAAGTAATTTTTTAAATAATACAAAAAAAATGGATTTTGTTATAAGAATCTTGTCCTTAAAAATTGTTTCTCTCTGCTTCTTAGGGTGTTTAATTCTAGCTTCGAGATTATCATCCCCTATGAACCTTTATTCATGTTGGGTTTTATATTATCAAGATAAATATACCATCTCATCCCCACAAGTCCATATATCATGAACATAAAATTTTATTTCCCACTTTGATCCAAGAACAAAAACATTAAAAATATGTGCACACTCTTTTGAGGATGTCTATTTGGAACTGGACTCCTTAGACCTTCATTTACATCAGGTTTATGATACCTTTTGTTCTATATAGAATACCCCGACATTTTTAAACCTCACCATATAATTATAAACTATGTGTCTGGCATCCTTGTTGTATGACATTAAACTCCATGACATAGTCCACATCACATGAACTTAAACTATATGATATTATAGATCCTCACCCAAGGGGATACCCCCCATAATAGTGTTGTTTTACTACCACACCACCCTAAATAAATACACATGGATTGATTCCAACTTTATGGAATATTTATTTACACCTATATTTCCCATTTTGGTCCCATATATGGGATCTCTTCCCATTACCCCAGTGCTCTTGGTGATGGGAATTTTTTTATTCCTTTAATGTTTTGACACCTTAAATCATGATAGCATTCATTACATTCTTTCCCATATTATGTACATGAATAAAATCCAAGAAAAAATCTCCTAGAACTATGTGTGAACTTCTTCCCATTATTTAAGATACGTATTGACTCTTGGATCCACTATCTTGGGCCTAACTAAAAGTCCCCCATTGCCTCTGCCTTATCTCGACACTTAATTTTTTTATTAGGTCATATTTCCCTCTCACGCATCATGGTGGTGCTTCTCCTAAATGGGATTGGTCTAAGATGTATGAACCTAAACCCCATATCCACTTTGGTCCATGAATCATGACTTTAAACTTCCTTCTTATTCTGCTCAAGGCTATCTATATTGGCACTAGAATTTTTAAATAATGATTGTTTTTTCTACCTAAGATGTGTATATTACCTCACCTATGGTTTAAGAATTATTAAAATAAAATGTATGCATTTCCCACATGATGTTTGTTTATCCTATCATGATGGACCTCTAATTCACATTGGTTTTTCCTTTCCATTATATTTATGTAGACAACATCTCCTCGTATGTGCATCATGACCTTAAACTAAGTGCATTTTTTCTTGAATCTAGTCACATTATCACATGGGGTTTCCAAATTTTGTCAAGTCTATCTCTTCTCACTTTCTATTGTAACTTCCACACCACATGTCTAAGCATATAGACCTCAACTGGTACTATTAAATGTTCAAATTTGTTGAAACTTAAACCTAAGAAACCACTAATAAATATTTATGTGACCTTGATCTCAAGCCCTCAACAGCCTAACTTACATGACTCTAAACTGCCCTAAGAAAGCGGTGCAAAGGATCATTTGGATAAAACCCCATAAAGGGAGGCCTGGGAAAATTTCAATCCACTTATCTCTTAGTTATCCCATTTTATAAAATGGGGAAAAATAATTAGAGAAAAAATAGAAAAGGCATAAATCCTTCAGGGTTTAGCTTTTAGCCCCAGAAAAAAATTGACTATGTTGGTATGGCCCACTTGTCTAAGTAGAAGTTAGAGTGAATCTTTTTTCCATTTTCCCTTCTCGATCCTATTTATATGATTTTAAACTACATATAATATTTTCTTTTTCATATGATATTGAACTACATGGTATGGGTCTTAGTTTCATGAATTTAAAAGGCAAAGCATCACATTCTAAACATCATGAATTTAAACTATGGGAACATCATATGGGGTATGTCTATATGTATGAATCCCCCTAGAAACAATTTATTTCCATTCTAGGTATTTCTAAATCACATCATATTTGATTATCTCAATCCATAAAAATAGTCCCCCTATAGGCCCAATCATAAGACCTTTACTTTCTACTACTTAAGATTTTTTTATATGAATTGGGATCTATAATTCACATTTGTTTTAACCTTTTCCTAATTTCATATAGACCTTATCCCATTTGGTATAGGCTCCATGACCCTAAACTGGTAACACCCCATGGTCTAAGCTAGATAAAATTAAAATCTATATTGTCAATAATTGAATTTATCCTCCCAAATTCATAGTCAAACCTTTTACCCATGTATCTAGTGGTTTTGGAACACCACCAAGCCTAGTACACCTCATCAATATTACTAATGCATGATATTTTATCCCCAAGGTTCTTGGACCTCCCATTGAGATCTTCCTTTCATATGTATACTTTTTTCCCTAGATTTTCAATTACCCCATAAATATTTCATTTCCAAATAGAATCCCCTAGGGTTAAGGAATATTGATACAAATTCCCACAATCTATATGTGGTATACATCCTATAGGATTCAAGATAAAAAAAATAACAATCCCCATATTTTGAAGACATGGTTAATGGTTGACCCTTTTCCCTCTATTCTTATTGATATGGTAGTTGTATCCATGTATCAATTGTGTCCAATGTTCAAACTTAGTATATCCATCACCTCCCTTTAAATTCTAATTAAGGAAGGAATACTTTACCGTTATCCACTCCCCTTTGATCAAGCAGAGTCTTAACACCCTTAATGTTGCCTTCTCATCCCTTTTGGAATATCGGTAGGGTGGACCATCCCTATAGTATCCTATTCAACCAATCTCCCCATTTAATGGGTCCTCTAAATGGCTATTAATTATTTTGACCCTTGGATGTTCATCCCTTTGATAATTTCATGTGACATGTGTAGCCCACCATTTCACCTTATTTCCCACACCGATCATGAATCATGTGGTCTTAGGGATTTTTATCATTTTCTTCATTATCATGATTAAAATTACCTTCTTTTCACCCTCACCATATGATGTTAAATTGTGTGTTTAGAATATTTAACATGTGATGTTAAACCACACAATTTATACCCCATCACATATTATAAAATAGTGTGATTCATTGATCATACCAGAGACAAAATCCCCTACATGGTGGTGGTATCCTACCATGACACTTTTTAGAACTATATATAGAATAATTCCTTCCCTATGGGATATGTAGTGATTTCTAGAAACCTTTTCCTGGGGACCATATACAAACTCTAAGTTCATTAAATCACATAACTTGGGATTCTCAATCAACTAAAGTTGAGACCCCTATCAAGACTATCTCTCGGATGATTCCCCTTCATATACTCATGAGCTAGATCTATATGAGTTATTTTCCCAATGATGCTTGGGTGATGAGGCCATGCCTAATTTGTGTTAGGTCTTTTTTATTATCAAAGAATTGCCTCTTCCCCTATGCATGATATAGACCTTTTTAGAGATGTGTTTTTCCATGAATGCTGACCTTAGATTGTGTACACTCTTATTTTGAGTTATCTGTCTTGGAATTTAGGATTCTATTCACATTTGGTTCATCTTGATCCCCATTAATAGATATAAAACCTAAATAACCTTCCATCCTCACCACATTATGTTAAATTACATGGCCTTGATCCTAGTTTCACAACCCCAAAAGGAATTCCCCATTGTCTAATGTAAACAACCTTAAACATTAACCACTTTTAGTCAATGTGATGACACCACAAACTAAGTAGCTTTGGAATAACCCTTGAACTATTCCCTAAAAAATGACTAGATCTCATTCTCATGTCCCTTACCTAGTTGGAATATTCATTTTTCACACTGTCCAGTATTCCTTGTATATGTTTAGTACATCCCATAGATATGTTTTATGCATTATTTCATATCCCTAAAAGTAATTTAACTCTTATTGAGCATAGTACTCCTTCAAATACATAGTTTTTTTGATATTTGTATCAACAACCATTTTCACATCCAAACAGGTCACCACTATGGTGATAGCGTAGTACTCTAAAGTCTTGTCTCCCATTTATGGTACACATCCTGGAGGAGACATATTCATTAGTACGGTAGTGTAAATAGTGTTTCAAATGAATTAAACAATCATATTCAACTTATCTATCTCCTTCATCCATTAATATATACTCTAAGTCTCAAAATTTATTTATCTCTACATTTCCTTTTCTCAAGTGGAATTCTAACACCCTTGGCATTGCACCTCATTAATTCTACACATTGTTAGGGAAATTAAACACTTGAAATTGAACTAACCTAGTTCTCCATCCTAATGGGATTATAATTTTGATCCATGTAACATTTTAATCCAAATGAATCTTCAAATATAAGTGTCAAACCATCTCCACTATATGCATAATTTCTTAAGCAACAAGTCCCAATCCAATGCATGGAGTTCCTGATAGTCAATATTATCTATCCCCAAGTTCACCATCAAGTGGAGAAGTGATCCCATTCAGCCTAGAAAATAACTCAATTATGTGAGAGTGTTAAAGTTCTAGATACTCATCCATGACCTATTTAGATTAACACCTAGAGTAGTCAGGGAAACCTTAGAATCTTTTTTATTCTCTAAGATATTCTTCTTTGGAAGCCTCTAACTCCCATATTCACCTACCACAAAGGTCCTACCTCAATGAGAAGATTTGGAACTTTGGTCCACCTCCTATACATAAACTACCTATATAGGAACTACCCTACATAGTCATCACACTTCTCTTTTCACAATGGATCTCCTACCTTACTTTAATTAGGATACCTCTATTGGTTATTCTTGAATTAACATCTTCCTCAACATGGTCCTCAGGTATTATCCATCCCAATATTATGTGTAGTTGTGGAGTAATCTGATTAGATCTTCATTTAGGGGAATATCATCCATATATCCATTTCCTTAATGGGTGAACATACAATAGAGCTACCAAAGAACCATGGGGTGGTTCTCATTACATACTCCTATGTATAGTCATGCTGTCATTCATTGAAGATAGTGAACTTAGAAGGAAAACGGGTATGGGTTGTAAAACTTGCAAACAATGAATGTATCACTATAGAAGACTATTGTCCTACCTTAAAAGTCAAGAAGATAAAACATCTACTCAATGATTACTTGAACATTTTTTCAATAACCTCATTTGGATTGAGGAAAGGATTCAAGATGAACTAATATATCCCTTTTATTTTCAACATTACCTCAACTAGATTGATCTGTTGAGGCCGACTCCTAGTGATTTTCAGCAGTGATGGTTGAAAGTTATTATCTGTAGGGTTGATGGGGTTATTGCACTCGTAATCCCCCTTGAGGGAAGAAACCCACCCATAGAAGAATTTTAATAGGAAAAAAACATGTAAGGGGGCCTTTTCCTTTATAAGGTTCTTCATCACCTTGTATAATTTTTCCAATACCAGGACAATGAGATTAATATAATGCATGATTTCCAAGACCACAACTGTGGAGAAGGTGACTATCCACACCCCCAAATTTGAATATTGAACTAGAAGTACCCACCCTAAGGAAGGTTGTAATGAAACCAACCAACCATTCCTATGAGTCATATCCCTTCATGTTTTTACCCTATTATTGGTATTGGAAATCCTCTAAAATTTCCCAGTAAGGCATGGGCTTGTAGATCCCTAAGAACTACCTTGGTATTCCTATCTTCTAAAAATGAGGAGTGTTTAAGAATATATTGAACCAAATCTTGAACAGTACATCAATATGGAATTTAGGATTATAGTGTTGAGTTCTTGGTACCATTTCCAGTAATTCCCTGGTAAGTACTGACACTTTCTCGTGATCCTCCAATATATACTCTACTAGGAGGAATTCATCATACATCACACCCATGATGTGGATACCACTATTTTTGGTATATCTACCATAGGATAATTCCGAATTTCTGATGATAAAGGTGTAATGAGTTGGTGTCAGGTGACCACCAGCTCAATTGACCATGCACCAAGTCTAGGTGGTGGTAGATGTGGAATTGGGAGTTTTTTTCATTACATGACCCTTTGAATATAATTAAAAAACTAGTATCTATAGGTCCATTCATATATTAAATGCCCTTTGAATTGAATATCTCAATCCTCGGTCAAACCAAGGTGGAAATCTTCTAAGCTCTTAAAGATATTGGAAAACTGGGGAAGAGAAATCTTTTTAGTAGGTTTTTCTACATTAATAGTCATGACCAAGTTCTATAGGTTATGTTACATAATAGGCTTTTGGTCACTAATATCATGACTATTAATAGTCTAGATTCATCATATATACCTTAAAGAACTCCTAAAACAATAGTGTGGGGCATTATGATTGGTGTTGGGTATCATGACATCATAACACAACCCAAATTTTTAGAGCATTAGCTTATTACATAATGAATACTATTTTTGGTCTTTCATCAACCTCTTAGAAAAGGTATCTTGATCATGTAAGGACCAGATGCTTTACATGGTGTAAACTTTCTTTTCTATCTCCATATGTCATTTTTCAGTGATTTGGACACCTCCAATGTCCATTTAGAGAGTTTATTTAGAAATTTATTAGTCAGGTTCATGAAACATCTGGTTCATGAAATTTTTTATTCAAATAAATTACTTCACTAAATGTCATTAATGAAAGATGATTTGTGAATGTTTCATCACATAAATAGGAGAAATTAGAACACCAAGTATTTTGGTCTCAATATTTTAATGTAAGTGTTACTTTCTCAAATAGATAAAAAAAATTGAATCATTCATCAGAGGATTATGGTCCCACATGGGCCTCTTCCCCCATTTATATACTAAGGGTTGATTGGATTCTCATGACCCAAGGTGTCAAAATCTGTAAATTTTATCATTTTGACTCAAAAATGGATTCACATATTCCCCATATTCTCCAATTATGAGGGTAGAATTTTATGAAATTTAAAATCACATAATGGAATAAATTGAGATGAAGAAAACAAATAAGAGAAACTATGGGTTTATTGAGAAAAATATAGATGCAAAGGGGTAGAGTTTATGAAACTTAAACTTCCACAAATGGGAGTTTAAACACTAAAAACCTCAGTTTCCATGAATGGGTTTCAAAACAACTTAAAACTCATACATTCATGAACACACCCATATTTTTGAAACCATTCCTTTGATGAGATAGAGGCATATAAATAACCCTTTAGCTTCCTATATGTGGGATATGGCCTTTATAATTCCATACTAAAGCTCTCAGCTCACAAAACATAGACTTTAAAGAACTCATGTAACCATTAAATGAAATAACATCCCACATGTGAGGATATTATACAAATTACCTCACAGTATTCCTTCACAGGACTTTCCTATATTTGAGATGAATTTTTTTGAAATCCCATCCATGATAAATATAATTCATTATAGAAGCACAGGATTCATGAGACTCAAATATTTTTTAACCCTAAACTTCCACAAAAACCATATTATAGACATCTAAGAGGATAACTTTTGTAAGTGACCCCAGTCTTGCGCATCTCCTAATTTCTCACAACTCTCATGTATTGAAAAACTCATACAGGGTGCCTCAATTTGATGCATCTACTCAACAAACATAGTTTCATGGAAGTTGAGTTCCGATGGACCCTACATCCACCTAATTAAATATTATTCATGTTAACTCTATATGTATAACTAGTATAGTTTATTTCTATTTCCAATACCTTTAAATCACACATGGTTTGGGAAATATCCATCCTGGATGCTTTTCAACACTAGATGGGGAAAATCTGTAACTTTCACCTTTTGGGAAATACATGTGTAATCCCTACTAATGCTCTCCAAAATCCTGAGAACTAACCTATTCCTCCTATATGTTATAATACTAGTTATGTAATCATAAATTGAAACCACCCCAATCCACCCAATAATCCATGATCTCCCTTAGAAAGCTTAAAAAGTAATCCCTACTCTAACTTCTTCATTGAAATACATTAAACATAAAGATTACCCTATGAGGCAAATAAAGGATCCCCTATGTGATGAGAATATTTTTGACCATATAAAGAACATGTGATACCTCATGTGAAAATAATGAGACAACCCCCATCTCCCAGGAATCCCAAATAATAAACCCCACATTATCCCTTATTGTGGATCTTTCATAACGCAAGCATCCTTACTGTATGATAATAAACTTCATGGTAGTGTCTTATCACACAACCTTAATTGGTTCACCTAAACTATGTGGTTCTTAATTGGGTTTTTATATTAGTATATATGGGATTCCTATTTATGTTTCAATTATAAAAAAAGTAAAATTCCATATTCCCCATGGAAGGTAGATCCTCTAAATCCTAGTCATCTCTTATAGTATGCCAAACCCCTCACCCAAGTCAACCATACCTATGGGATGATAAAATATGATCATCCCCATAACAATTTAAAAAAATACAAACCATCCCTGATATACATTAACCTATTCCAACCCTTATGCTATGAGTGTATGTGGATCAATCACCACTAGATTTTAACTTCTGACCAGACCATATATGATGAGTGATTATTATATAATACATATAGGACTTTAAATAATAACCATCTAGAACATGATGATAATTTTTGGATCCTCTCTTATATGAAATCCTAATAGGTTATGGGTGATGATCCTAGAACAACACCACCATAAACATTAGAACCCATCCCTAGGTGATGAGACTAGGGAGCCATATGTGAAGATAATGATATGCCTTATGTGATTAGCATAATAAGCCTATGTGATGAGAAAATTATATCTTTGTCCTTACCTTAGGTGATGAACCTAATCTCTTCCCTCAATAATTGAGCATAATATGCCTTATATAAAATTAATATGAAGCCTATGTGATGAGCATTGTATATCTTCATTTTATACTTAGGTAATGATCCTATGATTATTAACACATGTGATGAGAATTGGATACCTCTTGAGACAAGATTTTAATTCCTTAGGTGATTATCCTAAGTTTCCTTGTGTGATGAGCACAGGGTGCCTCGTGTGATGAGCATGAGTATCCTTTGGTGACGACTCAAGGTTTCCCTAGTGAAAATCCAAGGATTAATTATGTTAAAAACATAAGTTTCCATATTTTATGAGCACATGTTGTCTTAATTTTTATACTTAAGATGGAAAATTTGAAAAACATTGGTTTACCTTGTGTATTTTTCTAAGGAAGATAATCATAGTTTCTAAATTTATCCAATGATGTTTGGTGAATCTTAAACATTAATACTCCCCAAAATATGGTATTTACCCTAATAAGCCAACCAATGATGTATTTAACAATTTTTCACGTGAATATGGATTCATGAATTGGATTTATGAACATGTTTTAAATCCATTAGGGAGACCCAAATTATGAAAATAGATCCAATAAGGAATCTATATAAGTAAGGGATGACAACCCATCATCCTATTCTAATCAAGTATATGACACCATCACCCCTGGTGGTGAAGGTATCCCACCTTTGGAAAGCAGGATTATGAGACGTTGAAGGATCGTGACTATAAAATATGTAGATCCAATGATTTAATATGTAAGGGAAATTATTTTAAAATAGAAACCCCATGGGTGGTCAAAGTTTTTTCACCATTTTTGGGGACTAGTAACTCATTAAGAAGAATTAGTTTGATTTATTAGAAAAAGGAATTTTTTATTTCATTCTATTTTATGATATTATTTTAGTTTTTATTTTTTTTATTTTTATTTTATTAGGTGTTTTTGGATATTATAGAAGATTTAAAATGTAAAATGAGTGAACATATTTGATTTTCCATACAATTTTCTGACGTTTAAAATCAAATTGATCAACTCAATAAGAAGGTAGAGAGGCAAGGATGTGGCCAAATCCATACCCAAGTGAAAATTAGGTTCTCATTTATGGCCTAAATAAATTTTTAAAAGAGTATTATAAGGACCTAAAGATAATTATAGTGTGGTAAACAAGTTAAAATAAGTTACCAAAGTGGAATAAAAATTTGAAAAAAAAAATATCAGGATAAATCTAAAAGGTATGTTGAGTTTGAGTTGAATCTTTTCTGATTTTTAATGATGAATCTTAATATAAGATAGAAACTAAGGAGGTAACCCAATTTTTTTATGAGATGAAAGAAAATGAGGAATGATAATCCTTAATATAATAAGAAAAGTGAGAATATGGGGTGATGGTTCCTAAAAAAAAGAGTGAAATTTCTTATTTTGAAGAAGATTAGAAGAAATGAGTGGTAAAAGAGGAGTATTGAAAGATTCATCAATCTATGAGTTACTTGATAAATCTTTAAAACAATATTAATTACTTTTTTCACCTAAATTAAGTGTATAGAAACCATAACTCTAGTAACCTAGATTCGATTTCTACTTTATTACATTAGAATAATATACAAGGGATCTCATACCAATGGATTGATCATTTTAATTGTCTTAAAGAACAATACAAACACAAGATTCTAATATTACATGGTAAATATAAATTACATGGAATGATAAATATTTTATAATCCTTAATATTATTTATAACATCCTTCTTTATATATTGGTAAAGGAAAACAAATAAAGGGTGATCTCAGATGCTCAGTAAGAATTATATACAATATAATCTATCATGAGTAAATAATTCATATTCAATATGGAAAGGTAGATAACTAAAAACACATTCCATTTAATCAATAACTTGATCAGGAAATACATCCATGGATAATATAAATGAACTAATATCATGGATAATAATAAATTAATTATCAATAAAGGAAATTATTAATGATGGATGTCATGATTTAAGGCATAATAATATCTTACCATCAATATATTATGCCAGGATAGTTTAATCAATGGGTAGGTATACACAAAAACTCCATTTAATAAGGATATCCATCAGATTTATCTAATGATACTTATCAATGAATCAAATTGATATCTATAACTAGGCCCCACCAGTCACTACATGTCCAATTCATTCCTCATATATTGAATGAACAATTTAATTCATAAATAATATGAATTATCAAAAAATATCTATATTGATTAAATAATGTATAATATTAATATTTCCCCATCCAATCAAATATATTTTATACTAAAACATCATATCTAAAATGGTACATGGTTTAAGTAATAATCATATCAATGATACAAAGAATATAGATATTTAAGAGAAATGTAATTTCTAATAAAAAATGATCAAAGTAAAGTAAATGTTTTAAGATAAATTTAATGAACACAAAATTAATAATATATCAAATATGACCCTAAATTCATAAAAATTATAGGTTTTATAATAAAATAATTTACTTAGTGGAATAAAAGAAAATGGAATTGAAATATTAAAATAAGATTTAATTAAAGAGTTTTCTTTATAAACCATTTATAACTTGTAGAAGAATCTAAATAGTGTAAAATTGTTATGGTTGTGGGAAATTCAATTAAGTCTGTATATATTAAAGAGAAATTAGTCCTTTTGATTTTTTATAAAGAAGGTTGAAAATGAAACATTCATAAAAAATTAATAAATATTCCCTTAAAAACTTTTTAAAAGTCAATTATGACTTAAAATTTCCTTAATAAATCTTTTGAGTAAAAAAAAGAACATTTTTAAAATAATTTAGAAAAATATGGACATTGAAGAAAAATATATCTGATAAAAAAGAGAAATAGGATCATATTTTATTTTAAACATTTTTTGAACGATTCAAATTAAAATGATAAGTAAATTTTGAAGAAAATATTAGAAATCCTTAAATATTTATAGGATGAGAAAATATATAAAGTTTAAGATGGAGATAATATAATATTACTTCAATAAAAATAATATCAATCCCAAAAAAATGAGATTGTAAAATAAATTCTTACGTATTTGGTAACTTTTAATTTATAACCCCTTGAAAGAGTAAACCTAAATTGAAACTTTAATAAAAATGAATAAATATTTATTCATGTTAAATATATAGAATGGGTAATATATGCCTCACATAAAAATAAATAGGTTCATAATACCAAATATGTCTCAATAGAGTGGAAATTGATATGAAATCCCTTAACTTAAGTTTTACATTCCTCATAAGTGATTTTAACCTCTTGTACAACAAATATAGATTTATTATAATTATATTTTATAAAAATATACATATCTATAATATCATATATGATTCATTTATAATATTGTATCACCTTTTTCTTAATAATATTTTATTATTATAATGGTTTCAGGTGTTAAGTGATTAAATTTTTATGTATGTTTTAATTCGAAAGTTATGATCCTTGTATCTAATCATGGTTATATTATCTCTAAAATTTTAATAATTATATAAAAATAATAAATATTTTTTATATTAATATTTAAAATCATCCATGAGAAATTGACATGAACAAATGAATCACATCGCTTCGTGGAGATGGTAGGTCATGCATACCCATGAGCGAAATGATCATTTTTTAACAGGTGGATGGTTAAGTAGATTATATATTATAATTAAAAAATTATTATTATTTCATTATTATCATATATATTCATTATTTCCTACATCATTACAATCCAAGTGTAGCGGTAATGGAAAACAAATTGAATTGGTTTGCAAGGCGGCAGTTCATCGTACACACAAGATATGGTTTTCTTCCCCATTTGATGGTGAATGAGATAGATAATTATTATTCGACAATGATATAAAAATATTATTATATGGTAGATACTAGTTTTATTATATTGTAATTTTTTGTACACAATATAAGGTTGTAAAATAAATAAAAATAAAAGTCCTCGGTGAAGAAGATTTCCTCCTCTTTGAAAGAGCTGCATTAGATCGCCTCTTAAGGGACCTAGGGTTGGTATTTTAGGAATACCAGAACCTCTAAAACTTATATAAGCATGTTTAGAAGATTTTTTTTAGGTTTTTGTTGAGAAAATGGATCTAGGTGTTTTATAGAAGACAATATAGGTAGTGCCTTTTTATAGTGATCAAAAGGACATGCAAAGAAATTAATAAAAATATTTAAATATAATAAATTTATTTTTCACGTGAAAGTGGAACCATGTAGATAGAATTTTGAAAATAAAATATTATATGGTTTAAATCCCTTCAAATAATAAAATTTTTACAGTTTTACATTGTATTTAAACTTTATATTTTGGTTTAAACCCTTTATTAAACAAATTTATCCTTAATCGTACTAATGACCTTTTTTATCTTAATGGGTTATAATTTTACTTACAAGGTAAAAATTTAATCATAAATGGAAAAGGAATGGAATTTAAGAAAATATATGATCCTAATTTTCATATTTCAATATTTTTATGATTTTTAAATAAAATAATAAAATATTATTTTTTATAAAATATCATTAATTCCATTTTCTACAATACTCATTAAAGTAGAATTTAAAGACAATAATGCAAAGATATAATTTTAATATAATAATTTTAAAAATAAATAATACATTAAAATTAACTATAAAACTTTTTCTGAACCATAATTTTTCCCAAAAACATTATTTTTAATGGTGTCAAAAATATTTACTATGATTTTTCAACTGTCACCACAAGAACTATATCAGCATTGTATAAGCATTTAAAGTAATTATATCATAACTAAAAATTAGAAATAAATTATCATCATAAAAAATAATTTAATTATACACAAAATAACCATAAATATTCATTCACAACTTATTTTTATACCTGTGTGAAAATATAAGAGAAATTAAAAGGCAAGAGAGCTAAAAATTTTATTTTTCTTTACATAAAATAATATAAATATCATTATCAAATGAAAATTGAAACAAAATTACATATATTATAAGTTAGGATTAATATGTTAAAATTAATCTAATAAAATTAAATAAATTCATGTTTTGGATGTATTTTTAATGCCCTATCAAATTATTTTTAACCTTTACCTAATTTATCGTTTATCGAGGTGATAAATTTTACCACAGTTACTATTCAAAAAGCCAAAATAAAAAAAGAAACTACTTTCCAAATTTTAACCTCATAATTCAAATAATGGAATCCATTTTATAAAATTAAAATACTATAATTTTAATAAATTAATTTAAAAATAAACCAGCAAAAAGTGAAGAAAACCCGATTTCCATACAAATGCATTTTTAAGCCAAAAAATTAAATTATATAAAAATTACGTAAAATAATGATCCTAAGGAATTAATTGTATTATTGAAAAAATATATCATATATGTTTTTCATATAAAGTTTAAAATATAATGGGACTTTTAAATTATTTTATTTAAATAAAATAAATAACAACTTTAAAAAATCGATATTTTTAACTATTCACTGAAAAATAAATCTTTTTAGAAAAAATCCTAAAAAATAAAATAGTGATAATATTGAAATTATGATTAAAAAAATGATATAACTATTACATAATAATATTTTAATAGTTTTTATGGTTCATTTAAACTTGGTGTTGTGTGTAAATAAATCTGTCAAAGAAATTAGATTATTTAAAGAGAAATGTATCATAAAGTCTCATGGTGTTACATTCTACACCCTTATATGAATTTCATCATTGAAAATCCATAACATTGATATGAAAAAAATGAAAATACTTCTTCCTCATCACATCCTCGGTTTCCCACATAGCTTCCTCAAATTTATGGTTTCACCACAAAACTTTTATCAAATGAGTAGTCTTGTTTCATAGCACTTTCTCTTTATTATCTAGAATCTACGTTGGTTGTTCCTCATAAGATATATCTTTATCCAGTGGTATAAAATATAATTTTAGTAAATTTTAAGGATTTGTTATGTAATCCCATAGTATAGATACATGGAAGACATTATAAACCTGAGAGATATTTTTTTGATGCACCAAATGATAAGCTACATTCCAAATACAATTTTTAATTTCTAAGGGACTAATAAATTTGGGGCCTAACATGAACTTATTTACAAATATTATAACCTTATTACAAGGATATAATCATAGGAATACCTTATAACTATCTATGATCTATAAATCTCTTCAACAATTTTCAAGATTACTTTTTTGTTGACTTTAATTTTCCATTATGCGTTTTTTGAATAGATCCAACCATATTTATCGATTACTTAGTTTGATTAGGACCAATTAACATTCTTTATCCAACTTTATCCCATCATGTTATAGTTCTACACTTCATATCATATAGGTATTTGTAAGGATCCATCTGGATTCTCGAGTGAAAGCTATTTTTGTAATAAAATTCTACCAAATGGATTTGTTTATCCCAACCACCTTTGAAATCCATAGGGAAATCTCACAAAATGTATTATAGAGTATAGATGGAACTCTCAGACAAACCATCTATCCAAGGATAAAAATGAGTGATGAAACTCAAATCTGAATCAAAATCCTACTAAATAATTCTCTAGAACGTCATGGTAAAACTCAAATCTTCATCAGATGTGATTAAGGGTGGTACTTCATTTAATCTAAAAACATACTTAATTTATATCTAAGTAATATGATCAATAGATAAGTCTTATATAATAGTAATGAAGTGTACTAAATTTTCAAGGAGATCTACTACAAACTAAATAGTATTAAGGCCTTTAGATTTTTTGGGGAGTCTGATGAAGAAATACATTGTAATTCTTTCCCAATTCTATTAAAATTTATGTAATGGTTGTAACAACCACTTAGAATTATGCCTCTCCACCATTACTTACTGACACATTAGGAATTAGGATATATAATCAATAATATCTTTTTCCAAACTATCCAACTAAAAATATCTATCTAAATATCTATATATCATCTTAATTCTAGTATGAGTAGATAATGATGAACTATTAACTTCATCCAATTAATCATTTTTCAAATCTAGTATTGATATAACACATAATCGGTTCCTATAACTTGTCATTCCAACATTATCATTGTTTAACTCTGTAAAATTCCTCACCTTATTTTCAAATTCCACATCTTTCTCATGTGATTTCTTAATACTCTCATGGATGGTTAGTTGAATATTCATCTGATAAAGATTATATCTATCCCCTTTCCTCAAGATTTCAAGATCTATATTTTTTAAATCTATAAATATTGAATCTATTTGATTCCCTATAATAGAAAAACTAGCATGGTCATTTTAAATCAATGTATCATCCACCTTGTTCGCCTTCCAAGGGTGATAATGTATTGATAATTCATAATAATTGATCAACTAAAACCATCTTCTCTAGTTAGTATTCAAATATTAATGTGTAAATATTTACTTCAAGATTTTATGATCAGTATATACACCTCTCCTTTCACCATAAAAATAATTAATCCATATCATCAATGAAACAATTACTTTTATCGGATCCAAATAATGATTCAAGTAATTTTTCTTATGAATTTTCAATTTGTAAGAGTAATAAGATATCAGAATATCATTCTACATTAGTATTCATCCTAGTTCCTTATTTTATGAATCACTATATATCACAAAACCTTCTCCATTATAGATTATTATAAGCATAGGTGAATTGAACAATGTTATCTTTAGTTATTTGAAATTCTCTTCACATTCATCTATCCATAAGAACTTAACCCCCTTACAAGTAAATTTGGTGAGTGTATTAGATATTCATGATAAATCTCTCACAAAGTGTTGGTAGAATACATCCTAACCAAGAAAACTATGCATCTCGGTTACTATGGTTAGTCTAGAACATTTCTCAATAAATTTATAATTTTAAAGAGTCCACTAAAATGTTCTTCACACTCTTCCTTTACCTTTGAAAAAATTATTATATCTTCTATAAAGACTACAAAAAAATGATCAAGGTAATATATAAAGACTCTATTCATTAAATCCATTAATATATCAGGATCATTGGTAACTACAAATGGAATTATTATAAATTGATTCTAAATATACCATATATGAAATGATTTTTTTAATATATCCTCTTTATTGACCATAAGCTAACGATATCTATAATGAAGATAAATCTTGGAAAAATATTTATCTCCTCATAATTGTTAAAATAAATAATCCATACAAGGTATAGGATACTTGTTTATAATACTGATCTTGTTAAGTTATCAATAATAAATGCAAACCCATATTGACCCACTTTATTCTTAAAAAAAGAACAGGTACACCCTATGGGGAAACACTAGGATGAATGAATACCTTATCTATATTATCTTAGATTTTATTCTCTAATACCTATAACTCAATAGAGGCTATTTGTTATGGATTATTTGAAATAATTGTATCACTAGATACGATTTATATTGAATAATCAAATTCAAAATTTAGGGGGATACTAGGAAACTATTTTAGAAATACATAAACAAACTCTCATAAAATAGGCATATCTTCAATGTTGAGTTTATTCCTATCCATATGATAAAAATATCCCGCATTAATATGTAAAAGAACCCATATGATGAAATTAATTTCTATCTAGAGTTTATGTTCATACTCACAATGATAGACTATTTTAGGTTGATTTGGAATATCAAACATAACTTAACTGCCTCAAAAATTGATATGGGGTCTATACTAAGAGAGTTAATCCATTACCAAATTTATTTTAAAATTAATTTAAGGAATAATAAAAATATTTTTGGGATACACATTCCAAAAAAAATCTATTATAGAGGAGCTATTACCATTGGGATTTTTCACTTCCAACTCAACATCTAATTATTGAATTGGTGATTTAATAACATTAGAAAATTCTTTAGTTATAAAAGGGAGGGTGGAACATGAATTAAAAAATCATTTTCACTTCTAGAGTGGATGATATGCGTAGCACATGAGCATCGGCCAAGTTGGTGAGGACTCCTTAAGTGCATCCAGGAGACCCAGGATCAAAACTAGGTGGAGGCTAATTTTTGGGACTATAGTAGTACTGTAGTAGGTACTGTATCAGGCACTCTTTGGCATTCTAGTAGCTGGGAATATTCCCTTGTTTGGGCCTTCGATCCATTGATTTGGTCCCCGAGTCCTTTAAGGCCTTTGGTCCACCCAGGAATTCGGGTCAGTTAGGCCTTCGAGCCACCTCAAGGCCTTCAGGCCACCTTAAGTGTAGATGCAAACCTGACAACCTACAAGGAAAAGGCTTCAGAAGGAGGAGGAGCATAGATCTTTCACCATAAAAGAAGCTAAACAGATTGCAAGAATGAGAGGGTATGGAACCTACCATTGGTAAAATCTTGTGCATGTACGGGAAAGCATAGTCGAACAGCCATGCAAAGGTGGAGAGCTAATTTCACGATGAAGATTCTAGGGAGGAGTAGTTCTAAGTAGTTAGTCTAGGTTGTATTTAATGTTTTATGCCTACAATAAATGAATTTTTCTAAGTCCTATGGGTCATGCAATACTTACCCCTACGGGCCTTGTAGGGGTTCCACCTCACCCCTTGAATGGTGTATTCTCAAAAATCAATAAAAAATGAAGGCCTTTGGGCCACTAGAGGACGATGATATGTGTACCTTTCACCAAATCACTAGGAACATCCACTTCTATTGTAGTAATTTTTTATCCCCTTGGCTTCTTATGTGGTAAGTTCCCATGATACGTTAAGAACTATCTTGAATAATGACCCAACTTTTTATAGTTGAATCACTGGATATTAATGGTTTTTTTCTTACATTCATTATCTAGATGACCCTTATCTAAAAACTTATAAAAAACTCTCAATCCATTTAATAATTTTCTAGGATGTTTCTTTACACAATTTTTACATGATGTAAATTGCTTCATTACATTATTCTTCTTTGATACATTACATTTTTCTTGGTGGTTATCTGACATCTTCTTCTCTTGATTTCACTAAAATATAAATAATCTATAAAAAAATTCTATCTTAATGGAATATGATACGATATCGTTATAAGATGAAAACATTGGTGAAACTAGTGACCTTCAAAGAATTGGATTAATCCCATTAAATAAACATTAAATATTATTTTCGGATTATGTATGATGTCTTCAGAATGCTTGGATAATGTAGTAAAGTTATCCTCGTACTCTACCATGCCATTTTCTTTCTTCTCCTTTAATGTGCAGAACTTCCTCTCAATTTTGGCTCATTATTCTCAGGGGAAGTATTTATCAAAGAATATCACTTTAAACATTTTCATTCTATGATTTATATTTCATCAACCTCTTTAGTGTTCAAGATCAATTACGTCAATTGATCATTATATTCTCTCAAAAAATAAACTACAATAATAACCTTTTATCTTTCATTACATCTCATATCTAAGAATATATTTTCAAGGGACTTAATCTATTTCTTGACTACCATTGGACAAGTAGTTCTATTAAAATATAGTGGTTTTTTTTGTATAAATCATTCCAACATAGGTGAATCATTATAGGGAATAATATGTTGCTCAATATGTGAAAGTTTATTCCTTATAACCAGATTCAGTTTCTTCAATATGTTCATGACCTTCTCAATTTCAATACAATTTGTATTGGTTTTCTCAATAGGTAAATCCCTATATTGATTATAGTTGTTTATTACCTTTATTTTATTAAGAACCATTATTAAATAATGGAAAACATTGTTTTATCTCATAATAATCATGAATATTAATCCATAAAATAAAAAATCATTTGATGATAAAAGTTTTCAAATACTATAAGGTATTATCATAGTTCTCATGTTAGCTATGTTCATTTAATATCTAGTTCTAAAGGTTTATAAAAAACTTCCTCTCATAACAACTATATCAATACCAACTCTAGTAACCTAGAGCTAGTGTATACTTTATTACATTAGAATAATATACAAGGGATATCATCCCAAAGGGATGATCTATTTATTAGTCTTTAATAACAACATACGCACATGATTCCTATATTATGTTGAAAATATTAAATACATATCATATGAATAATTCTATCATTATTTATATTATTCATAATACCCTTCTTTATATCCAAGGTAAATTAAAATAAATAAAGGGTGATCTCATATGCTTATAAAGGGTTTTTTTTAAATGGAATATATCATGATTAAATAAGGAATAATCAATATATAAATGTAAATAATAGAAAACAAGTTCTATTTAATCAATATCTTCAACATGGAATGTCTGCATGGATAATATCAATGAAGTAATATCATGGATAATAATAACTAAATTCTCAATGAAGGAAGAGAATAATGTTATAGGTCATGATTTGAGAAATTATGATATCCTATTATTAAGTCCATGTTCCAATATATTTTAATTGATGGGTTGGTATACACCAAAAACCCATTTAATGAGGCTAATGAATAGATTTGTCAAGTAATACCTGTTGATGCATCAATGGGTTATCTATAACCAAGACCCACCCATAACTAAATCTCTAATACATTAATCATATATTTAATGATGAATTTATTTCGTAAACAATATTAATTATCAATAAAAAACTTTAATGAGTAAGGAATAGAGAATATTATGAGTTCCCCAGACAATCAAATAGCCTTCTTTGTAAAACATAATATGTAAAAATTCTATAAAATTTAGGAAATAATAATATCCATGATGCAATTAAAATGGATATATAACATAAATTTAATGTGCATTGAAAAATTATCACAATAAAGTGAATATTTCAAGATAAAGTTAATGACCAAAAAATTAATAAGAGATAATTAATGACCATCAATTCCATAGAAATATAAGTTTTCTAATAAAATTTTAACCATTAGGGAATAAAATTAAATAGAAAATAAACAATAAAATAATATTTCTTCAAAAAAATTTCTTTTTAAAACCATTGAAAACATGTATAATAATCTAAATAGCATAAAAAAATAATAGCGGTAGGAAAGCCTGTTAAAATCATATACTTTAAAAAGAAAATATTCCCTTTGACTTTTTATAAAGAAGGTCAAAAGTGTACCTTTCAGAAAACATTATAAATATTACCTTAAAAACTTTTAGAAAGTTAATTATAACATAAAATTCCTATAATAAATAGTTTTTGTAAAAAATTAATTTTGTAAAACAATTTTAAAAAAATATGGACATTGAATAAAAATATACCTAATCAAAAATAGAAATAAGATCATATTTTATTTTAAACATTTATTTTATTTATTAAAGTGAAAAATAGAGAAAATTTTGGAATAAAACTTTTACACTCCTTAAATATACATAGTATAAGAAAATATAGGGATTTTATGAAGGATATAACATAATATTCCTTCAATACAAATAAGATAAATCCAAAAAAATGACAACGTAAAATAAATTCTTACCAATTTTGTAACTTTAAATTATAACCCCTATAAAGGGTAAAACTGAATTGAAATATTAATAATCATAAATAAATATATATCCATGTTATATATGTTAAAGGGTTATTATATACACCACATAATAATAAATAAGTGTATGATAACTAATATGACTCAATAGAGTGGAAATTGAGATGAAATCCCCTACCACAAGTTCAAATTTCCTTGTAATTTATTTTAAAATCCTATATAATAAATTTATATTTATTATAATTTTATACTAGAAACATTTAAATATATATAATATCATATATGACCCATTTATAACATATTATCACCCATTTGTTGACAGTCATTTATTGTTGTTGTTGTTTCGAGTGTTAACTACTTTGTTTTTCATGTATATTTTGATTTTCGGTTATGGTCATTTTATATTGATCATGGTTATATAATATCCATAATTTTAATAATTAAGTATAAATCATATATATTCGTTATATAAATATTTAAAATCATCCACGATATGTGTATATGAAAAATGAATCACATCGCGGAGTTAGTAGGTCATACATACGCACGAGTGACATTATCATTTTGTAATGGGTGGAATGGTAAGGAAATATGTGATATATTATATTTCCTAGATTATAATTATTTCATAATTATCATATATATTCATTAGTTTCATCATTATTAAAATCCATGTGTGGTGGTAATAGAAAACAAATTACATTGGTTCACAAGGCGGTCGGCCTCCATACACACAAGTGATAGTTTCTTTTCACAATTGATAGAGAATAAGATTGGTAATTATTATTACATCACCACAATAACATATAAATATATGGGAGATATTGTTTTTATTATATTTTAATTTTTAGGATATAACAGAAATTGTTTAAATAATAATAATAATCAAAGATTTCAATGAAGATGATTACCTCTTCTTTAAAAGAGATCCTTCAGATATCCTCTTATTGGACCTAAGGTTGGCCATTTGGAAAAAAATATTGAACTTATATAATGATATTTATAATATTTTTTGGTTTATTTTAGTTGAAATAAGTGTCTAAAGTTGGTGTATATAAGATAGGATAGGTGGTTCTTTTTTATAGTGAATGAAAGGACACACATGGAATTAATAAAAAAAATTAAATATAAAAAATTCATTTTCATGTGAAAATGGCACCATGTGGATATATTTTTGAACCTAAGATATTATATGGTTTAAATACCTTCATACCAAAAAACATTATGGTTTATGTACTATTTTAAACCGTATCTTTTGGTTTAACTCCTTCGTTAAATAATTTTAACCTTAACTGTTGTAATGACTTTTTCAATTTTAAAGGGTTATGATTTTACTTATATGGTAAAAAATTTCTCATAAATGGAAAGGGTGTGAAATTTTTTACCATTTATTATAAAAAAAATTCTCTTGAAATAATATTATTATTTATAAATAATTTAATAAAATATTATTTTTCATAAAATACAATTAATGAAATTTTTGACACTTTTCATTTAGTTTGACATTAATTACATCAATACAAAGATATAATCCAAATATAATAATTTTAAAAATAAATAATACATTATTATTAATAATAAAACTCTTTTTTAACCATAATTTGTCTCAAAAAACATTTATTTTAATGTTTAAAAATTTATTTATTTTGATTTTTCTTCGTTTTTCACAATCATTATGTCAGAATTGTAGAAGAATTTAAAGTAATTATATAATCACTAAAAATTATAAATAAATTACCATTTTAAAAATAATTTCATATTTCATAAAATAACCTTTAATATTCATTCAAAACTTATTTTTATAACTATTCCAACATATAAGATAAATTTTAAGGTAAGAGAGTGACATTTTGTATTTTTCTTTACTTCAATTAATATAAATGTCATCATCAAAGGAAAATGGAATAAAAATTACATATGTTTGAATTTATGAATACTATTTTATAATTAATCTTGTTAAATTAGATAAATTCAAGTGTTTTATATATTTTTAATGCATTATCAAAATATTTTTAACATTAATTATTCGATTTACCCTTTACCAAGGTGATAAATTTTTTTATTATTATTATTCATAATGCATAAAAATAAAAGGGATGTATTTAAAAAATTCAACCCCCTCATTATAATAATGGAATAAATTTTATAAAATTCAATTCCTATAATTTTTGGAAATTAATTTTAAAAAATATGCAAAATGAAACGAAATCCAGTTTTCTAGAAAAATGTATTTTTAAGCCTAAAAATTAACATATATAAAAATTATGTAAAATACTAATATTAATGGAATTAATTAGATTATTTTAAATAAAATATATCTTAAATAAATTTAATACAAAATCCAAAATATAATGGTAATTTTAAATTTTTTCATTTAATGAAAAGAAATGACAGTTTTGCAAAATTGGGTATTATTCACTATTCACTGAAAAATAAATCTTTTTAGAAAAATACCAAATATTCAACCTAAGATAATATTTACATGATGATTTCAAAAATTATATAAATTTCATATAATAATATTTTAGTATTCTTTCAGGGTTTGTTTAAACTCGATATTTTGTGTAAAGCAAGCTATCAAAGAAATCAATTTATTTAAGAGAAATATATCCTAAAATTTCAGGTTATTACAATGTGTTGGTCTAGTTTAATTTAAAAATAGGTGAATCATATTTATTTTTGAGAAAAAAATTAATCATTTTTAAATTCATTTCAGGTAAATTCTTTCCATTCTCCCATTACATAATTACCAAGGAAGTAGTATCTTGATAAATTACATTAAACAAAGCTCTTACAAGAGGTAACTTGAGTTATTTATAGCTTTCTTAGGAAATATATTTTAGGAGTAAGTAATAGAATTTATTTTAGAAATTTATTTTAGAAATTTATTTTATGTTGTACTAGTCTTTTTCCAATTGTGTCCAAAATTTACCAGGAATTCCCCACTTCTATATTGCAGAACATCTTGTGGAATGTTTTCATATGGGTTCCCCCCTTAGGATCCAAGGAAGTGTACATTTATGCCTCAGAATGTAAATCCCCCTTAAGATTGTGTATTCATTCCTTATTCATTTAGATATCTTCAAAATATCATGATCTATAGTAGGAATCCTTTCATCTTCATCCAATGTGGATTTCAGCTGGATAAACTCACCATACATCTCTCCAATGATGGGAGCTCTAGAGATCTTATAGGCCTCCCATAAGTCGATGCCAACATTTCCATGAATTGGATATGAAGTGTTTGTTTGTGGGATCCATTATATTAACAACTCATGAATAATTTCTAGGTTCTTGTATACATATGTCTAGGACAACCAAACAGCCTCATAAATGCCAACCGCCTTCAGCTCAGTTGAAAAATTAGCAAAGGTCTCACACACCCAGAAAACCCAAATCCACTTGAGTGTAACATTCCCTCCAAGAAAAAGGTCCCAATCCTCCTTCTAGCCTTTCTATTGGTCTATCCTGGAATCACAAAATATGTATGAGTAATAGTATGTCTTCAACTTGATAGTATTAGGCTTTAAATTTGGGTCACAGTTGTTGTGATGCATGATGCGGGTGGTGGGTAATGTTTCCCCATTGATGTACACACACTTAGACAAGATGTAGGTTGTGGTAAAGATTGTGTATTATTGTAAATAGGATATTGGCAGAATTAGGACATATTTCAGGATCTTGTGGCCCTGTAGTGGAAGATAATTACTATCATGATACTTTTGGTGATTCTTATTTAGATAATTTTCAAAATTCGAGAGTGGCGCCACATGTGTCATAATAATTAATTTCAATTAAATCCAACATCTCATTGATATGATTCCCATACAATTCATCAGAGACTCTATATTTATGAGATGCTATTGGGAATCTTCCATACAGTAACAAGATTTTTATTAGAGATAAAAATGGTTTTGAAAAAAATTCATAAATTCATAAATTCTGTAAAGAAGTGGCCTTACGTAGGTCCGTCTATCAAGTGACCTCACGCAGGTCACTTGTCCAAGTGAACATGCACAATTCACTCGCCCAAGTGAACTCATGTTGGTCATTCACCCAGGTGTATTTACCATGTAGATGAAGGAATACAAGGTTGGCGTGAACCAGTTTTAGTAGACAGACCAACACAGTGAGATCACTATCATTACGATAGAAACAGTGAGACAACAAAAGGAAAAACTGTATAAATGGATGACTCTATTTATTGATGAAGGGATTCCTATGTTGAAAACCTATGTGGATGACCTATGAGGATGAAATGTGAAATCCACCTACGTGACATACCTATGCAACGTACCTAAGCAGCTCTCCCTTTCAATTCTCCCTTGTACAGTACTCAAATTGTAATGCTCATCAAACCCGATTATAAATGTACATGAACATATATTGTACGTAAAATTAAGGATCCATAAATTTCTATATTTCTCTACCTTAGGATTAGAACATATTCTTCTGATCATATTTAATCCAAATGGGGTCTTTTTTTACACTCCTTTTTTTCACATAAGAATAATAGGTTTAAAAGGGAAATACCATAAGAAAAAGAGATGTGAAGGATATCAACAATTACCCATGTTCACCTAGGTCATAGCATGCATGGTTGAAACTAGAATCGCCACACAGATCATCATGAATGCCCATATCACCGCATAGGTCAATCATATGAGCTAGTGCCACTGCACATGCTCGAAATAGGGGAACCCAGGAGACTCACTCAGGTTACACCTACGTGATGGCCAACATGACACACCTACATGATGACCAATGCAATAGACATGTGTGAGGACCTATGTGACACACCTTCATGAGTTAACACCTTCTCCCAGGGTCCAAAATACCTATAAATAGGAACATTAGTCTCCTCATTTGTGACAACTAGAAGATCAGAAGAATAATTGAATCTATGCTCACACAATTCCCTTTCTCAAGCCCTTGAAACTATCCAAGTAGCTCTCCAAAACCTAAGAGATTATGTAATTAAATTTAATATAGTGATTATAATTCACCTAGTGTGTGACACACAAGATACCTACAAGAGGAACCACTTCCACCTAGTCAAAAATTACTAGTGTGAATGTCTCCTCCCAAACCTAGGACCTACGTGAGACCCTTTTAGCGACACCTAAGGAAACTTGTAGAGAATAGATAAAGGACTCACCCATTCATTGATTCCCAGGATTAATATCATCAAGAATTCACAAATGGATCACATAGGTCCACCTTACACGAAACGATTCTGGTCCACCCAGGTCTACAAAACATGATACCCCTTCATCTCGCCTAGGTCCACCTTACCTGAGCCCCATTAAACTCACCCAAGTATCATCCCACATGATCCACCCTTTGATCCCTCTTTTATACCACCCATGGTAGGTAATACTTTCCTTTGTATTCCTCATCTGAGGGAGACCAATCCAATACCTCTCCCAAATCCTCAAGATATGTGTGGTCAAATAATATGGAACACGAGTGTGTATTTTATTATACATTACCATGGTAATAGGGTCCCTACATTTATCCTACCTAGTAGGTGGGATCCTCATAGTGTTCTCAATTATACATTCTTTTGGTAATGATGATCCAAACCTTGATGGAAATTCTAGGGACCTCCCAATTTCATATGGTGAGGGGAATCACTTTCCTTTCCCTTTGATGAGGGATAATACCTTATTCTCCTCTCATATACTCTAAATCATGATAAGGGAATACCTCTAGGAGTAATCCTCTATTTTTTCATATGGTTCATACCCATATGGTTGAGTAAGTCCCAACCCCAATTACAAAAACAAGATAGGATACAACCACATGAAATCCCTTTCTCTCTCCCATATCCCTTACATCATCCACTAATAGATAACGAAGATCGTGGTTTTTCAAATCATCCACTTACTCTTGATTCTCACACTAAACAAAACTTACATGGGATTAGATTTTAGCAATTATCCTGACATATGAATGATCCAGTACATGTATCGTAAGAGAATCCTCCTCCATACATTTCTCTTTTCTTCCTTTAGAAGGCCTCCATGGGTGTGGATCCTCAAAGTCGTGTATCCATATCAAAGGGATATGTCCCCTATGATAAAAACCTTCAGAGGAACACTTTAGGTATTGATAATCAAATCCATGTATGCATCTAAATGGTCCATATACCCTATGATAAAAACCCTCATAGGTACTGTACAGGTGTAAACCCCAAAAATCTGAAAAATGTTGGTTTTGAATCCTATCAAAATGGGATATGTAGGAAGCCTCCATGAGGATCGAACCCAAAACCCCAAAATTACCATAATCCTTCTATGGTCCATATTACCAGTAGGTTCATATATAGCCTAGGAAGATATATCCCTTCCAGGCCCTTTAAGATAATTTGGCATAAGTCCCACACCGGCCTTTTCATGGTCACCTTTCACATAGACTTCCTTGTCACATAACATTAAATTGTGTGGTTTGGTCCTCATCACATGACCTTAAATCCATTATGTGTCACATTAAGTGGCACTGAACTATATGGGTTTTTATTCCTTTTACACGGACATATAGTAATCCCATCTCATGGACCCAATATCGACATCAAAAAAAATCTTGTCTTCCTAGATGACAATAAATTCCAAAGCTCCCTATTGTATGGATTAAAACTAGCATCATAATAATAAACAACATAATAATATCTAATACATTCATAAAAGGGTTCCATCAAGGGAGAACCTCAGATACATAAAGATATATTTGTAAATGAATAACCACAAATACAAAAATATTATTATAAATCCATTGCATACTAATAATGGATTGTTTACTTAAGGTCAGTCTGTGTCATATTTGGGATTTAATAGAGGATTCAATAATATGTCTTAAATCTATAATAGAGTCCTAGAGTAGTCAATTATTCCACTCCAAAAGGTGATATGAGCCCAACCTCCCATCCTATCGACCATTGTGATTCCCTAATCATTATTGGATCTATTTCCCAATGACCACTTGCCTTTAGAAAGTAATTGCATCAAACATCTTGAATAAAGGAACCTTTGTGTGTTTCTATATCCAAGAACAAAACCCATTGTAATTGGTCCAAAAATAGTGAACCCGACATCAATAATTATGCAACATTCAACCCCCAATAATCAATCATCGTCACCATAGTAATTTTCATAAAAAATGGTGGTGATACACCACCACCATCAATATCTATGTGTATGATGTACCACGACTACTAATATATGGCGGATGAGGCACTATCAGTAACAATCCTTATGTGGATGATATACCACTAGTATCATTATTTAAGTAGATTATGCAACACTGAAACCACTTCCATAGTTTTATGGTATAGAATTGGAATAATACTCTATAGGGATGATGCACTTCCATGATAGCTCTCATGGTAGGATAATGCACTGCAAATATGAATCCTCGGGTGGATGATATACCATTGAGACGACATCTTAATGTAAATGAGGTTCCACCATTACATTGGTCACATGAAGAATAATGAATCACTGGATCACTTTGGGTAGACAATATGTCACTACTAATAAAGGGATAATGATGTGACACCACTATCAGGAATCCATACAAATGAATGATTTATCATTTAAAACCAATATAATGTATTTAACACATTAAGGGTTAAGCTAAAAATCCACTAACCTACTCAAATTATAGTTCTAGGTTGACCCACCACTAGCTTAAAACATTCTCAAGATGATCCCTACCATGGAATATACTAGGAAATCAAACTAGGATTCTATGATCAATTATCAATCATAAGCACTCATATTAGGTCTAAATTCATGGTTCCATAACGTAAACCAAAATAACACTGATCATCATAAACCAATTTCATCATCACATACCTCATATAGACTACTTGTGTCTTTCTTGAGATCCACTCGTTCCATAGGGATCACACACTTGGTACCATTAGGGCCCTTTTTGTCAACGATCTTTAGCTGATTCCACCACAAATTGAAGAAATAAAAAAAATAAAAAAATCCAAATTAATAAATAACAACTAATTTGGGGTGAAATGGTTAGCAAACCAAATAATATACATAAGATTATAGGTAACCTTACTCATCGTAACCCAATGTAATGATTGGCTCAAAGAGTTAATATCACATGAGAGGGATTCATCTTTGGAAGGGAGAATAATGAGAGAGAACGTAGGGAGATGGGTGTGTTTTTGTTTCATGTATGAAATGTGGAAAATACATATTTTATAAAATTTTAAAATAAGTTAATTTTATTTTATTATATTTTAAAAAATAACTCCAACTAGTGCCACAAAAACTCTATTGGGTGCCCATAGAAACATTAGTGGACCACCGGGGATCTGTTATGAATGTGACATCATTCTACTAGCAGTGTAAGTGGCCAATAACTCCACCACTAGAACTTTAGTATACCCCCAATGGACTTTGAGTATAAATATTTAACTTTTTATTTTCCTCAAAACACAAGCATAATCCTCTTATGATGCCTTCATAACCCTTAATGGGCTAAAATATATGAGTTTTGGAAGAAAATAGATTGAATTCATACCTCAAAAGGGTTGGAGTGTTACAAACCTCTGCAATTCAACCACATCTATTGGATTTACTATTTGATAAAATATGTAATGCTCGAAGTATGAAAATAATGAATTCTTATCACAACATGAAAATTGAGATCCTCATTTCATTCCATATGCCTCACACACACTAGACCCTACCCTATAAAACTACACAATAATTAAAAAAAAACTTTCAATTTTATTTTCCTTAGATAAAATTATGTATCACCTTTTAGGATCCAAAGTGATCATGTAATCTGGCCATGTAGCACTCTAGTATCTCCTTAAGAAACTAAAATCCAATCCATGTCTCATTACATAGACGTTCATTCTTCAATAATTGAATTTAGAAACTAGGGATAATGAATGAGTAGATAAAATTATGGTCATCTATATCATTAGGATCCTTCCATCCTTATAAATTGAATTATCCCCCAATATTCTCATTAAGGACATGTTCCCTAGTAAGTAATTATATTGAGTTCAATATGTTATTCAATGGTGTGGCATATTGTAAATTATTTGGTAGAAACTTTTATTCCTATATATTTTAATAAAATCCAATCACAACATCTTATAAATGAGTCTCACTAGTGTATTAGGAATGAAACTTTCCTATGACACATATATGGTGATAAATTTTTAAATCATTATGTTCCTGATAGAGAGTTTCAATATTCCCTAGGGTTTTTTTCACACTCTTTAATGGGGGCACATTGGTCCCTCATTCACTCCTCATAAGGTTCTTAATTGTGGGTTATATTATCTAACCCAATTTTAAATATTCCTAATATTTTTATATATCATTTCATAATTTTCAAAATATAGGGAATGTATCCAAAATTGTAAAATCTTATAAAACCCACTTTTATTACATAACATTTTTTTTGTATGGGTAATTGAATTTATCAGGTCCTTCCCTAAATAATTGTTCAACTTATACATTCTTATTATAGTAAATTATGTGCCTAAATGGGTAGAAGAATGAGACACATGGAACTGATAACTATTTTTTTTAATTTTTTAAAAACTAAACCTTTTTTGGGTTTTCATTACCAAGGTTCATCATTAGTGACCAAGGTTCTTATTTATGTAATCATTCAATGAAATCACATTATCTACTTATGTTCATAAAGTGTTATCACCAACCTATTGATATAGACATCGAGCCTATTGAGTTAAAAAAATGGTATAGTTTTAATCTTTTTGGTATATGTTATCAATTGAGACTACATATTCAATACTTTGAGGAAATATAGAGAGATTCATAGAAAACTTAAAAATCATAAAATTAAGTACCAATGTTTTCAATGATCTCGTCATCCTTCACCATCAATTCCACATCAGTGAGAGGGTCTTTTTATATAATGAAAGGATATAGTTACACCTTATTACTCTTTTTCCTAATAGTTTAGCACATAAACTATTACTAATGTTTATTCTTTTAGGTTTATATGGGTTAGAAATGAATAAACCCAACAAAAATTTATTGTTAATGGGAAGTGGAAACCTATTACTATGAAATCCTTCTAGATCCCCTAATGGAGGAGGTCCACCTCCAAAAACATATATAAATTTGAAACAATTAAGTTTTATCCTCCCTTCTCATACACTTTATCTATTTTTATTTTAGTGAGGATACTAAAATATCTATGTGCGTATCTGGGTTGATACTTTTAATGTTAGATGGAAATATTATGTATAAAAAACAAAAAAACAATAAAAAACCCTTATTCTTTGTGTGGTTTTCCATCTTCATACAAGGAAACTATTATAATATACTCATACCAAATAATTAATTTTATGGATCTTATTGAAAATCTATGTTTAATTTCTTTATTTCAAAATTTTTTAACATTTAAAAAAATATTTCACTGATGGAAAGTGAGTATGAGTAATAAGTAATCATTTTTGGGTGATTTTAGTAAAACTAATTGATTTTAAATGATATAATTGGTTATATATTCGTAAAACCTTTGTGATATTGAAAATATCTACGTGGTATATTTATGTTAAAATTGTGTTATTTTAGTCCACCACCCATCAATGCGCATAATAATAAAATTTGAATCATTCCTACTTAATTTAAGGATAATATATGTCAAGTTAATTTTATTTTTATTTCAAGAAAGTTTATTCAAAAATTTCATTTATTATCTGATTAATTTATTAATTATAATAAAATGAACTATGGTTGATACATATTTTTTATTAAAAAATATATCTTTGAAAATCAAAAAAAACAAAACAAAACAAAACAAAACATTTAGAATGAGATCTGATGGTTTGAATTCTAGAGATGGTTAAGTCAGTAGTTTTAAAAGGTTTAATGGTAAATGGTAAGAGTAAGTTTTGGGGGAAAACTGAGTAGGCAAAAAAAAATTAAATTAATCTATATTTAATGAATGCATTGCGGAATGATAATTGAGGAATGATTTTCACAAAAACATATCAAGATATAGTGGAATTATTGACTTATGGATTTTTATCTATGATTATTATCATTTATCTCCTTGAATTTTGTTCTAATATAATTTATAACATTATTAATTCCCTGAAATCTATTATTTACTCCTTAGTGTGATTCCTTTTTTGTTCACATTGATACCATGAATTGAATTAACTTTGGATGTTAAATATTTATGGAGTAGGGAATATCTTCATGCATATATTATCATTATTTTATAGAATTAATGAAATGTTACTTTTCTTATGATTATAAATGCTTTTGTGTGGGGGTATAATTGAATTTCAATTTAGTATTATATTCTACCCTCCAACCAATGTTTTAAAATAATTTTTTATTCTAATTGTCTATAATAAGAATAAATTCCACATCTCATTTAGTTCATAGGATTAAGGTTAAATGTTTATAAAAATAAAAATTTCACTATTTTAATGATTAAATTATATGAAGAGGTGATTTAAATAACCCATGATAAAATTAAGAAAAACTAGGAAAACTATGCACAAGACCAAATGATTTTATGGGTTTCAATTCACATAAAAAAGATATCTACATCAAGTGGAGATCAAACTCAGTGGGTGAATCTATAATCATGTCATATAAAACTATCTAAAATACAATGAATCTAACTTCATTCATTTAGTGTCCTAAAAGTTTTCATTATAATAGATATTCTATAGTGTTCATAACAAATATGAAACTTTTTAAATTTGACCATATCTCCCAACACATGCCTCTAATTTCCACTTACTTTTATGTATGTATAAACATGAGATAGGGACAAAACAATATCTTTTCCTAAACCAATATAATTTTATCCCCAATCCAAAACATAAATACACTTGGTTGAAGTAAACTGGTATTCCAAAACCACCTTACACTTTGTATATGAATTGGAAGCACGGGTACCTACTTTTGGGGTTCTATAAAGGAATCAAAATCTATCTATGTCCTATGGGTCCCTATCCTCATGGGGAGATCAAAGATAAATGTAAGGTTTCATATGATCCTCCACTACCTCACCATTGAATTTTAATCATTTGGTGACTATTTTGAGGGAGATAAACACATTTAAAGGGATTTATGGAAGACAAATTAGTCATTGGATTGATTTATTTTTAATTTGAAATAATTTTATTCATCTATATATTAATATGGTTCAGATTTGAATTTTTTTTGTTATGAGTGAAAGAAATTATCTTTTATTTCTAACTGATTGGTTTGATACTTAGATTTTATAAAATATTTCATTATGTTTTTAAAATATAGTAATCCTTTTATTTCCCCAAAATTAGATATTTTAGCATGATTTGAAATCCCTTATATCAAGAATTATTTTTTTAAATTGACTACATGGTTGTAATGTTAAGGTTTAGTTATATATACATCAATTTAAAGGCTTTCAGGATAATCTAGATCTTCTTCAATCTTCAACCAATGAATTTTACCTAACCTAATAAGTGTTTATGAGTAATGAAATTGAAATTTTTAAAATAAAATTACAATTATAACCTCTTTATAAATCTCTTGAAACCTTCTTTATTTTACAAAACTCACCAATTTAATTCTGGTTTTTTAATTCATTGTTTTTTCTCAATATTCATCACTAAAACCCCTATTTTTTGTTCACTTTTATTAAAAATTAACACTCTAAATATTAAACTCTTCTAGGGAGATAACTTAGGGTATGTCCTTAACTACACACAATTATTTAAAAAATAATTAATTTTATGCATCATGACAAAAAAGTTTATCTCTAAAAAATTAAAATGTTTATTTTTCTTTAATTATGTCTATTCAATATTCTCAGGTTGTAATAAAAAGTTTTCCAAAAAATATAGTAAAATCATTGTCACTTTCTCTATCAATTACAAGGAATTTGACTAAAAAATTAAATGTGGACCAAAATATATTGAACCACTCCTTGGAATAAGAATTTGATACATTAACTAATTGAAAATACACTATTATGTCCTTTAATTCTCTAAAATCATTTTTATCAAAAATATTTATTAGATTAAAATTTTTCTATCACCAAAATCAATTTAACATGTATATATCTTTTTCCCTCTAAACACATAATAAAACGTAAATATTTCTAAATCCTTTATCTTTTTTGGATTTTTTCTTGGAATAATCATTGTTAATCATTCGTGATAGGTATAGTTTCATATTATTCTATATTATTCTTATTATTAATGATTTTCTTCAAAAATATGAAGTAACATTTCATATTTTAAAGAATTTCTATAAAAAGACATTTAATCTAAATCTTTTTAAAAATATACAAAAATATATTTAACTTATTTACTCTTTCCATGTCATAATACTTGAGTCTTCCAGGATATATAATAAGAGTCTTTTGATTTTTCAAGTTTAAGTATAGAAATTTTACCATCACATGTCCACCTTTCCCAGTCCTTGGATATATTTATACACACTATTAAATAAGAATTTTACCCAATAAGTTATTATTAATTTTATTAATTTATGTTCTCTAGAGTAATTTCAACATTTTTTTGAGCTTACTTATCTAGTAATTTTCTACTATGGGTTGTGATAATTATAACAACTCATGGATAGATTTCAGTGGTACTTCTCATTTTACCCTAATATATTAAATTATTTTTTCTTTCCCACTAAACAATTTTAACTTATATATTTTCAAGGATCACTAATGTATTTTTATTGAATTGATAAAAAATTTCATCTATCATGGATACTAGATTTTTTATTTTTTAAAAACATATCTAACCTATCATTACTCCATTCATGATTTTCCTATGTTTTTCATGAACTTCCTGGTTTTCCTATAAAATGTGATCAAATTTCATTAATAATTATTTCAACATTTTTTAAATACCTTTTATATATAATAGTGACTTTATTATTGTGAGAATTAATTTATTTTCTAAAATATTTCTCTATATAGAGTTTTCTATTAAAATCATGATGGCCTTGATGGTTTTAAATTCCCTTGATCCATTAATGTTATGTTTTGGTTATTTTTTATCAGGGTTATTCTTATTTTAGAATGGATAATCCTCTACATGTCGACTTCCAATATAATCTCCAATATAACTTATATCTTTTTCTACATTGAAGTGGAATTTAATGTTATCCTATCAAAATTCTAGAAATTAATAAGATTATTCCCAAATATACCGATATAAACATTTATATTTCTATCCTTATCTTTTTATTGGTCAATTATCAAGGTAATTGTCCTAAGAGTGGGGTTAATTGTGCTATCATAGATTTTAACCCTTAAATCCATCAATGATGATCTTATTCTCACAGTGTGAGGAATAATCCTTTTTTATCCCATAAATTCCATTGAAAGGATATGAAAGTAATAAGTGTAAAATAAATAATTTTATGTGGTACACCCTAATTAGGCTAATAAAAAGAGCATGTGATAGAAAATTTGTTAATGCATGAAAAAATAGAGCATAATTATCTTTTAGTTTACAAAATGGAGTGGTCTCACTAACCCTCCAAAATCACTATTCAAACATGATAAGAAATACCATTACCTCTTTATAAAGAGATTAACTCATTTTTACCTTTTTCACCTTCTTTATATTCTTCATAAGATTCAAATATAGATAATAAACATGAAAATATCTATCTCTTATGCTCCCTTGGATGATTTTACAGTGTGATGATACTCCTAGAAACTCTACCTTATTCCTTTCTCTACCTTCTCCAAAAAAAATATTGAGGTATCTTGTATATGTTCTATTCCTTTTTAGAGATTATCCACTATTTTCCATTTAATCCAATGGTTATGATTAAACCTCGTTATCATGGGATTATGAAAAGTGCATCTGATGATTAATGAGGTAATAATGTACAATTTAATCAAAATTATAAACTTGTATATCCAAGAAATAACTCCAAATATTTTACTTTTGGTGAAAACAACTAGTTAACTAAAACAACCTAGTTGTGGAGTAGTCTAATGTTCTACAGTTCATAATTTCCCTTTTTCCATATACTATGGTGTGGTCATATTCGCTACACTATATCCTTCATTTTCTCAAATGTCACTATAGATTAGTCTAGAATACTATGTCATAGACATCTATAGTTGACTAAATCTGAAATACTCACACATGAATTTTTCCATTACTCCACATTCTCCTACATGATATTATTCTAACTCTTTGATTCACTAAACATACTATGATCTATCCACTTCTATTATGGCATGGTCTCCTATAGAAATTGGTGGGTCCCTAAGATCCTTGAATATATTAAATCTCAACCCTCCATGATTCAAGGTGTATCTATGGAATAGAAATCTCATCTTCCAAAAGGAATTCAGCATAACTATTTCTCCATGTCTTGGAATCCTAAAATTTTCCAGTGTCACTGAGACTCATCACAACTCCTTTAAAATGCCTATATGTCATGGTTCATTTGATTTTAATATATCCTATAAGCTCTAAATCAAAAATAAAAAATTCCTATAGGATTATAGTTCGATATAAGTATTGATGTTTATCATCATCTCATTAGAGTTTGAATGGCCTAAGTGCTCACTTATATCCTCCTGTGTCAACCCATGCATGAGATTTTAATCATCACCTCTTACAGTTTCACCTATGTTGTGGTCTTCCTTCACACAAACCTATTCTTACATGCACGGGTTCTCACATTCATACCCCTTCCAACCCATTTGGCTAAACAACACCTCAGATTAGATATTGTATTCTCTAAAGGATACTCAGGTGCTAGCCTTGAATGGGATTCACCATATTTTTGAATCTTTATAAACATCATTTTGGCATAAATAATGATTCTATATTGTAGAAAAAAATTGAGGCTCTCTACCATGAACTCTTATATGGCTTATCTCACTTCACTGAAGTATATAATTCCATAAAAAAATTCATTCTATGGGGTGAAGAAAGGTCTGTGTCATGGGGTATGTCTTCATGATAGATAAATTCATGAACATATTATAATCACTTTAAAGAATATATTAATCTATAAAAACCGCTAAGAATAATTTGGTCAAACTTTTTTAAATTTTATACAAACATAACCCACACACACCTCTAAATGATTTTTGGCCAACAATATCCCCCTTTGGGTTGTTGAAAATCTCAAACAAAAATAATACAATCCTCCACTACACTTTTGACATTGAACAAAACACACCTGAAAAATGAACTTATCATTTTACTTTAAAGAGTGTACCAACAATTCATCGATTATAAAGTCTAATATCATATGATATAGTGCTCGATGTGAGAAAAAAGTGTTAAATGAAATAATTATCATATGTTAACACATAAATGAATTTAAAGTTTCAAGCCTCCAACATCTCATATTCAAGACTCCAACCCCCTGATGTTCGAACAAATCACTCTCCCCCTAAGTGTTAAGTCTCCCCTGATTCAAAAATATCATCTGTACCTTTTTCAATGAACCCAAATATCACTTTCTTGAATATACACAAAGGAAATTTCTAAAAACATAACATAAGTTAAGAGAAGAAAACAAGACTCTCTCTAGAATAAATTCTTATAGGAAAACGGGGGGTCTGACCCCAATTCCATTTAATAATATGGATTTAGTTGGACTTTTTGAGCCAACTGATGCCTTTTAAAATCTATTTCAGGTAAATCTTTTTTCATGATATTTGCAACTTGATATTATGTTGGTACATACTCCTTCTTGATAAATTATTACTTCGCTATTTTTATTCAAGAAATAGTACCTTATTTTTATGTGATTCATCCTCAAGTGTCAAATAGTATTTTTTATAATGTTTATAACAATATATTTTTCACACATAATAGAAATATATTATACCATATTAATACTAATTTATTTAAACTTTTTTTCCCATATAAACTGAGTACAAGCTTGAGTTTCTTCCAAATGTTCATCCTCTACAATTCTTAAGGATATGTAGTCATGTTTCTTAATTTTCCAAAAAATGAAAAAATTTACACTATAGAAAACACCTCCTTAGGTCAATTTTCAATAATTTAATATACCTAACCAATTTGCATCCTTAAATCCCACCAACTATTATTGTAAATTTTTTCAATAATACAGCCCATAGGTCACTATTTGGTTGATATATTGAAGTATCCATAAAATAGATTTCATGTGACTTTCCTTGGGAAAAATTTGATATCTTGTAGCTTGATATGTGTAATACACAATTTCGAGATGATTTATTTTAAAGTAAAGTAGGATTTTAAAAAATACATATAGAGTGAAACATCCACTTTGTCACCTTCATCATCTTTCAAAAAAATTACCCTCGTTTGGAGATTCTATTAGTTTTGAATCATCACATTTGAAATCATTTCAACACCTAATTTGAATATTTTTTTAGTGATAAATTTTCATTCCTTATTTTTAATCACCTACGGCTCAAGGAAGAATCAAAGTTCACTAAATAAAGACATTTCAAATTCTAAACTCATAAAATATAAAAAATGATAGCAAAGGATGTCATCAGAGCTTCGAGAGACGATGTCATCAATATATATAAGTATGATCATCCACTTCCCTTGATCCTTCATGATATAGATTTTATGATCAACTCCTCCTCGATGATATCCAAGCTTCCTTAGTTACTAATCCATCCTTGAGTACCAGTCTCATAGTGCTTATTTCAGCCCATATATATAATTTAATCAACTGGAACACCTTTATTTTATCATCATCTTAGATAAAACCTTTAGTTTCTTGATGTAGAATTCCTATTTAAGGATACCATTCAATAAAATTTATTATACATCCATTTGATACAATTTAAAACCCTTGTGAACAGTCATTTCCAGAAATAATCTAATAGTTTCAAGTCAATCCACCAGTGAAAATGTTTAATTAACATTGATCCCATAAATTTGGAAATATCTCTTCCACATGAGATATACCTTGTTCCTTTTCACTATTCTATCTTCATTGAGTTTGTTTTGAAAGACCCACTTAGTTCTGATCACATTATTTTTCTAGAATCAATATGATTTCCCATGTCTAATTTTTCTTAATTTGATCAAGATCTTCATTCATAGATATGAACCAATATGATAAAGAGTATAATTATTAAATTTTTTAGGTTACACCTTAGATAGAAATGATGTTTTATGATGCACTTTAATCCTTTATGCTTGAACTGGGGATGTCTGGTCACCCATTATGTTTCTATTAGTGATTTTGGCTCTACATGACGATTTACTCATAATATATATTCCTACTATATTCCCCTAATCATTAGTGTTATCATCATAGTTTGTTTTAGCCCTTTGAATTCATCCTAATATAGACACATCATCTTCACTATCAAACTCATATTTAGTACATACATAGTGAAAATTCTACTCATTTTGAAGCTGAAATTTTCTCATTTTTTATCATAGTCACATTAAAATTTTAAACCATTTTTCTATAGACATTTTTTATAGTGTTGATATTCCTTGATCATGGATAAATATCCAAGAAATATCCCTTCATCTCTATATTCTCTTAACTTTTTATTGTTATCCTTGTTCATTATGATGAAATTACTTCCAAATACTTGGAATTATTTTAGTGTGGGTTTCTTTCCATACCATATTTCAAAATGGGTCTGGTCTTCATTCAGATAAATCACTATTTGATTGGAGATGTACATTTCTATTAAGACAAATTCCTTCTAATACACCTATTATAGGGATTTTTCAAGGGGAATAGTTTGTTCCATGTTTTTAATGATATGATTTATTCTTTAAAAAACTCTATTTTGTTGGGGATTTATCACCATTGAAACTTGATATTGAATTACATGTTTCTTCATATGATTCACCACTTGGGTATTTGTGAATTCCATACCATTTCCATTGTGAAACATTTGAATTTTTAACCAAAAAATTCTTCCATATTCTCTTTGGTGTTGAATGATTCGCTTTTACACTTTAGTCTTATAAGTAATCAAACTTAACCAATATATCTTATTAAAATAATCAACAAATAAAACATAATACATTTTTTCATCTGATGATTTGGGAGTAATAATCCCGGAAACATCCGTATTAACTAGCTCCAGAACTCTTTAATGCTTCCCAATATTTGGATTTTTTGTCTTCCAGATGGTTTTCCCTTTTTTATAACAGTCACATGACTATGTGTTAACACATGTGATCTTGGAAAAGTAATCCGATCCCTCATTCATCACCATATTATCTAAATACTTTGGTCTTAAGTAACCATATCACTTATTCTATAAATTATTTTTAGTTTCTTTGTAAAAACATACAATAATTTTATTCACCTATCAAATATATATTCCCTTCAGTTCCTAATACTTGAATAAAAATTGAGTCATCCTTTTCTTTAACAATACACCTCTTCTTTCAGAATTTTATAGCATGGATGGAGTCACACACCTGACTCACACTCAAAAAATTACGGTTAAGTATTTCTACCAAGATAATATTTTTCTTCTAGAGATCATTTCCTATAAATTTTTCCTTCCAAAATTCAATTATTTTGACTCCTACATAATTTTCAAAAAAAACCACTCCACATTCTTCATGTTTTATACCAGTAATAAGATTTGTATTTCTGGTCATGTGTGAGGTGAATTTATTTTTTTTAACCCTTAAGCTTGACTTTTCTATTTCTCTCAGTGAAACATCAGTAACACTTACTTCCTACTACTATTTATTCTTATTCTATGACCTTTAAGAAAATTATTCTAAATATTGATACTCTTATGACTCTTTTCGATCAAAAAATTCTCTTCCATCTTACAAAAATTAGAATCTATTTTAAAATTTTAAAGTATTGGATAAGGTTTTTAGATACTTATTTCCTCCCTTTCAGGTCTCATGTATAACTTATCATTATAACCTTAAGGCACAATAGGTTGTTTTTTTCATATCCTTCACACTAAAAACAAAAACCATTAAAATCATAATAATATTATTGAAATATTAATGATAGTTTTGGGTGTTGTTTCTCTCTGAAGAATAATTTTCAATGGAGAAATAATATTGGTTTTATCATAATTTTACACATAAATAACACCTAATACTTTATTTCATTCTCCCAATTATCATTTATTGACAAGTAGACTTTTCAGATTCACCCAATTTCACTTTCCTCTTGATAGTTAATGCATGTTTCTTAACATAAGGCAGGATTTTCTTCTATATTTTATCATACTTCTCAATATATTCACATTTATTTTTATAGTATTTAACCTCTGGAATTGGAATATTATCTTCATTGGTTACTACAATGATTTATTTAGCCTCAACTAGGATCATTTTCTTTTAGCATCCTGATATCATGTTGGGTATGAGGATTCTTTATTGTTCCTCTCATTTATGCTACAAACCCATGAATTATTCTTAAATTTATTAATTCCTATTAACATTTTATTTTATTGAATTGCTAAAGAATTTTATGATTCATGCACATTACCCCACTTTGATCTTGATATCCTCTTCTTTTCTTGAGTTTCTAGAAATTACAGATTTTGATTTTTCAATATCTACTTTCAATTATTATTTTATTCCTATATTTTTCTTATAGAGCTTTGAGTCATGATTAGATGCATTTTCATTCTTGGTTTTATCCCTCTACTTATAATTTTTTTTCAATTTTTTCCTCAAGATCAATTTTAAGATAAAATATCTCGACAATATCATCATTTTTAGCATCATTGTATTAAATTTATGCTCTATTGATAATATCCACTAATGTGTCTTCACATTGATCACTAAAATCCTCAAATTCATCTACTTAATACTAATCTAAAGCTTCATCATCATGAGATAATTGATTTTTCCATTTGAATAATTTTCTCTACGGTTTAATCCTACTTTTATCATCTTTCAAATAATTCTTCAGAGATTATTCATCATCATCATATTAAAAATTCTTAAAACATTTAGTAATGAGATGAACTACCTTTACACGTCATAATAATGCAAGTGGAATCCTTTTATTGAATTTTCATCTTCCTTAATTATTGTTAGAGGAAAAAAAATTACATACTACTGACCTAATCATATTTTGGATCTAATTTAATAGGAAGAAACTTCATTTTCTTTAAAATGAACTTCTTTATAGTTTCCCTTTACTATGGAATCATTGTCAACATTTCTAAACTCATATGAAACAAGTATGCAATGAATATTATCCAATGATACATCATTTTAATCCTTGTATTAAAGTATGAACACATTGGCATTAAACCAAGGAAGTGGTATTATTAAGATTCATTTCCTGATATTGGTATCATCAATATATTCTTTAAGACCTCATATATCTTCAACAAGAACAATCAGGTGATAGAAAAATGAATCAATAGTTTCAATCAGACTGATTATTAGGATCATATATTTTTTCTATAGCACTTATAGGTTTTCATCTCAAACTTTGGAATAACCTTATTAAATATTCAATAACTTTCCCCACATATAATGATAGTTTTTTTAGGATATTACCTTAGTGTAGATATGGTTTTATAAGTTTCCCCTTAATTTATTGATTTCTATTGCATCTTCATCCAGTTATTTGTGTTCTCTTTCTGATAACGATTCATGTTCCATGTTTATTATAATTCCATCAATAAATACTATATACACTTAAATTCCCATTTATTTGAATCAGTTCTTCATCTTATTCTTCTATAACTGTAAATTATTACCTTTGAAAATTAGTATGCCTTTTTGATTCACCATCATTACTAGTACTGTTATTTTTTAATAGAAAACACCACCCAATAAACCTTCCCTTTTATACCACTTATTGGTCCATTATCATGGGAATTACCTTGAGAGGGGGTGAATCAGGGTACCAAATAATTTAACCATTGAATCCCTTGATCAAGATCTTCTTCTCTCAGTGTGAGGAACACTCCTTTTCTCTCCCTTAATTTCTATTGAAAAGTGATGAAAGTAGTAAATGGAACATAGAAAATTTTACTTGGTTTACCCTAATTGATAAAGTCCAAGGATCATGTGGTCAATAAAGTGTCGGTGTACCAAAAATAATAGAGTGAACTGATTCATTTATTTTACACAATCTATTAGTGTCATTGACCCTCCAAACTCACTACTCAAATAAGATGATAAAGCTCACTACCACTTAACAAAGAGATAAAATCATAGTTCCCTTTATGACCTTTATGATCTTATTAAAAAGAATAAGATCTAGATAATACACCTTACATGGTGTGTCTCTTATAAACCATATGATGTTGTTCTAGTGAGATGATACTCCTATAAATTTCTTATTCTTCCTTTCTCTACCTTCTCCAGCAAAAATCTGGAGATATCCTGTAGAGGTTCTATATATTTTTGTAGACTCTGCTATCTTTTAATTTCAATAAAATGGTTAGGATTGAACCTCATTTCCATAGGATTGTTTCAAGTTTCAACTATGATTAATTGGGTAATAATGTATTATTTAATTTTAATTAATAACCTTGAGATCCAAGCAATAACTCTTACTATTTTAGTTTCTGGCTGGAACTGGAAATTGAATGAAACTACTTGGATATAGTATGTTTTGATGTTATATGGTGTAGAATTTCTATTTTTCATATACTAAGATATAGTCAGCTTAACTGTGGTATAGAATTCATTTCTTTAGACTTTATTATCGTGTGGTATAGAATATTGCAGTGTGCACATCTATAGTTGACCATATCCACAAAACTCATGCAATAACTCTTTTGTTACTCCATGTTATCATTTATGATTTTATTATAAACACTTAATTCACCAAAAATGTTGCAAAATATCCCCTTATACTATATCTGGGTCTCCTATAGGAATTTTGGATACCTAATATCACTGATTTAGTTAAATTTAAACCCTACATAATGCAAGGTATAGCTACGGTGTGGATATATGATCTTCCAAAAGGACTACAATGTAGCCACATCTCCATGTTGTGGACACCTCAAAATTTTTAGTGGAACTCAGAATCATAATAAATACTATGATATACCTCTACATCATGGTTTAATTGATATCAATGTAACCTATGAATTATGAATACCACATTTGAAATTCCTTTTAAATTCATGTTATGTATAAGTTGGGATGTCTCTCAGTAGCTTATTTAAGTTTGAATGGAATCATTTATCACCTACAGCCTCCCATGTTGACCTTCAGAAGATAGGATAACCACCACCTCTCATGTATTCACCTTCATCATATCTATACTTCACACTTACCTATTATAACATGAAAGGGTGCTAACATGCACACCCCAGTTAGCCCGGTCAACTAAATAGTACCTGATTCCAATCACCGACTTTTCTGGAGGCTACTCGAGTGCTGGCCTTGAGGGGTCTTGGTTATATTTTTTCATCTTTATGAATATAATTACAACATAAACTTTGATTCTAAGGTATTGAAAAAAAAATTAGGTTCCATTCCATGAACTCTTATTTGGTATATCTAACTTCACTATGGTGTAGACTTCCACAAAATACCACATGTTATGGAACAAAGTAAGATCTATAGTGTGGGGTCTACCATCAAGATAGATCACTTCTTCAATATTTTATAATCACTTTACAGAAGTTATAGAACTATAATAATACTTTGAGAATCACTTGAGCACACTTCTTCAACTTCTCAACAAACACAACTCATACACAACTCTAAGAGTATAAATGAATCAAAATGATAACACTCATGTTATAAGGAAATGTAATAAAAATTTCTTGATTTTGTGTTTATGAATTATTATTAAGAGTATAAATGAATCAAAATGATAACACTCATGTTATAAGGAAATGTAATAAAAATTTCTTGATTTTTATAAAGTCATGTAGAATGCATGGCACACCTACAAGTGTACTTAGTCCATTATATCATGAAAGCAAAGAAATACCTGGTCAAATTCCACATGAAAAAAATAGTCTCTATTAATTTATTACCTATGAGAGAATAAAATAAAAGAATTGAGTTTTTATATGTGTAAAAGTAATTAGAAGATTCAAAATACATAAAAATATCAAGGATAGAGACTCTAGAAATAAAGTAAATAAAAATTAAAATTAGAGATAACTTACTTTTGTAAGTTGTATGGAATTCATGGATTCGTTCATAATTTATGTGATTGATCATATAGAATCTTGGAATCATGTTTAAAAACAATCAATAAACTACAATTCACTTTTTTGAGCTATAACAGACCTCCTTGTTAGGTTACCCACCCCTAATTTATTGAAATAACTACTTACTTGGATTATTATGTTTAAATAGTATATGATCATGTGTAATAAAAATTATTTCTAATATGATCATCTACTGGTCAATATTTTTAAATTTATTTCACATGTATTGGATTTCACATCTCAATTCTTCATCCAATTCCTAAGAGACACGATATAGAGATAAAGATACTAAATTGATGATGATTAAGAAAAATGAATAAATATAAGATCCATTCATTAAACAATCAATCATGAAATTACTGAGATGCATCTCATTGTCATCATTGTGGTTTTTATCCATTCATGATGACTAAAAGTTAACTTTTTATTAAAAATAAAAAGTAAAGTCAAAAGTCAAGTGGGTGATAATGATGAAGGCCTAGAGCATCACCCTTGACGATGAGTTTACAATCATTTGGCAAGGAGATAGAAGAAAAAAATAAGTTAGTGCTCTCATCTAGATTGCCTTTGCTTTCCAACACATCTATAGCATGATTTCCTTCCCTTCAAGTGTGACTTGACCTTAAATTCTGATTGATGATTATCCTATATTTTCTTATAAGATAAGTCAAGTCCCATGGTGGAGCAGCCCTTCCACAGATAATATAAACCATAATTTTGGAATCTTATTCAAGATGTCAATAAGAATAGAATATATCAATAGTTATCCTTCATATCACCCATCCATATTACTCATAATTTATCTTTTATAGTTATTATTCTCATATTATTCACCTTAATTAATTTTAAAAAACCTAGTGTATATGGTGTTTAAAACATTTTATTTCTCTACTAAAAATCCCATCCATGTATCATTGGAAACACATATTACATATCATTGTCAAGATTTAATTCATTAAAATAATTTTAGAAAGTTCTTAAATACCATTTTGGAAACATCCAAAATATACATGATGTAATCATAAATAATTTGGTGGTAATTATTTGAGTGATCCATATGGAAACAGTATTCCCCTGCTAGAAAAATAGGCTACGCCCGTGGTGTTTTTCCATGGTCAGTTTTGACCATGGTTAAAGGGGCCAACGACCATGTTCATCTTTGATTGTACTCATTGGGTGCATCCGACCACACTAAAACCATGATCACTTGTGACCATATTAGAAAATCCACCCTATGACCATGATCAAAGTCAATCATGGTGGTAGGTTCTCCAAATTTTTTATTTAAATATATAATGATGATGATAACGATGAGTCAATTATTAATTATTAATTAGTTATAAAATTTAAATATATTATTAGTCATTAATTATATATTATTGATTAATATTAATTTATATATTAATTTATTATTATTATAAATTTAATTTTAATTATTTTTTAAAAAAAATGTTAATTATATACTGTTTTTTGTTTATTCATTCATTCATTAATCATTATTTATTAATTATGAATTATGAATTGATATTTATTTGTTTATTAAATATCGATTAATTAAAAATTATTGATTTGAATCTTTTAGTTTTTAATAATTAATTAATTGTTAATTATTTTTATCAATTATCAATTTTTTAAAATTTATTATTTATTATTTATTATTTATTATTTATTTATAATTATTTATTATTTATTTATAATTTATAATTTATAATTTTTTATTAATTTGTAATTATTAATTTCTAATATAAATTACTTTATTATCTATTAGTTAATAAATATTAGTTATGAATTTTTCATTAGATCATAGAAATTGTTAATTATTAATTTTTTGTTATGAATTATTATTTTATAAAAAATATTATTATTTAATTATAGTTAATAGTAGATCTTTCAAAATTAATTATTTTGGGTTTTTCTACTATGTTTACCCCTTCATCATAATCTTCTATAATTTTGGAAATCGCTCGTCCGTTTCCATTGTAACATCCCAGATTTTTGGAGAGGTATGGGCAGATATGTTACATTTTAAAACCTCTCGTTTTATGCCAAAAATGTACTCTAAAGCCTAAGGAGTGGTTTGGGGGAATTTGAGGCTTGTTCGGAACCCAAAGCTCTTGAATTTGAGGAGGTAGACTGAGCCGCATGGTTAGCGTATGGTTAGGGCTAACCATGCGACTCAACCATATGAGGCACCTAGTGCATAGGGGAGGTGCACAGTTTATCTGCAACTGTGTGAGAAGGAATGCATGCCTATGTGTGTTTCCATGTAATAAATTTTTTTTTAATATGAATTTAATTAAGAGAAATGGTATGCCATGAGTTATGACCCTACACTTATTTCCATAATTTAAATAATCGGATTAAATGAATTAGGAAACATTTTTTAAAGCATCATGAAAATAATGCCATTTTTGAAATTTCCATGACCCGCCTTCTTCAAGATGAGTGAAGGGATAGAAAGATGTTGATACCTTCCTTCCTCAAGATGAAAGACAGAAAATGACCCCTAAGTCCCGCCACCAATAGGCCCTAGGGAGGCGGCCCGGACCAAGGGTATAGAAATATCACAAAAGTGGGAGGCATTACCCTTTTTATAGTAACTATGATCAGGAGATAAGATGTATCCACCTCAAATAACTCCAAGACATATATATATATATATATATATATATATATAAATCCATTCCACATGCATGTTTAAGTAAAATAGTTATAAATACAACGAAAACTCCAAAGTAAGTACCAAAATAAAACTAAGAAATGACATAGAAACTGTCCCCAATGTCCAAGCTAGTAAGGTTCAGAAAGGTATGTGTAATCTCCCTGGAAACCATAAAATAGATTTATATACATAGGGTGAGCATACAAGTATACTCTGTAGGAAAATCCAAAGTCACACGTGCACAAGTGGGAGGAACATACGAATGCCCCTGTGAGAAAACAATGGAAACCAACAGTACCTATCGGGGAAATACTAACCAACCAGGCTCACCAAGTCACACTCACCAAGTAACAGAAATCAAGTAATGTAATGTAATAAGTACATCGATATTTGGGTACCTCGCACCACTTACCAATGGTTAACTACTCATCCCTAACAGATAACATCCTGATGCTACCATACTCTTCCACAAGCCCCATTGTCACAGCCTTCCCTCACACACCTAGGCCACCAACCACACAACATTACTACCAACAAACACATGGGTCTCACACATACCACACCCTTCTGGAAACACTTGTGCATCATCCCAAAGACACCTGGGAAACAAACCACCTCTCACACAGCCAATACCATAAATCTGCTAATAAACCTCAAGTCATTACAGACTACTTGAAAACACTTGGGAGATAAATGAGTAGAAGAGGGAGAAGGATAAATTTAGTAACTAGTCATCTATCCTCCCACTGTGATATTGGGAAATACACCCTCCCCCATAAAAATGGGGTGTTCGTCACATAGTTCTCAACATGGGTGGGTGCATGTAGAAACATAAGGTACTACAAGTTTATACATATAGGTAATGAAAACTCATCCCATCCTATGGGTTTCCAAAAAAACAACCATACCACACATAAAAACCTCTTACTACTAACCCTACATGAAAAACCACACAACATCCACACAAAAAATATTACATCACCCCTTTAATTTAACCAATTTTCATTCTGTATTATAATTTCATTTATTTATTTATTCCCATCCCTACCCACGAAACTACCAAACACTGAAACCCTTATAAGGAAAAGAAAACACACCAAACACTACCAAATCCAAACAAGTAAAGAGGCACCAAGGTAAAGGAATCCATTTTAACACTCATTCATAAAAAATAATATAAAACAACTATCTTGGAGTCCCACTACACCCCCACCCCCATTTTAGACACCTCTACCATCATTCTTAAAACTTATCCCACTCAATCATCCTCTCACAACTAAAACTGGAGACCCTGCTACATGGAAACACCACACCCAGCACACCCATAAACTTGAAATCACAACAAATCCCTTTCTTGTAGCCCTGCTGCCCAACCACTTCCCATATGCAATCCCACTGCATAATAATTCCATCCATACCACAATTAATCAATCTCGCAACCTGAGATACCATCACACTACTCATACCGCCCCATACACACAGTCACACCCCCATCCATATAACCACACTACCAAAACCCACATAAGGCACAAAACCCAATAGAACACAACACACATCCACACCTATCAAATAGGGTGTATTCATATTTGGCCAACATTGTTCTTTAAATTCCACTTTGATAATCAGGGGTGATCATGCAAGTGTTTTCATCCTGGGGAATCCATTTATTTAACTAAGTGTACGTAATTAATCATATTGATATTTATAGAAATTATTCACAAGGAAACAACAATAGTTATAAAGGATCACCCATGTGTGCGCAAAGACCCCCAACAACCATGATTTTTATAAGCCACATGGCCACAATAGATCACATCATCAACAAAGATAACAAATAAAATAGGCAATCAACATGAATCCACACCTAGACTGTTATCAAATTCATATTAGCATTTATCTTTGTTAAAACTTGGAGTAAGAATTTTTCACAAAAGAACATTACTTTTCCCACCATTCATGATACACAATTAAAAAGATAAATAAAGGAAATACTTACTTGGAATAGCAGACGATCAACAATTCTTCCTTACATCAAAAACATAGGGTCGCATGAGTAGCATGAAACTCTAAGTAAAAACGAAGAGGGGTGGGGCTACAACACAGGTGCATAGCTTTTCTGGGGAAGAAAATTTCTCCCTGCACCAAGAGATAAGAGAAGAGATGACCTCATATTTAGAAAAAGACGGATCCTATATCAATGGAATGAAATGGTTACAATGCCATTAAAGTCGCATTGTTTCCAAGATCACACGGTATGACTATCTCAAATTCCCCATAGTGGTAGGATATTAAATATATAATTAATATCATTTGAAATGACTTTAGAAATTCCCAAACAAGGATTTAAACTTGGTTTACATCAAATAAAATGTAAGTGGGTGAAACTATAAAAACTTGGAAAAACTAGAAATGAGTCACTGATGGATGAGTCACCGACAGCAAGCCACCGAAAGCGATTCACGGATGGATGATTCACTGACGCTAATCCACCGACCTAACTCACTGATTCCTTAACTCACTAACACCCTAACTCACCGACGCAATGACTCACTAATGCCCTAAATCACAAACACCATGACTCACCGACGCCTTGACTCACCGATGCCCTAACTCAATGATTCACTGAATCATCGATGCTCTGACTCACCGAAGCCTTGACCTACCTGATGCCTTCACATATTGATTCCCTCGACCAATTGATTCCCTCGACCTACTGACACCTTGACCTACCTTTGAAAAAACTTGAAATTTGGCAGACCCTTAAAATGATCTACCATTGTCTCACAAAACACCCCAAACACTGGATTTTGATAAAGTAATGGACCACATAGGTCCAGGCCATTATAGAAATGATATGGGGGTGTTTGGAAAAATAGTTCTTCATACTAAGCCAAGGGAGATACTTGTATCCTTATGGGATTCCTTGGATGGTTTTATCATGCATCATAATTTTAAATTGTAAGTTAATTTCATATACATCATGAGAAGTATTTGGTATGCCTTGGATGGGCTCAACAGGAAGATTCTCCACCTCCTTATGAGTGAAATTGGTTCCCTATGTGTGACCCCATGGAAGGGATTGGTGTCAAGTTGGCTATATCATGCCATGAGTGATACTCAGTCCCTATGTGAGATACCAGGGATGGGATCACGGGTTATTTTCTTCACACCATGTTAAAAGTGAGACATAGAATTCCATTTATGGATTACCTTGGATGGAATCCAACAACATTGAGTATTTATCATGCTCCTTGTGTGAAAATTGGGTTCCTTGTTAGGGTTCTCCAAGGATAGACCAAGGATTCCACTTATCTAAATTCAAGAGAAGTCTTTTTCAATAATTCATGAAAGTTGACTTATTTAATTAAAGGACATTTCTGCCAAGACAAATCACATACTTGGGGTTAGTCTAATCTAGATACTTTATTTATAATGACCCCTTTGTTTCACCCATATTATATGTATTGTATAGGTCACTTTGGTTCAAATACATCTTTATTAGGCCTAATAAGGTAGTGTCGGTCAAGTATCCCTTGAGGAACCTATTCTGATGAATTTATTTATTTATTTTCTTTTATTTATTATTATTGGAACACTACTCATTTTATATGAACAGACTAGATTTTTCAAGACACAGTTGGTGGTGTCCTACTAAGTATATCTCCCACCCTACCCAGGAAACTCTTGGTATATGAGTAGACTTCATGATTGAAGGTGTAGATAAAGGGAAGTGTCTGGATTCTGATGCTTTATTTTCAGTACAAGGATGGAGTATGAGATAAGAGGACTGAGGACATGCTCACAATACTAGTAGAGGAAGATTTTAGTATTTTTGTATTTTTGTGTATAATGTGGTATATTTTTACCCCCTATTTTCCATGTAACTCATTTTTTATAGTTACATGAAATGATCATCATCATCCTTGTTGTATCTAATTATTATCTAGAACCTGCCTTATTATTTATCTGGATGTTTGATATTAATTCTATTACTGCTTGTTTATTATTACTTCTTCTATTTCCATTATTATTTACCATTTTTCTCCACTCTGACTCATGAGGGTATAGTCTCCCCACAAAAACACCATAATCCCTCATTATTAGTTATATTTATATTGTGTATGGGGAGGCTCACATGAGGTCATGGGTCTAACCATATCGGGGAACTGCTTAGTGGATTCCAGAGAGGGATGCTATAAAGTGGTATTAGAGCACCTTCATTTTTTATTACAATTTGGGTATTAGATAGGAGACATGGATTTATCAAAATTTGGTAATGATCTTGTGCCTGGTAGTAGCTGACGCCCATATAGGGGAAACCCAAATTACCAAGGATGGGTTATTACTATTCTAGATTATGCATGTTATAGTTTCCTTGATTTCACCATTGGGTTATGCATATGTCTTATGACATTACTATTATTATTGATATTATTATTATGGGATTATTGGTCATTGTCTTAGTATGGAAAGGAGGTATCATCTCATGCATCATATTTGGAACTTGAGGATTCACATGTCATGCATTATGCCTTTCTATTTTTATATATTTCATTCATTTCCTATATTACATGTTATTTTTGTGAGTTCCTTGATTTCTATATATGGTTATGTGCTAATGTTTATTGTAGGGATAACATAATTGGATTAATTAAAGTTCCTACATCAATATAATGGTGTTTTTAGGCATATATTGATGATGAAACCATCATTAACCAATAATTCCATGGTTGAGCTTTGAACCACAGGTTCTATGGGTTGAAATATTATTTGATTTGATTGATTAATTCCATTTGTAATTTTTGAATCACATGATTTTATAAATTTAAAATGGTAGTTCATTCAATCAAATCAATTTATATGGCCTATTACATCTTGATACTTAATGTAAAGGTCAATTCTTAGTTACTTTTTGTACAAACTAGAATATATAAAGAGTATGGGTATTTATAAATTGGGAATGGTGACACATTTAACTAGATAGAGATATATATATATATACATATAAATAATAATTAACTACATTAAATTAAAGTCTTAAAATGAAATTATTATAGATAAATGGGGATTCCAATTGTAAAATAAATGGTTTTTTCCTCTATACCTTTCAATTGACACTCCATATATCTGACCCACTTTCATGTTGTATGAGGCTTTGATCCTGATCAAACCATAGTAGTGGAATATAGGAAGTGTATCCTGAGACTCCTATGATCTTCCTTATCACCTAGACATGGATTTAAGAGAAAACTGATAGGTGAATTGTTATAGTAATTCTATGTACCTATCCTTTCCTGATTTTTTTGTTTTCAATCTACTGTTAAATATATTCAGAGGCATGCTCTTGGAAATTGTAGATCTATTCCACTGTGATGTTGTCAAGTCTTATTCTAGGAATCTTGTGATGAACATGCTCTAGAGGTGGTGGACCCGGAGCCACCCATATTACCTCCTATAGTGACACTAAATACACCTCATATTTATCTTCTTCTGGGTATCAATCCTTAGTTCCAAGAAATATTATATCACTTCATGCAGTCTATGCAGGGTGCTCTCAGACCTTCCCCAGCCATGGTAGTGCTATCATAGAAATTCCAGTAGTAGCATCCTACCACCTTTTAGGGGAGAGTGGTTATCATGATGTGTAATCTTGGATAGATACCATGTTTTCAATCTATGATCATTTGGAGATGCCTCTAGAGTGAATGGTCAAGATCACTACTTACATGTTTCATGATTTTTCTAAACATTAGTGGGATTTCATCACCCATGATGAATTCCATCAGGGTATGGTCAAGGAATCCTTTCAAGAATAATTTTATGACTAATTTTCCCCCATACACTAAGATAAGACCATGATTGAGAGTTTATACACTTATAGAAAGGTGAAATACTGGTGTTGGATTATTCATCTTTTTTTCACTAAGATCCAGTGTTTCACACTAACAATAACCAGTGACGAGTTGATGATTTTGAGAAATTTTATGATGGTATTAAATATACCATCCAATCATAGGTGAATGTTTTTTGGCTAATCACCATTTCATAGAAAGTGTACCTCGACCTCATCATATAGAATAACTTGAGGGAGCATGGCAATGTGATCCAGAGCAGTTCGGCTTCCAGGCAGGGTGAGATTTTGTCTATTGGCAATAAATGTCATTTCAAGGTAGCACATGTGGGAATACCTAGACAAATAACACATACTAATATCTATATGGTGCGGTACTAGTGTGGTAGACAAGTCCATAGGAAGCCCCAATGTATGAGGAACCTGATCGATTGCTGATCTTATGATAGCATGGGTCACCAAGAGTGTTTCTTCCAAACTTCTTCCCAAGTTACTAGTGAGAAGGGATCAGTATCAATACTTAATTCATGAATAGTATTAGTATCTCCATGTTAGGCTAAGTGATTATATACTACTAGTCAATCATGCTGAGGAGGTGGATGTGGATGAGGTATTCAGACATTAGAGGTTCAGCAATAGTATAGTGGACTAACCTAGGTTATTGAAGTTAAATATTAGGGTCAGGGATTGAACCATATCTATTTACTAAATACATCTCATTAGGAGCATATTATAGGGCCTTCTACAGTTAGAGGTACTATTTTTCTAGTCTCTACCTTATTTTCTATCCTATTTGATACAGGTGCATCGAACTTTTTTTATATGTAGAAATTATATAAAGTCTAGGCCTAAAGGTGGTGTACTTTTTTGACATTATGAATATCAAAACACCCTTAGGAATCTAATTAGAGAATATATTATAGTACAAGGAGTTCCCCCTTGAGATAGGTGGGTACCATTTCTTGAGGAATTCTTTCTTCCTTAAGATGGGTGGTTTGGGAATCATTCTCAGTATGGATTGGATAGTGCCTTATCATTCCCATGTTGACTTCTATCATTAGAGGGTGTATTTTACATCACTTGAGGGCATCCTATGTATTCATAAGATTAAATGGGATTCCAAGATAGTTGATCTATCCCCGTGTCTCATGGGATGGGTTGGGTGATAGACCATATGGCTAGTCTCTTCATGAGAGATTATGGAATGTGGATTGTATAATTCCCTCCTATGGTGGATCATTTCAGGGAGGTATTCCATAGATATTTCATTAGTTTAACTCCTATGAGAGAGGTGGAGTTCACCATTGATCTAGTTTTAGGAGAAGTACCTTTTCCATTCCTCCCTATAGGATGGAACTTATTGAGATTTAGCAACTCAAAAATAGTTGGAAGACATATAGGTGAAGGGTCTTATATGACACATTACTTCATCATGGGGTTCACCTATCATTTTCACCAAAAAGGTGGAAATTACACTCACGTTTTTCATATATTACCAACATTTTAACCGGGTTATAGTTAATAATCAGTATACATTGCCTCATAGAGATGACCTCTTAGACCATCTCTGAGGAGTGACAGTTTTCTATATGATTTATTTGAGTTTGATATATCATCAGGTGCATATTAGACTATCAAACATAAAAAATACAACATTTAGGAGAAAATATAGCTTATAAAATTCCTAGGTTATGTCATTCAGTCTTACTAACCCTCCCACCATTTTCATGGATTTGATGAATCAAGCTTTCCACCCGTACATGGATCCATTTGTGGTAATATTTATGGATGACATCTTGCTATATTCTTTCTCTAGACATGACTATTCCAACCACCTTAATATCGTGTTGAATACACTAAGAGAGCACTGGATGTATGATAACCTCAACAAATTCCACTTTTTCATTGATAAGGCTCACTTATTATGGCATATCATTTAAGAGGTAGGCGTATCTTTTGACCTAGATAATGTGAGCACCGTAGTTTCTTGGAAGCATCCCAAAAATTACATTGACATATGTAGTTTCTTGGAGATAATAGGATATTATAGGTGATTCATTCAGGATTTATCATGCCATGTAGATCATTTTAACAGCTTGATGAATAATGGTGTGATTTTCATATTGTTAGAACCTTGTAAGACATCCATTAAGGAGTTTAAGGGGAGACTGACTTCAGCTTCAATATTGATTATGCATGAGTTGTCTAGAAACTATACAGTTTATTGTGATGACATAGGAACTGGTCTAAGAGTAGTTCTGATGTAAGGAGATTGGGTTATAGGATATGAGTCCTACTAGCTAAGAACTTACTTATAAAATTACCCTACGTACAACCATAATATATTAGTCATGTTTCATTCTCTACACTATTGGATGCACTATCTTTTGGTAGAACGGTTTGTCATTTACACAGACCATTAAAGTCTCAAATGAATTTCCACATAGTTTGAATTGAATTTGAGGTAGCGCGGGAGCATAGAATATATTCAATCATTTGAATTTGAGATTTCTTATACACCTGGGAAGGGAAATGAAGTAGCTGACACCCTGAGCTAGAAGACTCATACACAGGCTATCCAGGAGGCCAGTAGTGAGTGGCAGTTGATGGAACTATTTTCTGAGATAAACTATGAGGTTTAAGGATATCACGGGAAACCTATTTTAGAATCTCTATAAGTGAAATCCTCCCTTCTGGAGTGGGTTAATATGATATTGCATTCAGATCCTAAGGGCCTCATCCAGAGGGACAAGTATCAGGTGATAACCCACTACATTGTTGGGTAAATGATGGGAATGAGATTCTACTCTTCAGTAGGTATGTGTGGGTACCTACTGACATATGGGAAGAATTTATAGGGGAATCTCATTCCTCTATTTGGGAATGTTTCCATAGTATTACCAAGATGTACTAAGAAATACTCTGATAGTGTTGGTTGATGGGTATTGAGAGGTATATTGTAGATTTTATCACTTGTTGCTCCAACTATCAATAGGTGAAGGCTAAGAACCAACAACATACTAGACTTCTATAGCATCCATCCATTCCTGAGTGGATATAAAATTATTTCACCATGGATTTTAGGATGTTCTTACCAAGATACCCTTGAGTTTGTGATTTTTTATGGGTGGTCATAGATAGATTTACCAAGGTTTCACACTTCCTAACTATTCAGGAGACCTTCCTTATTGAAGAGGTTTGGAGGATTTATATCCAAGAGATTGTGCTCCTTTATGGTGTTCTCTAATATACTATATCAAACCAAGATTCCAAGTTTACAACATGGTTCTAGAAGGTGTGATAGAAGGAACATGGTTCACAAGTGCTCTTGAGTGCATCATATCACCCTCAAACCGATAGGTAGTCTGAGAGGATGATATGGGTGTTGGAGGACATACTCCCAGTATGTGTCCATGATTTTAGAGGTTATTGGGAGAAGAATATCCCTCATTTTGAGATTTCTTAAAATAATAGTTTTCAAGAAATGATTTAGATGGATCCATATGATTCCCTTTGTGGTAGGTTATGTCACTCAACCTTGTGCTGGTTAAAGGTAGGTGAGGTAGAACTATTAGGTGCTTATATCATTTAGGAAACTTCAGATCAAGTAAAATTGATTCAGAATAATACGGATATAGATCAATCCTATAAGAAGTATTATAAAAAATTGTTGTTTTTGACCTTTGGAGTTCAATGTGGGACATAGGGTCATTCTATGAGTTTTACCATGACTAGGTCACACACAAATTCAAAGATAGATAAATATATCACTGTATTATGTTAGGCCTTTTGGGATCATGGAGAGTGTCAGTCCAGTAGCCTATAGGTTATAGTTATATTAGAGGTATTGTACCATGAACAAAATCTTTCACCTATCAAATATTTGTTGTTTTATTTCTGACATATCTCACTCATTTTATCCTGAGGATATTGATCTGGAGGCAGATGAATCCTATGAGGAGAATTTGATACGTATCATTGATAAGAGCACAAAGGCTCTCCATGGTTGTTTAGTTTCATTGGTTTAGGCTCTATGAAATCAAGAAAGTGTAAAGGATAACACATGATAGTGAGAGGATGATGTACATGTTCAGTGGATGGAATGTTTCTTAGAAGATGATTTACCACCCTCGAAAGGGTAACTTAGGGATGGGTTATTTTAAAGAGGGTAGGTTGTAACATCCTAGATTTTTGGAGAGGTATGGGAACTTATGTTACTATTCAAAACCTATCATTTTGTGCTAACAATGTACTCTAAAGGCTAAGTAGTGGTTTGGGAGAGTTTGGGGCTCATTCGAAACCAAGATATCTAGAATTTGAGGAGGCAGAGTGAGATTTATGGTTAGCACATGGTTAGTACTAACCGTGTGAGGAACCCAGTGCATAGGGGAGGCTGCTTGGTTTTTCTACAATCGTGTGAGAAGGGCCACATGCTTGTTTAGTTTTTCTGACATTTTTTGCTAAGCCATTTCTCATAGGATATGCATGGTTAGAAAAATCATGTGCCTAGCCCGTTTGAGGGGATTCCTTAGGAAGTTTCTATTTCATGTTTGGTACACAGTTTGGCTAACTGTGAAACCACAAATTAAAGGGGTAAATTCCCTTTTTTCACCTAAAATGTTTTAAAACCTTAAACCCATTTTCCTCCCACTTTTTTCTGGTGGACCACACATCGGGATAATATTCTATCCTCCAATCTAGGGATTTTGGTATCTCCCTCATCTGATCTCTATTCACTTCACTATTGGGTGTATTGGATATTCAATAGTAAGATATTTAATCATATTCCTTCCTTCCATCATTTATCTTCCTATCTCATTCTCTATTTAGGTGTTATCTCATTTAACCTTTTTTCAGTTCAATTGGTAATTCTTCTTATTTCTCACTTTCTAGATCAATTCAAGGGTTGATACTGGATAAGGATGGTGTTATGGGGTTTAGGTAGGTGGTCTTGTTCTTTTCTATAAAATCTTGTAGCTTTTATATCATGCTCCATCATGCCACACGTGAGACCTTTTGGAAACTTCTACATAATGCTAAGTTAATTGAATTAAAGGTTCTTTGCATGATTAATACGGTCCTAGATTATAGATAATAAACATTCTTGGTTGAAAGCCATGTTGTGCTCCACCCCTATGGGTGTTCCCTTCTTTAAAGACCTAAATTACCTTTCCATAAATTTCTTGGCACATTTGATGTGTGTTTTTTCATGTAATAAATTCCTTTATAATATTAATTTAATTAAGAGAAATCATAAACCATGAGTTAGTCCCCTACACTATATTCCACAATTTAAATACTTACATTAAATTAATTTAGAGAATTTAGTTAATTTGTTGTGAATATGAATCCTTATTTAAAATGATGTGAGAAATAGTTGGATAAAACTCTCTTAATACTAAGTTGAGGGTGATACATGGATCCTTATCGAACCCCTTGGGTGGGCTCATCATGAATCATAATTTAAAATTTCAAATTAATTTTATATACACTAGGATAGATACTTGGTATTCCTTGGATAGGCTCACCGTACAGATTCTATACCTCCTTAAGAGTGATCTTTATTACCTATGGGAGACCTCGTGGATAAGCTTGTCGGAAAGATGGTTATACCATTCCATGAGTGATACTCAAACCCCTATATGAGATACCAAGTATGGGATTTGAGGTTATTATCTTCAAAACATGTTGGGAGTGACACATGGGATTCCATTTATGGACCACCTTGGATGGAATCCTACTTCATTGAGTATTAATCATGCTCTTAGTGCAATACTTGGGTTCCTTGAGAGGGTTATCCTTAGACAGGTCCAAGATTCTGCTTATCTAAATTCTATAGATTCCTTTTTTAATAATTCATTAAATACAACTTATTCAATTAAAGGATGCATCCACCAAGACAAATCACATGCTTGCGGTCAGTCTAATTTAGATACTTTATTTATAATAACCCCTTTATTTCACCCATTTAATATGTCTTTTCTAGGTCACCCTGGTTTAGAGACTTTTTCATTAGGCAAAATCATGTAGTTTTGGTTGGGTATCCCATGAGGAACCTAGTTTGACATATTTATTTATTAATTAACTTGTGTATAGGTAGCGTAATTTCATTGTTTTTTAAACTTCTCCCCTTTTCTTTGATCTACAAACTTGGGAAGCCCTTTTTCAAGTATCTTTAAGGCCTAAAAACATGTAATTAAATAATTTTTAATCATTTTAATTAAACCAAATATTTATGATGATTTTTAAAATCACCACTTTGAATATTTGAAATATATAGAATTAAATTAGGGGTTTTGAATGTTTTGTAATTTCCATATTCTGAATATGAATTGCTGCCCAATTGGAAATACATGACCCCTTATCCCATTCTAATTCCTTTATTATTATTCTCATCAAGATGACCCTAAAACCCTCTCTTCAAGATGACAGACTTCAACAGTTTTGTGAGAATTATTTGTTTTCAATTTTCAGGTGAGGCAAAACCCTCGTTCTTCTTTATTCCTTAGATACAATGTTCTGTAAATACTAATTAGGGAATCCTTTTTCTTTCTTCTAGTTGTAAATGTGGTTCGGTTAATTCTTTTTTCCCTTGGGGTGATGGTTTTCCATAGCTTGAAAAAGATAATAAATTGGATTATTGAAATTGAGGTGAATGGGAGTTTCTCCTGTATTTTATATATTTTTCATCATGTTGTATATATTTGTTTCCATGGAAAGTATTATCACGTGTGTAAAAGATTTGTTATTTTTATTATCACATGTTTTGTTTTCCTAGATAATCAAAATATTATCCTAAAATAATAAATTTATTATCATATGAAGATAATTAATTTTTTGTTTCATATAAAAAGAATTTTTGCATGCTTTCACTTGTTCATGATGTTGTTTAAAGGATTATCTAGGTTTATTTCTTTGTTAAAAATCATGGTTTTTTAGATATTTGTTTTATTTGTATTTTATGTGTTTATAGAACCCTTATTGTGTGATTCTTTTATATCACCTTGAATGAAACTATTCAAGAATGTATATTCAGATAAAAAATTGGTTGCCCAGGTAATTACTGGTTTGTGTGGGAATGCCCCTGAAAGGTAAAGAAGTAAATATAATGGAAATAACTTTATTTAAATATGAAATAAGATATGTGTAATATGTGAAAAAAATGTTCTGGTGAGATGTGGTTGTGATATATATAGGTTGTGAAGTGGAAGTGGTTGTGATGTGTGATGGTGGAAATGTGGGGATTATTGGAATGATAAGAATGGGTTGTTGTGTTTGTAATGTGTTGTCTTAGTTTCATGATAGTAATAATATAAATGGCTAAAGATGAAACTGGAATGGAATGGGTTGGAATAAATTTTTTGTGGATGTAAATTAATAAATGGTAAAATGGGATAATGATGTCTAATTTGAATATGGAAATATGTTAAGTGAATGTGAAAATGGTTGGTAATCGATGGGGTTAAATGATAACTATGAAGTTGATGTTTGGTTTTTTATTAAATGAATTTAAATATAAATTAATGGGTTTTTTTAATATGAAATGGAATGGATTAGTTAATTAGAGTCAATGAAAAATTAATAAATCTGTAAATTGAATTAACTTAAAAAGAAATGTGGAATGTTTCTTGTGTCTTGTGTCTTGTGCCATGTGGCTTATGGCTTATAGCTTGTGGATTTCTTGATTGGGGTAATTCTTTTAGAGGTGGTAGGGTAATTAGATTATATTTTGAGGTTTTTGGTGATGTTTTGGATTGGGATGGTATTCTTGTTTAAAACCCATATATTGGGATTATGTTTTTTACTATAATATATTTTATTTTCATTGTGATTTCTTTACTCACCTATCCTATATTTAGAACTTTTTTCTGATAACCAAATGTTTTTAGGCAATTTTTTCTAATGTTTCAATGGTGAGGATGGATGGATGAATACCCTTTCTTCCCCTCTCTCTTCTAGGTGAGGTTATTATTCCTAGGATATGATAGATTTTATATTTCAGAACACCTATGGTTGGGTTGATAAGATTGATGAGGTTGCATATAGTGGGGTTCATGCATGGTAGGAGGAGGGTATGAGGTTAATTTCCTTAATGTTCATTATACCCTGCTAATCTGGTTATGGAAGTGGTTGATATGTGATGTGATGGATCAAGCATCTTTAGGAGAGATTTTAAGTGACGACCCATGTGTCTTCAAGTGATATGTGATGTTATAACCCAGGTGTCTTCAGGTAATATGTGATGTGATAGCCTAAGTGTCTTTGAGGGGTTATTATATGGAAGATATGAGAGTGGAAGGATGTATGATGTTGGGTTGTGATAGCGACACACTAATCGGAAAGTTGTTTAGATTAAGCTATTATTTATATACTTCTTATTATGTTACTATTATTGGATTATTTATTTGGTGAGTTTGTCATGGTGAGGATGAGATTGGTTATTTAAACTATTTGGGTGTTTTTGGTTTTGTTGTTTACTCACTAATGCATTAGTATACTATTTTCACATGTGCATGAAAAAATTTGGGTGTGATCCTACTAAGTATGGATTTATTGTCACCATATCTATATACAAACTATTTTTTAAGTTTCTATGAGGACTTTGATGAATAAGTTGGACATTACTAGTATTGGCATTGTATTTTTTGTTGAGTTGTTGTTTTAGGATTTTCATTACTATTTTACTTGGAGACTTTTGTAGTATTTGTATGACATTACATATCTTGTGGGTTTTTACTATTATTATGTCATTTAGTTTTTTGGTGGTTGTTTATCCTATATCTCAATACAATAATATTATAGATGTTAATTCCTTCCATATGTGATATTTTTATTCCCTCGATGGTTGTCTCCAACCTGGGGCCTACTAAAGATGGAACATAGGGGTCATTATCTCTCTTCATTCATTAATACTCTATGAGGGGTACCTTTTGAGGTTGGGGTTCTGACGGAGTTGTATTAAAGGTTTTGTTTGAGAGATAGGATGGAGTTTGAAGTTAGGAATTGTTAGGATTTCATGTGTTTTTTGGGGGAAATAGTTCCAGTAGATCTTGTAATTTGGCATAGGTCAGGGGGACTAGATAGGAAACATGAATTTAGGGCCCCCGTGATCCATTTAAAGTACTCTAATCCAACCTATTGACCAATTTAGGTGGTTATTTTTATAGGGTAGAGACCTATGAGAAGTAAATTCATCATTATTTATTATTATTTTGATTGATCAAGGAGGTTTTGGGATATTAATGAATTTAATTAAATAAATCATAAAATTTTATATATGTTTCTCTGGATATGATTGTGTTATTTTTTCTAATGATATGTTATTATTTCTTGAATTAGTCATATAATCTAAAATTAAAGAGTAAAAATAGTGATTAAATGGAATGATCTATTTGTTTGAATCCTTTTTGAGACTTGGATGCATTAACCTCTTTCCTATTATAATATGACTCTTCATTAATTGAGTTTTGTTTCCTTTATTAAAATGTATAAAATTCTATATTTTTTTCCTAAAGTTTTAAAGTTTTAGAAAATAATTATTAGTGAATTTATTTGTTGATGAATTTTGAGAACCCTTATAAATCATCTTATCTTGAGTTTATACACCTATAATAAAACAATTTCTTTAAAATCCATGCTTAAGAGTTGTTGAGTCCAAAATTGGAGGCGAACAGAACATCCTGAAAGCATTAGGGACTACCTCACGAAGCCGGTTCACAAAGCCCCTAGAGCCCTACGGCTAGTGCAAGAGATCCCCTTTATGAACCTCCGTGAAGCAAGGAGGTGGGATGGCTCCGCGAACCGCTTTGACGTTCGCAACCTATCACGAAGCAAGGAGGTGGGATAGCTCTGCGAACCGCTTTGACGTTCATGACACACTGTGAAGCAAGGAGGCGGGATGGCTCTACGAATCTCTTTGAAGTTCACGGCCCACCGAAAAGCAAGGAGGTGGGATGGCTCCGCAAACTTCTTTGACGTTCACAACCCAAAGAGAAGAAAGTTTCGGCTTCGCACTGAGTGAACCCTTCTTTGTGGAGCCTATTGCCTATAAATACCAAGATCCCCTCGAGCCCAAGGGATGTAGCTTCTGACCTTTCACCTTCTGAGCTCTCTGCAAACCATGAGTTCTTCAAGGTACTTCTGCTTAGCGAAGTGCCTCTCCCTTAGCATTAATTGATTCCCTCTTCCAAGAGGTATGCCTTTCATGAATCCCACGGGCCTTCGTGAAGAAAGGAGATCCCCATGGGGACTCAGGTTTCCGCTAAGAGTTTATTCTTCGCGAAACACCCACCACACCCACATGACCTGTATGCTAAGGCAAGGTCACTTTGCTTCGTGAAGCACATTTCTTCACAACACCCTGCTTCACGAGGCACCCCTACTTCGCAAGTCATTGCTTCGCGAGTACCTTTCCACTTCGCGAAGCTCCTCCCATATTCACCTATGCCCCATGCCTAGCATAGGAAACTTCACTTCGCGAAGCACATCCCTTCATGAACCCCCTCCACTTCATGGAGTACAAGAGCTTCACAAGGCTTCTACTTATGGCCCCTTTTTCTCTACAACTCCTTTTCCCGTGTAGCCCTTCAGGTTTTCACAAAGTAATTTCCAAATCCCTCGGATGATACCGCCAGTTACATTGCTTCACCTTGTGCTTCTTCACATAGGCATGCTAAGGGCTATTTCTTCTTCGCATATCCACGCTAACATGGACCCTCAATGGGATCACCTCACGACACCCCTCAGTCACGGAATTTCTTGTCCCTTCTCTTCGCCAAGGTGCATAGGGTACCGGTTATGTACGTCCTAGGGGTGCAGAGTAAACCCACCACATCCGAGCTGTAGGACGTTAAACTGCCAAGCACCATCATCCTCTGTACATGATGTTAAACTGTGACCTCACCCCATGCATCCTATGCGTGGTACCCCACCTTGGACATTCTTCACGTCCTCTCATCTCAAAGGGGGTGAAATCTTTCTCACATGGAATGAGATCCTCTTTGCTAAGGCGGCGCCTGTCCACGGCGAAGGGCAACCACCTTGGTGTAAGCCCCTAGCCTTTCTTGTAGGAGGTAGCACTGATGCTTCTCCTTTAATTTCTAGTGCCCAAGGCCAGCAAAGGGCGTGATCAGGAATGGTTCTCCTCCTCTCTTTCGTGCCGAATCCATCTCCCACAAGGCTTTGTCACCACCTGGGCCTCCACCCTAAAGTAAGTCCCCATCTCCATCTCCCTGGGCTGTGAACCATGCATAAGCCCCTATTTCCTCTTTGGTCCGCTAACCACACATGATCCCCACTTCACTTCCCATGAACGCACCTTTCGCGACATGATCACCAGGTCTCCGGTGCCTCCTATTTCTCACACCGAGCATGACTCACATGGGCTTAGAGTAAGCATCATCCATGACATCCCTCTCTGTGTAGCCTAGAGTGTAATCCCCACACCCATATCCAAAACTACGAGGAATTTGATCCTTACCAAGGCAAGATACGTAGGAATCCTCCATGAGGTTCAAGCCCACCACCCCGGTCATTCTGACCTCCTTCACGTCAGTTCACCAACACCTTGAGAAGCCTAGAGTGTAATCCCCACACCCATATCCAGAACTATGAGTACTTTAATCCTTGAAAAGGTAGGGTATGTAGGAAGCCTCCACGAGGTTCAATCCCACCACCTCGGTCGTTCTAACCTCATTCACGTCGGTTCACCAACACCTTGGGAATCCTAGAGTGTAAGACCCACACTCATACCTGAACTATGTGGTCTTTGATCCATGCCAAGGTAGGGTACGTAGGAAGCCTCCAAGAGGTTCAAACCCACCACCCATTGTCACCAACCATTCTCACATCAGGTTTCCAAGATCAACCTCTAAACTACGAGGACTTTGATCCTTGCCAAGACAAGGTACATAGGAAGCCTCCCTGAGGTTCAAGCCCAACACCCGGTCGTTCTGAACCCCCCTTCACGTCGGTTCACCCACACCATCCATATGGACCCCAGGTCCTTATTCACGTCGGTTCACCTTCGTCTCGCATGATGTTAAACTGTAAACCCCACGCAGCGGTGAACCATTGTGTCCCCTAGTCATTGGTACGTTTTTATGTCCCCCAATCAGTGGTAATCTGTTGTATCCCAATCATCGGTAAGCCACTGCATCCCCTATTCTACGGCGAGCCGTTGTAATCCCCTTCGATGGGACCCACATCTTTGTTCTATCCTAGTGGCATCAGACCAACCAGGGCTTCTAACCATGCATAAGCCCCATACACATCATTGGGTTGTTATCCTATGTGTCCACCCAAATTCAAGCTCATCGCCTGATCTTTCCCTTCAGCCTATGTTTCTAAGGAATTTCATGCCCCAACCTAGAGATTCCACTTCCTCCAGGTCCCATCCACACGTCCATTCTCACGGGTCGCCTCCTTAGGCGTCCCATCGCCCTCTAAAACTATGCAGACTTTGATTCCCTGCCACAGGGATATGTAGGAAGTCTCCTTGAGACTCAAGCCCAAAATTACCATCGTCCTCACATAGGTTCCATCCCATTCACCACCCATTTCACTTAGCACCCCATCATCCCTCTTGATTCTTACCCAGGCCGCCACATCCCAGTGAGTTCATGTCAACCCACCTACATCAGTGTGTCCTCCAAGGGTTACACCCATCTGATCCACTCTAGTCAGTGTTCTGATCTGTCTGATATGTCTTCGTTGGACGTTAAACTTATGGAATACCTTGTGTTAAATACAAGAAGATGAGGAACACCTCAGAGACATACCTATGGAATATAATTCCTTGCATTCAACACAGGATGCCTCGGGCTTCCTTGCCCTTGAGAAACCTTATAATAAGAGATAGAAACCCAGAGGCGCTAGAGTTCTAGCGTCTAGATGTGCCAGTGATGTCCAACGTGATTACTCCCCGGACAGAAGGTTGCTGCCCTAACCGGACCCTTTGGAATGTCCTAACAGAAGTAGTGTAATTAACTGGTGTCCATGAAGATATGGCGCTAGGAAGAGTTTCATGAACAACGTATTAAGTCTATAAGGGAGACCCGGACTAGGTGAGGAGTTCTGAGGAGGAATCCACAAAAGGAAGATCCAACATCCCATCATCCTATTTTGATCAAGGAAAAAACGTCCCTGAATAAGCGGTGGATGTCACCTGCCTTTGGAAAGCGGTAATGTGGGGAAATAAAACTGCACCTTTCTTCCTCAAGCAGATGGACGTGCGCACCCCGGCGAAAGCATCATAAATATAAATGGTGTACCCGATGTGAAGGTCTTCTCCTCAATATTGAGATTAGTAGCATTCGAGACATCAGTGGATTAATGTGTCACCAGATCCATCTTTCCAGTGCCGGGTCCCGCCAAGCAAATAGCAGGCCGGGCATGAAACTCACTAGAAGTTGGGGCAGTAGAATGTTGGATGTCCCGGTATGCAACGTTGTCAGCGTGGATCCATCTTACCATCCATGGAAGATGGGATGACGTTGGGGCACTGGTCGTAGATTCCTTTTCCCTTGAGAACTGATGAGTTAATCTCCCTACCTTCAGGAATCAGGTTGTTGCGTCTGAAACTCGATCACTACCCTCCCACCAATGCAAGGGCAGGGTCAGTACCAGCGCGGCAGTCCTGCGCGGCTCTACCTCTTCTGTAACAGCCACTACACCCATATTCATGGGGTGCCCACACCCCATCTCCCTATCCTAGTTCATCCAACGACGGGTGATCAATGACCTTGTATGCTGGTATGAGGAGGAGGGTATTATCTCGACTCGGGATATGGCCTGCCTAGATTTAGAGGCATCTGCGCCTCATTGTCAATGCCTCCCCCGAGGGCCACGCAGGGAAACACTCCTCCCCAACTCATCTTATAACCGTTTAAGGAGCTTGTCCCCAGAACACTTTGACGACTCCATGCCCTATGCCGATGAGGCAGGGGATGTCCGGGCCGGCCCAGTTAGATTCCCATTCCATAGGCTCCCACTGAGGGCTCCCACACGGCCGCATTAGTGCCGCTTCCCAGTCTTACTAGCCGAGAATTAGGTATGCCATGCATCTACACCACTGGATCTAGTCCATCTAACTCGACGACAGCGTCAGTCGCAAGTCAAAGAGGACGCCTGCCAAGGGGTTTCAACATCAGTGGATATTGTGGCCTCAACCACTGCTGACACATACCACCAACTCCTTGTGTATGATGAACAAGGACATTTGTATGCCCGACCTCGATTGAGGCCCCAACCACCCCACGGGCAGGCTGGGTAAACTCTCTTAGTCGTCGGCACAAGCAATGGCCGTCGCGGACTAACCCGCAACAATGCCACCCAGTACGGAGTTCATTCCCATATCGTTACCATGGAGAATGAGGGCCTTACCTACTTCCAAGATTGGCATGGAGTTCTGTCCCATTCCACCTTCAGTCCAAATTAGGGTCCTCCTCGCAGTAGTGACGCTCAACATGGAAGTTTTTCATGTGCCCACTACACTGGATATAGAGTCATTCCTCCTGCCATAGACTATTGGTATGGCGATGTTGTGCATCTGGTCACTCTTCAATGTGGTGTCCCTCCCCATGTCTTCACAAATACTGGTGAAGGTCCTCCCCACCTCAGTGACTAGATAAGTGAAGGAAAACCTCTCTTTATCAACCCGTATCATGGAGGTCCTACCCATGTTCAGTTCGACTGGTATGAGGACCTTACCCGCACTGATGTCGCTAGGGGAAGGAAACATTGAGGTCCTCCCCATGCTCTTACTAGCTCAAGTGATGTTCCTACCCGCTCTATCATTTCCCACAGAGGTCCACCTTCCCCCCCCCCATATCCCTTTTGATATCTGCCCCGATGCTCCTCACACCCCAACTTTCTCGGGTGCAAGTCCTCCCCACCCCAGTGCCAGTATGGTCGAAGGACCTCCTCATTCCAGAAATCTACCCTGTCTAGAAGAGACATCTAGGGGTAGGAAGGCGGGTCGTCGCCGCCATAAAAAGGATTTGGGGATGGTCTTGACAGAGATCAAACTAGTCTTCTTGTCAGACTCCAAAGCGGAATACAACTCTACTCGGGAACCCTCCCCTCACTCATTCGAGTCAAGGGTTGGGATAGGAACGAGGTGCATTATCCTGGTACTCCCAGAATGCAAGGTCCATCGAATTCCCACCTCCCTCTGTAGGTGTATCTAGGAGGATGAAAATCTGGAAACCCTACAGGTTACGATCATGCAATCACCACCGTCGTCACCAGAAGCACTCTCTACCTCAACTAGAGATCACAGAGAGATGTTTTGGGGACCAATGGCGGGCGAGCAGCAGCACAGACTATCACCATTAGGCTTATCCCCTGCACTAGAAACTACGATTGTTATCCCATCTTATCGCGACTTAGCGGCCATGTCACTACACTCTTCGGAGGACAGCCTGAGATTTGGCGGCCAGTCAGCCCGTTCGCCGTATTCCCCACCAGCCATCCTGTCATCCACACGGTCTGTCTCAATACCGCTCCTAGTTCCTTATCCACCTCTGGTTGATGAGTGGGGTAATGAAGGTCCAAACCCTAAATCCAAGCCAAGGAGCTTATGGAATATCCTCACAGCAGACCACTTCTCGGAGATGTTCTGGACCGTGGCAGCACCGAATTTCCGCGCAACGGAATCCCTCACCTCAGAGGAAGTTGAGTGTTTCCACCAAACCCTCTGGGCGATGCATTTCTACCTTCGTCACTAATGGGTGGATTATCCCAGGATCCAGATGCATTTCGACGACATCGGAAAGCAATGTTGTCTAGTTTATCTGACCGCACTCCCTGCGGCCCAACGCCCCGAGTCACCAGGTCGCCATAAGGCCCTCTAACAGTAATGTGTTCATAGTTTCAAGGTACTCCTAAAGGTTATAAAGGAGGCTTCCCCCCATGTGAAAATTTGTGGCTGGGAAAAATATGCTTCCCTCTTCTTTAGTCTCATCTGATAGTAGCCCGACTCGCTAGGCGATATTGAGGAAATGCCCCGAGGAAGGGTCACCGTCAACATGGTTGACATATTGGTCAAGAAGAATGATCTAGAGATTCTTGATGGGGACATACCCCCTGAGGGTGTTCCACCAATTATGGATCCATTGGGAATAGTTACTCACCAGCCGAGAAATCTGTTAGGTCTCCCTGCGCCCACTGAGGCATTGGTCCTTAACCGAAATCATGGCTTGGGTAAAGAGCACCTAGGAGCTGTCAAACACTCTAGCCCGTCTTCCTCAGTTCATAAGATGGAGGTGGACCCTGAATAGGACCTATTGCACCAAAAACTTTCCGAACAGAAGAAGTTGGCTCATGACCTCCTCGCTGAATGTGATGTCGAGCAATGGCCAGACTACGGCGATCCTAGGCCTGGGCAGCACAGGCAGGAACAACTTCCCCTTGGCGAGCTGTCTCTAGGTGACCCTAACCATCCTTCCCCCACAAATAGGGTTGAGGGTTGAACTTATGGTAAGAGGGAGTGTTATGTCTCACCAAACCCTCCAGAATGGTGCATCAATCCAAGGAACCCAGCTCGGGTTCCCCTAGCTGCCCCGCAGGTCACTCCACCAACCCCTCCACGATCCGCTGATCCACCTAACCATGTTGAAGAACCCTCCAATGCACTCATGTTTAGGGATCTCCATCAAGACATGGAACCTCACCTAGATGATCCAATGGTGGCACCCATTTCCCGCCTTGAGGCATTGGAAACGCGACAAGTGGCACTCCCACCTGATGGCAAGCCATATCGAGCATGGGTGGATGATATGTTGGCACCTTCGGGTTTTGGGAATCCCACCTTTTCCCCCTTCAATGGGATGGGGGATCTGCCACAGCATCTGGCCCACTTCGCCTCAAGGTGTGGGCCCATGTTAGGGACTCTAGCACAGCAGGAGGCTGCCAAGCTCCGATGTTTTTTGCAGACATTGGAGGGGCCTACTTTTGTTTGGTACAGCTAGCTCCACATCGGATCAGTGACCAGCTGTGAGGACCTCTGTAGAAAATTCCTCTGCATGTTCAACTCCACCACATGGAAAACAAGCATCGCAGACCTCTTCAAGTGCAAAAAGAGGCCTGATGAACATGTCACAGACTTTATCACCTAGTGTAAAGGGCTTACATACTCTCTTGACATGCCACTGACTCAAGAGAAATTAATGAATATGTGTGTAGGAAATGTTAAGATGGAACTGGTTCCCTCTCTGATCACCCAGAACTACTGTGGAGGATATCGAGACTTCTCTGATAAGGCCCAGCGCCTGGAAGATGTCCTACAACAAGTCATCCAGGCACGTTCGTTGCCCCCTGTAATTTCTACAAGGAGGGATTATAGAGCCAAGACAACCAAGGTGGCCCAAATAGAGGCCCCAAGATAGCTGGAATTATTACTAGTGGATCTGCCTCCACAACCTCACAGAGGCCCGCCACCACAAGCGCAGCCTCCAGCCCAGCAGCAGCCGCCTCAGAATCGGTAGGTGCCCCCGCGCAACGCGTAGCCACCACCCAGGCGGGGTAACCGGGCTCCACCTCCTCGACAATATCCTCTATCCCCTTGTCATAAACGGGCTCCAAGGCCCCCTTTTACAGATAAAAGAAACCAAACCTACTCATTTAATTAGAATCGGCTTCTCGACTATTTCCAAAGTTCCTTGGAACAGAGGATTGTGTGTCGTCAGAGTACAGAAGGCCATAAGAGGTGAACCCTACCGATCTCCCCAACTACTGCCCCTATCACCAGATCCTGGGGCACACACTCAAGCAGTTTTATGTGTTAAAAGACTAGCTCCAAGACCAGGTCGACAACAACATAGTCAGGTTGGGCCCAGCCCTGGCACAAGTGGCTTGTGTCTTCATGAGGCTAGATAGCAGTAGTGGCAGCGAAGGTGAGTGGTAGTAGGTTTCTAACCATGGGTCCCAGAAGTATGACGACTGGATGGCTCTCAAAACGGTCTCTTGTGCTCATGGTACCATCTGTGAATGCCTGAATCTTCCGGAGCCTTCAGAATCCACAACTACTACTTCTGCATCATCGTCCCAGCCATCCTCTCCCCAGAAGAGCAAGCATCGGCGGCGCAAGGGAAAGAAATGTCCCCCGCCAATGCCATCGTTGTTCCGTACCCTCAGTGACTTCATGCCTATAGAGATGGGGATTCCTCCTAGTATCCATCTAGTAGGGGAAAAATATTTGAGTGACAGTCAAGGGTATGCTTCAATTAACACCGTAGAGTTGGTAAACCCCTACATGACTCCCGATGACGGGGAGCGCCAGGTGGATCACCCCAACGCCCCCAGCTGATTCCAATTCCGGTGGATCCACGACCATATGGGTCATTGAGTCACATCATCCAGAACTTATATCCATGTTGTTCATGCCACTGATACTAGACAGTAGGCCCAGTGTCGAGCTCAGCATGCGCAACCTCCTCATCTGGTGTCATCAGGCCCGCCTTCACCGTCATTTGTGCTACTAGATCAGGCAGAGCCACCTCAACCATACTGCGACCTGCCACACCCTACTACAGGCTGGTCTCAGTTGTCTTTTCATCATCTGGTAGCCACTCTGCAGGCTCCGACTAGTGAGCAGTGAGATATGCCCAACACCAGTCAGTCGTCGGCCCAACCGGTAGGGTCCATCGTACCACCTATCATAGAGAGACCTCCTGCAAGAAGAATTTCATGCCTGGCGTGGAAGTATGATGTTATCAATCACCTTTAAATCATCCCAGCAAGTCTTTCCATCCTCGAGGCCCTTCGTCTTTCGGTAGATATGTGTGAGGACCTCACTGAGGCTTTAAGAAGTCCCCTTCAGTTTGAGATGGAAGTAGCAGCTGAAGAGGCCATTCATGTGGAAGCGATAGAGAATTCTAAATGACCGGACATTATCTCATTTTCCAGAGAAGATGAATTTTCTCCCATACAGGGGCACATTTGTCCACTGTACATCACTGACCAATTCAATAGCGTGGAGGTTCTCCGCAGTCTTGTTGACACCGGCTCCGGGATTAACCTTATCCCGACATGGACACTACGGAAGATTGGGTTATCTAAATATGACTTGACACCCTATAACCTGAAGATCCAGGTATACGATAGTACAGAGCAGACCTCGGTCGACAAGATCATTTTGAAGACCCAGTTTGGTGGCCTAGTTTCTAGTACCGAGTTTATGGTTGTCTCCCAAGACACCGCGTACAATGCACTGATGGGCAGATTATGGCTCCACCTGCATGTGGTGGTTCCCTCATCATATCAATAGTGCCTCAAGTACACCCTCAATGGTCGAGTGGGTGTGCTCCAAGGTGACGCATCTCCTTTTTCCTCTTGTGAATCCCGCTACTTGGATTTCGACTATTACAAGAGCAAGGAAAAGCAGATTCAAGCATGTGAGGTTGAGCATGTTGTGGTTGAAACTGAACCCTGGGAAGGTCTAGATGACACCTACATCTTCCTGATACATCGATTAGAGGCCATGACCCCCAATATGTGGAATTGTTTTTTGTGGCATAGGAGGGAAGAATATTCTCAGGTCCAAGCGACGTCAGGAGATCACTTCGTATCCTTATACGAATCAAGCCTCGATGGTCCTTGAGCATCCTACTCCCATAAGGTATCGAGATCTTTATCCCATGGTAACAAAGATACATCATACTTGCCTGTTTCTCCAGGATAGAATCAACCATCTCAAGTCGATGTGCCACTATTGCTTTGACATCATCAAGCATGGCCCCTTGGGCCGAAGACCAGATGGAATCGGGTCGATAGCCTTCATTGTTATGGTTTCAGCAGTACTGGAATCTCCCGATGCAGTGACCACTACTACTCAAGCTGGTAATAGCCTCCCGTTAGGATCTTCCAACCCAGAGTAAGTCCCTCCTACTGGGGATCCCTCCTCTTCAATTGAAGAAGAGAATATGTAGGATGCTCCCCCCCCCCCCCCCCCCGCCTTTGAAGAGGGCATCTCTACCACGGTTGATGAATTGGTATAGGTGAACCTCGGTAGCAAGGAAGATCTGAGACCCACATTGATCAGTGCCACCATGCCTCTCGAGGAGAAGCAATGATTCATAGACTTCTTGAAACAACATCGTGATATATTTTCCGGGATCTATGGTAAGATGCCAGGACTAGATCCTCGGGTATTCGTCCATCACCTCGATTTCTCAGAAAATCATCATGGGTTCAAGTAGCCTCCCAAAAAGATGCACCCTTATCACGGTGCCATGGTCGAGGCCGAAGTTGACAAGCTCATCAGAGCGAAATTCATCAAGGAGGCCCAGTACCCCAAGTGGCTAGCCAACATAGTGCCAGTCAGGAAGAAGAACAGTCATATCAGAGTCTGCATCGACTTCCGAGATCTCAACCGTCAGTGCCCGAAGGATGATTTTACCCTCCTAGTGACGAAGTTTCTAATCAACACTATGGTAGGGTTCCAAGCCCTCTCCTTCATGGATGGTTACTCTGGATACAACCAAATCTGAATTTCCCCTGAGGAAGAGGAGTCCACGGCCTTCATGGCACCATAAGGTATGTTTTGTTACTAGGTCATTCCCTTCAGCTTAAAGAATACAGGTTCCACCTATCAGTGGTCCATGCATGGAATATTCAAGCCAATACTCAGGAGATTGGTGGAATGCTATGTGAAAGATCTGGTGGTCAAATATCACCAGCGCCAGGACTATCTCAAGGACCTTCAGAAAGTGTTCAGCTTCCTCCGTTCCCACGACCTAAGGTTGAACCCACTGAAATGTGACTTCAAGGTCACCTCTGAGAATTTCCTTGGCTTTTTTATCAGATATCGGGGTATTGAGATTGACCCTGAGAAGATCAAGGCCATTAGCCATATGTCTACCCTGAGAAACATTCATGTGGTTCGAGGTTTTGAAGGCTACTAAGCCTACATATGCCGATTCATTGCAAATATGGTCGGCAAGTGTAATCCTTTTTCTTAGATCATGAATAAAGGAACTATTTATGAGTGGGATGAAGAGTGTCAGACCACGTTTGAGGAAATCAAGAAGTACCTAATACATCCTTCAGTCCTAATGCCACCTGTCTATGGAAAGCCATTAGTCCTTTATGTGACCACCCTGGAACAATCTCTCGGTGCCCTTCTCACCCAGAAGAAAAATGAGGGGACTGAAAATAGCCTCTACTACCTCAGTCGTATGCTCATCAATATGGAGAACAGATAATCCCCCATCGAAAATAGCTACCTTTCATTGGTATCCACAGTACAGAAATTGCGACATTACTTACAGCACCATGAGGTAAAGTTGGTGTCTCGGTTAGACCCACTAAAGTAAATTCTGAACCACCCCATGTTGACAATCCATCTAGCTCGGTGGGCAGTGATTCTTCAGCAGTTCGATATCAGGTTTGTCCCATAGAAAGCTATTAAGGGAAAATCTTTGGCAGACTTCCTTGTTTCCCATCCAACTCCTGCTGACCAATCCTTGGATATCGATTTTCATGATGAGACAATCCTCTCAGTAGATCATGCCATGTCGTGCTGGCAGATTCACTTCAATGGTGCTTCCTGGAGTCCCACCGGCAGGAGGCTCAATGATCCCAGGCTCAACAGGTTAGGCTTGGGTATCGTCTTTATTACCCCGGCACAAGTTGTTCTATCGTACTCATTCCTATAGTCATAAGGATGAACCAACAATGAGACAGAGTATCAAGCTCTTATTACTGGCCTCGATCTGGCTCTCGAGATTGATGTTCCCCATTTGCATGTGAAAGGGGATTTCGAACTAGTCATCAAGAAGATCAACGATGACTACGTCGTCATAATGCCAGAGATTCTACCGTTGTTGGAGTGCACTCTCCAGTTAATGGCCCAGTTCCTATCTTGGTCAGAGGTTACTCATGTCCCTCAATCTCAGAATGGTCGAGCTGACGCCCTAGCCAGCCTGGTTGCATCACTTGTAGAACCTGAGTAGGATGATCTGATTATCCATGTGGCACATCAGAGAGTCATTTATCCCATCACCCCAAGTGACGACGATGGCCTGTAGGTGAGCCATCTTACCATTGGAGCCTCCACGTTAGGACCCCCAGGTCCCTTAGATGCAGTGGTTGAACTGACTCCTGATTAGAGAGCCCCCTTTGTTGAGTATCTCCAAAATGGTTACCTCCTGACCGATCAGGCTGAGCACGAGTGAATCCAACATCGTGCACTGAATTTTACCCTCCAAAGTGGTCCCAGCCTTGAGAAGATACTCTAAAAGTGAGGGTTTGATGGTGTTCTCCTCTATTGCATCTAAGGAGTCAATATTTATTAGGTCATGCCGGAGGTTCATGCCAGTTCCTGCGGGGCTCATCAGAATGGGCCAAAGCTATCTCACCAGATCCAGAGACTGGGGTACTTTTGGTCGTCCATGATCCATGATTGCATCGAGTTTTCCAAGAGATGTCATGCATTCCAAGTTCATTCCAACTTCATGCATCGGCCACCAGAGCATCTCCACACTACCAAGTACACTTGGCCCTTCACAGTCTGGGGACTGGATGTTATGGGACCATATCCACCGGCGACAGCTCACCAGTGTCAGTTCATCCTGACCGCTACGTATTTCTTTTCTAAGTGGGAAGAGGCAGTCCTGCTCAAGGAGGTCAAGGCCCATTCTATCATTGACTTCATGAGCTCCAATATCATCTACCGATTTGGAGTCCCTCATGCCATCCTCACCGATAAAGGCACCAACTTCCGGGCGGCCGAGTTGAAGAAGTTGTACACCAAGTACAACATCTGTTCTAACCATACCTCCCGCTAACACGCACAAGAAAATGGGTATATTGAGGCGTTCAACAAAACCCTCTCTAGCATTTTTCAAAAAATGGTTGGTTGAAATAAGATGAGTTGTCCAAAAAATCTCCCCAATGCCCTCTGGGCTTATCAGACAATGACTCGTAATTCCACCCAGGTGACCCCATACTCTCTGGTGTACAGGGCAGAGGTCGTCCTGCCTATCAAGATTCATTTTCCTTCATTACGCACAGCGTCCTATGATCAGCAGGTGCCAATTAAAGTAGCTGAAATTTTTCCGGCCGAATTGGAAGTTCTTGATGAGAACAGGCTTCATGCCCTACACAATCTGGAAAGGCATCAGAATAAGATGGCTAGATCTTTGAACAAGAAAGTTCACCTCCATTACTTTTGGCAAGGCGACTTGGTATTAGCCCTCCGGACACCAATGATACCTAGTAGGAAACCACCCAAGTTGGAGCCCAAATGAGAACGACCTTATGTAGTCCACAAGTTCTATCCCAATAGTATATACTTCTTGGTAACCATGGATGGTGAGTGTATAACTCCACCCACTAATGCCAAGTTCCTCAGGAAATACTTTACCTGAGCCTACCGGTCTTGCACGACCCTAAACTACCAGGTCCCACATGACCTTAAACTTCTTAGGTCCCACACGACCTTAAACTGCATTGGGTCCTACAAGACCTTAAACTACTATATCCCGCACAACGTCAAACTGTATATCGTCTCGTAAGATGCTAAACTACACCCATAGAACTATGTAAGGCTTGATCCCCATTCTTATGGGATACGTAGGAACGCACAGACGCCTCGTCTTGAGTCCAGCCCCAAACTCTTCTCGATGACTATCCCCCCTTGGGTGTAGTTCTCTTGGAGGGTCCTTACATGGTGTAGTGAAGGCTTCTTTGGCCCCACTCATGTCATAATTGTGACAACCTCACTATGTGCTTCCTCCTCGTTCTTCTATTCTCCCACGTCTTCACCGCACGACACTAAACTGCATGGCCTTCAAGAACTATGTATGGCTTGATTCTCATCCTCATGGGATACGTAGGAACGCCTGAACATTTTGTCTGTTGGCCCATCCCAAACTCCAGAGTCTCCCCTCGGGTCAAAGAATATGGTGTGGCATAGGATTTTTCCTTAATCCACGTTGAGTTCATCATGGTCTCATCGTGCGTCCCATTCCCCATAGACTTCCACCTCTTTCACTATCTTGTTTGATGTTGAAATGTACATGCACAGTTATGCTTGACTCACACTCTTTACTTGGGACTCCATCATCTTTCATGTTCGAAAGGACCCCTGAATGGCATGGATGCTCGTCCCAAGATCCCTTCTACCATCTCGGTCCAACGTCCTCGAGGATTTCAAATAACAAATTGATACAAGTCCCACGTTGCGAATATGATCAGTGGTCGATCCTCATTTGTTGTTCCCATTCCAGGTCACACAATATGGATGTTGTGTTTTGAACATGGTCAAAATCTATCCTTTGTCATTATCTCCACCCCCATAAGTCCCAAATAGTGAGTGTAGTGGTTAATCCTGCCCCATCGCACCTTCAAGATGTGGTCTCCCTTAGGTGATGCAAGCTATCTGACCCTTATATAATGTGGAGATCCAAGTCCTACTCCTTGTTTCCCACACCAAGAATTTCTCATGTGGTCTTAGGAGCTATGACGAGGCAGCACCCACATAAGAGGTCATATGACAACAGTTGGCTAGGACGCCCAATCTCAGGTCCCTCAGCCTTCTCGGGCCTTGGCCCAAGTTCTCACTTGGGGTCATATGGTGTGGTATGGGATTACATCCTCATTCACATCGGGTAACTGGTTGTGTCATACACCCTCCTCGTTGGGGTATCCTACCCCTCTCTTTGTCTCTTATAGAACTACGTATGGCTTGATTCCCATCCTTATGGGATACGTAGGACTGTCCAGATGTTTAGCCTTCGAGTCCAACCTCATCTTGGCCCCTTGGCCTACATTCCCCCAGGGAGAAGAGTATATGGTGTGGTATGGGATTATTTCCTCATTCATGTCTGGTTTTTTAACAACCACGCCATTTACCTCCTTCTCCTGAGATTTCTCCATCCCCTTGTTCTATACTCGTCTTTTTAAATCAGCCTCTCTCAAGATGATCCCCTCGATCCTCTTCGGTGATTCACCAATGTGACCAAGGGTACTGTAGTTTAGAACCTGGAATGTCGGATTCTACCCAGACATGCTTTCACCCATTTCTCAGGCTTCATGTTCTCCTTCATTAGGGATTCCATCACTTTTCACATCCAAAGGGACCCCCGAATGGAATGGATGCTTAGCCCAAGGGCCCTCCTAGCATTACGGGCCAACGTCCTCAAGGGTTTCGAGCAACAAATTGATAAAATTCCCACGTTTCGAATTTGGTTAGTGGTCAACTCTCATTTGTTGTTCCCATCTCAGGTCACATGACTTGGATGATGTGTTTCGAACACGGTCAGCAATTATCCGCCATTGTCATTCCAACCCCATTAAGCCCAAAATTTCAGTTAAATGGCTCACATCCTTCTCCACCTCATCATGTCCAAATAGAATTTCGACACTCCTGGCACTATCCCTTAGTGTGCATTTGCATGTTAGGAGGAAAAAAGTTGCGGTAAAGGCGTCATTTGGGGTTCCACACAGATTTTCCTTTGGTGTGCATTCCAGGTATTGCAAAAAAACCTCGTCCTCCCTTGTTTCCCACACTGATTTTGACTCACATGGGCTTAGGGATCAGGTTGAGGTCCGCGCTTACTTGGAAGGTTTTTGCTCCTCTATGGTCCAAGCTCTAAGACCATAAACTAAGATCTCTTTTAGAACTATGTAAAACTTGATTCCCATTCCCATGGGATACGTAGGAACTCTTAGACATTTTGTCTTTGGGTCCAGCTTGAGTTCCACTAATTTATCTCTTCTTTTCTGCCTTCGAGGCTTTAACTCTTATGAGACTGCGTGGCGTGTTATGGTCTTTTGTCCTAATTCTTGTCAGGTTTTTATTAGCCGCACCACGTACGCCCCTTTCTAGGAGTTATCCCCCCTACTTCCTATCCCACATGACATTAAACTGTATGTATTCCCGCATGACGTTAAAAGTAATATTTAAGAACTACATGTGGCTTGATTCCCATTATCAAGGGATACATAGGAACACCTGAACATCTCATCTTTGGGTCTATCTCAATTGGGAGCTAGTTTCTCCTGCCCCATATCCTCTAACCTTTTCTGGCCCCTCGGCCTGAGGTTTCTTTCTCGGAATCGCACACGGTGTGGTGTAGACCTTGTCCTCATATGACTTTAAACTATGGTTTTTAGTCCTAAAATACTTTAAATTGGTGTGTATATCCAGCACAACGTTAAAAATTCTTGGTTGGTTCCATCACATGAGCCTAAACTGTGACATTATCACCCTGGTCATACAACAAAAAACTGCACTGCACTGTGATATCTACACTTGAGGAGGCATCATGTTTGGTATCGGTCATGCACCATACCATTTGTCAACACATGCACACGGCTTGATTTTTGTGGTGATTCCTGGACTTTCTATCCTAGGTCCATCGCTACACAAAAAAATAACACAAAAATACTCATTCATCATAAAGGAAAAACAAGATCTATCAAATACCACTTCTTTTTGTGTATGGGCCAGACCCGCACAACCCTATTATACCTGGCACCGGTATCCCACCGTTCTATCTTAATAACTACATGCGGCTTGATCCTCATACTCATGGTGTATGTAGGAACTCCCGTGCACTTTTCCTCGGACCGAGCTTAACTTTTGTTTTTGGTCCCTCGACCTAAAACCTTCCCAAAGGAACATGTGGTGGTCGGAACCCCAGGTTACCATTCATGTCAGGTTTTATAATTACCCCACCATGTGTTTCCTGCGTTTCCTAAAATCCATGGTCCGAGATCTATGACCATAAACTAAGACCACTTCATGTCCTTTCCGCAAGATGTTAAACTACACGACATCTTCCAGAACTACGTATGGTTTGATTCCCATCCTCATGGTATATGTAGGAACACCCAGGAATTTTTGTCTCCTGGTCCAGCCCCAAGAATCCACAAATCATGTCCTGTCTTTTTCGGCCCCTTGGCCCAAACTCATTTGGGAACATGTGGTGTGGTGAGTACCTCTTAGGTTTTCATTCATGTCGGGTTTTTCAATAGCTGAAACATGTTCTTCTCATATATTTTCCCAACGTTGTCCAAGTTATATGACCCAAAACTAAGATCTCCCTATGGGAACTATGCATCACGTTTGGATGTTTCGCCGCCCTGTGCACAGTCCATTAAATCAAGCCCCCTTAATAGTTTACCCGAGGACCTTAAGTTGAAAGTGTGTGAACTCAGGAATCTTGTCCTTGGGATGGGACTTGACTCCCTCTATCTGATATTTCTTATAGTCATATTCAGATGTGTTTTGACAAATATCTCGAAGTGTGGAATTTTCACAGGGAAAATCCACTCGTTCCATGTAAAAGATTTGTGAGCCTTTTATTTGGATCCTCATCCTCTTCCATATATGAAGGGACCCCCTTCACGGCCTAGTCTCATGCCACCTCGGTTCACCTACCGTTTCAGGCCAACATCCCTAAAGACCCTGGATGACATTTGCGATAGGTCCCATGTTTCAAACATGGTCAACAGTCGACCCTCATATGTTTTTCCCCATTCCAGGATAACGTGATATGGATACTATATTTCGAACATGGTCAATAGTTATTCCCTATTGTCATGCCACCATCATTGTGGTCCAGATCTCGAGCATCATGATTCACATATTTCCACCTCCTTATGTTCAAGTGTAATTCCAACATACTCAGCTTTACTCCTTCACGCATCTAGGTGCGCTATATAGGTGGGTCAGCATCAGTGGGAAATCATTCACCTAGTGTCCCATCATCCCTAACATGTGCCTCCTTGTGCTAGGAAAGTCCCATCACTACTTCTTGTTTCCCAGGTCGAGCATGAATCATGTGGGCTTAGAAGTTTTGGTAGGACTTTTACTGGCGCAACCATGTCACACGCACCTTTCCTCATCCTGCATGACATTTAACTGTTCTCTTAGAACTACGAATGGATTGATTTCCATCCTCATGGGGTATGTAGGAATTCCTGGCCACTTTAATTTGGTCCCAACCTAATTTTAACTCTTCTTCCCCTGACCTAAAGAGTTTCCTCAAGGGATACGTGGTGTGATCTGGACCAAGTCCTCATTCACGTCAGGTTTATAGCTACTGCACCACATATTCCCTTCCAGGGATCTTCCCTTTCATTCCACGTCCCATCATATGATGTTAAACTGTGTGAGTCCATTCATCCTCAAAGCATGACACCAAACTATGGTTCTACCCTGAACAAGTTCGGGATTCCCTATGTTAATCATGGGATGCGTCAGTTTCTAGAGAGTATTTTCCCTATCGGTGTTGGTATCTGACCACATTGTGCCCCAAGAACTACATTTGGCTTGATTCCCATTATCATGGGATATGTAGGAACCCCTAGACTTCCTGTCTCTGGGTCCAGCCCCATGAATCATGATTCTCTTTCCCCCCTCTTTTTTCGGTCCCTTGACCTGATCTCTCTTGGGGAACCATGAAATTGCAGCTTTACCCTGAACAAGTTTGGGATGCCCTACGATAATGTTGGGAGACGACAGGTTCCTCATCAGAGAAGTACTATTTGGAAGTATGTTCGATCCATGATCAGACAGATGTACCCACCTAATGTGTTTCCACAATGGTGGCATGATTTCAAGAGTGTGGGACTCCAGTCAAACAAACCCATCACTCCACTCTCCATGCTTTGCGTGCCCTTTATTCAGATCCTCGCCCTCATTCACGTCCTAAGGAACCCCCTAACATTATGGATGCACGGCCTATGGCTCACCTACTATCCTAGCCTAACATTCCGGAAGACTAATGGATAACATTCTGATCCAGGCCCCATGTTTCAAACATGGTCAGCGGTCGGCCCTCATTTGTTATCCCCATTTCAGCCTAACGCAATTATGATACTATTGTAGACACCAAAAAAAGTCCGCACTTCCCAGAGGAAGTTTCGAAATGGCAAAGCAAAGTCATATTCAGAATCAGAGGTCTGGTCCGGAGGCCCAGAAAGAGGTGTGCGAAATAAAGAAGGACTTGCACGAAATATTGTTGTGCATGCGAAGTATCCCCGGGATTCGCGTAATCGAGCCACTGGTGCACACAATTTTGCATGCCCCGGTTCCACGCAGTGAGGATTTGTGCGCTGACGGTTCCCACCATGGAAACTTCCGCGCACCACCTGGATTCCGTGCCGGCTGGGGCCTATAAATAGAAGGTGACCCCAGACGGTTTGAGGGTTGAGGAATTCGGATCGGCTCTCAGGCATGCAATTCGACTCCCCTCATGTGCAATATGACTTCCAGGTAATCCCTTTTTTTCACACAACTTTTCCCCAGGGTTCGCCTTTGCGCACAACTCCACCAGATTCGGTGAATTTGCCTCCTCCTCACGTTGCTTCCCTTGTGCGCGATCGTTGTCCCTTGCATGCAATCCTCTTCTACGTGCGCAATACCTTGCGTGCAATCCCCTATCTGCACAATACTTTGGCCCTATTGCGTGCTATCCCGGTGTTTTGCGCACAAGCCTTCCTTTTGCGCGCAACACCCAGGACCCCTTTACCTTGACGCCCCTTGGCTGCCCTTCCGCGCCGGCACGTGATGTCTTCCTTGTCGGGCATGCGTGTCATGAATTGTTTTCCCGTGCGGCCTTCCAGGTTCGTACGAAGTAACCTCAAGGTTCCTTGGGCGGTGTTTCCTGTTGCATTGCTTTGCCTTATACTTCTCCACATAGTCATGCTAACAGTTATTTCTTCTTCTCATAGCCACGCTAACATGGACCCCTCAGTGGTTCGCCCTGCGTCCCCCCTTCGCCACGGTCTTGCCGATGCCTTCCCTCCCACAAGGGGTAGAGGGAATTCGGCATGTAATCCCTAGGGGTGTGGAGCGAACCCACCTCGTCCAAGCTGCAGGATGTTAAACTGCTAAGCACCTCGTCCTTAACACATGACGTTAAAATGTGGTTCGACCCCGTGCTTCGCACGCAGGGTCCCCCCAGCTTGGACATTCTTTATGCCCACTCGTCTCCACAGGAATGGACCCTTCCTCGCATGGAATGAGATCCTCCTTGTCAGAGTGGCGTTTGTCCACGGGGGAAGGGCTGCCTCAGTTCATAAGCCCCTAGCCTCTCTTACAGAATATTGCACCCGTGCATCTCCATACTTCCCCCCTACCAAGGCCAGTGGAGTCCATTTCCCGCTGTGCTTTGTCGCACCACGGGCCTCCACACTAGAGTAAGCCCCGACACCCAGGGCCGCTAACCACGTGTAAGACCCTGTTTCCTCTTCGGGCCGCTAACCACGCATAAGCCCCCATTTCCTCTTTGGGACGCTCAACGCGTAAGCCCCATTCTGCTTCTCATGGATGCACCCTTCGCGACGTGATTGTCTGGTCCATGCTGCCTCTTGTTTCTCACACCGAGCATGACTCACGTGGGCTTAGAGCGCGCATCGACCATGACATCCTCCTATGGACCGCCTAAAAGCATAAGCCCCATGCCAGCGAACTACGTGGACTTTGATCTGTGCTAACGCATGGTACATAGAAAGCCTCCACAAGGTTCAAGCCCACCACCCGGTTGTTCCGACCTCTCCACATCAGTTCCCTGACCACCACGGTCTGCCTCAGATCGTAAGCCCCATACCCACTCTAGGCCGCCTCAGAGTGTAAGCCCCAAATTCCTTGTCCCTCATGACGTTAAACTGTATGCCCTTGTCCCGCATGACGTTAAACTGTATCTTGTCCCGCATGACATTAAACCGTATTCCCCCCTCCTGGGACGTCTCAGAGCATAATCCCCATGCCTCACTCTGTCATCCATCCTGATCCTTACCCGGGCCGCCACACCCCAGTGAGATCATGCCACTCCACCCCACTCCATAGTATCTGGAAAGCCGCCCACGTGTTGGCCTCAACATCGGTGTTCCCCCTAAGGGGTCCTTCAATATGATCCACTATCAGTGTTTTGATCAGCCCGATCCATCTCCGCAAGACGTTAAACTTGCGGCACACCCCGTGTTAAACATGGGATGCTGAGGAAAACCTCATATGGTACACATTCCCCGCGTTCGATGTGGGATGCCTCGGGCTTCCGCGCCCTCGAGAAGCCCCGTGATAAGGGTCAGAAGACAGACATGCTGATCCCCAGCGTCAAGACATGCCAATGACACCCCAACGTGACCTTTCTCATCACCTAAGGTTTCTGCTCTGACAAGACCCCTTAGAGAGTCTTGACGGAAGCAGCGTAATTAACTGGCGTCCATACAGATATGGCACCGGGAATGAGCTTCATGAACCCGTCTTAAATCTATGAGGGAGACCCGGATTAGGTGACGAGCTCTGAGGAGGAATCCACGGAAGGAAGTAACAACATCCCATCATCCCGGTTTTGATCAAGGAGCAGACGTCCTTGAATAAGGAATAGATGTCACCCGCCTTTAGAAAGTGGGAATGCGGGCCTGCAAGCCGCACGTCCTCCCATGCGTGATGGACACACGCGCGCGCCCCGGTGTAAAAGCGTCAGAAACAGAAAATGGTGAACCCGACGTGAAGCTCTTCTCCTCAATATGGGTACAGGTAGTGTTCGGGATGTCCGAAGATCATCATGTCACCAGGTCCGGGTACCTATCACCGGGACGTGAAACCCGCCAGGGGTTGAGGCAGTTAGGATGTTGTGCACTCCGTTCCGCGACGTCATCAGTGTGGATCCCTCTCGCCGACCACGAAAGACGGAACGACGCTGGGCTATTGGTCATTAATTTATTTTCTTGTTAGTACTAATGCGTTCATCTCCCTGCTTCTAGGAATCAGATCACTGCATCCGGAGCTCGATCGCCACCTGCCCACCGGCGCAGGGGCAGGGGCAGTACCGACGCGGATACCCTGTGTGGTCCCGTCTTTTCCACAGTTGCTCTGGTTCTGATTGTCGTGACTGTCGGGCGCTCGCGCCCCCTCTCCCCGTCAGAAATAATCCAGCGAAGGTTGATCCACGACTTGGTTCATAAGTACGATGAGGAAGGGATCATCCCCACCAGGTGCCTGGCCCGTTTGGGTCTAGAGGCGGTTGAGCCCCACTATCATCGCCACCTCCGAGGGCCGCGTAGGGAGCCGCCGCTCCCCACTCCGACGTTCAACCACTTCGGGAACCTATCCCTGGAGCGCTTTGACACATCCATCCCCTATGCCAATGAGGTGGGGGATGTCCGAGTCCGCCCGATCGGAGGCCCATCCCAGGGGTTAACGGCAAGAACCCCCGCCAGGCTGCGTCGACATCATCGCCCGGATCCCTGGGCCGAGGACCAAGCAATCTTTATGCCCGCACCATCGGCTCCAACCCATCTGACCTGATGCCAACGTAGGGCGCGAGTGGAAGAGAATGCCTGTCCTGGGTCACCAACCTCAGCAGCCACTGTGTCCTGAGCCACTACTGACACCTGCTACTAGATCCCCGCACACGTTGAGCAGGGGCAGTCACATGCCCGACTGGGGTCGAGGCCCCGACCACCCTATAGGCAGGTTGGGTCGACTCTCCCGTTCGCGGGCACAGGCGATGGCCACCGCGGACCAATCCGCGGTAGTGCCACCCATCATGAAGGCTCATTCTGTGCCACTGATCTAGAAAGTCGAGGGATTCTTCGCGATAGCTACGCTCCGGGTATGAATCCTTCCAGCGCCCACTGCATTGGGTATGAGGTCACTCCTCCTGCCGCTGGCCGCGAGTATGGAGCCGTTGCGTATCCAGTCACTCACTCACATGGAGGTCCTCCCCATGTCCCTTTTAACATCTGTCCCGGTGCTTCCCGCACCCCGGCCTTCAGTCCCCTCTTCCCCAGCACTATTGATGCTAGGTGACTCCTTGATGGAAATCATCCTTACCCTGAGGATCCACCTAGGGGCAGGAAGGCGGGGAGTCGTCACCGTAGGAGGAATGTCATGGGGTTCTGGACGGATATTAGACCGGTCCGTTTCTCAGACTCTGAGGCGGAGTATGACTCGACGGTGGAACCTCCCCCCCGACCTTCTAAGTCAAGGGCTGGAATGGGGATGCGGCGCGTCAGTCTCGTACTCCCCAAATTCGAGATCCGTATGATTCCCTCCTCCCTTCGAAGGTACATCCAGGAGGATGAGGACTTGACGTACCCCCAGGGGTCAAACCCACAGTTATCGCTGGCCTCCCCAGAAGCGCCTTCCACCTCAGTTAGGGAGTGTGGGGAACTTTTTTGGGGACCGATAGAAGAGTCGCAAGACGACAAACCCTCGGTGAGCACTGATGCTGTGACAGGAGGCCCATTCACTGGCCCATCCTATCGCGATGTGGCAGCCAGGGCACTAAAGCCCTTGGAGGAAGACTCAGGGATCGGCGGCCAATCGGCATGTTCTCCGCATTCCCCGCCGGCCAGCTCACCGGCCCGGCGACCTGCCTCGGTGCCGTTGCCAGCTCCCCATCCATTCTCGGTTGACGAGTAGGGGAAGCAAGGTCCGGACCTTGAACTAGAGTCATGGAGCTTCTGGACTGTCCTTGCGGCAGGACACTTCCCCGAGAAGTTTGGGCCGGTCTCTGGGTCGAATTTTGATATGCCAGAGGCGCTCACCCGGTGAGAGTTTGAATGTTTCCGCCAGACTCTTCAGTTGACTCACTCCCATATTCTCCACCATCTAGCGCCTTATCCCGAGAGTCAAGCACATCTCGAGGATATCGGTGAGCAGTGTCATCGGGTCGACTTGGCAGTGCTCCCTGCGGTTCAGCACCCCGAGTCGTCGATCCACCGCAGGGCCCTCTAGAAACAATGCGTTCAGAGTTTTCAAGTACTCCGCAAGGTTATCGAGGAAGCCACCCCCCACGTGCACATCTGTGGATGGGGTCAGTACGCTTCCCTTATTTTTTGTGCGATCCGCCGACAGCCCGATTAACCGGGCGGCCCTAAGGGAATGTCGCCAAAGGCAGTGGCGGTCAACATGGCTGACCTTTCAGATGAGGGAAACGGTGTGGAGCTCCTCGATGGGGACTCACCCCCTGAGGACAAGCCACCACTGGACCCGTATGGGAGGATCACTCGCCACCAGAGGAGCCTCCTAGGTCTCCCCATGCCCACTAAGGCACTGACACTGAGCCGACACATCGGCAAGGTTAAAGAGTATGTCAGGGCTATCAAGCCCGCCGACCCATCTGCCTCGGTGCAGAAGGCAGAGGAAGACTCCGAGAAGGACACGTTACGCCAGTAGCTTGCTAAAAAAAGAGTCTGGTTGATGAGCTCTTGGACAAACGCATTGCAGAGCGGCGGCCTGAATATGGTAATCCCAGGTCAGGACAGCAGGGGCAAGAGCACCTACCCCTTGCCGAGATTCCCCCGGGAAACCGCAACCTTGTCGGGTTCGCCAACAGGGGAGAGGCTGGCGCCCATGGAAAGAGGGTGCGATACGCCTCACCAAACCCTCTTGAGTGGTGGAATCACCTGGGGGACCATGCTCGGTTTCCTCCCGCTGCCCCGAGAGTCACTCCACCAGCCGCCTCGTGAGCTGCTGAGCTTGACTACCAGATTGGAGAGCCCGGTAATGCGCTTGTGGTTAGAGATCCCCATCAGGACAGGAATCTGTGTCCAGACGATCTGATGGAAGTACTCATCTCCCACTTGGAGGCCCTGGAAACTCGGCAGGTGGCAATTCCACCGGACGGCAAGCCATACCCATCATGGGTGGATGATATGCCGGCCCCACCGGGATTTTGGAACCCCACTTTCACCCCCTTTAACGGGACAGGAGACCCACCACAACACCTGGCCCACTTCAACTCGAGATGCAGGCCTATGTTGGGGACTCCGGCGCAGCAGAAAGCTTCCAAGCTTCGTTGCTTCATCCAGACGCTGGAAGGACCAGCCTTTGTCTGGTACTGCCAGCTCCCTATTGGATCTGTGGCTAGTTGGGAGGACCTTCGTCGGAAATTCCTCTACCAGTTCAATTCCACAACCCGGAAGACGAACATTACAGACCTCTCCAGCTGCAAACAGAGTCCCGATGTGCGGGTTGCGGACTTCGTCGCCCGGTAGAAGAGGCTCACGTACTCCCTTGACATGCCACTAACTCAGGATCAATTACTGACGATGTGTGTAGGGAACATCAAGGCAGAGCTGGTTCCTTCTCTGATCACTCAGAATTACCCTAGGGGGTTCTGGGATTTCTCGAACAAGGCTCAACTCCTCGAAGAAGCCCTGCAATAGGCCAGTCAGGCACACCCGTTGCCTCCTGTAATCCCTGGAAGGAGAGCTTCCAGGGCCGACCCCGCTGTTGTAGCCCAGAGATGGCGATTTTATGCCCCCAGAGATGAGGATCCCTCCGAGACTCCATCCGATAGCGGATGAATCCTCGAGTGAAAGCCCGAGGTACGCTTCAATTTACACCGTAGAGTTGGTAAATCCCTTTTTGGATCCCGACGATGAGGAATGCCAGGTGGACTTCCCCAATGTCATCAGTTGTCGCCAACGTCGGCAGAGCCATGGCTACGTGAATCGCTGGGGCACGACAGTTGTCACCTCCAGCCAGGTCGTGCACGCTACTGAGACCAAGAAGCAAGCCCGATACAGAGATCAGCGCACGCGATCCCCTCACCTGGTGTCGACAGGTCCGCCTCCACCACCGTTTGTGTTGTTGTATCAGGCGGGACCACCTCGTCCGTGTCGCAGCCAGCCCTGCCCTGCCGCCGGCCAGCTACAGCCTTCCGGTCCTAACGTGGCAGCCACCTCCCGAGCTTCACCTAGTGAACAGCGAGACGTGCCTAGCACTAGTCAGTCACCGGTCCCGCCGGCGGGGGCCGTCATGCCTCCAATCGCAGAGCGGCCTCCTATAAGAATAAGCTCGTGTTTGGCTCGAAATTATGATGTTCTGAAGCACCTGGCCAGCATTTCGGCAAGGCTTTCTATCCTTGAGGCCCTTCGCCTATCGTCGGAAATGCGCGAGGTGCTCGTCGAGGCTCTAAGGAGCCCCCTCCAGTTTGAGACGGAGGTGGAGGCCGTAGAAGCCCTACACACCGAGGCAATTGAGGACGCCTAATGTCAGGCGGTCATCTTGTTTTTCGGTGAAGATGAAGACCCTCCCATACAGGGGCACATTCACCCACTGTACATCATCGGCTAGTTCAATGGCGTGGAAGTTTGCCTTTGTCTTGTTGACATGGGTTCTGGGATTAACCTCATCCCAACTCAGACGCTGCGGAAACTGAGGTTGTATGAGAATGATTTAACTCCATCCGACCTCAAGATCCAGGGGTATGATAGAACTGAGAAAACTCTACTTGGAAAGATTTGTCTGATGACCCAGTTCGGCAGCCTGATTGCCAATACCGAATTCATGGTTGTCTCTCAGGACACTGCCTACAACGCATTGATGGGAAGGTCGTGGCTCCACCTTCACGCAGCGGGCCCCTCCTCATATCACTAGTGCCTCAAATACTCCCTTAAGGTTCGAGTGGGCGTGCTCCAAGGAGATGCATCTCCTTTTTCCTCTTGTGAAGCCCGTTATCTGGGCACTGGCTACTACAAGATCAAGGACAAGCAAATCCTGGCAGGTGAGGTCGAGCCCGCCACTGTTGCGATTGGTCCCTGGGCAGGATTGGACGACGCATATGTCCTCCCAATCCATTTTTTGGAGGACAGGACCCCCGACATGGGATAATGCTTTGTTGTTTCGGGTACTAGAGGAAGGCATATTTCTGAGTCCAAGCGATAGTGGGAAATCACCTCGTACTCTTACACCAGCCAGGATCAGGTGATCCCTGAGCCTTCTACCCCTGTACGATATCGGGATATTGGGCTCATGGCAACAGCAGTATGTCATACATGTCTGTTTCGCCAGGCCGGAATCGCTCGGCTCAAGCCAACGCGCCACCACTGCTTTGATGTCATAAAGCATAGCCCCTTGGGCCGGAGGCTAGATGGTATTGGATCAACCGCCTTTGTCGCTATGGTCTCCACAGTGCATGGGTCCCCTGACGTGGCAACCTCTGCTGCCCAAGCCGGCACCAGCTTCCCATCAGAGTCTGGCAGCCCTGAAACAGCTCCCCCCATGGATGACCCTTCCACAAGAGGAGATGAGGACATGGAAGGTTCCCCTCCTGCCTTCGAGGAGGGTGTCCCCGCCACGGTCGACGAGTTAGTGCAGGTGAACCTCGGTAGCGAGGCGGACCCGAGACCCACACTGGTCCGCACCACTATGCCCCCCAAGGAACGGCAACAGTACGTGGACTTCCTCAGACGTCACAGTGATGTGTTCGCCTAGAGTTATGACGAGATGTCGGGACTAGATCCCCAGGTAGTCATCCACCACCTTGGCCTTCCAGAAAACCATCGTGGGTTCAAGCAGCCTCCCAGAAAGATGCACCCCTCTCACGGTGCCATGGTTGAGGACGAAGTTGAGAAGATCATCAAGGCCAACTTCTTCAAAGAGGTCCATTACCCCAGGTGGCTAGCCAACATTGTGCGGGTCAGGAAGAAGAACGGGCAGATCAGGGTCTGTATCGACTTCCGCGATCTCAATCGCCACTGTCTGAAGGATGACTTTCCCCTTCCCGTGACAGAGCTGTTGATCGATGCAACGGATAGGTTCCAAGCCCTTTCCTTCATGGATGGGTACTCCGGGTACAACCAGATCCGGATGGCCCCTGAGGATGAAGAGTTCACTGCCTTCAGGGCCCCACGGGGTACTTTCTGCTACAAGGTTATGCCCTTCGGCCTGAAGAATGCAGGTGCCACCTATCAACAGGTCATGCACCGCATATTCAAGCCAATTCTTGAGACGCTGGTGGAGTGTTACGTGGATGATCTGGTGGTTAAATCTCATCAGCTCCAGGACCATCTCAAAGACCTTGATAAAGTGTTCAGCTTCCTCTGTTCTCGCCACTTGAAGATGAACCTGTTGAAGTGTTCCTTCGGGGTCACCTCCGGAAAGTTTCTTGGATTCATTGTTAGGTATCGAGGCATCGAGATCGACCCAAACAAGATCAAGGCCATCAGTCAGATGCCTCCCCTGAGTAATATTCAGGAGCTAAGAAGCCTTCAAGGCCACTTATCCTATATACGCCATTTTATCGTGAATCTGGCCGGCAAGTGTAAGCCCTTTTCCCGGCTCATGAAGAAGGGCGCCGCCTATGAATGGGACGAAGGGTTTCAAATCTCTTTTGAGGAAATCAAGCAGTATCTGCTTCACCCTCCGGTCTTGATGCCACCTGTTTCTAGAAAGTCATTGGTCCTTTACGTGACCGCCCCGGATCAATCCCTCGGTGCACTTCTCGCCCAGAAGAACAACGAGGGAATAGAGAATAGCCTCTACTACCTCAGCCGCACGCTCCTCGACGCAGAAATTAAATATTCCCCCATCGAGAAGAGATGTCTGGCGCTCATATTTTCCATGCAGAAATTGTGGCACTACTTGAAGCACCACGAGGTACAGCTGGTCTCTCAGGTAGACCCTTTGAAATACATCCTAAACTGACCAATGTTGACCGGCCGATTGGCGCGCTGGGCGGTGATCCTCCAGCAGTTCAACATCAGGTCCGTACCTCAGAAGGTCGTCAAAGGGCAGGCGTTGGCAGACTTCTTAGCTGCCTACCCCACCTCCGCAGACCAGCCATTGGATCTGGGCTTTCCTGATGAGGAAATCCTCTCAGTCGATCACGCCATCCCATGTTGGCAGATGCACTTTAACGGTGCCTCCCGAAGCCCCACCGGTAGAAGGCTCAACGATCCTAGGATCAACAGAGTGGGCCTGGGTATCATCTTCATCACCCTGGAGCAAGCTGTTCTTCCGTATTCATTTCTGTTGTCAGAAGGCTGCACCAACAATGACGCAGAGTATCATTCCCTAATTACTAGCCTTGAGTTGGCTCTCGAGATTGACATACCCCATCTGTATGTAAAGGGGGAATCTGAGCTAGTCATCAAGCAGGTCAATGGTGGCTATGCTGTTAGGAATCCGGAACTCATGCCATTGCTGGAGTGCACCCTCCATTTAATGGCTAAGTTCCCCTCTCGGCCAGAGGTCGTTCACATTTCACGGTCACAGAACAGTCGAGCAGATGCTTTGGCCAGCCTGGCCGCATCACTTGCGGAGCCCGAACAGGATGACCTAATCATCCACGTGGAATGCCGTAGAGTCATTGCTCCTATTATCCCGGAGGGTGATCGTGGCCCGCGAGTGAACCATCTCACCACTGGTGCCCCCATGTCAGGGTCCCCGGGGGATTCAGGCGTGGTAATCGAGACAGTTCCTGACTGGAGGAATCCCTTGGTTGAGTATCTCCAGCACGGAAATCTTCCGCCGGACTGAGCCGAGCGAGAACGAATCCAATGTCGCGTGCTGCATTTCACCTTTTAGAGTGGTCCCAGCCTTGAGTAGCTCCTTTACAGGTGCGGATTTGATGGTTTTCTCCTCTGTTTTCTTCAAGGAGTCGAGATACCACAGTTCATGCAAGAAGTGCACGCTGGTTCCTATGGCGCCCACCAGGCCGGGTCGAAGTTGTCCCACCAGGTTCGGAGGCTGGGATACTTCTGGCCCTCCATGATCCACAACTGCATTGAGCATGCCAAGAGGTGTCATGCGTTCCAAGTTCATTCTAACTTTGTGCATCGGCCACCGGATCCTCTCCATACTACCAATTATTCTTGGACCTTTACAGTTTGGGGGTTGGATGTCATGGGGCCTTACCCGCAGATGACGGCCCACCAGTTCCGGTTCATCTTAACCGCTACAAATTTCCTCTCGAAGTGGGAAGAGGCAATCCCACTCAGGGAATTCAAGGCCTGTTCTATCGCTGACTTCGTGAGCTCCAATATCATCTATAATTTTGGAGTACCTCACGCTATCCTCACAGATAACAGAACCAACTTCCGAGTAGCCGAGCTGAAGAAATTGTACGCTAAGTACAACATTCTCTCTAACCACACCTCTCGCTATCATGTACAGACGAATGGACAGATCGAGGCTTTTAACAAAACTCTCTCTAACATTCTGCAAAAGATGGTTGGTCAGAACAAGAAAAGTTGGTCGGACAAGCTCCCCAATGCCCTCTGGGCTTATAGGACGATGACTTGTAACTCCACCTAGGTGACTCTGTATTCCCTGGTGTACGGAGCCGAGGTTTTCCTGCCCATCGAGATTCAGTTTCCCTCATTACGCACGGCGGTCTACAATCAGCAAGCGCCAGATAGAGTTTCTGAAATCCTTCTAGCCAAATTGGAAGCGCTGGACGAAAGTAGGCTTCGCACTTTACATAACTTGGAAAGGCATCAGAGCATGATGGCTCGAGCTTTCAATAAGAAGGTTCACCTCCACTCCTTCCTACAAGGTGACCTGGTACTGGCTCTCAAAGCGCCAATGATCCCCGGCAGGAAACCACCCAAGTTGGAGCCTAAATGGGAGGGGCCTTTTATTGTCCATAAGGTCTATCCCAACGGTGCATATTCCCTGGCGACTATGGATGGTGAGCGCATAACTCCTCCCACCAATGCCAGGTTTCTCAAGCAGTACTTTGCCTAAGCATTTTCTAGGTCCATCATGACCTTAAACTGTATGGTCCAGCATGACCTTAAACTGTATGGTCCAACATGACCCTAAACTACACCCTGGTCCGAGTTCTAAGACATAAAACTAAGATCCGTATTTCGTCCAACATGACATTAAACAGCCTTTCAAGAACTACGTGTGGCTTGATTATGATCCTAATGAGATACGTAGGAACTCCTAGACATTTCGTCTTGGGTCCATCCCCAGGAATTACCTTTTTCTTTCTTTTTTGAAAGAAAATTTTTCAGGTCCAGTATGACCTTAAACTGTATGGTCCAACATGACCTTAAACTGTATGGTCAAGCAAGACCTTAAACTGTATGGTCCAGCATGACCCTAAACTGCACCCTGGTCCGAGTTCTAAGACCTAAAACTAAGATCCGTATTTTGTCCAAAATGACATTAAACTACCTTTCAAGAACTATGTGTGGCTTGATTCTCATCATAATGAGATACGTAGGAACGCCCAGACATTTCGTCTTGGGTCCAGCCCCAGGTTCCTTTTCTCCAGGTCTAGCATAACCTTAAACTATATGGTCCAGCATGACCTTAAACTGTATGGTCCAGCACGACCCTAAATTGCACCCTGGTCCGAGTTCTAAGACCTAAAACTAAGATCTTTATTTCGTCCAACGTGATGTTAAACCGCCTTTCAAGAACTACGTATGGCTTGATTATCATCCTAATGAGATACGTAGGAATTCCCAGACATTTCATCTTGGGTCCAGCCCTAGGTTCCTTTTCTCCTGGTCCAGCATGACCTTAAACTATATGGTCCAACATGACCTTAAACTGTATGGTCTAGCACGACCCTAAACTGCACCCTGGTCCGAGTTCTAAGACCTAAAACTAAGATCCTTATTTCGTCCAACATGACGTTAAACTGCCTTTCAAGAACTACGTATGGCTTGATTCTCATCCTAATGAGATACGTAGGAACCCCTGGACATTTCATCTCGGTTCCAGCCCCAAAAGCCCCAACAAGCCCCAAAAGCGCCCAGGAATGCCCAGGAGCGCCCAAGAGCACCCAGACCTTCCGTCTTTGGGTCTAGCTCAAGTTCCGCTAATGCATCATGCCTGGATGGCCTTTGGGACCTTGACCACAGGATCGTGTGGTGTGGTATGGGATTATGTCCTCATTCACGTCGGGTTTGCAATAGCTGCACCATGCGCGCCCTGTTCTCAGGAGTAGCCCTCCAATTTCGTGTTTCCCATGATATTGAAAGGTTCCCTCTAGGACTACGTGTGGCTTGATTCCCATCCTAACGAGATATGTAGGACTTCCTGAACACTTAGATTTCAGGTCCATCCCCATCTATTAGGAGATCCCATGATCCCCCGGTTGCCTCGGTCTCTTGTCTTGCCTTTCCTTCGGGAATCAGCCATCTTTTGGCCGCTCTCAAACTGAGCCCTTCGACCTTTTCCAGTGGTCTTCTAATGTGTTCAGTGTACTCTTGTCTAGGACCTGGAGTGTCAGATTTGACTTAGACAAGTTTTCGTCCACTTTTCAAGCTTCGTGTTTCCCTTCATTCAGGCCCCACCATCCTTCATACCCAAAGGGACCCCCAAGAACGGCCTGGATACAATGCCTAAGGGCTCTCCTACCATCACATGCCAATACCCCTGAGGGTTTTGGGGCGGTAAATTGATACAAATCCCATGTTGAGAATATGGTCAGAGGTTGATACTCATTTGTTTGCCCATACTTCTAGGCTAACGCGACAGGATGCTGTGTTGCAAACATGGTCAGCAGCAATCCTTGGTCGTCATGCTGGTTTCCTTGGGCCTTAAATGTTGGTTGCATGGTTCACACTATGTTCCTCCCCACCGTGTCAAGGTGGAATCTCGACACCCCTTGTACTAACCCTCAGTATACCCCCACGCATCAGACAGACCGATCTGCGTAATGGTGTCTCTCGGGGCTCCCGCGATCTGAGCGCTAGAGTATGTGCTTGGGTTTCTTCTCTATAGGTTGCGTGCAACATGACCCTCATCCCCATGGGGAACGAGGAGTCGCCCAGAAATTGCGTTTCGGGCCCAGCATAGCTGGGAGCTAGCATCTCCTGCCCCTCCCTGATTGTTGAACCCTCATAGGTCCCTTTGGCCCGAGGCTCCTCTCTCGGAACCACGCGCGGTGATGGTATGGGATTACGCCCTCACCTGCATCTGGTACGCTGCATCGCATCATGCGTGTTCCTGACGGTCCAAACCTTATGACCTTAAACTATGCTGACGGTCCAAACCATACGACCTTAAACTGTGCTGACGGTCCAAACCTTATGACCTTAAACTGTGCTGACAGTCCAAACCTTATGACCTTAAACTGTGCTGACGGTCCAAACCTTATGACCTTAAACTGTGCTGACAGTCCAAACCTTATGACCTTAAACTGTGCTGATGGTCCAAACCTTATGACCTTAAACTGTGCTGATGGTCCAAACCATATGACCTTAAACTGTGCTGACGGTCCAAACCTTATGACCTTAAACTGTGCTGACAGTCCAAACCTTATGACCTTAAACTGTGCTGATGGTCCAAACCTTATGACCTTAAACTGTGCTGACCGTCCAAACCTTATGACCTTAAACTGTTCTGACGGTCCAAACCATACGACCTTAAACTGTGCTGATGGTCCGAACCATATGACCTTAAACTGTGTTGTTGGTCCAAACCATAGGACCTTAAACTGTGATGTTGGTCCAAACCATACTACCTTAAACTGTGCTGTTGGTCCAAACCATACTACCATAAACTGTGATGATATCGTCCTGGACGCACGACGAAAAATGGCGCCGCATTGTGATGACCTCCCCATGGGGGACATCACTCCAGGTATTGGTCGATTACCATGCAACTTTTCAACGCCCGCTATGGCTTGATTATTGTGGAGACGCCAGGAACTTCTACCCTAGGTCGGTCACCCCACAAAAGAAAAACCATTTACCTTCAAGAACAAACAAGATATATCAAATGCCTCTTCTTTTAGTGCGAGAGCTAGACCCGCACGACTCCTTCATCCAGCATGATGTTAAACTGCCTTTCAAGAACTACGTATGGCTTGATTCTCATCCTTATGAGATACATAGGAGTGCCTAGGAACTTCCCCACAGGCCCAGCCTAACCTTTTCTAGTTCAAGTTCTAAGACCTTAAACTAAGATCCTTTGCTTGGATTTCTGCGACTCAGTCTCTCTTGTGGGATTGTACGGTGTAGTGCGGGATTATGTCCTCATTCACGTCGGGTTACTCACTGTGTCGTGCCTGTCCCCAGATGAGATGTGTCCCCCATCCAACACGACGTTAAACTTTATTTCGTCCAGCGTGATGTTAAACTGCCTTTCAAGAACTACGTGTGGCTTGATTCTCATCCTAATGAGATACGTAGGAACGCCCGGACATTTCGTCTTGGGTCCAGCTCCAGGGATTACCAAACCCCGTCCCTCCTTATTGTTGGCCCCTCGGCCTGACTTCATGGGAAGTGGTGTAATCGTGACATCCACCCCGAATAAGTTCGGGATGCCCCATAGTAGTAGTGGGAAGCGGCAGTTCTCTCGCCATAGAGGTCCTGCCTGAACATTGGGACGACCCATGACCAGGTTGGTACGTCTTCCTGATGCGCCTCCACCACGGTGGCGCAATTTGTGGAGTATTGGACTCTGTTCGAACAAACCATCACTCCACCTTGCATGCTTTTCGTGCCCCTTTATTCGGATCCTCATTCTCTTTCATGTTTGACAGGACCCCCTAACAGTACGAATGACAAACCTACAGTCCGCCTACTGTCCTGGGCCAACGTTCCGGAGGACTGGTCATGTTTGACGGGACCCCCTAACAGTATGGGTGATAGACTTTGGTCCGCCTGCTACCACAATATGGATGATAGACCTTTGGTCCGCCTATTGTAGCAACATGGATGATAGTCGTATAGTCTGCCTGCTATCCTGGGCCAACGTTCTGGGAAATTGACCGGCGATATTTGAGTTAAGCCCCGTGTTGCGAACATGTTCAGTGGTCAGCCCTCATTTATTTTCCCCACTCCAGGACAACACGATATGGATGTTGTGTTTCCGTCATGGTTAACAGTTATCCTCCATCGTCGCGCCCCACAGTGTTCCGAATTTGGGTGGCGTGATTCACCTTTTCTTTCCATCTCCCTATGTTCGGATGGATTTCAATGCCCCCAGCATTGCCCAGCTCGTGTGTTAGAGCACATTGGGAAGGTGATATATCAATGAGTCTGAGTTATTCTCCTTAGAAATACAGGCCCAATTTCGGATGCATGAGGCTTGGTCAATGCCCCGTAGTTGGACGAGATGATGACCCGAGTATCCTTTGCTTCTCGCGTTGGGTGCGACCCACAAGAGCTTAGTGATGGGTTGTTAGTCATTTCGGAATTATGGTTGAGCATATTAAACCATGATAAATGGATTTGTCCATGTATTGGATTGAGATGGTGAGAAGAACAAGCAATAGGTTCATGAGATGGCCAAAACAAAGCCCTTAATGATCGGCACGCTGAATTGACCTTTCCAGCGCTGCTACCCTTTGGCTGGTAGCCTCCAGGACCGCTTCTCGCTCCTCAAAGACTCTCTCCTGTCAGCCGCCACAGAGCATAGCTCGCCAATCCTAGCTTGTGCCTGCGCCATCTTGGTTTGAAGTCCGGTCATCTGGTGACTCGCCTCCATCAGTTGTTCCTGCGCATCAGCCAGCTGGGCTGTCAGTTTCTCCACAAGCTCAGAGCATGTCGCAGTGAAGGCCTCCTTATCTGCCGCTTTCCCTTCGAGGTTCCGAACCTCCCGCTCTGCCCTCAGCAACGCTCGGGCGCTCGCCGATCTTTCCCAACACTGGGCAATTTCGGCGCGCCGGCTGCTCTCGCATATCTTCTCGTCCATGTAATCGCGGACCGTCAGATGAAGGCGTTGAGCGTTAGCCCCTCCGGCCCACAGGAAGCGTAGCCAGGTCTGGAGTGATCCCATCCGCCTCAGCCAATCCGACTGGGGAATTCTGAGAAAGCGTCTGATACACTTCCACCCTTTTCGTCGTGTCATCCGACTCTCCTCAGCTGCCTCTGAGTCCGAGTCATTTACCTCCTCAGGGTCAACGGGTTGGTATGTAGGGAAGGTAGCTAGCAGATCGGTAGCAGGATCTGCCCCAGGGATTTCTTCATGAGGAATAGGATCCTCGACGTCCGGGTGACCTTCCTCTCTCGCCCCAGCAGCGACGATGCCCCCAACAGCTTCCGGCCCCGCCTCAGGAACAGCGCCGCCGACATCCACTGCCCCCTGCTCACCAGTTTCCAGGGTTGACTCAGTGTGGGGAGCATGTTCTGAATGAGGTGGTATGTCCGCCACTGGTCCGCTCACGGACGGCCCAGGCTTCGCAGCCTGACAAGACTCCAATATTGAGATCCCTGCACAAGGCGTACACTGATTAGTGGGGATCTTTTTATAACAAGTTCTATTAGTGAAGTATGAGACTTACAGGAGTCCAGAGCATCGGTCTCCAGCATTCTGGCCGCTGTAGGAGCCGCCATGATGGGATACCCCTCTGCGCTTGTTAGTTCAATGATGGGTGTCGGATCCCCATCATGTCCCATCGGTTCCTCTCCTCCCTCCTCTAGTGGGGATTCCCGTCCAACACTCAGCCTCTCCTAAGTAAGGAAGATAGACGGTTTAGAAATTGGAAAGAAGAATGGATAAAGAAGTAAAGGGAATGAAGATACAAACCTCGAGTATCTCGGTTATGTAGAGATCAGAGCTGACAATCTCGCCGCTCTCTCGGAGACTTCCCTGGTAGGTATCCCCTTGCAACCCCTCATCTTCGGGTTCTCCTTCTTCTTCATCTACTCCTTCGCCTTCGTATTCTCTGGTCTCCTCCCCCTCCGACTCCTCGTCGCTGTTGCCTTCTCCCGGCGGCATCACTTTCGGATCATGCTCCTGGCCGAGCATCACTTTCACTAGGTAAGGTGGATCCGCATGCTGACCCCTTTGGCGTGCGTATGTGTCCATGGCCGTCAGGTAATCATGCCGCCGATGGAAATTTACCTGGTCAGTAACTCGAACGAGCCCGACCTCTGGTAGCTGGATCCTGTTTTGCATGATCTTCTGCCAGACGACTTCGATGCTCAGCGATTGCCGCAGAGTCATCCAGGTCGACCACAGTGCTGGAAAAATTTCATCTTGGGAAGGTTCGAGCAGGTATCTTATCTGCTTCCCAGGAAGTTCCATGGTCGCCTCATGTGACCCCCCTACAAGAAACGAGGTCACGGCGGCGCTGCGTGATGTTCCTGCTACTGAAGTCCCGGCCTGCGCAGGCCTCGCTGCCTGACGCACCCATGGCTCCCCTCTTCCGGCAGCCCCTTGCCTTCTCCCTCGTCGCCCGGTTTCCGTGTGAGTAACCTCGAGTTGCCGGACTCGCTTGCGTAAAAGCCCCTTAGGGTACGCGATGGTCCAGTGTTCGGCATATTCGGTTGCTAAGCCAGCATCAACCCCGGTGGGAGGAAGAGTAATGACTTCACCAGAGCTGAAAGTGGTAAACATCTACCACGTATGGCGTAGAACGTAGGGATTATTCTCCTGCAATACAACCGTGAATACCTTCTTAGGCATTCGTTGAAGGCACCCGAACTGCCTAGAAAATTGGGATGGCACGTAGAGCTCACAGATCACCTTCCCATCGATCTGAGCCATGAGCACCCCGCCTTGAATGCTCTGGAAATATTCCTGTTGTTCCATAGAGCCTCACCCATTGTCCACCATCTGGCCGACCGTGGTGGGGAACGGGCTGAAGTGGAATTTTTTGTGGTTGCATATGCGGATCCTCACGCCCTCCTCATTGAGTATCATCGGCACCACCCCTGCGATGTTCAGCAAAGACGGTCACAGGCCATTGCCCGGAGGACGGATGGCATTTGGGAAAGTGTACCCACCGAGGTGAGCCACCACCTAGCCATGGAAGATCTGGAAGGGGCCACATACTCTCCGAGGAGACCCCCCTTGTGAGATGCGACCTAGGATGGCATACATCTTAGCCAGTACGGGGACACCCAAGTTGAACCCTTTGTTGGCGGCCATGGTGCCCACCACCACCAGTGTTGCTGGACAGATGCCCATCCTCGCGTCCCTCACCGGTAGGAGCCACCTTCTCAGGAAGGCGGAAAGGAACCCGGCATACCGGACATTCGGGTATCGGGCCTCGATGACGTGATAGCCCCATGATTGGTATTTCCCCGCCTCCAGGGTCCTCCAGTATTACCCATCCCTGCTCCTCTGAGCTGCGGTTTGGCACCGTTTACCCCGTCCCGGCATCTTGACGGCTGGATCCTTCTCAAGGAACAGGCTGAACCATCCCTTGTAGGCGATGTCCTTCAGGAAGTCCTTGACCCCCAGCCTCTCTTTAGCCAGCTCCAGCAGGTGCCATGTCTGCATAGTGGTTCGTGACCTGTCTTCCCAGGTGTTCTTTGGTGGAACGAACTCGTCGTATTGGTAGCCTTCCAGTGGGATACCCCCGATGCAGTGAACGTCCCAGAGGCTGATGTCGACTTCCCCATGATGAAGGTGGAATGTATTGGTGTCAGGAGACCACCGGGTGAAGAGCTCCGGCCCGAGCTCAGGTTGACGGTGGAAATGGAACTACGACGTCCATACCGCCTCGAATAGGCCAATATACCGCAGTTCATCCCCGAACTGGTTGCAGGTATGGTGAACCCAGAACGCCCAGGCCCATTCGCTGGTGAAGTTTCCCCCGGACCGCAGGTCCCAATCCTTCAGCCAGCCCTTCGCGTCATCCATGACACTCTGAAGGAACGTGATCACATAGAGGGTTGGAGAATTCTCTACAACAGGCTCATCCCCAGCAATGGTCTTGGTCCTTGGGTTCAGAACATATACGTCCATATGTCTGGTTTCTCTGGCAGGAAGGTTGTTGTTGATGATGTTGTAGCAAGGAAGCTCATCCTCCCGGGTCACCCATGACCGCAGTGTGTCCACCTTGAAGTCCGGCAGGGGTACCTCCTCCAGAATGCAAAAATTCCAGAGCAGAAGGTTTTCAGACAGCGGATACGTCATCTGGGCTGGGGTCAGAAAATTGAACAAGGTCAGATTGTTGGAAACAATCACCTTGGCACCATAAACCTCCTCGTTCTCCTCTATTTCAGTTCTACAAGAGGCGGCTTCCCCCTCATCAATTCGTTTTGCGGCCATCTCGAATATTTCGGGAGTTGCACGAAATCAGGATGTAGTGGGCGGAATCGGAGAGTGATGTGTGAAATCTGAAGGGGCGGTGCGAAATCCCATAGTTGAGTGCGCAATCGGCGGGCTAAGCATGGAAGATCCCAAGTAGGTGTGCAAGGACGGCCAAAATTCGGAAGGAATTCCGCGCTGCCAAAGCGTTTTTACGTGCAGCCGTGGGAGAAATTTCGTGCATGAGAGCTATAAGCCTATCGCGCGGAAAAGCTGTGGTACGGATCTGGGACCCAGCACCCCTTTTTATAGGCAAGTCTAGGTTTCCGCGCCACGCGGAAAGTAAATTCTGCGTTGATTCATCATTTTGCGCACCGTGTGGGTTCGCGCGCTTATCGCCTTGGACTGGCTCTGCTTCGGCGTTTCGGCGTTTCCCTCAGAATCTGATCGTTGTGACCTCTCACCGATTCAATTCCGAGGGGGGTCATTTGTAGACGCCGAAAAAAGTCCGCAAATCCCTGAGGAAGTTTCGAAATGGAAAAGCGAAGTCATATTCGGAATCAGAGGTCCGATCCGGAGGCCCGATAAGAGGTGCGCAAAATAAAGGAGGACTTGTGCGAAATATTTTTGTGCACGCGAAGTATCCCTGGGATTCGTGTAATCGAGCCGCTGGTGCGCGCAATTTTGCGCGCCCTGGTTCCGCGCGGTGAGGCTTTGTGCGCCGACGGTTCCCGCCGCGGAAACTTCCATGCACCGCCTGGATTACGCGCCAGCTGGGGCCTATAAATAGAAGGCGACCCCAGACGGTTTGGGGGTTGAGGAATTCGGATCGTCTCTCGGGCACGCAATTCGACTCCCCCTGCGTGCAATATGACTTCTAGGTAATCCCTTTTTTTCGCGCAACTTTGCCCCGGGTTTCGCCTTTGCGCGCAACTCCACCAGCTTCGGTGAATTTGCCTCCTCCTCCTATTTCTTCCATTGCGCGTGATCGTTGTCGCTTGCGCGCAATCCTATTCTACGCGTGCAATACCTTGTGCGCAATCCTCTATCTGCGCAATACTTTGGCCCTATTGCGTGCCATCTCGGTGTTTTTCGTGCAAGCCTTCCTTTTGCGTGCAACACCCAGGACCCCTTTACCTTGACGCCCCTTGGATGCCCTTCCGCGTCGGCACGTGATGTCTTCCCTTCTGGGCATGCGCACCATGCGTTGTTTTCCCGTGCGGCCTTCCAGGCTCGTACGAAGTAACCTCAAGGTTCCTTGGGAGGTGTTTCCCGTTGTGTTGCTTTGCCTTATGCTTCTCCGCATAGGCACGCTAACGGCTATTACTTCTTCGCATAGCCATGCTAACATGGACCCCTCAGTGGTTCGCCCTGCGGCCCCCCTTCGCCATGGCCTTGTCGATGCCTTCCCTCCCACAAAAGGTAGAGGGCATTCGGCATGTAATCCCTAGGGGTGTGGAGCGAACCCACCTCATCCAAGCTGCAGGACGTTAAACTACTAAGCACCTCGTCCTTAACACATGACGTTAAACTGTGGTTCGACCCCGTGCTTCGCACGCAGGGTCCCCCAGCTCGGACATTCTTTACGCCCACTCGTCTCCACAGGAATGGACTCTTCCTCTCATGGAATGTGATCCTCCTTGTCGGAGTGGCGTTTGTCCACGGGGGAAGGGATGCCTCAGAGCATAAGCCCCTAGCCTCTCTTACGGAAGATTTCACTCGTGCATCTCCGTACTTCCCCCCTGCCAAGGCCAGTGGAGTCCCTTTCCCACTGTGCTTTGTCGCACCACGAGCCTCCACCCTGGAGTAAGCCCTGGCACCCAGGGCCGCTAACCACGCGTAAGCCCCTGTTTCCTCTTCGGGCCGCTAACCACGCGTAAGCCCCCGTTTCCTCTTTGGGTCGCTCAACGCGTAATCCCCATTCCGCTTCTCATGGACGCACCCTTCATGACGTGATCATCTAGTCCCTGCTGCATCTTGTTTCTCACACAGAGCATGACTCACATGGGCTTAGAGCACGCATCGACCATGAAATACTCCTATGGGCCGCCTTAGAGCGTAAGCCCCATGCCAGCGAACTACGTGGAATTTGATCCGTGCTAATACATGGTATGTAGGAAGCCTCCACGAGGTTCAAGCCCACCACCCGGTCATTCCGACCTCTCCATGTCAGTTCCCTGACCACTACGGGCCGCCTCAGAGCGTAATCCCCATACCCACTCTGGGCCGCCTCAGAGCGTAAGCCCCAAATTCCTCGTCCTGCATGACGTTAAACTGTATTCCCTTGTCCCGCATGATGTTAAACTATATCTCGTCTCGCATGAAATTAAACTGTATTCACCCCTCATGGGCAATCTCAGAGCATAATCCCCATGCCTCAATCCATCATCCATCCTGATCCTTACCCGGGCCGCCACATCCCGGTGAGATCATGCCACTCCACCCCACTCCATAGTATCTGAGAAGCCGCCCACGTGATGGCCCCAACATCAGTGTTCCCCCTAGGGGGTCCTTCAATCTGATCCACTCTCAGTGTTTCAATCAGTCTGATTTGTCTCCTCAAGACGTTAAACTCATGGAACACCCCGTGTTAAACATGGGAAGGTGAGGAAAACCTCAGATGGTACACATTCCCCGCGTTCGATGTGGGATGCCTCGGGCTTCCGCGCCATCGAGAAGCCCCATGATAAGGGTCAGAAGACAGACATGTCGATCCCCAGCGTCAAGACATGCCAACGACACCCCAACGTGACCTTTCTCCTCACCGAAGTTTGCTGCCCCGACAAGACCCCTTGGAGCGTCTTGACGGAAGTAGCGTAATTAACTGGCATCCATGTAGATATGGAACTTGGATTGAGCTTCACGAACCCGTCTTAAATCTATGAGGGAGACCCGAATTAGGTGACGAGCTCCGAGGAGGAATCCACGGAAGGAAGAACCAACATCCCATAATCCTGGTTTCTATCAAGGAGAAGACGTCCCTGAATAAGGAATGGATGTCGCCTGCCTTTGGAAGGTGGGAAGGCGGGGCTGCGAGCTGCGCGTCCTCCCATGCGTGACGGACACGCGCACGCGCCCCGGTGTAAAAGCATCGGAAACAACTATGTTTTGAACACGTTCAACAGTCATTATTAATTTTCATTCCATTACTATAGTGTTCCGGATCTTGGGTATTGTGATTCACACCTTCCATTCCCCCTTATGTTCAGATTAATTACAACGCCCATGGCGTTACCCCATCCGTGCCCAAGAGCACACTGGGAAAACAGTAATTTGACTATTCTGAGAGATTCATTATCCAATCAAGTCTCTCCCTTCTCCTCCCATAGATCTAGGTTGGTTGTTCAAGCCCCGGATGCCCGAAACTTGGTCAGCACTCTTATGTTCAGATGAAATAACGTAGCGATCATCCCTTATTTCTTACATTGGGCTCGACCCGCGTGAACTTAGAGATTGATCACCGGGTGTTTCATGAATATAACAGATGTGTGTAAAATAAGTACTAATAATGAGACTCATGCATTCTATGGCATCCAAATAATCAAATCATGAATGTGCGTTATAGGGTTTGTGATCTTTACAGCACCCGAGGGTCTAGCCCTCCCATGGACGGATTAACACTGTCAAAAGAAAGTTGTAGCTCTGCCACCCTCCGGCTTGCGGCATCTAGGATCTGCTACCTCCTGTTCAGTTCTTTCTCCTCCTCAGTAGTGATGTGGAGCAATTCATCGGCTACAATCTAGGCCCGCTCTACGCCAGTCTGGATAAAGGTCATTTCCTCGAAGTCTCACCACAAGACCTCTTCGACCTCTGCCTGTTGCACCTTCAACCATAGTATCATCCCCGATTGCGCATTAAGGGTGGATGAGTGCTCATCTGTCCGACTCTATAGCTGTTGGACCTCATTTTCAACCTCTTGTAGCCTCTTTATTTTCACTTCTTTCCTTCACTGCCATCCCACACCAAGGCCACAGTCGTAATCCCAAATCTTCTCCATCATAAGATCTTGGATGAGTAGGTGGGGACACTGGGCATCCACTCCCCCAGCACACAGTTTGTGCAGTTTTGAGAGAAGTATGTCCATCTCATCCAGCCATAGTGCTTGGGGGTGTTATTAATGAAGCACGTAATCAGCTTCCATGATCACCGACAGACTATTTTTTTGTCCTCTTTATCAGAGTTAGTTTCATCCTAGTCAACACAGTTGGTAGACTCATATGTGGGGAATTCCCTCAGGAACTCATTAGCAGGGTCTGCCTCTAGTGTTCGATCAGGTGTGGCGGGACCTGGGCTGTCTTATCGATCCTCATCATCTGATCCCACCTCAATAATCTCGAGCACAACCCCATTGGTGGTCCCACCGGTGATCGGGAGCACCACAGTTTGGTCTGTCTGGATATCCACCTCCACAATCACCAGCATTCCTCTGGGAAGGACGCCTCCAGAATCCCTGACCAAGCTCATCAATGCGGACCACACAATTTGAATAAATGTGTGCACTAAAGAGGTCTTGGACGTTATTTGACATGGTCAGTGGGTGACAATCATGAATTTGGTAGAAGAGACTTACAGAGATCAAATTCCTAGTCTCGTTCTTCGGTTGACGTCATTGGGACCCCGAGGTGTGGTCCCCCATATATTGTCGGAAGGTCTGAAAGCTCCAGAGGGGTCACCTCAGGTGTCCTAGCTTCGCTGGACGTAGCTATTGATGCAGCCACTGGTGTGGATCCTGAAGGCCCCGCACCTACATCCACTGAGGGACGAGAATAGGTTCTGTGTATGAGACTCACCTTCACAGTTCAAGTATTAGCAAGGAGTCCAAAATGACCTGGGAGCAGACCCTTAGGAAGGAGCTTGGGATTTTACCTCAAGGGCCTCTACAAATTATTCGAGGTCTGAGCCCTGATCGTCCACTTCTCCCTCCTCCAATGGGCTCCCTATATCGGTCTCATCCCCCCATGAGGACTCATCCGATTCTTTATATAGAGGGAAGTTCTCTCTCAGTTCAACGGCAGAGAATTATAGAGGGATTGTGCGATCTAGAAACACCTTGACACGGTCTGTCATTGGATGCGGGGAACCTTGGGAATGCACAAAGTCCTCCAGCTCTGCCAAGTATTGCACCGCCTCTTCCCGGGACACCGCAAAGCCGGCCCTGATAGGGCCTATCCCCGGAAAATCATTTCTGAGATGGTTCAAGTGTTCCCACATCTCGGGCGGGCTGAGGAATTTCTAGTTGACTTCCCAGATGTCCCAAGCCTCCGGGAAGACAGCATTCTTCGGCATGTCTATATGGCGCAACCGCTTCCCCAGAGCCTGAATAGGAATCCTGTAGAACCCTCTCAATGGCCTTCCCTCTGGATGACTCTGTTCTTCTGGAACCCCCAGGTCCGCTACCGTTGTTGAATCTATCTCCACTACCTCACCCTAAACTGATGTGGGTCTCACCGCCATGGTAGTCCCGCCACTGTGGGATGCCCTTGCCACCTTTTTGCCCTTGCTTCAAGATTGGGGAGCTCACTATCACCGACCTGAACAGTTGGTAGCTTTAGCATCTCCCCTGGTTAGGCCGCCTCTCAAATTTGGGCATACTCATTTACTAACCTGAAGGTAGCAGTAGGTAGAGGTATCTCATTCCGTATATTCTCATCTTCCCTTGTGAACATGTTCCACATCTTCCTCATCACGCACGGGTTTTCCTCGAGGCGCAACCCTAGATAGACCCTCGGGGCCAGTCGCTGCATGCATTGAAATTGTTGGGAAAATTGATGTGGGGTGTACGGCTCGCAGAGGGGTTCATGGTCCACCCTCTCCACTAGGACTCCACCTCGAAAGGCCAAGAGATAGGATCGGTGCTCTTATGTCCCTCAGCCATCATCTATGAAGGCCCCTGTTGGAAGTGGGAATGGATGGAATTTTAACTCTTCTATCTTCCAGACTCGGTTTAATACCGATGGTACGGTCAGCTTGGCCGGAAACCTCCCCGTGGCATTCAGGATGGATGGGTGAAAGTCTGATCCTAGAGGGTAAATAGGGTTTGGGTATTCATAAACCCCCTAATGTGCACCACTATCCACCCGTACAGGAGGTGGAACGGCCCACATATCCTCTGTGGCCTCTTCCCCTTGCTGATGTGCCAAATAATTTTTTACATCTTTGCGAGCATCGAGATTCAGAGATTCACCCGCCCTCTAGTCGGTAGCATGGAGGCCATGATGAATGTGCTAGGTCAAACACCTGCATTTGTGTCCCTCACTAGAAATATCCAGCCGCAGATGAGAGCCGCGATGAATGCCTCCAGCCTAACTATCGTCCGCTGTTCGGTGCTGACATTGAATCCCCAGGTCTTCCACTAGTTTTCCTCCATTAGCCTCCAATATGAGTGCTCCTTTCCCTGATGATCCCTCTTTGGGAAAGTCTGGGGCCTCACTGGGAACCTTCTGTTTTCCGAGAAGTTCAGAAATTTCTTGAACCACCGTCTAAAGTGGACATATCTCACCGCTTCCTTGTCCTATCTTGGAACCAGTCTCATCAATGCCATCACCAGTGGCGGAATCTACTCCAGATCCTCCCATGAACCCATAATAGGGAGGAATTCTTCATACATCGCTCCCAGTATCGGGACCCCTAAGATCTGATGTACGTCCCATAGGCTTATTCCAACCTCCCCGTGATGTAGGTGGAAGGTATTGGTCCTCAATGACCACTGGCTCAACAACTCTGGCATCATCTACTTTGGATGGTAGATGTGAAATTGGGAGGCCCAGGATGCCTCATAAATACCTACTCTCCTCAGCTCTGCCCCGAACTCTTCACATGAGGCACTTACCCAATAGTCCAAGGCCGAGTCGTCCAAGAAATTGCCACCTTGGCGCAGGTCCCACTCATCAGACCATACCTTCTTCAGGTTCCTTAGTGCCGCCTTTAGGATTTTTTGGTACATAGGAGGGGACTTCTCCATCTCCAATGATTTCCCATTAATTTTGTTCAGATGATTGTATAAACAATCAGTGGTAACAGGCGTAAAGTTCTCCCGAGTGTGGATGTTAGCTGCCCTGAACCACTGGCACTGGCATGGCGTGATCCTAAACTAGTAGGCTGGTTCATCCCTACTTGATTTAGGGATGAAGAATCCATCCCTCAGTCCAAATCCATACAAAGGAAGCCTCTTGAAAAACAGGTAGTCCCTTTGGCTTTCTGACAATAGCTTCACCAGCGAATCATGGTCAGAGTGGCTCTGTACCATCTCCCCTAGACCCAATATATTCTCTATCTCTTCCCTTTGGGAAGAATCCACAAGGACCCCCCTGACAACCTCTTGGTGAGCCATCCTGTCCCTAAAATTCAAATAATTTTCAGACTGGATCGAGAAGTTCAATCGCAGAGATTGATCGCGGAGACCATTCGTAGAGCTCAATCCGAACAACGGAATCCCAGAGCCTTGTGCTGACCCTTAGACACAAGTTTTGGAGCACACTAATGAATAGTTGAATATTTTCTATGCACTGTGAAGAAAAAGGCATGATTCGTATCGAGTGATCATGGAGTACGCAGAGCTTTGCGAATCAAGGGCGCCAAAAGTTGAAATCGTGGAGAAGAGAAAGGACAAAAGAGAATTTAGCCCCATTATTTATAGGTGAGGACCCTGGGTGCTTCGCGGAAAGTCCAGCTGTAGCAGGCTTCGCAGCGTGCCCATCCCATGCATCACTACTTCGCTTCGTGAGCCTCCTTCACAAGGACACCTCGTGGGTAACCAAGGAATTTTGGCGATGGACCCTCAGATTTGGATTCTCAGTTTCTCCTCAACTCCCAATTTGAGTGGGGGAATTTGTTGATGCCAAAATTAGAGGTGAACAGAACATCCTGAAAGCATTAGGGACTTCCTTGCAAAGTCGAATCATGAAGCCCCCGGAGCCCTACGGCCAGTGCAAGAGATCCCCTTCGCGACCCGCCGTGAAGCAAGGAGGCAGGACGGCTCCGCAAACTGCTTTGACGTTTATGACCCGCCGTGATGAAAGGAGGAGGGACGGCTCTGCAAACCGCTTTTACATTCGAGACCCACCGCGAAGAAAGGAGGCGGGACGGCTCCTAAAACCACTTTGATGTTTGCGACCCTCCGTGAAGCAAGTTTTGGATTCGCACCAAGCGAACCCTACTTCACAGTGCCTCTTTTCTATAAATACCAGGCTCCCCTCGATCCCAAGGGACGGAGAATCCGACCATTCACCTTTGGAGCTCTCAAATGATGAAGCACCTCTAGCTCTGTGAACCAAGAGTTCTTCAAGGTACTTCTGCTTAGCGAAGTGCCTATCCCTTGGCATTAATTGAGCCCCTCTTCCAAGAGGGATGCCTTTTGTGAATCCCACAGGCCTTTGAGAAGGAAGAAGATCACCATGGGGACTCAGGTTTCCATGAAGTTTTTATGCTTTATGAAACACCCACCACACCCACATGACCTGTATGCTAAGGCAGGTTCACTGTGCTTCACGAAGCACATTGCTTCACGACACCCTACTTCGCGAGTACCTTTCAACTTTGCGAAGATCCTCCCATATGCACCTATTCCCCATTCCTATCCTAGGAAACTTCACTTTGTGAAGCACATCCCTTCACGAAACCCCTCCACTTCTTAGAGCACAAGATCTTCACAAGGCTTCTACTTATGGCCCCTTTTGCTCTACACTCCTTTTCCTATGCAGCCCTTCAGGTTTGCACAAATAAATTTCAAAGTCCCTCGGATGATACTACCCATTTCATTGCTTCACCTCGTTCTTCTTTGCATAGGCACGCTAACAAATATTGCTTCTTCGCATATCCACGCTAATGTGGACCCCCAATGGGATCACCTCACGACACCCCTCATCCACGGCATTGCATGTCCCTTCACATCACCAAGGTGCAGAAGGTACTAGTTATTTAAGTCCTAGGGGTGTAGAGTAAACCCACCTCATCTGAGTTACATGACGTTAAACTGCCAAGAACCATTGTCCTCAGCACATGACGTCAAACTGTGACCTCACCCCATGCATCCTATGCAGGTTCCCCCACCTTGGACATTATTCACGTTCGCTCGTCTCAACGGAAGTGAAATCTTCCCCACATGGAATGAGATCCTCTTTGCTGAGGCGGCGCCTATCCGCGGGGAAGAGAAACCACCCTAGTGTAAGCCCCTATCCTTTCTTGTAGGAGTTAGCACCACTAATACTAATTTCTTTTCTGGTGCCTAAGGAAAGCAAGGGCATGAGGGTGAATGGTGATCCTCCTCTCTTCCGTGCCAAATCCCTCTTTTGATGGGCTTTGTCACCACCTGGGCCTCCACCCTAGATTAAGTCCCAATATCCATCTCCCTGGGCTGTGAACCGTGAAAAAGCCCTTGTTTCCTCTTTGATCCACTAACCATGCATGAGCCCCTCTTCACTTCCCACAGACACACCTTTCACGACATGATCGTCAGGTCTATGATGCCTCTTGTTTCTCCCACCGAGCATGAATCACGTGGGCTTAGAGTAAGAATCGACCATGACATCCCTCTCTAGGCAGGCTAGAGTGTAAGCCCCACACCCATATCATGAACTATGAGGACTTTGATCCTTTCCAAGGTAGGGTACATAGGAAGCCTCCACGAGGTTCAAGCCCACCACCCCGATCGTTCCAACCTCTTTCACATTGGTTCACCAACACCTTGGGAAACCTAGAGTGTAATCCCCACACCCATATCCTAAACTACATGGACTTTGATCCTTACCAAGGCATGGTTCATAGGAAGCCTCCACGAGGTTCAATCCCACCACCCCGATCGTTCTGACCTCCTTCACGTTGGTTTACCAACACCTTGGGCAGCCTAGAGTGTAAGCCCCACACCCATACCTGAACTACGTTGTCTCTGATTCTTGCCAAGGCAAGGTACGTAGGAAGCCTCCATGAGGTTCAATCCCACAACCCATTGGCCCCAACCATTCTCACATCGGGTTGCCAAGCTCCACCTCCAAACTATGAGGACTTTGATCCTTGCCAAGGCAAATTATGTAGGAAACCTCCCTGAGGTTCAAGCCCAACACCTGGTCATTCGGACCCACTTCACGTCAGTTTTCCCACACCATCCATCTGAACCCTAGTTCCTTATTCATGTCAGTTCACCTTCGTCCCACATGACGTTAAACTATAAACCCCACGCAGCAGTAAGTCATTGTGTCCCCCAGTTAGTGGTAAGTCATTGTATCCCTCAATCAATGGTAATCTGTTGTATCCTGATCAGTGGTATGTCGTTTCATCCCCTATTCAGCGGAAATTCATTATAATCACCTTCGTTGGGACCCACATCTTTGGTCTGTCCTAGTGGCGTCATACCAACCCAGGCTTCTAACCACGCATAATCCCCATACACATCATTGGGTTATTGTCCTATGTGTACACCCCAATTCAAGTTCATCGTCTGACCTTTCCCTCGAGCCTATGTGTCTCAGGATGTTCATACCCCATCCTAGAGATTCCACTTCCTCTGGGTCCTATCCATGCATACATTCTCATGGGCCGCCTCCTTAGGAATCCCATTTCCCTCCTGAACTACGCATACTTTGATTCCCAGCCACGGGGATACGTAGGAAGTCTCCTTGAGACTCAATCCCAACATTACCTTCATCCTCACGGTGGTTCCATCCCATTCACCACCCATTTCACTCAGCACCCCATCATCCATCTTGATTCTTACATGAGACGCCACATCCCGGTGAGGTCATGTCAACCCACCTACATCAGTGTGTCCTCCAGGGGTTACACTCATCTGATCCACTCTAGTCAGTGTTTTGATCTATCTGATCTGTCTCTGCTTGACATTAAACATGCGGAATACCCTATGTTAAACACGAAAAGCTGAGAAAAACCTTAGAGACAAGCCTATGGAATATAATTCCTCACATTTGAGGCAGGATTCCTCGGGCTTCTACGCCCTCAAGAAGCCCTATAATAAGGGGCAGAAACCCAGACGCGCCAGTTTTCCAACGTCCAGACATACTAGTGATATCCAACGTGACTACTCCCTTGATCGAAGGTTGCTTCCTTAACTGTACCCTTTAGAATGTCCTAACAGAAGCAGTGTGATTAATTGGTGTCCATGAAGATATAGCACTAGGAAGAGTTTCACGGACAACATCTTAACTCTATAAGGGAGACTCTGATTAGGTGACGAGTTCTGAGGAGGAATCCATGGAAGGAAGATCCAACATCCCATCATCCCATTTCTATAAAGGGGCAAAAATCCCTAAATAAGCGACGGATACCACCCGCCTTTGGAAAGAGGGAATGCAGGGAAACAAAACCGCGCCTTTCGTTCTCAAGCAGACGGACGTGCGCGCCCCGGCGAAAGCGTCGGAGATAGGAGTATTATGGTTTTCATGCGCATTGATATTCCATGTATTGATTTTCATTTTTAATTTATCAAAATCATGTTTTAGGATATAAATTATTATGACATTTGTTTATAAATTTTGAAAAATGGTAACCATGCTTAGTGATAACCATTAGTAATTTGAACATTTTTAGAATCAAAAAATCTACCACATATTCCTAGAATGGTTAACTGTATTATTATTCCAGATTATTTATACATGTATGTTGAATATAAAAATGTGAATTTCATGCCATTTGTTTCCTTTATACTCATGATATGAAGCTTATACATGTTAGTAATTCATTATAAAGATGTTATTTATTTGTTTTAAATTATTAGAAAATAATCATCATTATTTATGATAACTTGTTGAGACTTAAAGCTATTAAAATTATTGAAATTATTATTTCCAAGAATAATAAAATAAAATTTAGTTATGAGATTGTTGAGACTCACATGTTAATACATGGGTACTTTTTTATGGGAATCATGCATAATGTTGAAAACAGTTGTGTGGAAACTATGTAATTTCTATTATATGATTCTTAAAAATATGTCATGTTTAATATTTTATATTTTAATATTGAAGTAGAATCAATTTAACCTTATTTAAATATATTAGAACTTTTTCATGAGCAATGATATGATGAAATAATGTTTATAACAAGCTTGATAAAGCATGAAACATAATAATACAACATGTGAAGTTTTAATTTTGTGATTAGAGAGCATGTTTTATTTTGAGAATTATGAAATCATATTGTATATGTAATGGGGTATTTGAATCAATCATAATAACCTATCAAGTACAAATTTTTATATTAAGTTAAATTTTGTTTCCTAAATAACATGATGAACCTATAATTTCTTGTTTAATAATGTTAGTCGTATTGTATAGGATAATGCATATATAATTTTTCCTTTAACGTTTCTACATTTTAGAGTCATTTTAATGAAAGGAATGATGTTTCACTAGAAATGACATGGAAATATTGACTGTAATTTGTGGTTTAAATATTATTGTTTTATTTAAGTGTTGATATGTCTTGATAAAAATAATTATTGTTGGAAACCTTTATTTCACTATGATTTTTGTGTACTATGACACCCTTGATGTGATTTTTTGATTAAGATCACCATGAATTAAAAGGATAATCACTTATATATAGTTAATGAACTAGTTCCCCATGGAAATATGGAATTTATTTATAGTACCCCATGATAAAGAGGATGTAATATTATGAAATCTCATAAAATAGATTATGGAAGATGTGGAAGATGATATATGATGTTATGTGTTCATATGGATTGATGTGCAGTGGTTATAAAGTGTTTTTGTTATAGTGAGATGGTTGATTTGTGGTGATTAATTGGATTTTTTTGTCTTGTTTTGGGATTATTTTTATGGAATCACCCACATCCCATAAAAATTTTAATCACTTAAATCTAGTAATCAAAGAAAAATGTTTCCTTGTAATATCTTTAAATTTATAAAGATGAGATTGCCTTTCACACATAAATAATTATAAAGGAAGTGATAAAAGTGTTTGACTGATATCATGTTTATTGGGTTTGTTATGATTGATCTTATGTTGGTGTCATGTGTTATTTATTTAAACATATGAAGAGAGGTAAATCCTTTAATACATCAATATGTGTTATATTATGACACTTTTTAAAGCTTTGTGGGAAAGTCACTGCTGCCCAAAGATGGAAATATCATGGTGTGGTGGATGAGTTACTTTGATTTGTATGATTATTGTAGCTCTATTTATATTTATATAATAGATTATGTTGGTTGATAATTATTATATGAAACTCCTAGGAGTAATTTCATGCACCTATGGAAAATGTAAATTGAAATGTTAAATCCTTTGTAATTTTTTCATGGGTATGCTCTTGGTAAATAAAGTTTTGTTAATAACTTGGTAAATTTTACAGCTTAATAAAGTGGTTTGGTCCAACCCCAAGTTTTATTTGTGATTAATTTAATATGTTAAATTTGATTCACTAAATTTTAAAGTTATTCATTGAATCTAACTTATGTAAATATTAGGTTAGTGTTGTACTAGTTTAATAGAAAGAATTTTATGAAATCATATCAGTTGACTATGTATCTTGGAAAGCATGTTAAATATGAAAGTAAAGATATCACTCTTATAATGTTTTATGTTTATTATAATTATCAAAGTGGTTTGATATAAATCATGTTTTAGTTTTAAATGAGAATTGTGTATGGATTAATCAAATATTGTGATGCAAGGTGAATTAAATTATTTAATCACTGGTTCAGCTTAGTTGTTTAAAAAATAATGAAATTTTTTTATAAAATACAAATTTCCTTTAATCATTTCATCCGCTAAGGTTCACTTCATGTTATGTAAAACAATTTAGTGGGACCCACTTGGAAAAAATTGTTTTTTTGGAAACAAGTTTTCTCAAAATGAACAATAATAATTGTTTTATAAAATTTTCATTTATTTAAAAATAATTTGTTGAAAAATGTGTTGGGATTTTTTCATAAAGAATATTTTGATAAATACCATATTATGAGAGGATTAAGAAGTTTTTTCATTCAAAATGGTTTTCTGACATACCAATTTTTTTCTAAATTCAATTGATTAAGTGGGAATGTTTTATCATCATGATTTTTAGCTTAACATGCTTTTAAAATATTTTTTTTGATACAATTAAAGGATCATTTGAAAATAATGGTTAAATTTTTTATATTCTTAATCATAAGGACATAATTAATTGTTGTAAGTAACATATATCGGATTACTAACGAATTATTATTCAATCATGGCAATACTCTTTATTCATGAAATGTTAATAATGATGGGTTTTTGAGTGTTATAAATTTAAATTTTTTTGGAAAGATAAATGAGGATAAATCATGTATAGATATTCATATGATGGAATGCCTAAGTGAAGTTTTCAAAATAAAAGATATAATAATATTTTATCTTTAGTGAATTTTTATGATTTCTATTTAAAACAGTGTGAAGTAATTACTTTTGAATGTGTTCCATTTTTTTCTAATTATTCTATATTAATTTATAGATTTTTATGGATATTTAGTTGGCCTTGTTCCTATTTTATAGGTATATACCTTGATAGTTTCTCTTTATAGTTATTGATTCAGCCTTAATATTTCCCCTCTTCTTTCTAGTCATGTCTTAATTCTCGTGGATGATAATTGTTTGAGATGTATCTAATATAAGGGTATAGATTTCTCCAAATCCCCCTTTTGTCATTCTGGGGTGTTCAGTGTTTTGAGAGTGATTTCAAATAATTTAGAGGTTGTTTTCAAATGATTTTTTTTATTTATAAATTCATTTTAAAAAGTTTTTTCAAGTTATTGAAGTAATTTAAAAGTATTAAAAGCTTAATTGATAAATTAATTAGATGTTTTTAAATTAATTCAAATATTTAATAAGTGTTTTGGAGTTTTGAAAATGGTTTAATTAATATTGGAAATGTTTTGGAATTTTTTGAAATGATAATAATCTCTTCTCATAATTATTTATATATGTTTTAATTGAAAATTTATTGTTTTTTATGAAAACATTTCCCTTATATATGAAATTAAAGTTATGTAAAGGTGGGTTATGATTTTAAAGGGGTGTGTAAAAGTAAAGGTTGAATTCCATTTGTTGCACAAGGGTAAACGTTTTTTTTTCTATTGTGTTATTTAAAGGTAGATATCACCTTTTAGAGATTAATAATAGTAAGGGTGGGTTTCTAAGACCTACATAAGGGTAAATTGGATATTTATAAGGTTAACCTTAGTTTTCATGCATTTTGTATAAGTAAGGACCCTTTTTAAGTCTTGCATAAGGGTAGAACCCTTGACTAAAGTTATGCTACGGTATCCAAAGGGTGTATAAGGGTAGGGGCTAGTTTTAATATGTTGTGTAAGGGTCCTACATAGAATACATAAGGGTAATCCTTTTCTTTACCTTCTCATGTAAGGGTAATATAGCTTTTAAATAGTTTGTGTAAGGGTAATCATATAAGGGTGGAGTCATGTAAAGGTACCATTGAGTTTTCAACACATGGGTAAGGGTAATCATGAGTTGTGTAGGGTTAATCCTAAATTTCCATACTTATGTTAGGGGGAATTTCCTACTGAGTGAAGGTAGAATATATCCTTTATAAGGGTTAGCTGATTTTTCCTTTACCCACATAAGGGTAAGCCAAACAATACATAAAGGTAACCATGCAATTAAAAAGACTTCATAAGGGTCATCTGAGTTTTTCAAAGCTTGTGTGAGGGTAAGCTGGAGTTATCCTCATGTGATTATTTATAAGTTATTGTGTAAGTATTTAATTGATTTACCCTTACATATAATGTATCACATGCATATAGTTAGTGTAATTTCCCTATTTTTCTTATTTCTCCCCTCTCCTTCGATCTGTAACTCCCAGAACCCCTTTTTTAGGGAATTAAAAGGCCAAAAAACATGTAATTAAATCATTTTCACTATTTTTCATTAATACAAATACTTATAAAGATTTTTAAATGATTTTTGTTTAATATTAAAGATATACTAAATTGATTTGGGGGTTTTGAATGCTCCAGTATTTCCATATTTAGAATACACACTACTTCCAAATTGTAAATGTGAAACCCCTTATCACTTAATTTTTCTTTATTCTTTCTCTCATAAGAATGAACCTGAAACCCTATCTTCAATATTAAAATATTCAACATCTTTGTGGGAACTATTCCTTTTCAATTTCTAAGAGATGAATAATCTTCTTACTCATCTTTTTCCCTAGATATAATATTCTTCAAATTCTAGGTATTGGATCCTTCATCTTTCTTTTAGTTGTACATACATGGTGTCATTATTTTGTTTCCCTTAGGGAGATATTTTTCTCTATCTTGAAAAATATAAAAAATTGGCTAACTAAAATTAAAGGGAATAGGTATTTTCACCTATTTTTTATATTTTTTTCTTTATGTTGTATATATTTGTTTCCCTAGAAAGTGTTATCGCATGTGTAAAATATTTATTATTCTTATTATCACGTGTTGTTTTAGATTATAAAATTTAAAAAATATACTATAGTGAGAAAGTTATTATAATATGAAGATAATTAATTTTGTGTTTCATAAAAAGGGGTTTTCACAGGATTTCACTTGTTTGTAATATTTTTTAAAGGATTACCAAGGTTTGTTTCCTTACTGAAAATCATGGATGTATGGGTATTTTTTATTTTAATTGATGTGTTCTCAAAACCCTTATTGTGTGATTGTTTGATATAACCTTGAATGAAATTGGTAAAGAATGTATATTCATATAATAAATTATTTTCCCATGGAATTATGATTTGTGAGATAATGCAATTGAAATGTAAATAAGTAAATGTAATGGAAATACATTTGTTTAAATATGAAATAAGATATGTTTCATATGTTAAAAATGGTTTTAATGAGATGTGGTTGTGATATATAGATGTTTTTGTGAGGAATTGGTTATGATGTGTGATGGTGGAAATATGGGTCTTGTTGATATGAAAATAATGGGTTGTTGTGTTTGTAATGTGTTGTTCTAGTTTCCTGGTAGTAATCAAATAAATGGTTAAATATGAAACTAGAATATAATGTGTTGGAATAAATATTTTGGGGATGGAAATAAATGAATGGTAAAATGGGATAATTATGTTTAATTTAAATATGTAAATTTGTTAAGTGAATGTGAAAATGGTTGGTAACCTATGTGGTTAAATGAGAACTATAAATTTGATGTGTAGTTTTGTCTTAAATGAATTGAAAGATAAATAAATGGGAAATGTTAATATAAAATGGAATATATTGGTTAATTGGAGTTAATAAAAACTTAATAAATCTTGAAATTGGTATAACTTGAAAATAAAGGTGGTATGTGGATTGTGTCTTGTGGATTGTAGCTTTCTTATGTGGTGTTATGCATTTAGATGTGTTAGTGGAAGTGGTGGAGGTAATGAGGTTTGTTGTGATATTGTGAGTTTGGATGGTTATCTTATTGAAAATACATAGGTCAGGATTATGTGTGGGACTATTATATATTTTATTTTCATTGTGATTTATTTATGTACCACACCCATGTCGAACACTTTGGGCTGACAACAAAATGTTTTGGGGTGTTTTTACTAATATCCTAATGGTGAGGATGGATAGCTGACTACCCCCTATTCCTTGCTCTCTCACCCTAATATTCCAATTATAGGATAAATTTAGATGTAATGTGATGGCCCAGGTGTCTTTGGGGGATATGTGATATGATGGACCAGGTGTCCTTGGGTGAGATGTGATGAGATGGATCGGGTTTATTTGGGTGTTATATGATGTGATGGCCCCAGTGTCTTCGGGAAAGATGTGTTGTGGTGGCCCAAGTGTCTTTGGGAATACATCGAGGTGTGAGAGTGACACACTAGTGGGAAAGTTATGTGGGGTACCCCCTTATCGATATACTTATTATTATGTTACTATAATTGGACTCATTGTTTTGTGAGTATACCTTAGTGAATATGGGATTGGTTAGTTGACATGTTTATTTTCTTTTGGTTTTATTGTTTACTCATTGGTTCATTAGTATTCACTTTTCCCATGTTCAAGAAAGACTTTTGGTGTGATCCTATTGAGTATACATGTATGCTCACCCTATGTATATAAAAAAAATCATGTTTCTAGGAGGAATTCAAGGACTAAGCTAGATAATACTAGCTTGGGAGTTGGAGTTGTTGTTGAGTTGTAGTTGTAGGATTGTATTTGTTTTTTTACATGTATACTTTTGTTATATTTTTATGTTATTAAATGTATTTTGGGATTTAGCTTATATTATTTCATAGTGTTTCTTGGTGCTTATTTATCCAATATCTTGACATTATTATATTATATAGGGTAATGTTTTCTATATGTGTGATTTTTATATCCTAGTTGTTTCTCGACAACCCAGGGCCTACTGAAGGTGGGACTTGAGAGTCATTTTCTCTCTTCTTTCATTGTTGGACCAGGAGGAGTACATTTGGAGTGAGAGGTTCATGATAATTTAATCTTTATTAACATATAATAATTTAGTGATTTAACCCCTATAGGTAATCAGGGATTGAATATATAAATTTTTAGTAACTAAGGGTGGATAAATAAGACCCTAACTTGGTAATGGGGAAAGGTTCAAAATAGATGGTCACATAACTGATCCTAGTCATGTGGTTAAAGTGTGGGTGTGAATAAAAGATAATGTGTTTGATTATTACACCATGAGTGAGATTTAAAGTGATAGACACTCATAATACATAACTTGGATAGACATGTGATCATGGATATATTTATATATTACTTATGGATAATAGGTTGAAACATTTAATTTGTGGGACCCATAATGACCTATGTCTTATGGGTTTCTGAAATTAGAGGAAATTTGAATATTTCTTTTTGGAAAAGAGTATGTTTGATTATTGGGTTTAATATTGGAATTATGAGAGTTTTAACATCACTATTAGGTGTTTTAATATGTGTTTGGAGGTTTGGGAGGTGTCTTAGGTGATTGAGTGAGAATCCTAGTAGGGTTGGGGTGACCTTTCTATAGAAATATTCTATAGGCGATAGATCATGTAACATCTAGGGGTGTTTTGGTGTGGAATGTGTCATGTGATATTAAATTGTGAAGGAAGTGATAGGGTCACACCATGAAATAAGGGGACCAAACTATGATACCTTTATGTAAGAATGAAATTATTGTGTTGGGATGTGTTACAATGTAGCCAAAGTGTCGTTTCATGAAGGGTGTTGGGTAGAATTAATATTTTGTTTTGTAAGATAAATATTTTTCGATGTAGGATTAAAAATATTTATACAAGTGATAGGTTGTGTTGTAAAGTCTAGTTCAGTCCTATAGGGGTGATCATGGGTGAATAACCATGTCGAAACCTAAGGTGTTTCACTGCATTTAATACCCAATACCATACTATAGGAGGTAAACACCAAACCTCAAAACTATTACAAAATGTGTACTCTAAAGATCATTTACTCGTGATTATAATTAAAATTTAAAATTATAGAATTCTAGGATTTTTATTTTCTAAAAGGATTACATATTTTTATTTATCATGTAAAAATTATCTTAGGGTGAATTTTTGGGATTTTTTTGAAATAATTATTTTTTAGGTGAATAACAGAAAATAAAATTTTTACCAAAACTGGAAATTTTATGACTTTATAAATAAGACATAATAGTGTATAAAACCTTTAAATTTATAAATTATTTATTTAATATTTAAAACTATACATTCTAAAAATACTATATTTAATTTATAAAAAACTACTATTAACATTTTAAGGACATAAGTAATATTTTTTAATAAAAACAGTTTTGGTCTTTTCTTTTAATTAAATGTTATTTTGGTAAAATTAAGTTTTTTATTGATTTTAAATACACATAAAATTTATTTTTTTTATAATAAACCAATTTTCATCATAAAAATCAAATACATTGTAAATTTTATCTTATATATATATTTTATGTTTAAAAATAAACATTTTCTAAAAACTAGTTTTTACGTGTTACATGCGCTAAAGTTAAAATTGAGTTTCCTTACACATAATAATTTTATATAATAAAATGGTTTTAATATTTTGAATTTTTATTTAAATATTATTTAACAATATCAATTTTATTTTTAATTAATAAAATTAAATTTCTTAGGTAAAAACTAGTTACCACAGTAAAACCCAAAATAGTAAAAGTGATAATTATAAGATTAAAGAGATTAAAACATGTTTAAAACAAGTACTAAAATTTTTTGTGGATTTAACAACCATATATAATCCCTAAATAAATTATTTTATATTTTTTAAGACACTTTACTTGTAAAACACGTGCTCTCTTTATATTAAGTAGAAATATTTACAAAAATGTCAATATCACCTCCTATAAATGGGGCCTCTCACCACCCCTTCAAGGCCACCAAAAAAATTAAATTTACTCTTTAAATTATTTATTTCCACTTCATATAATATCCTATTCATTTTTATATATCCTTTTTTTCATAATATATTATCTTAATAACCTCTATTGCCAAGTATTCTTCAAAGGAAAAGCACAAGTAACGAATGTGAGTACTAATTTTCCTTAATTTATTTTCTTTTCCATATTACTTTTAAAAATTGATTTTTCACATTTATATATAATTAAATAATTATTTTTGGTATAATAAATTGTATTAATCTAATAAAATAATTATTAACCACCATTCCCATTTTCACTTAAGGAAAACAAAAATGACATGTTTGTGTGTGGACTATCACCTTCATGAAACATCTTTTTCCTTAAAGACATTACATGGATGGTTATAATGTTGAATTTAATAAAAAACTATGAAACTTTTTCCATATTTTATATTATTAAATAATAAAAAATATTATACATTTATATTATCCAATGGAAAATGAAATCAGCAACAATGAATGTGTGTGGACTACCGCCTCCATAGAATGATTGATTTCTGTATTTATTCTTTTCATCACCACCTATCATGGATATTCATGAAACTAATATTAATATATAAATATTACCTTTATTAATTTATTAATATTATGGAAAGATAAATTGATTAATATATTGACAATATAATTAATAAATAAATATGGTAAATTTAGCCATCTAAAAGTGAATTTTAAGACCAAAAAAATTATTTCTTCATACTATGTAATAACTTAAAATAGTTTATATTATTCTTTTAATTATCTCCAATTATGATATATAAAAATAATAAACACTGAATATTGTCATTATTCTTTTTTTATATTGATATTACAACTAAATCACTTCATAATCATCCATTAATTATGGCATGTTCTTGTTTAGGTCGGTTTAACCACCTACTTAAAAATTGTTATAAATTTATATCATGGGTACATATAGGAATTTAATTTATGGTAATATATGTTATAAATAAGTAAATAATGAATTTATTTTAGTTTTTTAAAGGTAACATTAATACTAAACTCATTAGTTAAAATACCAATTTCCATTTGTTAAAAGTTATTGAAACATACTCATTATCGATTTCATCTTTAAGGATTGCAACCAAAACTACCATAGAATAAAACAATAACATTATAAATAATTATAAATAATTAATTATAGTTCCTTGTATTATATTTGAATTATTAACTTTGAGATATGAATGGATGACAATATTGTTACTGAAAAACTAGTCCAAAACCATCAAGATTACATGCACCCGATATTGAAAATATATGGTAATAACTAATATAAATATAGGGAATAATTATAAAATAAGTTAAAAAAGGTTATAGGTATGAATAAGGTTATGAATTAGGTTATTTATATAGTTATTTTTTTATACATGAGGTTATATAACATTTAGCAAAGTGGTATTAATGGTAAGGTTTTTTGTCTTAAATTTTAATTCCTTAAGACATGATATGTTTTAAACCAAGTTTTATATTGTATGGTATACTTAATAAACATTAAATATTTTATATCATGACTCTATAATTATTAATTTTGTTTAATTATCAATTTTAAATTCTATCCTTTAATGTATTTTTACTAAAATGTTACCTAAAGTCATCAAAATTCCTAAAAATCCAAAAAAAATGTAAGTAATGTTTCTGTGTGGTTTTCCAAGAAATTACATCCACATATGGAAACTCGAAAGTGGAAGTTGACATTTAACAAATTAAACATGTGGTAATAACCTTGAAAATGTTTTTTTGAGTATCTACTCAATCTACACTTAGTACACGATGAGTGGGCATAAGACTACACACATGGCTAGACACTCCCAAAGGATATGCTTTGGAAAATTTGCATGATCCTTACCAACCTTGATGGAGGATTTTCCTACCATTTATTTGGTCTCAAAACATTTAAAACTACTAAAATAAATTTTTATATTCTATTGACAACCCAAAACTTTTAAAATTACCCTATTCAACACATTATATTTATTTCTTTGAAAAGGGTGTTTCTTATTAAATCAATAATACCTCATATTTTCTATGTTGGTTAGGAGATATTCTCCTAGAAAACCACATTATTCTATTTATTAATTTGGGAAATATTGAAAATATTTATAAGTTTTATTTCAATATGGATTTTTATTGAATACTAAGGTGTGTTAGTTATGTATTGTATAGTTTATTCATTCCTTCGTATGATTAATTCATTTGACTTAATTAGTGATGGGTGGGGCCTGGTATAAATAACCCCTCGATGAATTGGTAGTCATCATTAGAAAAACTAGATATGATATTAGAATATTCCTTATATATTTATTTATAATATCATGGAACAAGGTTTTTATGATATGTTTATAATGTCATACATTATGAATTCCATCAGTATTATATCAGTAATTATTATCCATGTTTTTATTTATTATCATAGATATAATATTCCCTTAGTTTCATTTGATTATGGAACTATTTTTATCATTTATTTCCATCATACTATTTATTCCATATTTATGTTATGATATTTCCCATTGTACACTACTGTTTATGAATCATCTGAGCTCACAATTATTTTATTTTCCTTTACCTAGGAAACCTATAAGATAACTATGTGAAATTTTCAAGTATCTTATAAAAGTGATAATAATTTTCTTATCAATATTTTATGTTTCATATTATGTTATCAAGTGTAATGTTAAAAATATAGAAGTATGTAGTCTTCCAAGACCACTAAACTCTTGGACCCTTCAAGAAATATTTCATTATGTACCAATAATGTAATATAACTACAGGATCTAGGTTTCTAGAGACTATTTTGTTACACCATGAGGGTTGTTAGAGGGGGAGGACTCATACCATATGGGTTGGTATGTGTCATGGATATTTATTAGGAGGAAATAGTATTGGGTTTCTTCAGGTTGTTGGTTACACTATAGATCTTGGTGTTATCCCACCGCAGGTGAATGGGGGTAAGCATTGAGCCTTGACCTAGTGGGTTATTCCATAGTTCAACCCTAAATGATGGGTGTTTTATCATCACCCTACTTGGATCACACTATAATGGAGTTGTTTTCTAGTTTTTAAAAAATTAGCATCAGGATGGACTTTTAGGCTTTTAAATTAAACACACCCTTTGGTGTTCTTTATTTTTTGGATATTTGAATTGGTGGAGGCTAAACCCCTCTCCCCTTCCCCTACTCTCATTTATCATCCTTAATATACGGTGATTAAATGAGTATTTATTCATCATTTAGTTTAAGGTTCCTTCTACATCCTACTTTTCTATTGGTTCTATTTCCCTCTTATGATTTTGGTGAAAAATATTTAGAGATTTAGAGATAATTCCATTAGAGCATGGTGGAATCATCCTAATATTATGGGTATTTCATTATGTTTTTCAATAGGGGATCTTGGGGGTGAACGCACTAGTTATTGCGTCTTTTTCTTAACCCATTTCACTAAATTAAATTATTTATGGATTAACATTGATTTTAGTGTAATTTATGGATGATATGGGATGGTATTTGGGGGATTTTGAATGATAGAGGCCCAGGGGGTATTGAGGGTAGGAAATTTCTTGATGATTTTTTCTTGGATTACTCCAAATAATTAGTTATGGTTTTAATTAAAAAATTAATATACATTAGTTTTCTTAATTAATTATAATTACTTATAGTTAATAAATTTTATTCTTATGATATTCGGGCATTATATTGATCGACGATGGCTGCTTGAGCATGGATAATTACTTGAGGAAATAACTATAATTGATATAGGTGGTCCAAAAATATTATCTCTTTTGTTTATGCATAATATTATATGACATGTGATATGTGGTCTCACTAATTGTGAGTGATAAACCTTAAATAAATTAAAAAACAAGTTTTTATTCCTTGAGAAATTTTATTGGTGAAAATTTTCAAGAGCCATAGTGGTCACATTAATCGTCAAGCTTGATTCCATGGTCATTTATGGTTATGGGATTGGTCATAAATATGTATTATGTGATATATAGACCCTAAAGGGGTATAAAGTCAGGGAATAAAACATATCAGACCTTGGATTAGGTGCATTAGTCTTCTCTAGGTAGGGTATGTAAAGACTACACATGATTAAATTAATTTTTTCTTATATAGAGCCTTTGTACGCTAACTTATAACACTTATCTAGGGAACTAAGATATGGGGTGAGTGTTTCTACCTTATTTGCATTATTAATTAATAAATAGTTCCTTACTGATCATTTTGGTTATAGATCAGGAATGTGTGGGATATTCTAGATAATACTTGAGTTTTTTTTGGATGTTATGCCAACCCTTGGGTGAGATACTTATTCATGTGGTTTAAACTACTGTTATGACCTAACATGATGGTTTTATAATGGGGTGAATTCCCTATGTCTATGTGATATAACATGACATAGTAGGACTTGGTTGGTACCCTAGTCTAGTGAAGTATTTTGAATGAGTATGTTAATATGGGATAACCCAACGATATCATATTATGAATGTGGTGGTGGGAAGGGGGTGTTTTCTTGAGAGGCTACCCTACAGAGGATATAATGTTGGATTAGGTGAGTGCCCTACCACTTGGAATACGTGGTTCTATGTTTCATATTTATTATTTAAAAGTGAAAATAAATTGATATCTCATACTTATTATATTGATATGATAAATCATTGTAGTGATGAAGAAAGTTGGGTGTTACTCTAACCCACCATATTAATAGTTGTGATGGTACCAAGGGTGGGTGGAATTCCAAACCTTTATTTTTTTGATATGTGTTAATGATGTGAGATGTGATGATACCATGGTAAGGAACCACTATAACCCCTAGGAATTGATGGAATGGGAAGATAGAAGGGGTGGGTTCCACTCTAACCCCTATGTGTTGATATGTTATGACACAAGGGGTAGGATCCATTTCAATCTAGGGAGTTAATTATGTGAAATGGAATTGGGGGTGGGAATAATTACAACCTGGTGTATTGATGTTATGTAATATAATCCAGGGTTGGAATTATTATAACCTATTTTATTGATGTTATATGATGGAATCATGGGTGGATTCCATTTTGAAATATAGAATTGATGATCTATGATAGAACAAGTATGGGAGCCTATTTGACTTGGTATACTGATGTTATATAATAGAATAAGGGAAATCTTCATTTTGACCTAGTGTATTGATGTTATCTGAGAGAACTAGGGGTGGGTTCCAATATGACTTTGTATGTTTATTATATATGATGGAAACAAGGGAAGGCATCATTCTAAACTATTGTATCAATGCTCTATAAGGGAATCAAAGGCTGGTGCTAATATGACCTGGTGTACAGATTGTATGTGATGGAACTAGGGGTGGGAACCATTCTTACCCTAGGTATTTTTGGTATGTGATCGATGAAACTAGGGATGAAAACTATTCTGACCCAAGGTATTTATGATGTTATGAGATGATATGGTATTATGGGTGATCTCAAATTTGACCCTTGGTATTGATGATATTAGATAGTATTATGGTAAAGTGACACTCCACCCCTTGGTATTAATGACTTGAGTTGGTAATATGGGTGGGCTCTAATACAACCCTTGGTACAGATATGTGAATTTTTCAAAGATGCCCCATAACTAACCAAAGTATGTATGGTCACACCTGGGTGGATTTTAAAACACTCGTGGTCATAGAGAATATTAATTTTATAGTTATTTTTCTATTTATTATAACAATATCACATTGCACATGCACTTTATACACTAGTTTTGTTAGTTACACCATTAGTGGTGGCCTACTAGTTTGTACTCACACACTACTCAAGAGTACCTATAATTTTAGTACCTAATTACATCTATTAATAATAGTTATAGGTATAGTAGTTTCCCAGTGTTGTATGGTTATGTGGGATAGCTTGGACGGGGTTAGGATATGGGATTGGGTTGGGACTCGGGACTCGGGACTAGATTCTAGTTTTAGTTTATTTACTTTTTGTCTAAGTTGTATATGATCTACCCATGGAATATCTTATTGGGGTCTTCTTAACTCATGTGACATTTTCTATAGTTCATTATTTTACATCATGTGGTGTGTTTTATTCTTTTGGTTTTCTTGGATGCAGTGTTTCTTTTTATTTAGTTAGATATTGTGATGATTGGTTATATTTTGTTTATTATATGATTTATGGTTGTATGTACCATAGGTTATAGTCTCCCCATGGTTTCCCCTAATACCATCATTTCTATTCATTATCCTATGACATATGGTGAGTCTTAAATGAGGTCACCTAATTCTCTAAACCAGTTATGGTAGAGTGAGTCTTGTCGGGATGTTACAAACTGGTATTAGAGCCATGTTTTATCTGTTGGGAAATTTAGGATATGGTATACAAAAGATATTACTAGTTGTGAAATAGGATGGATGATATGTATTTTTATTGTATAATATCTATATGAGCTAAATTATGAGTTTCTAAGGATTTGGGATCACTATTCATAGATTTCAATGTTACCATTGAGTTGATTTTTTCAAAGAAATATATTTTATAATTATTTATTTCTAATTTTTCTCTTAGACTAGGGTATAATAAAGTTTGATTCAATGCATAATTTTAGGAACATTGGTTCACATTCCATGTTCATGATTTTATATTACTAGGATACCTTCTCTAGAAATAAAATAGGTTTGGTTATATAAAGTGTTAATAATAACTTATTTGGAATATTCCCGAATAACTTATTAGTGGAATTATAATTAACCAAACTAGGTGGTTATGATATCCTTTATACAAATAATCATAAGTTGATATCAATTATATGCATATAGAGGATACAATGATCCTCTATGGGGTATTCTAGTATATATAATCATAATGAGTTTTAGTACCCTGTAGTGGGTAGTTTGGTTTGGGAATGTGATACCTAATGTATATACATAGATCCTTTGAGTGGGTGTGTTGAAATGTGAGTTTACTTATGGTATATGATATAGGAACATGAATGTTTCTATATAAGTTTAACCTATTTCTATATGGTTTATATAATATGTGATATATCTTGATAATTGTGAGATGCGGCATAGGATATTAGTGAATCGAGTGTCGTTGTTGAGTGGTAAGTAATTTTTTATTATATAAGAAGAGTTGGGATGTATGAGGGTAACAAAATATAGGTTTTATCCCATGATTTTGGTTTCATTTGGAGATGAAAATCATGGTTAGATGCTTCATGTTATAGAGAATACACATAGGTGTGGTGTGATCGTGTATCTAGTTAACCATGGGAATGTCTTGGGAATTAATAATTTGGAATCATCGTTGGTGCTTATGTTATGAAAGTTATGAAATTAATGGGAGGCATGTCCATCTATTTGTTTAGTCATGTGATCCTAATACTAATGGGATATGACATTTTTAGTGTGGTAGGGTAGCACTGAGATGTACGCCTGCTTGGATATGATTTGATATGAAAAAATGGAAGTTAGGAACTATTATGAGTGTCCATAAAATAACCTCATACTATTGAAATATGAGAGTGATATTTTACTTCACATATGATGTATATGGTTTGATTTAATGTAAACATAGTTTGTGATCAGGGATCTTAGTGATGGTTAGGAGTGATTGGACTTTAATGACATGTGAAATATGTTGAGGGGTGGATTTTGTAAAATACATAGGATATGGAGATTGAGTTGGGTAGGTCACATGAATCTTAGAGTGTGGTAGCAATAACATATGGAAATTTATAGTTATTGATTTTTTTCCTTTCTAGTGTTTGGATAAGCTGTTTTGGGTCATGTTCAGTCCTTTGATACTTGTATTGGTTATTTAATTTTTATAGGTGTTGGAATTATATGATGGCATCTAGGACTCCTAATTTTATCGATAGATTAAAGATAGAACACTAGATTCTGTTTGGGCATAGTAAATGGTCACATGTGGGTGGTGATTGAATCTGAGGAAATAGTTAAGTGGTGTGAGACACCTTGTTATGATCAATAAATGTAAAAAGTATGTTTTATGTTAATTCTACATCATGAATTGGTCAAAATATTGGTTTCTCTTGGGAGTGGTTAGGTGTGGTGACCAATGAGATCTAGTGCATCGAGGTATAATAGATGAATAAGGTGATGGTCTAGTAAGGCGGTGATGAAATCGATGAGGTATCATGAGGTTGTGGATATTTTATGGTTGTCAACTCATGTGAGAGGTGATATCACAACCCAACCTTCCCTAGCCTATTTTCATATTCAACTAACCCCATGGGTATCATGTAATACCTGGGTTTCCTTCCCAATACACCACAGGCAATTACACACTTATCTTGACACAACTCTAGGATAATACTGAATTAAATTTAGAGTTCTAATCAGGTGGTCTCTCAAAAATAAAGTTTCACCATGTTAACATGGGTAGTAACATTTAGTCTTTTAACCATTAAACTATTTGGGGTGTTGCATTCACCCCCACCCCCTCCCTATATAGCACAATGACCCCATTGTGGAAGCTACATTTTAACCCAAGTAGTACCAATTCACTTCTAGATGGGGACTACTTTGATACCATTTATCATGATCCTACTTAATTAGGCTATGAATATAGTCAATTGATCCCATGGGTATCCTGTAATACCTTTTTTTCCTTCCCAGAACACCATAAGTTGTTACCCACTTGAGTCACTTATCAAACAAATGAATATCCCCACAAGACAACACATGATTTTTCCTTGATCAAAAATACCCTAAGAAACTTCCTAGGGGGTAACCCATCCTGGCACTATTCCAAGTCAATCCTCACCAACAATAGAGTTCTAATTAGTATGGATTCTAAAAATAAGGTTTCACCTTGTTGACATGGGTAGTAATATTTAGTATTTTAACCCTCTAATTTTATAGGGTGTTATGTATGAGCTATAATCGTTTATGAAATATGAAATATGGTATAATGGATACTAAGACCAAATAGAAACTGAGGGTTCAAGTATCTTGGAGTTGTGATTAAATAATTAGGATTGTTCCTCATCTAAAGTGAGTGTAGTACCAGATAGTTTGGGTTTTTCTCATGGGACTGGGTGGAGTATGTGGCGGGTTGGAATAAAATATTTTTTGATGGTGATAAAGGTTGTAGACCTTGATATACATCCATAAATACTGAATTTTTTGATAATGTATTTTATATAGTATTTTATATTGGTTTTATGGATCATTGTGGTATTATGGGACCCTAGAGTGAGGCTTAGGGTGTAGATCAAGTTGAGAAATACTAGTGGGGATCATGAGTACCACCATTCATCTGATGGTGGATGTTTGGTAGGTTTGTACTCATTTATTAGTGACAATGTAAACCGTACATTGGGGAGTTCATAATGGATTATTGGATCATGAAAATATCATTTTAAAATGATTTTGATAAGAATCGGGGATGACGTGTTGGTAGGCCTGACCTATAGATGGGTGTGGTTTTGTGTCAATTCATAAATGTAAGATACCATGTTATATACACTAAATGAAAAATAACCATATATGGGTATTGATAAATGAGGATTAGGTGAAGTCAATACATTTTGTAACTGGGTAGTGTGTGTTGTTAGAAATATATCAGTGGGGTGATCAGGTCCATATGGGGTATTCTTTTATAAGGAGTGATGTCATGTGTAACGGATTAATGCTTAATGTTATGAGAATATTCCTAGGATAATACCTTGTATTTTAATGAGAATTGTCAGGATATAATTGGGAGTGACAGTAAGCTAGTGATGATTTGATGTAGATTAGTAATGTTGACCATTGGAATATGACATTAGTAAATCGGTAATTCAGAAATTCCACTTGGAGTGGGGAATATTCAGAGATTTTGCAGAGTTAGTTGGCACCATGATGTAAGGTCCATTGGGTTTTTTGAGATATTTTATGTGGTAGGGTAATGACTATTTTATTCTATGTGTGATTGATCATGTTAGTGCAGACAAAGATCAATGCGCATTATTTGAGGGGAAACAATCATTATGATGCATTAGTGTGTGCGACATCCAAGCTTTAGGATATTTAATTGGTTTGGGTGTGTCGGGGTAAAGACCATGACCATTAAATGAATAGAAATTAGATTATGAATCGAGAATTAGTGACATTTTTGGGTTATGGGTGATGCACAAGGAGGTTTATTAGGGATAAGAAGTGTTATGGTGGGGATTTTATAATGAACCATTCCATTATAGGTTTCTAAAATTAGAGGAAACTTGAATTTTTTATTCTTTAGGAGAGTATATTTTGTGTATTGGTTTTCAAATTATAATTTATAGAGTTGCAACATCTCCATGTGGTGTTTTTGGATGTGTTTGGATATTCGAGAGGTGTCTCAAGTGATTGATTGAACTTAAAAGTAGGGTGGGAGTGACCCTATTATAGATATTTTCTACAGTTGGAATATCATATCATAATGAGGGGTGTTTCAGTGTGTCATATTTCATGTTATATTAAATTGTGAAGTAATGGAGAGGGGTACATCATGAAAGAAAATAAACATTCCTGGATCCCTCTTCATAAGATTAAAATTATGGTGTTGGAATGTATCATGTTGCAACTAAAGGGTATTTTCATAAATTTTGTTATATAGAATTAATATTTTATTTTTTAAGATTGATAATTTTCTATATGGGATTAAAATATCTCTCTATAGATGGTAGGTTTCACCATAATTCCTAGGTTTCACTATAAGGGATGTGCATGGGGGAAGGATCATGTTGTAACCTAAAAGGTTATTCCGTGAGCGTTTATTGAGGGGGAGACTTATGACAAAATGAGTGGGATGAACCATGGATAATTCTTAGGATTTATTATTATTAGGATGCTTCATGTTGTTTTTTACACTGTTGATCCTAGGGCCATGCCATAGTGGGTTACTGAGGGTAAGTGTTAAGCCATGACCTATTAGATCATGCTGCAGTACAACCTCATATTAAGGGTGTATCACTATGACCCCATTATTTCTTGATGCAATGGATCAATTTTCTATTTTTTAGAAAACTAGGGGTGGGATTTTATTTTTCTATTTTAAATTAATCATCCCCTTTAGGGTTATTCATTTTTGGTACCTTTGAACATTGGATAAATCACATATCCTCTTCCTCTTTTCCCCTTCAACATACCTTATTTGGGGTGATTGAAGGTGTATTTATTCATCATTTATGGTAATTTACCTCCTTTATTTTTCTATTCTCTTGGTTCTCTTTCCCTCTTTTAATTTTGGTGGAAAATGTTAGGGATTTATAGATGCTTCCACTAGAGCTAGTAGAATTTTCCTGATATGATGGGGATTTTATTCAACTTGGTTAGAGGGTATCCCATGAGGATGAACATACTAGCTATTTTCTTATTTCACTTAAGGTATGTATTTACCTTGAATTATTTATGTATTTCCATAAATTTGGGAGAAATTTATAGATGAGATGAAATATGATTTTTTTACTTTTATATGTTAAAGATCTGGGTGGATTTCGAGGGTGGTGTGCACCTTGTTTCTTATGGTTTAGGGCATGGGAGATCTCATATTGATTTGTTCTTTGACTATACCAATTAATTAGTTATATATTTAATTATGAAATTAATATATATTAGTTACATAAATTAATTATAGTTACTTATAATTAATTAAGTTGTTTCTTATGAGGTTAGCGCCTTATATTGATGAATAATGGTTGGTTGATATTGGAGAATTTCTTGAGGAAATAAAATTGATTATGGTAGCTAGTACATAAAAAATCTCCCTTTATTTTATAAATCTTGATATGTGACATGTGATATGAAGTATCTTCACTTGTGATTTATCAACCTTAAATAAATTAAAAATAAGTTGTTATTCCTTAACCCATTTGAATGGTATCAAATTTATAGGGCCATGATAAACCATTTGATGATCCATATTGATGCCACAGTCTCATATGGCCATGTAATTTACCATAAATATGTATTATATGATATATGTATTCTATATGGGTATGAATCAAATGAATAAAACATGGTGGACCTTGGATTAGGTTCTTTAGTCTCCTCTGAGAAGGGGGTGTGATGACTATGGTAGATTAGCTTAAGTGTGGCTTATATAGAGATTTTATATGTGACATTATAAACCTCAGATGTAAAAAAAATACTTGGGGTGACTATTCCTCCCTAACTATCATTATTAATTAGGAAATATTTCCTTAGTGATTATTATGGTTGTTGGTCATTTGTTTGCGAGGCCATCTAGTTGATACTTGAGTGTGTGTTGTATGATATGCCAACCCATAGGTGAGATAATTGTTATTTTTGTTTAAAATAATGGTATAACATAGGATAATGGTTACAGTACGGGGTGAATACCCTATGTATATGTTATATCATAGGAAAAATCGGTTCATGGTTAGTACCCTATTCAAGTGATGGATTTTTAATGAGTATGGTAATAAGGGTTAACACAGTGGTATCTGAATATGAAGTTAGTTTTGGGAATGGTTTGTTCACTTAATAGTACACCCTATAGAGGATGTAATATTGGGTTAGGAAAGTGTAATTCACCTTATAATCATTGGTGTTATGTTTTGGATTTATATTTTTGTCTTGATACTTTAAATTTTTACTGAAATTGATATCTTGTACTTATTATATTGATCTATTAAATTTTTTATATTGAGGAAGTGGGTTAGTCACTACTCTAATCCACCATATTATTAGTTTTGATGGTACCAAGGGTGGAATCTATTCTAACCATTAGTGTTGGTGATATGTATTAATAATATGAGATGTGATGATACTAGGGGTAGGTGCCACTCTGACCCATGGGAATTGATGGAATGAGATGATAGAATGGGTGGGCACCCCTTTATCTCCTATGTATTAATAAGTGATGATACTAGGGGAAAGAAAAATTCTAACCCAGTGCATGATATTATATGATTGAACCAGGGTAGAGCTATGTTTTGGCCTAGTGTATTAATTCTTTATGAGGGTGATAGGGGTCGGTGTCTATCCAACTTAGTGTATTGATATTATGTAATATAACTAGGGGTGTATTCCATTCTAACCCGATGTATTGATTTTATGTGAGGGAACATGGTGTGGGAACCAATTTGACCTTGTATGATGATTATATGTGATGGAACTAGGGGTGGAAATCATTTAAAACTGGTGTATTGATGTTCTGTGATGGGTCTAGGGGTGATTCCAATCTAACCTGGTATGTTTACTATATATTAAAAAATTGGGGTTGGGGCTATTCTGACCTGGTGAATTTGTGGTACATGACTGAACTGAGGTGGGCACCATTTTGACATAGGGTATTAAAGTTGTGATGGGTTAGATGGTATTATGGGTTGGTGATAATTTATAGCTTAGTATTATTGAGATGAGATATTATTATGAGAAATCACCACTCTGAACCATAGAATTGATAGCTTGAGTTGGTAGTATGGTTTGGTGCTACTCTGACCCTTGGTACTGAAATGTGAGTTATTTAGAGACACATTGAAACTAAGAGAAGAAAGTATGGCCACACTTGGGTGGCTTGGGAATAAATTGTGGTCATGGAAGGTATTATGTTTTCAGTTGTTTGTCTATTTAATTTGAGTAGATCACAATGTACATGAACTATATATATTTGTTATGTTAAGAAAACCATTAGTGATGTCCTACCAAGTTGTACTCATAGCCAGCTCGGCGAGCCCTAGAAATTTGGAACCCAAGTAAATCTTATGACCACTAGTACAAGTGGGGAAGAAGTTATGTGTTAGATGGATGAGATAGAATCTTGGATGAAATTAGGAGATGAAGTAGAGTCAGGGCCCAAGACTAGGTTGTGGTTCCATTTTATTTACTTTTGTTATGATTTTTATAGGATCTTCTAGTAGGATAAGTTTTTGTTCCTACCTGACTTCTGTGATATTTTGGATAGTTTATTCTATTATATCATGTGGTGTGTTTTATTATTTTAATTGTCTCAGCTGTGGTTTTTATTTTAATTTGGTTAGATATTGTGATGACTAGATTTATGTTGTTTCTTCTTTGGTTTATGGTTTTTTGTACCATAGGGTATAGTCTTTCCGTGGTATCCCCTTGGACCCTTTATACTAGTCGGTAGTGTTTGGCATACGTGGAGGTGCACCTAATTTCTTATGAACTATTTTTTAATTAATTTCATTTGACTAAGGTTAGAAAATCTTAGTCCTAATTTTGGTTTCAATTTCAAATGACTCTATTAAATTTTTTATTTTAGTGAGTGGTTTTGTTATGTTGAGTGGTCAGGCTATATTTTATTGATATGAGTTATGTTATCTTCTTTGGTTAGTTGTGGTATTATTTTTATTTCTATCACACGATTTAGTTATGATATATAATATATGTATTTTTTTATTATTTAGTACTTGGAATTACTATAGTTTCTATACATACTAACCATTGAATGGGAACGTTAGTGGTGATGTCCTTGTAAATGTGAATACCCTTTTGTAGGATAATGAGATTAAAATTATTTTAAGATTTCAGGTTATGTTTTTTGGAAACAACGATAAAGAAAAAATTTATATTATGATTGAAGAAGGATTGTATAAGTTTCATAATATTTGGAAATATTTTAAAGGGTATTAGTGTTAGAAGTAAAAACCATTTCTTGGTGGATAGTTTCATCTCATGACACATTCCATTTTTCATGATGAAATGTTCATATTTTGATAGAGTAAAAAGGTAATCTACAAGATATCATGGATAAAGAAACTGGGTTTTTCTTTTTAAAACCATGTAGTAACATGGAGTTACACACCATTGTTCTAGGTTATTTTAAATATAATAATTCTTTAATTGTCTAAAAAATATAATTTTTTTACAATGACCGCACTATGGGGATTCTCGTGGTAAAAATATGACTTTTTGTGTGTCATTTGTTGAAACAATGTGATTAAAACACCATGTCATAGTGGGAGACTATCTTGAATGAGGAATATGGGATTTACACTAAATGAAATGAGGTGAATAGAAAAACACATCCTGGTGGAATTCATTTAGCTAAGAAAATAATTCGATATGTGGAGACAAAAAACCATAACATAGAAAGACACACCATACCTATGGTGAATTAATAAAGAAAAATCTATATATGTGGAAATGGAAAAAATTTCATAAATATAGTGATTTAAAACCATGGTTTGATAATTTGACGCATTTATTTGGACACCGCATTATGGTAAAGTGAAACCACACACTATTGGGTCTATAACCACTGATTTGGAAGTATCCACTAGAACCTCAAGTGTGGAACATAATCTAGAAGTCCCAAATTTAGAAGTAATCATTTATAACAATTCATATAGACTATGAGGACAAATACACCCCATCCATGCATTGAATCACTCCACTCTCAACATAAACAAACTTTTCAAAATGAAAACAATTGAAATAAAAGAATATAATGAATGACAATAATGGATTACATGGTTCTGAATTTGTCCTACCCAATGAGAGAACATTATTACTTGTATTATTAAGTAGAAGAAAAATATTACAATTTTTATTACACAATCACAAGTGACCAACCCCCCTCCCCCTATAGTGGGGCCCAGACAATGAAATCAGTTCTACCACATTCTAAATTTTATAGTTGGCTGCCACTTCAGACATTTCCACTAGATAAATGTCACCACCTTAACTAACTCATATAGTTAATAGAGAAATATATATTTACATATCCATTTGATGATTATTATGTAACTTTTTGAAACCTCTAGTTACTCTGGTGCATTAACAAACTTCATCCTTTGTATATTTTTCTTCCACAAAATCATCATACAAGAATTGTAACTTGAAAACTTTTAATGGAAATTTTTAATTTAGACCATGCTTTACTTTTTATGTTTTCCATAGTGTAAGTCCTTTCTCTATATCTGAATCCAAACTCCCAAATTTTATCATTTCATAATAAAATAAAATAAATTATGAATGGAGTATTCATAGTTTCTCAATTTAAGACTTCTTTTAAGGATCTAGGGAAACCACAAACGTTTAGGCAAGTTCTAAAAATTTTAAAACTCCCTATCAATAATAAATGTTTCCATTTCTTGTTTCAGTCACCCTAGTACCATTAAGTAACAATGTTACTTAAAAAATTTCTAAACTAAGACATTGGTAAATATGTCAATTAGATTCTAAATTTCATTGATCTTCTATATTTTTGTAAATCCATTCTCTAATATCTTTCAAATTAAATGATAATTTATCTCTATGTGATTATTACTTGAATGAAACACTATATTCCTCACTAGATGATTTTTTCTCTAACTATCAAATAAAAAAACCCATTTTCATGACTCCTATATTTTTCTTCTAATAATAACTTAATCTAGTTCAATTCTTTCCTTGATTCTATGAAAGCTATGTAATATTCTTTCATATTTGAAATTGAAACAACGAATTATAGTATTAACATAAAACTTATGGTTATATATCTAAAAGTGGGGAAAAACTCATGATGTGCTTTTATTCATACATATATCCTCCTAAGTCCACATCAACAAACCCCTATAGTGGATCATTCATTTAAAAACATAGAGATAGTTCTTCCATTTCTTTGATATACAGAGAATCCTCTTCACATCTTCCCAGTGTTCCTTTACTAAATACACTATATTTTGGATGAAAATCCCACTACATGAGAAATTTTTTGCCTCACGAAAACCATTTCATACATAAAACTTATGATCACTGAGACTCATCTTCCATTTTAGTTTCTTTATCTTTGGATAACTTGAAATGTTTGGATAGTGGGGTGGTTTTGGATCTACATACATTAATTATAAATCTTTCAATAAAATTATAGATGTATTCCTTCTAAGAAAAATTCAATATATCATTCTTTGTGTCTATCGCAATCTTGATCCCCAAAAATTTGATTGGATTTACCGAGATCTTTTATCTTGAACCTTCTTGAAAAATTAGTTATTAACTCTTTCATCGGATCCATATTTGGACCTGTCAAAATATTATTGTCCATATAAAAGAGAATAGTTACATAACATCCATAATTTCACATCTTCTAGTAATATTAATGATTAGAATTACATAGGAAAAACTTCATATCATCCATAAAGACATTGAACTTCTAGTTTTACTATCTTAGTCCTCATTTAAAACCATACAAAATTTTTTTTCTTTAAAACTTGTCATTTGTAATTTTTTTAAATAAAGACCTTTCTAAGATTCATATAGATATCCTCCCCTAAATAAACTTGAAAGAAATTTGTTTTTATAGATAAATATTCAAGTTTTAATTCATTATAATCTACTATACTAAGTACCGTTTGGAGAGTTTTATGTTTGAAAATAATAGAAAATATTTTATATAAATCAATCCCTTATTTTTATTGAAATAATTTTATAACTAGACTATCCTTGTATCCTTTTTCACCATCTTCTTACTCCTTCAACTGGTATATCCATTTGTTCTTCAATACCTTCTTTCTTTACCATAATTCTATTATCTCTTAGGTTATATTTTCATGAAAAAAATCCATTTACACTTTCATAAAAAACTTAAAATTTTTGGAATCATTGAGACTATCCACTAATTAAAAGCTATTATGTTCTCCTTTATCTATTAAAATCAAGTGTTCAAGATCAAATCTAAACCTTTGAACTAGCCTTATAATTCTTTTAGAACTTCACAACACAAACTACAATTCATCTCTTTATAGAACCACTGCTTCCATAACTTCACCTTTTAGAGTTCAACACCAATATTCTATAGTTATTGAGCATTTAAGTACTTCAAGACCTATTAGATATTTAAATATATTTTTATCTATTTAACATTCTAGAATTTACAATATTTCATTCAGATTAACTGGGATTTGTTCAGTTGATTATTTACTTTCCACTCTATCTTCTACCAATTTCTAATCTTTCTATAAGATCCTTTCATTGAAGGGAACATTTTATATTCTAATTATATTCCATTTATCATTATCCCAATAATAAACCTAAAGTTTTCATCATCATACCTAGAAAAAAACATGATTAGTAATTTGCTTCAAGTTTTTTCCTATCATTGGAATCAACATGGATATATGTTACATGTCCAAAAGCTTTAACAAGAGAAAAATACACTGGTTTTCTGGACCATAGTTATTTCATAATCTCAAATCCCATAGGTGTAGAAAGAATGCTATTAATTATATATGCATAATGACTAATAGATTCAACCCAAAAATCCTTTGATATCCCTAAATGAAACCTTATACTCTGAGTATTCTCATTCAGCACCAGATTTTTCATGGCCCTCTCCCACTAAAGAATCCACAATTAAGGGAGAGTTATAATAACCCCAGATTTCCACCTCTAGTAGGACCTCATTTGGATACTAGCATTGAGGGTATAAAAATCTCACAAATAGGAGGCATTAAATTCTATAATATAAAACAAGATCAAGTGATATGATAAACAGCCACTAAGAAACACCAATAGATAAAGTAAAGGTAAACCATAAACCATCCCACAATGAATGAATAAAATAAACTAATATATATAAAAGTATCCAAAATTAAATACCAAAAATACAAGCCTTGCATCAGAAACTAAACAGAAAATCCGACCCAAGTGAGTAATGTTCAGCTTGAACCCAAATATCCTCCTGGAAACCTAAAAAACTATTTATATACATAGGGTGAGTATACATGTATACTCAGTAGGGACATAAACAAGGTCTCAAGTGAACATGTGAAAATATAATGCTAATACACCAGTAAATAAATATAAAAAACTAAAAATTACCTATAAAGGTCAATTATCCCATCCCGAACTCACCAAGGCTCATTCACCAAATCATGCATCAGATATAGTAATATAGCATCGAGATCAGAAAAAAAAAAATAAAGGTGCCCTGCTTCCATTTCACCGCTAATTTTCCACTCTCACACCCTAACATTGAACATCCATTGGTCCCATACCTTCGATACATATTACATCACATCACATCACACCTCACCCAGAGACACCTAGGCCATCTCTGATGTGGGTTGGGATAAATTCCTACCTAACCCACCCTCGTAAGGTCTAGAATATAGGGCTAGATTCAGGTACAATCAAATCACAACTCACTCGAAGATACTAGGACCATCATTATAGCCACACCTAGGATAGAATCAGGTACCATAAAATCACACATCATGTCTCAACATAGCCACAAAACCCGCATCTTGACTGAATACACCAGTTCCATCACTGCATATCTCGCTCGTAGACACATGGGATATCACTTCTGAAGGAAGAGTGGGAAAGATAAGGTAACCATCCATATTTATTACCACCATCCTAGATATTAGGAAAAACAAAAGGAGCCTAGAACCTCTATTTGTTGGTAACGTTATCCAACTCAGGTGGGGTGTGTATAGAAAATATCATAAGAATACAAGATAAATAGATAGCATGAATTACCAAACATATAGTTTCACAATAACTGCACCAGCACACACCAAATCACTACTACCATACCACACATAAACTATCACGACCACTACCACCACTACATGTAAGACACCACACCACCACCACATAAGACACACAACATTTTACACTTTCAAGTATACACTCCAACACTTTTATGCATTAATCCATTTACCACACATCATCTTCCAACCCATTATATTCAATTACCAACCCATTTTATTTCATTTCATCATCATGATATATTCTATTGTTAACTAGGAAACTAACACAATTGTCCCATATCACATCAATTTTCATCATCACACAACACCAACCAAACTATTATACTGTAAAAACCACATCCTCATCACACTGTGTCTCCAAAAGGAATAACACCACCACACATCATCGTGATTGTGCACCACAACCTCTACACACCACAATCATCGCGCACCACACATCATCACCACTATTCACCATAACCCATGTGCACCACAACCACTATGCACCACATGATACAAATTCCCACATCACATCCATTCCAACCAACCACCACATCACTCACATCCCCACACATTACTTATTTATTTTTCATCTACTACACAATCAAGGCTACCAATAACATTTATTTTCATCAAGGCAACAACATGGAATAATATCATCAACAACATATATCAATGTAGTAAATCATGTGATATCTCCCCATACCCATCAATTTTATTTGTGAAGATTAATTAAATTTATTATTAAAACCCTTACTATCCGCCCAATGGAAATAAAAAGCATGTAATCCCCACACATATAACATATAAAAGGATAGAACAAGGATCCCCAGCATCAAAGAATCCTTCTGATCACACTACACACTGTAGTGTGACTAAGATTATCATACAAACCATAACCGAATGTGAAAACCCTAGATCAACCAGAACGATGCCAAAGGCTTGTCAAAAACACAACACAAACCCACCCCAAAAAAAAGTAACATCACCATAGTGAAACCCTGAGTGTAGAATGGATGGAAAACAATGGGGATGAGAAGATAACTCATCTCATATCATCAAAAATCTACCACCATAACCCATAAATCAAATCATAAGAGGGAGGTCTATAAAATCCATAAAATATTCTAGGGTTCTCCCACAAGAAGAGAGAAAGTAACAGTTAAATAAAAGGAAATTTGGCCGAACAAGACTTATAAACAACTTTTAACTCGCACCTTTTATGTAATAAACCACACTTTACATAGTAATTTCCATGGGACCACAAAACTCATGCCATAAAACAATCATTTAAGTCATAAACCCCTCAAAACCTCAACTTATACCAAAAAACATGGCATCTGGGTATTAATTGACTTATGCCATAAATACCTAGCTTGCACCATAAAACCTTTTTCATGGATACCTCTCTGCCATGTACAAGTTTTAAACCACCTTCCACTCAAGGCAAAAAAAATAAAGCCTTATGCTATAAAATCCTCTTTTACGGTGTAGAATTCCTATTACAATTTTACTGTAGATCCAACCTCCACAAAACCTCCTTTAGCCTCCTATGAACACTCTCCAACCACAAAACTTGTAAAGTAATGGGCTAGGAAGGCACATAACATTACATTAGATACCTCTCAAATAATTATTATCCTCGAGAATCAAAACCAAACTTAGGAAAATAAAGGGGTCTGAACAACCACCCCATGAGATACCGATCAAGGATCTCACCACACTTTAAATGCTACTACTAACCAAACTAAAAAACCCAAAAAAAACATCCCATGCAACCATGTCACCAGATAACCACATCACAACCTCCCACTGGGTACAACACCACTCATATGGTACTAGAAAAAAGCCACTACCTTCAACACATCCATCCATATCAACATCTCAACCTCCACATAACCAAAATCATCCACTACCACAGCTAATGTACAACGATTACCTTATAATAAAAATTAATTAATTCCAACTTATATATCAAGATATTATCCTCTTTGGGTGGAACTGACTCTCCGATATGGTTTTCATCACATCATAGTATAATTCATATTCATTAGGAATCAGGTACTACCCTTTTAATATTTAGGAGGCTTTATCACACATCAAGTAAACAACACATCTTATAAAATAAAAATATCCATCATCACATCATAAAAATAGAATAAAGAAAATAAAAACTCAAAAAAACTTCAGGTACTAGTCATGCATCTGTGTCTCTCAATCCCAAGTACTATCCTCTAGGACACCATGCCTACACAACACATTTACCAAGGGGATGGTTAATCCAAAAAACACCCTCTCTCAATGATCTTGGATCTCTACTATCCACCCCATGAATGGTGCATCGTCCTTGATATCTAACTCTCCCCAATCAATGACATGGGATTCATTGCAAAGATACTAAAAAATCTGATACATATGGAAGACAACATATATCCTATCCAACCATAGTGGAAATTTCAAATGATACACAACCTCTCCAACATGCCCTAATAACTCAAAGGAACCAACAAACTAGGGAGAAAACTTACTCTCCCTGCCAAACATCTACTTCCCACATTGAGGGGATACTCTCAAGAATAGATGGTATTTAACCTCAAATGATAAGGTCCTCAACCTATGATAACCATAGGAATTATAGTGGTCATGTGCCACCATCATCCTCTATCTAACCAACAGGATATTCTTCATCATGTTCTTCACATCATCAGGACCAAGAACTGTTGATTCCCTAACCTTTGTCTAGTATAACATAGAATGACATGTCTGCCTATATAAGGCCAAAAACATATCCACCCTAATGGATGAGTGATATTTATTGTTGTATGAAAACTAATCCAGAGGAAAGTGCCTTACCCATGATCCACCAAGTTCTAGGATAAAATCTCACAACATATCCTCCAGTATATAGATGGTCTGATCTATCTTCCCATCTGTCTGAGGGTGGAAAGTAATGTTAAGGTTTAACTGCGAGGAAAAAACATACCACAATCCCCTTAAAACCCTTGAGGTAAAATGAGGATCCATAATAGAGTTGATGTTCCTCAATTCCCCTTAAATCCTAACCATATCATCCATATACCACCTTTCCAAAACAATCATGGTACTCTACCCACAGATCTCTAGGAAATGAGCTGAATTTTTCAATTGATCCACTACCACCCAAACTGCATCACAGCCTCCATAAGCTTGGGGTCACCTGGTGATGAATTATATTGAGATGTATTTTCATTTCTACTCAAGAACATTAAATGAATGCCAAAAACCTCCAGGAACATAGTGCTCCACTTTCACTTACTGACAAACTATACACCTTACCACAAACTCTACCACAGACCTTTTCGTCCTCAGCAAAAAAAGTTGTCTCCTCAATCCATGATACATCTTGGTCACACTATTATATACCACTAAATTTATTCTATAAATCTCATGGAAAACTCCATTATGCATCACCTTTAGAATGAACAACCTCTACTGGAACAACGTTAAGTTCCAACCATCCTCTATCCATCTCTCAGGAGCATCACTATGGATAACATGATCATGAATCACCTCATCCTCTAAGTCCTTCCACTGATAATTCTTCACCTTCTACATCAAGAATGACTCCAAAGTCATATGATAAAGACAATTGTGGCCAATGCTCTCTCCAACATCAATATGCATCACTACAAGATCCCCCATCCCTTTACAAATATCAGTAGACTCCTAAACCACGTATCCTAGGGAATTCCAACTCAATGCATTATCAACCACATTCCTATTTCTTAGGAAGTAAGATATCTAAAAATAATAATCCTGAAAAAAATTCATAGATGTTTAATAGATTAGATTTAGATACCACTAAGAGAAAACATATTTAAGGATCTTGTGGTCTATGAAAACCACAAAGCACTCATTAGTGAGGTAATTACACCACAAATTTAGTGAAAACACAACTTCTACCAACTCTATATCATGGGTGGGATAGTTACACTTGTGGGGACGTAACTGCTCAGAACTATAATAGATCACCAAACTCTACTACATCAACATTCATTCCAATAATAGAAATGATGCATCATAGGAAACCTCAAACAACACACCCTCCTCTAGAAACTAAATCATTGGAGCACTAACAAAATTCTTCTTTAAGTAACTGAATGATGTTTGGAAATAATCTACCAACACAAAATCCTGGTCCTCCCTAGACAACATGGTCAGTGGGGATAAAAATTAATAAAAATTAGAAATAACCCTCTGATAATAGCCTTCAAACCCAAGGAAACTATAAATCTATTCCACATTATTGGGTGCTTACCAAGAAATAAATACCTCTATTATGGATGGGATAACTACCACACCCATTCAAGACACCACATTTCCAATAAAATGCACCTATCGCTTCTAGAACTTTCACTTTGATAGCTTTACATATAGATGGTGGTGCTGAAGGACCTGTAAAATAGATCTGATATGCTTAGAATTCACCTCCTATGACCTTGAGTATATTGGGATATCATTGATAATAATGATGATGAACCAATCTAGAAACTCATGGAACAAAAATTTCATAATTTCCATGAATAAGGATAGTTCATTTGTAACAGTGAACAACATGACCATGAACTTGTAGTTCCCATACATACATCTGAAGGAAATCTTAAAGATATCTCCATCCCACAACCTCATCTAGTGATATCAAAACCCCAATTCAACTTTCTAAAAACAATTGGCTCCACTCAATTGGTCAAACAGATCATTGATCCTTAGAAGAGGGTAACGGTTATTTATCATCACCTAATTCAACCTCTGTTAGTCTATACACAACCTCAGACTACCATATGCCTTTTTGGAAAACAAAACTAGAGCACCCCATGGTGATATAATGGCTCAAATAAAACCACACTACATTAGATCATCCACCTAGAACCTCAACTCTCACAGCTCCATAGGATCCATTTGATAGGGAGACGTCAAAATCAGAGACACACCTGGATGATGCTCTATCCCAAACCCGATATCACATCAAGGGGTAGTGGCATAACCTACACTATAAAAACATCCAATAACTCTTCCAAAACCCTAGTAACATCTTCAAAATGGTCTTTCACTGAAACCCCCCCCCCCCATAACTAATACAAAAGATTCTCTACTTTCCTACCACCCATCAAATAACCCTGTTCTCCAAAGAATGTCACTCATTGGACCTCCACATAAAAAAAATCACCTCCAAAAACAATTGATGAATGGAACATGGAATACATCTAATACATGATAATGATAACATCACATGGTAGTATATGTAAAAAGAATAAGTCTCCCACTAATTGGTGCTACCCTATCACCAGTCTACATCCTCGACACACATAAAACAAAGAAGTATGGCCTCCAACCAATGTAGATAACACCAATGGAACTAGAAGTATCTCAACATATAATACCAACATATGGACCAATGAATGATTAAAAAAGTAGTGTGAGTATCCTGAATCAAAAAAAATTACAAAAAAAATTGTAGATAATAAACTAATAATCCCTCTAAAAACTCCTAGATCTACTAGTGCTATCACATGTAACACGTGAATCTGACCACACCCAAATCCTCTACCTCTCTAATACTAGACTCTAAAACCATGGTCTATACTAGGTACCTATGGATTGGTACCATCATAAGACTTTTATTTTCTGACACTATCTTCTCTTGATTTCTAAACAAGCATCGGTGGTCCTAGCCACTAAAATTGCCTTAGGGGAAACTGCTTCTACTACCTAAAAGGTGCATGAACACCCACCTGACATTGGCCTCCCTGAGTAGTATAGAATTGATTTTTGGGGTTAACATGTACTCATTAGATTTATCATGAAAATAAAATTCCTCTAATAGTTTCTCATGATCCACCTTCCCTGGAAGAAAGGAAAGGGATTTACCGCAGTGGGTTCACCACTGATTGGAACCCTAACTGCCTAAACACACATGACCAACTGCCTGAAGCTCTACTCCTTGAAACACCTTATTGGACACTCTCTCAAGTATAAACTCATATAGAAAAAAAATTATTGATAACCTTATCCTTTTTCTTCACCTCTAGAAACATAGGGAGTGTAAACAAGGTAACTGCATACCTGGTCACCATTCTCAAAGCCTCCGCTAGAAGTTGTCCTCTAGACTCCTCATCTAAAAAAACAACTAGAGAAAAGTGTGGGAGGTCCTTGGACCTGATCCCTAACTCCCTCAAACTAAATATCCCCTAATAAAGGGATAGAAACTCATCCCTATTGGATTACCTCATCATCAATGGAAGGAACTTGGCCTAGAACTCCCTATAAAAGTCAATCCAAAACACATTCTCCTCCTTAAAGCCACCAAGAAGCAGTATCCACCATGGACGCATAGCTCCTAACATATGAATAACTTCCAATGGAACCCAGAACTCATATCATTATTTGATCAGAAAGAAATATATATTGGGATCCTCCAGCTAGAACTTTGTCTCTAGATCTTAGACACTCCCCTAAAACATTCCAAAACCTTCCATAAAGAAAAAAAATTTCCCCCTTCCAGGCGCCATCTTCCTCAATTGGTTCAACCCTTTGATGATCATCCATATTAACCAATTGAACCTCAAATTCCTAAACCACTTATGGATGAAAAATAGGATCCATTCCTAAAAAACAATGAAAATTCCTAATCCTAATAGCATAGAATTTTATAAAATATTATTTATTTAATTCACTTTATTTCCAACAATAACCCAATTAAAACATGAATGCAATCAGTCATAATGAATTTACCCCTCCTAGGTATATACCCTATAAACAATTTCACCACACTTGGTCATTCAATAAGCTTATATTTTGTGTACTGGATCACATGGGGCCTAAAATATCTTATCCCAGACAATCACCCTAGCTTATGTCACACACCAAGGTCAACTAGAAAACTTTCCATACTAACCCATGAAATCCTCATTATGCATAAATCTAAAATCCATCCTATTACTCAACTATCCCTATGATACAACTCTATCATGACCCCCTCCCACCAAATATGCTATAATAAAGGGAGAGAGATCAAGACCCCTAAGTCTCGCCTCTAGTAAGTCTCGAGATGGTGAAAATCATCAAGGGTATAAAAATATCACAAATGTGAAGCATTAACCACTATAATATAAAAAAGATCTAGATATAGGATAAAACCCACTAAAATAAAATAGATAAAATAAAGGGAAACCAAAAACCATCCCACAATGCATGAATAAAGTAAACTGATGTATATAAAAGTATCCAAAGTTGAATACCAAAAAGACAAGTCCTGCAACAAAAAATCAACATAAACTCTAACCCAAGAAAGTAATGTCTAGCCTAATCCCCAAATTCCTCCTAGAAACCTAAAATAATAATTATATACATAGGGTGAGCATACATGTATACTCAGCAGGGATATAACCAAGGTCTCAAGTAAACATGTGAAAAGACAATAATAATGCACCAGTGAAAAAATAGCAAAACCAAGAAGCACCTATATAGGTTAACTATACCATATTTATCTCACCAAGGCTCAATCACCAAATCATGTATTCATTATATTAATATATCATCAATATCGTGACAAAGAAATTTGACCTTATACTTCTTCCCAACAGATTTTTTTTCTCACGACCCAAAATTGAATGTCCTATTCTCTCATCCCTTTAATACATATCACATCACATCACACCTCACCCAAAGACACTTGGGCCATCTCTCATGTGGGTCAGGATGCATCCCTACCTACCCCACCCTCTCAAGGTTTAGCATCTGGTGCTAGCATCAAGTACCATTGCATCATGTCTCTCCCATAGATTCCTAGACACACATATCACATCTCATCATAGCCATAACAACCATATATCACTCAAAGAAACATGGGACATCACTGCACTTATCACCGAAAAACACATGGGACATAACTTCTAAAGGAAGAGAAATGAATAGGGATTATCCAACCATCCATATCACCACTATCCTAGATGTTGGGGAAAATACTCAGAACCCATAACCTCCAAGTATTATTAAGGTTATCTAACTTTGGTGGGGTGCATATAGAAAATTGAATAAGAATAAATTATATATAGATATAACACATTAACCAACATATGGGTTAAAAAAACTACACCAATGCACACCACATCACTACTACCATACCACACATCAACTATTGTAGCCACTGCAACCACTATATGCAACACACCACACCAACACCACATGATCCACACAATGTTTTTCAAATTTGAATTAAAAACTCCACCACTTTTATTCATTAATATATTTTCCACACATCAGATTCCATCCCATTATATAAAATTACCATCCCATGTTATTTTATTTCAGCATCAAAATTTATTCCATTTCTTACCATGAAACTAACACAACCACACCATGCCATAACGGGATCATCTCACATAAATTGTTGTTGTCGCGCAACACCAGCCAAACCATCCTACCAAAACAACCACATCCTCATCACACCATGTCACCACAAGGAAAAATTTCACCACACATCTCTAATATACAGTATTATCACATATCATCACCTTTTATCACTAAAACCTCTTCGTACCACAACCACTATACACCACACATCATTTTCACTACTCACCGCAACCTCTGCACACCACAACCACTATGAATCACATCGCATAACTTCCCACATCGCATCTATGAAAACCAACTTTTGTATCACATCACAGCCCCACATATCACATAGCCTATCTGGTCACCCCCATCACCACACAATAACTCACCCAAACCATTTAGGGAAACACAACAACCATAAGTACACACAACATCAACACACACTAGCTTCCAAAATTATTTATGGATTTCATCACATTAATTGTTTATTTAGCATGGGTATTATCCCAAAAACCAGGTTACATGGTAAACCAATTTATTAGCCAAATATATATTATTTAGCCTTTTATTCAGAGTGAGATCACACAAAAACACAAAAAAGTTCTCAACTCACATCATCTACTATGAAATCAAGGATCCAAATAGTTGTTATTTTTAGCAAGGGATAAACATGGAATAATCTCAGAAATAATATATATAAGTAGTAAATCATGTGATATCTCCTAATACACTTCAATTTTATTTATTATGATTAATTATCTTTATTATACCAACCCTTAATATCCACCAAAATAAAATAAAAATCATGAAATCCCATCACATAGAACATATAAAAAGAGAGAACAAAGATCCCCTTCCTTAAAGAATCATTATGATCTCACTACACACCACAGGGTGAAGAAGAACATCCCATAAACCACAACCGCATATAAAAACCTTGGATAAACCTGAACCTCGTGAAAGGAGTGTCAAAATGCACCAAACCTCACCCCAAAAAAAAGTAACATCGCTTCATTGAATTCCCTAGAGAAAATGGATGGAAAATAATGGGGATAGGATGATAACTCACCTAGGATTACAAAAAATTGACCACCAGAACCCACTGATCAAAGAAGAATAAGAAGGGATGAAAGATCCTTTAAAGCCGCTAGGGTTAACCCACCAGACGATATAAATATATGGATGAATGAAAGTAAATTAAGACAAATAAGACTTATAAACAATATTAAATTCACCCATTTTATAACCTAAACCACGCTTTTATATCACAATTTACTTAGGCCCACAAAACTTATGTTGTAAAACCAACATGTAGGTCGTAAAACCCTCTAAATCTCAACTTCCACCAAAAAACATGGAACATTGGGCTTAATTGATTTATTTCGTAAATACCTATCTTACATCATAAATCCTTTTTTCATGGACACCCCTATTCCATGTAAAATCCATAAGCCATTATCCACTCAAGCAGAAAAACAAATTCTTAGGTCATAAAATACTCTTTTAAAATATAAAAAGATTATTATAGTTTTGATGTAGCTCCAACCTCTAGTGAACCTCCTGTAGCCTCCTTTGAGCGCTATTCAAACACAAAACTATAAAATTAATGGTTTGGGAAGGCATATACAATTATATTATTAATCCAATCTATATCACTATTTTTCTATGGAATTCCAGGTATAGTCTTCTTAAACATGATTCATTTTCTCTAGAAAAACCTTTGAAATTTCCTTCTACTGTACTCACCTCTATTTTTTGACCGTAATCAATTAATTTTATTTCCTTATTCTTTATCTACCATGGATATACATTGAATAAAACTCTATAAACCTTGTATTTATTCTTAAGGAAGTATACCCATACCTTTTGTATTTCATCATCCATAAAGGTAACATAATACAGTGACCCACCATGAGAATGAAGTGGAGTAGGTACCCAAACATCCATATATATAAGCTCTAACTTTTGAGATTTAGGTGTAATTTATTTTTTATAAATGAAACATTTATCTTCTTTCCCAGAATAACACTTTCACATGTTCTAAAATATATGTGATCGATCTTTAATACTTTTTTAGCTACTAAGACTCGCATGTTATTATCACTTAAATTCCCAAGATGTAAATTACACAAATCTATAATTGTATATGTTATTGCACTTACAATCACTTCTCTATCTAAATTTCTCATCAGATAAAATATTCCACCTTTAAAACCTCTAGAAAGTACCATGGATTCATGAGTGATCTTCCATACACCTTCTTCAAAAGTAGTAAAAATCCTACTTCATCCAGCTACCCTAAGGAAATTATGTTCTACCCCAATTCAGATATGTATCAAACTTCTTATACCTTCATAAATCTTTCATTTGAAAAAATTGAATTTAACATCCCCATTCTATAATATCTAAAGAGCCTCATCATCCACAAGATAAACATTTATAAATATTCTAGAAACATTTTTCCCATGATTATGGTCTCAAATGTAGAATAAAATGATTCTCTAGAATAAATGATCTATATACTAATAAAATATTAGCATTGAGTAGTAAACTACTTTCTCTCTCAACTGTAGTATTTAAGGAGCTTACAGAAGTGAACCTTTTTAAATTAACTCTATGATCCCTATAATCCTTCTTCATATTCTCCTTATTACTATAATTCCAACATATAGGTTTAGGTATGTATTATTTATGTAAATTTATTTCACCCTTTTCTTCTACTTCTTTCTGATCTTTCCATTTAATGGAACATTATATACCTTCCGCATTGAATGTGGTTTCATCAGGTGTATGGACTTTCCATTACTTGATATTCACATTCAAAATGAGATCACAAATGTCCCAAAATACAAGTTTAGTCTTACCCAAATAATTTATGATAGTGTAAACCATCACGTCCCCAGATTCTTAGAGTGATGAAATCAATAAAAAATTCTACATTACATTAGAAAACTTCACTCTTATTGATTCCAACTGAATCTAGATCATGTTGAATTCATTGACATGGTCTACCACTAGAATTATTTCTAACATTATTATTTGAAATAGCCTTTGAATCATAAACAATGTGTTCATTTTGGGTTTCTTATCATACATATTGGATATATCCTTTATCAATTATCCAATGATATTCACCTCCCAAATGTTATAGGCCACACTCCTTGACAACAACATTTGTATCACCCCACGTACCATATTATCAAGCCTTTATAATTCCACATTATCCATTTCTTTTATTTTAACTCCATTCAATAAAATCTATATGTATTTCTATAATAGATAATCCTCCATATTTATCCTCTAGAAACCAAATTCTTCCCCATAAAACTTATAAATTTAGACCTTTCCTTCTTCCAATGTCAATATTTATAAAATATATAAATCTAACTAAAATGAAAAATAATAAAGATAATAATGTGACCAAATATTCTAATATTTATTTCTCTAATAATTTTTTCACCACATGCTCTGATATCACTATTGTATTTCAAATCATCAATTTGAAAGTATCAACTAAAACCTTAAGTGTGAAACATGGTTCAGAACTTCTTGATTTTAAATGAACCCTTAATAATGGTGTATCTATACTGAGAATACAAATTCACCCCATCCATTCATTGAATCATTCCAATTGTAAAAAAACTTTTAGAAACAAAATAAACAAGTGGAATAAAATAACTAAAGGAATGAAAATAACATATCAAGTGGCTCATACTTAGTCCTACTCCATGGGAGAACATGACTACTAGATTTATTAATTAGAATAAAAAGATTATAATTTTTTATAAATAATAAAAAGTGACCCCATACCACCTATTTATAATGGGTTTCAGCTGGTGAAACCAATTCTATGACCTTATGAAGTTTGCAGATAACCACTACTTAGAATGTTTCCACCATCTAAATTCCATAATTTCAACCAAATCATCTAGTTAATAGTTTCATATATCTTTACATAGCCTTATAATGATTTTTTTGTAGCCTTTGGAAGCCTTTGGTTACTCCAAATCATCAATAGAGTTCATCCTAAATTGATTCTCCTGTCATACTCCCATTATCCAAACACAGTCACATTCCACCTAGTTCAGGAACATTTTCATTTGAACTGTGCTTGCCTCTATCATAATTTTAATACTACATGCCTCCCTCCAAATCCAAATTACAAGGTATAGATTCTATCCTTCCAAAATCAAAGTAAAATGATCATGAAATGAGTCTTCTCATGTTCCTAACACACCCATAGTTTGGAAAAGGAAAAAAATAATAAATATATATATATCATATAAATTTGGAAATAAATCATATTTTTTGGGCTCATTCTACTAATATTTATATGAAAAATATGAAGGGTATTTTACTATATTCCAATCTGTAATTTTTATTCCAAAATTAAGTGAATTTTGACATGAATATTTAATGATCTATAATAATAAAGATAGTGAGCATAGAAGAAAAGAGTGATAGAGTGGGGGGAAAGTGAAAGAAGAAAGTGTAAAGAACTTCAACAATAAATAATGTTACTACTATAGAGATACACCTAAGGGATAATATTTTTTCTTAAAGATTCAAAACTTTTATACAATCATAAAGGCTAAATAATATAGACTTTATTTTTTCACCTTCATGTTAAATGGTGTAATAATTTTTCATTAATTAACAAATTTTTTATAATTAAAGTGATCCAATACAATATTAAGTAATTGGGCCATAAGGGATAGTAAATACACTCAAAAACTTAGTAATAAAGAGATTATTATAGTAATTCAGGTGATATGATAGTGAGTCATTATTACTCCCATGTACATAGTCTTTGTATCAAGGTAAACCAAGTAAATGCACGTGGGTTTTGTCTTTAAAAGTTTATTTCATGGGAAATGAAAGATTGAGAGATATATACATGTTCTAACTAACCTTGTTAATATAATAAAAAAGTTAATGAAGTGATAAAAATCCTATAAGATTATTAATCCCAACTCTTAAGGTATTTTTCATATGCTCCTAAAAATTGGTACCAAATCCTTAGGTTTAGTAATTAGGGTATTTATATCATATTTAAGATCATTAAATCTATGATGAATCACAAATTTGTTTTTATATTTTATAGAAAAAACAAGCAATTATAGAGGAACTTGATATAACACTGTTTAAATCATGAGAAATTTGGTAAATCATAAAGGTGTTTGGAATTGATAGAAAGGAAATACATAGGTTTTCAAATCATATTATATTCTTGAATATAACAAACTTAAAAGGTTTTGGTTTGGAAAAATAATGAAATAGATATCAAAAAATGAATATAGGTTCATTACGAAGAATTTTGGAGAAGTCCCAGTCACATTATTTTTCATCCAAACATCAAGTACTGTTTTTAAACTCATAAACCCAATATGTAAGTGACATAACTTCCCCTTATTAAAATGACATTAGGAAACTTACCAGGATCCTAGTGTAATCCACTAGAACTTTGGTGGATCACTAAGTTAATAATGGATCACTAAATACCTATCAGTTGTATCCAGAGGAAAATAGTGCCTCTGGATGACTCATTATACACCCAGTGAGACCCCACCAGGTCTCTAGTGTCACCTAGAAACCCTAACCAAAACCTATTTCATATACTAACTCATAATTACATTTTTTATTTTCTTGATAAGACCACTATTTAAATGGGTTGATAAGGAACCCTTACATAACATGAAATCCCTAGAATACATGGCCCAAATTCATAGAGGCATAAATTCCTTGATGAGTATCCAAAAAATACCCAAACTACAATAAACCCTCCTGCCTTTATGTCTTTCACCATACTAGCCTTATCGCCTAGAAGACTCATTTGTGGATTTTCACCGCTATCCCATGTAGAAGTGCATAGGACCTATATCTAACTGTGCTCTGAATCTATTCATTATTGTCATTACTGCTACAATACCCCATTACAGTACCAAAACTACTACACTACTATAATACTTTTATAGCACCAAAAAAATTCACTACCACCTATATTTGAAACCGGTTTTGATGTAGAAGTACTGGGTGACTTTACCACTGATGTAAGACCCCAACTGAAACCATATTCTATACTAACACTAAATTTATATTATTTATTTCCTAGAATATAAAAACCCAATTAAAAATCATTCAATTAAATTTATAAACACCATAATTAATTATAAAACATTCCTAAAATATCTATAGTTTTTATAATATAAATTGCACAACAAAGATGACACATAATCCAAATATGGATCATAAAGATTAAAATAGAAATATAGAATCTTGAAATTTTTTTAAGTGGCATGAAACAAAAAATAAACACAATAAAGGAGGAAAATTCAGGATCTAGAGAGAAAGAATGATTAAGAGAGGGAACTCAATAACCTTCTTTATAGTTAGGAGGACATTAAACAATCCCCTTCTCTTTATTAAATTTTTTTACATATAAGAGGCATTTTTGTTAGGGATATTTCTAAATATATTCAGTTATTGGATAAATGGGGATATTTTATGAGTTTTAGAAAAATGAAGCGACACAACAAGACATAAACTTCATTTCTCTAAGAGATGTATATTTCTTAAAATAATCATGAAATTTTGTGGTATGGTTCCAAGTTTTTATCTATGATAATGGAAAATGGAAGAAACCAATTTGTAATTAGTTACTAAAAGGAGTGGAAATTATGGTAAACTAATCATTTGGTGAAGTTTATTTTAGTATCCTCATCACATTCCCTTTATTTTATTATATTTGAATTGAGTTTTCAAAAGGGGATAAATATTCATAAACCCAAATTTGATGTTATTTGATAGAGGTGGAGAACAATGAAAAATAAAGTGGGTGAAAATTAAAGCAGAACAGAGTCTCTATGTTTTGATGTCACGTCGCAAGTATATATAGGATTTATGATGCCAGTGGGTTGAAAAGTGCAAGATTTAATAGTTCATGTTATAGAGGATTTAAGAGGCCATGTTATAAGTGTGGTATTAGTCGTAAATTATATATAAAATATATGGAAAGCGATAAAAGTTTATAGACCCATATTAAGAAAAAAAAATATGAAGCATATATTACACTCACATGCTCACATAAAATTTATTAGTATACATAAAAAATTAGTTAGAATACATAGTCACATGTTTTTTTGTTATGATATTTTGGTTGTAATATATGTATATAATACATGTTATGTGTGGAGGGTAAGTAGATAAATTTTATTGAATATGTGATTATGACACAAAATATTTGATTTCAAAATAATATATTTTTATGGGACTATATATTTTCAAATACATAAATATATATTTTTTTAAATAAGAAATAAATGAAAAGTGATACAAAATATTTTTGGGATGTGAAGTCTATTTTAGTTCATTAGATTATGGTCATTTGATTTTAAATAACTTGAAGTTGAGTCAGCATGATTTTCATACAACAAAAGAAAAACCTCTCCAAGAGGCAGTGGAATCATAGGAAGCTATATATTTTAATGTTGTCATAGAGGTCTGGAATATTTGAAAAATAAGTCTCTATAATGATATTTCTATAATATTTGACTAAGGAAAGTTATCAAAGTCAAAAATAGTTATTGTAGATCACTTGTAACTTACCAAATAGAGGAATATTCATAAATTTTGTGAGGTGGTGTAACTTGGATGACCGGATAAGTACTCATGTAAAAGGGTGTGGAGACCCTATTGAATAGTATACCCTAATTGAGATCAGTTGAACCTAAAGGTCAACTGATAATCTAAATTTTCATAGTTATTCTATTTTGATCATTGAATTATAGAGCATTAATCTCCTATAATGAATCTTTACTAATGGGTTTTTTGGTTGATTGTAATTCTTATACTTTTGAAGAATATAGATAATGAAGTAGTGTTTCTCTTGTAAACATAGGACTCATTTTCGAAAGAACATTAATCCCTTGTGTTATTTCCTTTCTTCTATATTTTTCTATTGGTTTTATATCCACTTATTTTAATGCTTGTTATTTTTTGAGTTTTCTTGACTTATTTGCGAGTTCAAGTTAGTCCAGTGAGTAGGGTATGAAAACTTCTTATCCTTATATACACTTAGTTAAGGGAGGTAACTTCTAGAGATATAAATTCTACTGCATTGAATATTTGGAATGAAAATGTATGGTGGATTAAAGGTCTTGGATTCATTTATCACATGGTTCCCCCTCCCAACAAGTGGTATCAGAGCTTGTGGATTAGTGCTCTCTCAACACACGCTTGAAGGTAGCTTAGTTTTTTAACTCTTTCCTATATGGTACATTTTTTTCTAGTCGGATCTCACTATTAGTGGAAGGTATGAAATTAGATAAAGGTAAGGTCCAGGAAAATAATTTTGATGTAATATATTTTAGATTCTATAGAATGCAGATGGAGGATCACCTGATTCAAAAAGACATGGATATCCCATTAAATGGTGTTTGTTTGGAGAAAATGGAAAATCCAAAATGGGAGTGGATAGAAATTAAGGAAATTAGGTTGGTTAGGATTTCATTAGAATGGGATTTTTCCTTTAATATTCATGAAGTGAAAAAAATGGTACATCTCATAAAATCCCTTATGGATATGTATAAAAAACTAATGGTACTTAATAAAGGGTTCATGATGTAGTGGATATTAAACATTATGTTATCAGAATAAATATTAGCAAAAGATCATGTGAATCACTTCAATATTATTTGAGGGAATCTTGAATCAGTGAAGGAGAAATTTTTGAATGATTTATAGGCTCTTATTATACTAAAAAACTTCCATAGAGTTGGTATATGATGATGACTATATTTAGTAACTCATATGGAAATATATACTTTCTATTTGAGGATGTCTAGAATTTGATTCTCAATATAGATATTCATCAGAGGGAAGTCTAAGCACCATCTGGTAGTGCCCTAAATTTTTATGGACATAGACAGTTACCCCAAATGAGATATCAAAAGAAACCATTAGAAGATAAGTCTCAATAAAGAAGCTATAGTAAGTCGGTTGGTCCTGGTTCTACAAGATGAAGTTGTGAAAAGAAAGGAAATATCAAGAATAATTTCAAAATTTGCAAGGATAATTCTATAATGGTTTCAAATTCTTATAGTTCAAATTCTATTAATATGATTGAAGTAAGAAACATGCTATTTCTCAATGTCAAAAATCCAGTGAAATCATCAGTAGTTGATTTTGGTGCATCTTTCCATTCCAAGAAATAATGAGGATGCATGGTGAATTATGTACCTTAATGTATTGGAAAAATTTATCTAGTGAATGATAAAGTCTTGGATTTCATTATAAAGGGTGATGTGAATATCTGAATGAAGAATGGTGTGATATTGAGATTCAAAGGACTCAAGTACATCCTTGGTCTATAAAAAATATTATTTTCATTGGACAGCTTGATGGGGAACTCTATGAAACAACATTTACCAATAGATAATGGAAATTGAATTGAGTATCTATGGATATTATAAGAGTATTATTGTTTGGTACATTTTATTTTATTAGAAAAACATGTGGTATTTCAATGTCTTAAAAAACATCATCGAATGATCTAGAGGTTTGTAATTGTAGTATCGGTTATCTCACCAAGAAGAATATGAAAGTTATAATCGATAAAGTAATTCTAAGTCTTGATCACTTGAAAATTGGAAAGTGTGGAATTTTTTTTGTGGGGGAATAGAAAAGGGTTTACTTCAACGTAGATATATGGAATCTCTAAGCTCAAAATTTGGAACTTGTTCACTCAAACATTTAGGTGCATTCCCCTGTCTGGTCCCTTGAAGGTGGTATTTACATTGTAATTTTTATTAATGATTATACTATAAAATTTTGGGTATAACTTTTTAAGAATAATTATGGTGTTTTTAAATATTTCATTCAATGGAAATCCATGGTGGAAATAAAATGCGGTTTAAATTTTAAGTGAATTAACTCTGACAACATTGGTCAATACACCAGACATAACTTTTGGAGATTTTTCTGAAAGAAAGGGATAAAGCATGAGAAAACAGTGCTTGGAATTCCATAGGAGATTTTTATGGATTAAAGGATGAATCAAACTTTAACTAAGACGGATTGAACCATGATATTTCACTCTGGAATACCCAAGGGGATTATGGTAGATGCATCAACACACCAGCATACCTTGTGAATAGTAGTCTAGAATCAGTAGTTGAGTAGGAAATTATAGAGGAGATATGGTTTGATAAATGATTGGAATTCGTCCATATTAAAGTATTTGAAACCCTGGGTTATGTTCATGTCAACACTATGTATTGAGATAATGTCGAGGAAAAATACAAATCATGTTTTCTCAATGGGTTTGGTGATTAAAATTTTGGATTTTGACTATGAGATGATAACAGGAAACAAGTCATCCAAAGTCGGGATGTTATCTTCATTGAAAAGGTCTTATGGAAGGATAGTAACCAGAAATAAAAAGACCTTGAGGGAAATAAATCAACTATAAAAGTATAAGTTAATTTGACTAAGAACACCAGTAGGGATAAGAATCTTGGTATCTCAAATAGAAGCACTAAAAGTCTATAGGGGAGGTCGGTAGAAGATATTCTATAAAGTTGAAGTATTTTTGAATCTCGAGTGGGAGCATAAAAATTTAGGGATATAAAAGATATAGTAGAGTCGATCATTTTAGGGTATCCTATTTAATTAAAGAGATGAACTAAAGCTATAATATTGATTTCGAGGATGGGGTTGACATGAATCTGTTAGGTCCTGGTTAAGATGGTCGAATGGTATAGAGGGGGTGAATAGACCACTTTAAATTTTTTAAATAAGTGAATTAAATCTAAATGAATAATTGAAGTTAAATTTAACTTTTTAAAGTTAATTATTTATTTAAGTAGTGAAAATTTAGAGAACATAATTATTTTTATAATAATTCATATCAAAGTTATCCTATATGTACTCTTCAGAACCCTATACTCCTTGAGAGGTGTGGTATGAACTAAATACCTAACCTTTTAAGGGGATTCATAGATATATTACAACCCACCTTTTTGGTTGGATACACAACCACACAATAATAGTAAATTTTAATGGGGAGTCACAACCCAACTAAAACACTGACTTTTAAACCCAGATTCACAAACCAAACCCTTCCTTTTTATTGAGGTAAAATTCAATAATGAACTTTAATCCTTAGAGTTTTAATATAATTATAAGAATTATTTTACAAGAGAAAATCATAAACCAAAATAAAATTTAAAGAATTGGAGAAAGACATAAAGAATTAAGACCACACCTAGAGATACCAGGTAAAGGTAGTCGATATAGATAGTTGAATCATAACAATGATTTCTCAAGTATTGGATCAGGTATTCTCTTAAAGTTAGTAAAGAGTGTGTAGTTTAGTTTTCTTCCTTGAGAGTCATCCAATAAATTGAAAAATGTTTGTGTAGTATCAGAAAATTCTTTTAGTGGTTCAGAAAGGTGAAGCAGGTATGATCATTAATTGAGTGTTATTATTTCTTTCTAAAACATCACTTATTGTTTTAAATAGGGTATAAAATATAAAAAAAAAGTAATCTATAATTATTAGAATCATTTGAAAAATAATAATTTAGATTCTAGCTTTATCACTACGATTCTCTCACTCAAAGAATCAGTCATTCCCATAATTCTTGATTGAATGATCATGAAATACTTTAAATTTTCATGATTCATAAAAAAAATTATAAACATTAAACATATTTAAAATATCCTCCATAATAATCAATAAAGATATCCCATGAAACTCACAACATAGTTTCCTTTTCCAATGTTTGAAAATTGAATATGTTTACAAAATCATATAGTAGATACAAAAATTATAAACAAACATAAACTCTATATTATACTCTTCAAAATAATTTTTACTACGATCATTATATATAAATAATAATTTAGAATCAAATAAATCATTATAATCATAAAAAAATAAGAAATAAAAAAGATATATCTTAGAATATCATTTTCACGTTAACAGATTTTCATGTAAGCATAAATCAATATAAGCATATTTTGTGTAAACATGAATACAGGCAAGTAAAATATCACATAATGGTAAAATATGTAAATTTATCTCAATATATGTGTAAGGGTAAAATAAAGATTTTGTAATCAGTGTAAGTTTCATTTGAATTTTCATAAAGGTAATGATATATTACATAAATTCAAAAAAACATCAAACTCATTTGTGCAAAGGTAAAACAGACTTGTGTAAAGGTCATAAAAACTTATGAAAAGGTAAATTGTTTTCACGTAAGGGTAAAATAGTACCATGTAATAGTAAAATAAAATTTTTAAATACTTAAAAACTTAATATTCAAATAATTAAAAATAAACATTATAAAAATTAATTCCATAAAGAATGATGATTAAAAAGATAAAAAATATTTAATAGTTATAAGTATCCAATTTTGAATTTAATAAATAACTAAAAAATTAAATTCAACATCATTATTTTATTATAAAACTAGTGAAATATTTAAAAAAATAATCCATTTATAAAACTTATGTTATAGGGAATAAATAAAATGATGTACTTATAATTATCAAAAGAATAATGTGGATCAAGGAGCCACTTCAAAAATCCCCTTCACCATTTTGAAAATTCAAAAAACTAATTATAATTAAAAAATATCCCCCTTTTTGAAATTAATAAAAAATATTTAAAAAAATTTTAATTCTTATTTTTTCATAACATCAAAAAACCAAATTAAATTAATTTTAGTTACAACATGCTTAAGAAGGAATAGAAAACAATTCAACAAGCTTTATGACAGGTTCAATTGAAATAGACTTAAACATTAAATTCCAACACATGTAAAGTAGATAAATTAAATATCCTCATTAATTTATGAATTATAAATACAAATACCAATAAAAATAGTAAAGAAGATAAATATTATAAGTAAAAAAATCTTTCTTAATTTCAGCATTTTTAAAAAATAGTATATGTATATTTTAAAATATGTTGTGCGGAGTAGTGAGAAACTCATCCAAAAATAAACCTAGAAAGATAAAAGGAGTAAAAAAATATATTAATATATTAAAATAATTATGAAATTATTTTAAATGAATTGAAAATAGTAACTAATAGTAAAAAATAATCCAGTAAACCAAAAAATGTCAATAGTTTACATGTATATTGGTCATAAACAAATTTAATCAGATTCAATTCAAAACATTTAAATATTAAATAATATTCCATAATACCAAGCACAAATTTAATTCTTTCAAACTTATTTTTATCCAAAGTTTTAGTAAAAATACCATCCAATTGATTATCTGTTGAAGAAAATTCCAAAGCAATGTCCCCATTGTTAATATGATCTCTAATAAAATTTAATCTAACATTTATATGTTTTTTTTATAATATTGTTAATGGTTTGTAGAAATTTAAATAGAATATGATTTATCACATTAAATATGGATATTATTAAAATAAAATTTAAATTCATATCGATTTTTCTCAATCCATAAAATTTGATCACAAAAATTAATAGTAATTATATATTCAGCTTCAGTAGTTGATAAAGTAACTGATGACTATTTTTTTAGTGCTTCGAAATTAAACTTTTAATAAGAAAATTAAAAACTCATGATTTATATTTCTATCAATTATATAACCAAAATCCAAATCAAAATAATATTTTAAATCAAAATAGTTATGTGTAGAATAAAATAATCTAGAATTTATTGTTCCTTTAGTATATCATATAATTATTTTAATAGACTTTAAGAGAGATTCTTTGGCTTCCTATTGAAATATCATGCACATACTTACACTAAACGTTATATCAGGTTAAGAATTAGTTAAATAAAGTAAACTAACATTCATTCCTCTAAACAATATAACAAAAAATATTTAATAGATTTATATAAATTTAATTTATAATTCATACCCATATGGGTTCTAAAATATTTATAATAATCAAGATCGAATCACTTAACTAATTATTATTTATAATTAGAATTATTAAAAAATATTTCATGTTTTATTTGATAAATTTGAAGCCCCAAAAAGAAACTTGATTCTCCTATCAGACTCATATCAAATCACTATTCATTAAATTAAAAAATAATAATTAAAAAGAAAATCATTAGAATAACTAAAAAAATATCATCTACATGAATTTTAACAATCACAATGTCATTTGAAATATTATTAATAAAAAATATAGGATCTACTTTACATTAATGAAATCCATTATTTAAAAAAAATAAAGACGAGCTATCATACCAAGCTCTAGAAGCTTACTTAAGTTAATATAAAACTTTTTATAATTTAAAAAACATTATTAGTAACTGTTTCATGTTTAAAACCAAGTGGTTTATTAACATAAACACTTTCATAAATAGAACTATTTAAGAAAGAACTTTTAACATCCATTTGATATAATTTAAAACCTTTAAATGATTAAAAATATAAAAAAATGCTAATATATTCAATTCTTGAAATAGGTGGAAAAGATTCATCAAAATCAATGAATTCTTCTTGAAAATATCCTTTTGCATAAAGTGTTTCTTGATTCTTGACAATATGAAAAGATTCATCCTATTAATTTTGGAAAATTAATTTAGTTTGAATAACATGTTTATATTTTTGGGGTTTAAATAAATTCCATAAATTATTTATAACAAATTTATTAAGTTTATATTATATATAAATAATCAAATTAACATCTTTTAAAGGTTAATTAATATTATTATGAAAAAAAATTGAAAAAAATATCATAATTTTCATAAGAAATCAAAACAGATTTTTTGATTTTAATTACAAAATAAATATTACCAATTACTTTATCAGTAGTATGATATTTATGAGTTTTCCAAGAATTACAATTATATTGATGAGTATTCTCTCCCTCAATAGATATATTACTATTTTGATATTTAACTTCACCAAAATTAAATTATATATATTCTTCTTCAAAGTTCTCTAAATTTTAATTCATTTTAACATTATTCTCATAAAATTTAAAATGAATATATTCACTAATAATCATAGTTTATTTATTAAATACACTATAAATGTTACTAATATTAGAATATCTTAAGAAAATTCCTTCATTTGATTTACCATCAAACTTATCTAAATTTTTTTTAGTATTTACAATATAAACATTACATCAAAAAACATTAAAATATCCAACATTATGTTTCTTTTAAATCCATTATTCATAAGGTGTATTTTTAAAATAGGTTTTAATAATAATTCCATTTGAAATATAACAATTAGTAAAAATATCTTCAGTCCAAAAATATTTATATAAACTATATTCACTTAACAAAGTTATTATAATTTCAATTAATGTTTGATTATTTATTTCAAAAACTCCATATTATTGTTGAGTTCTATGTTATGAAAAATTATGCAAATAACCATTAATTTTATAAAAAATATTTAAATTCTAGATTTTAAAATTCACCTCCAAAATAGCTATGAATAGTAGTAATCATGCAATCTTTTTCATTATGAACTAAATTTAAAAAAAATAGTAAATTTATATTGGGTTTAATTTTTATGAGAAATAAAGTATACCCAATAAAATATTCTAAAATCATCTATAATAATTAAACTATATTTATTTCCTATAAGATAAGAAATTTGAGTGGGACCATACAAGTAAAGATGCACTAACTAAAAGGGTCAGTTAGAACTTATCTAATTAGTCAGTATAAATGAATCATGATTTTATTTCCCCTTCATGTAGGACTCACACACATGAAACTTATATTTCTTTAAAAAGGGTAATTATAAAACTCTCTCATGCTTATAGATTTTTTGTTACTGTAAATTTACATATCCAATTTGTACATGCCATAGTAAAATATTATTATATATTACATTTAAACACTTTACATGTTGAAAAATTAGTTCAGTGAGGTTAAAAGTATAACTATTTTCCTTATGGTTAGCATAAAATAATAATAAATCATTCAAAAAAGTAAAAAATTATAATTTTGAAATTCCACTATCATTATGTCGTTATAAAATTGAGATATGATTATTATATTATATTGTAAACTGTAAACATAAGATATTTTAAAAATAATAATAGAGTTATAAAAACTATATTCTATAAAACATTATAACTTTCCTTGGTAATTATACCAAAAATTAATAGTGCCTACATTAAATTTTTTATAAGAGATAAATTTTGAACGGACTCTATCATATTCCTAAAGAACCCACTATCCTTTTACTATTCATCATTCTTGATACATCCAAGGAATTTTTTCAAAAAATATTAGTAGAATGTTTTGGTACCCATGCTACATTAGTTTTAATAGGATTAGTAAAAAATTACTTAGGTACCCAAAAATATTTTAAACAAGTTCTATAATATCTTTATAAAGTAAATATTTAGAATATGAGTTTTATTAAATCCTAAGTATTTTAGAAATTTGAGTGAAAATTCATTAGCATAATTTCACATCATTCTACATCTAAATCATATAATATTTGAAACACTTACTTTATTACATTTAAAAAAATGTATTATAAAATTTGGGAATTTTTTTGGCATATCCAAAACTAGTTTTATCTTTATTTTATTTCATCATTATCATCACTTTTTCATAATTTTATTTTCCTTGAATAAATGTAAATAGATTTTTCTTAACTTTGAATTTCATTTTTCAGTTTTTAATTCAAAATATGAATAGTTTTAATATATTAATAAACCTATGCATTTGAGTTGGATATAATATTTATATGTTTCTCGTTTTCATTTAAATAAACCTTTTTATCCTTAAAAAATCTTATATTTTATTTTGAGTTCATTATACAAGTTGAAATATTTGAAAATAGCTTTTATAAATCTATCAATTTCTTTATTTAATTCATCAATTGTTGGCTTTTCAAAATCAAAATATTCATTAGAATATTCTTAATAAAAATTAAAACTACTAACATCATTTAAATATTCCATAAAGTACATATTATCTTATTCATTTTCATTTCCATATTCTTCACTAAAATCATATTATTCAATATAACTCCAGCTTATAGCTAAAGAATTTTTCTCTTTCTTTCTGTACTTCTTAACCTTCTTTGTATTTTTTTAATATAGGGAATATTGTATTGATATGACCTCTTCTTATTCACTCAAAAAAATAACCTCTGAAGTATAATAATTATAATTAGTATTAACTTTATTTTCACCTTTTTATTAAACTTCTAATAGTTCCTTATAGGTTAGTTTTCAAAACCTTCCTTTTCATCATTTTGTAAACACCAATGACTTGATGATAGATGTATTCTTTATTACTTTCTTGAAATTCAAAATCAAAAGATTCATAAGAAAAAATATTAATGGATTTTAAATTTATGCCTTTCTTCTTTGGAATATCTTCATTAGATATGTTCTTTAGTTGTAATTCATATTGTATTATTAAACCATTCAGTTCATCTAGATTATATTCCTTGACGTTCTTTCTCTAATAAATGGAAACCTTATTTTCATGTCACATATTAGGTAGAGATATCAAGACTCTTTCAATAATAACATGACTTCATAAGGCTTCTTCAAGAATATTCATTCCATTATCAATTCTAGTAAACCTATAATATATTGATCGATGTTTTCATCCTCTCCCATCTTGAAATCTTTATATATTTTCCAAAGCATTCCAAGATTTGTTCTAATAAAATTATCTAATCCAATGTGAGTAATTTTCAAAATTATCCAAATTTAATGAGTAGTATTATAAGAATATATATGATAAAAAAATATTAATTACACAATAAATAATATTCATAACTTTGTAATTCAAAGCATATTTAAGAGTGTCACTTCCTTTTAGAAAATATGGGTCAGAATCAATTAATTTATAAGGTTTTAACAAACTAGTCCAATAATAAATATTGAGTTTCTTATGTTATTATTCCATTAGAGTCTTTTGAAATCTATATTCAATGCCATCAATGTGATTTTATCTCTATGTAATTCATCCATCATCTAAACATGTTCCTATTATCTTAAAGATCTAGTCCTTAGACTATGAGGTCTAATAATAGGTTAATAAATATAATACAGAATAAATAGAAAAAAACTATTATTTAAAAGTTTAATATCTAATAAAAATTATGGTATCAAAATAAAAGTAATAAAATATAATTATTATTATAGGTTCTAAACTCTAATATCAATTTTGGTATAAGGATAAAAAAATCACAACTATCCTTACAAGTACCGATCTTGGATTCCAATTGTTATGTCATGGTAAAGATGGTAGAATGGTCTATAGGGGGTGAATAGAGTAGTTAAAAATTAAATAATATAATTAAATATATAAGAATAATTAAAGTTAATGTAAATTATCAGAGTCAGTTAATTATTTAAGAAGTGAAAAATTTAAGAACATAGTGATTTTTATAGTTGTTCTAATAAAATTGATCCAACGTCAACTTTCCATAAAACTTAACTCCTTGGAAGGTATAGAATAACCTAAATACATGACTTTTAAAGGGTGACCACAATATGATTACAACATATATTTTCTAATGGAGGCACAAGCACACAACGACACTAAATTTTAATGGGGATTCAAAACCCAATTACAACACTAACTTTTAAACCCTGAGTCACAACTAAAAACTAACCTTTTTAATGAGGTAAAACCTAATGATGTATTTTTAGCCTAGGATTCATATATTCATTATAATAATTATTTTTTAAAGGAAAATCATTAACAAAAATAAAATTTTAAGTATAGTAGAACTATAGATAGACTTACAAATAGACTCAGAGAGTCCAGGTCAAGGTAGTAGATATGGATAGTTGAAGCACAAAAAATGTTTTTAGAGTAGTATATTAGTCATTATATTCAAGGCAGTAAATAAGGTATAAATTTTTTTTATTCCTTAATATTTGACAAGAAAATTGTTAAAAATCACAATGGATCATAAAAATATTTCAGTGGTTCAGTAGGTTGTAGCAGGTATGATTGTATAAATAGTTTTATAATCACTTATTATAAATCATTTCTTATTTTAAATAAAGTCTTCAGTAGTGATAAAGTAGTCAATAATGGTTATAATGTTTCAAAAATAATAATAAAGTCATCATAATTATCTCCATGATTTTTCATTCAAAAAATCAGTCATTCTCATAATTATTGAGTGAATCATAACAAACTACTTAAAAGTTTACTAATTAATAAAATTATATTTATGAATGTTAAAAGTCTTTGAAATATACTCCATAATAATCAATCAAGGTATCATATGAAACTCGCAACTTATTTTCCTTCTAAAAAATTAAAAAATAAAATATCTTTCCAAAAACATACAGTAGATACAAAAAAATAAACGCATATAAATTCAACATTATACATGAAAAAATTGCTTTGAATATGATCATTATATGTAAAAAATAATTTAGACTTAAATAAATTAGTGTAATCATAAAATAATAATAAATATAAAATATATATCCCAAAAGTTAATTTTCATGTAAATATATTTTCATATAATCATAAATATATGTAAGAAACTTTTTTATAAACATGACTTCACATAAGAGAAATTTCATGTAATGGTAACTCAATATATACACAAATGAAAAATTATGATTTTATAATCTGCATAGATGTAATCTAAATTTACATAAAGTTAATAACAGATTATCCAAAGATAAACAAAATGGAAAACTCATTTTCATAAAGGTAAAATAGACTTGTGTAAAGGTTATAAAAACTTTCAAAAAAGTAAATTATTTTCATATAAAGGTAAAATACAACTACATAAGGGTAAACAAGTATTATTAAATACTTAATAACATAAGATTTATATAATTAAAAAAATGTATAAACATTAATCACATAAATATAGACTATTAAAATGATAAAAAAATTGAAAAATTATAATTATAAAATTATGAATTTAGTAAATAATTAAACGATTAAATTAAAAAACATTATTTTCTTCTATATATAGTGAAATATTCAAAAATAATAATACATTTATAAAACTCATGTTAGAGAGAATAAATAAAATGATGTATTTGTAATTATTAAAACAATAATTTGGATCAAGGAGCCACTTCAATATAATTTCCTACTTTTGATAGATATAGAGTAACTCGAATGACCAGAAGAAGTAGTGACACTTAGTGAATCAAAAGAATGAAAATTAGAAATTGATGAATAAATTCCTTTATTAGAATCCAATATAACTTGGGAATTGATAGATTTATCATAAGGGAAATTATTACTTGATAATAATTTGGTTTACCTTTTTAAGGAATAAGTTGATGGAAAAAACATTTAAAAAAACAACTCATAGTAAAGTGATTTAAACAAAATGAATGAGTTGATTTCTCAAAGATATTATCACTAGTAATTAAAAATTAATCTATCTGGATAATTTTAAACATGTTGGAATCCAATGATATATACTTAGAAAAATTTAATACAAAGAGATCCTTCCTTAATGGATATTTAGGGGTATAAATTTATGTGAAGCAACCAGTAGGTTTCACAGAGGATGGTAACTAAAAATATTTTTGTAAATTGAAGAAAATTATTTATGGGATAAATAAAATTTCAAGAAAATGGAATCAAACTTTTGAAGGTTTTATGTAAAAATTAGGATTTAGATGGTTAAATTAAAATCATTGTTTTTACCATAAGCAATGGGATTATGGTACATTCATCGTAATTTTCTTTTTTCTTTATTACGTATTGTTGGTGGGTCTAGAGGTTTCATGGATTTAGGATCTCAAGAGTAAGTTATCTTAAATATTTGAAATGAAGGATCTTGGACATGTCAAGATGATTTTAGGGATGGGGATAAAGAGGGATATGAAATTTGATACTTTGGTGTTATCCCATAAAGACTACATTTATAATATCATGGAAAATTTTGGAATGACCAAGTAATCTCATTTCAAACCCTCTTGTCATACACTTAAAATTATCTAAGTCATACGCCCCAATAATGGAATAAGATAGATAGAATACCATGAAGGTTTCATTTGAATCATATATTTGAGGTTTTATATATTTGATGAATTTTACATGGATGGACATTTCTTTTGTAGTGGGAGTAATAAGTCACTTTACACCAAACCCTGGATGGGAACACTAGGAAGACATCAAATGGATAATTCGATATTTTAAAGGATCAGAATATGTTTCTTTGTGTTTTGGGGAGGAAGATATATTATAAGGATTTTTGGATGTGGGCTTCATTGGAGACTCAGACACCCATAATAGCCTGATTGGTTTTGTATTCACTTGTAATGGGAAAATGATAAATTAGATTTCATGGTTGTATAATATTTTCAATTTAAGTACAATAGAATCATGGTATATAGCTATAATGGAAGTAGAGAATGAGGTAGTTTGGTTGATGTAATTTCTAAAGTATCTCAGTATAATTCTTGAGGGAGGAGTTTTATTTTTTGATAATCAAAATTTGATTCACCTATCATGGAATCTAGTGTTCCATTCATAGGATAAGCACATTGACCTAAAGTACCACTTCATCAAAAACATAAGGGGGGAAAAACCGTTAGACCTAAATTACATAATTTAGATCCAAAATTTCTTAGACATGTTCACTAAAGAATTATTTCAATAAACTTTGAGGTGACATCATGACTTAGTGGGAAATATGAGAATATAAAGATAATGTAGAACATTTCATGTTGTTAAGGAAGGAATTTATTTTGTTTTTCTAAAGTGTTGAAGAGTTTCCAAGGGTTCCCTGGAATATTATTCAAGTGGGAGATTATTAGGATGTGAAGAATTTTTCTATTCATCATATTCGGGTCACCATATTTTTAGTTACTGAAATTTGAATCAACTCAATGTGCAAAAAATGGAAATAGAACCTCTCTAGGAGGCAATGGAACCATAAAAAGTTTGTATCTTCTAATGAAAACATGGAGGTCCAAACAATTTGGTGAACAAAAGTCTCTAGAATGATGTTTCTAGAATATTTCATTGAGTAAAGTAATTGAATTAAAAATAGTTGTTGGAGATCACCAGTTGCATACCAAATGGAGGAATATCAATGAATGTTGGAAGCCAGTGTAACAAGGATGGCTAGATAAGTACTCCTATAAAATGAATTAGGGGCCTTATTGAACATGTTACAGTCATATAAGGATATTTACAACACTATTAGGGAGATAATTAGTATTGTTATACTTTTACTCTGATTTTACATCATCCATTTATCACCTATTCACTTATTTAGTGACTAGATCCCTATATCTTTATCTTTCCTTTAGTCAGTAATTAGATTTAGAATATTAAAGAAACATAAGAAGACACCAAGGTTTGTTAATGAGGTTTGCCTCCCTAAGGATGAATACATCCCTAATACATTGTAGTTATTATCCCATGTGTGTATCTTAATTCTTGTTATCAAAGAAAACATGAGAGAGATTGTGACCTTAAACTTGTTATCATAGCACCAACCAAGTATAGATAAAGTGAAAGATTATTATAACTTTATACAAGAGGATATAGTTTCAATTCCTTGAAGTGGGATTTCTAGTATTAGATCATGTCTCTCTTGGACTATATGAATGATCTTATTCCCTCAATGCAGTTATCAAATGGGATACCTCAATGTTCTTTATACTTCTATTATATGGCGATTGTATGTTGGTTACCACAACTTCTCATCTTGGGTGCAGTCAGATGAATAACAACCAAACTCACATCATTCTATCTTTATTCTTCAGTTCACAGGTAAACCTCTCCTCATGTGGCACTACCTTTTTCAGATACTTTGTTATGCAAGTGATCAGTAGTAGTGATGGTCAGAAACTCTTCTCTCCTTCTTCTTCTTCTTTTTCTTCAGTGAATAATAATGGAACTAGGTCCCTTCCTTAATTATTTTGAATTTTATAATATCTTAGGTTCTTAAATAAGAGATAATCTATCTTTAAATTTTAATTCATGATAAAAATATATTTAAATATATCAAGAATAGTTGTAGTAGTATCGATCCTTTCTCATATTTGAACCCCAATAATATTCTCACACTTTTAAACTCCTCAAATCTCAAAATTCAAGCCACCATATTATTCGGTCTTCATAAAGACTAGGAAATCAGTTTATATAATTATCAGTATTAAAATCTCATCAAATCTAAGACTTTAAACTCGTGAATATTTTATTTTAAATTTAGTAATAGACTCATCTTATTTCCTACTTCTTTATATAAAATCTATTTGAAAAAATTCATATATGCATATAAAACATACATATTTTATTTGTATTCAAACCTCCATAATTTTATGATCTTTCTTATTCTTTAGTAGAAATAATCATGGGAAAATCATTTTTTTTGATATTTAAACTTGAAATCATGGTTTAGATTCATAAAATTTGGCTATTATAAGTATTTTAAAAAGACTTACAATCTAAAGACATATTCTAAGAAACATACCACCAGATATGTACACAGAAGACTTATGATTTGGAACAAAGGCTTATTCTTGGATAAAGACATATAATGGGTTAAAGTTTTATGATTATATTAAAGACTTAATATGTGTCAGAAATTCATATGATATTCTTATTAATATTATTCTTCATAATAGATTATGTCATGGATCCCTCTTCTTTGGCGTGGAACAAATCTCAGTAACCCATCTTTTCCTTCAATTGGTTCTCTTTTAATATTTGATTCGATATTGATTATGTGTTGGATCCTCATGTTTTATTAATGAATAAAATCACAAAAACATCATCTGAATTAATTACCCTTTTATTTATTCAAAATATAAATTCTGTAATCTCAAATTTTCATCATGTAGATTTCCAAAAATTATCTAAGTCTTGGATCGATGGTGACTTTCAAGATCGATTGTATGAAGTGTTTGGTCAGATTGAGCACATGACCTAACTAGATTGACTGCATGTACAAACTAATGCATAATATCACTTTTCTTATGGTTAAATGCTACAACCTTCATGCATACAGTCGCTTGATTTATGTTTACACAGGATGAATTCATGAATACATAGGCAAGTAAGATGATACTTACGTAGACTAGATACTTAGCTAGTTTTCTAGATTTCTTTCAAATCTCTTCAAGGTTATCCAAACTCAACTTTGGACTTCACATACCATCATCTAAATATATTTTCACAAGGATGGAACTTTTCTTTTCCATAGATATACTTGAACTAGATATACATGTGAAATAAAAATAAATAATATCTTCATACCAACTTTTCCATCAAGTGAGTGATTCTTTAATTATCCATTGACAAAAACATCAACACTCAAAACACCATTTCCATCCATGAATGGATCTATAGTAATCTTCAATGTCAGTACTTCCAATTTCATATAAATATGAAAATATATAACAATTTCTCCATTTTTTACATCTCTAACCCGCATCCATCATTCATAATTTAATAAACATAGGCATCTATACTTGGGATACCTTCTTATTTAATATTAAGCTTAGTGTCTTTAACTTCCTTCCAAAAATTTCCCCTTTAAATATTGAAAAAAAAATTAAAAAAAACACAACAGAAAATGGGTGAAGCAATATCCCCTCTTTTTATTTGTTTTCAATACTAAACAGAAAATGTTACGTCAATGTTGTAATATCCTGACCTGAAAATCCACCCGAACAATGTTAAACAGGTTGGTCGTTACTGACATTAGGTTCACCTCCCTGGATGCCAAAGGCTGCCGACTAGAAGCGAGGGTGTAATAAGTATAGTGGGGAGGCTATACCCTCTGAGAAGGAGGAAAATATAGGTACTGGACGGATTATAACAATAAAAAATGCAGCAAGAATAAATGACTTAGCATACTCGAACCAGACCTGTATGGTATAAGCACATCCAATATCAATAAACAGCGGAAGAAAAATATAAACAAGTGCAGAAAAAAATAAATAGAACAGCATTTTGAACACCACTTATAAAAACTACTGAAACAAAAAATAATGCATCCATAGCATGCCACACATGTCAATATAAAAAGGGATCCAATTTCTAACCAACGGTAGCTACAATAGTAAAGTAAGCATGATGATATAGTAATGAAACTAAATAGAAGTAAAACTACAGTTAATCAAGACCTCAAAGTCCATACCAATCTCCATGCTAAACAGCACTATGATCTAGCTCCTGAGGGTAATCATTTTCATGTACATAAAACCATAAATTTTACACGCATCCTGAAGAGCACATGTAGGGTGTGAGATGAATCTCAATAGGATACCACATAATGGTGTGTACCTAGTATATGTGTTTAAGCAGGCATGCATTTATAAGAAAATCAATAGTATGTTTCATAATCAAACACAAACTCCAATGGTGCTCAGCATCCGCCAAGGAGTATCACCTGCTTCATCCAACTTCGGATCTCAGTAACACAACCTAGCACCATGTGCCTCCTGACACCTCGTGTCTCAAATACCGACGTCCTGAAGGCATGCCCAAGAAATAGTAACCCGGCACCGTTTTCCTCCTGACACCTCGTGTCTCAAGTACTGACGTCCCATAGGCACGCCCAAGTAGTAGTAACCTGGAACCATGTGCTTCCAAACACCTCGTGCCTCAATTACTGATGTCCCATAGGCACACCCAAACAATCTTAAGGCTCCTCACCTTCTACATGGCTTCCATGGAAAGCACCCCCCAACCATAATCACCAAACCGAAACTACGGGAGCCTCTACCCACATGAGCATTCAAACTCACCTCATCATGGAGTCTACCTATGTGCACATGACCCAAAGTCATGGGTGAGAGGTAATAACCAAATATAGAACCCATTACACAACCTATATGGAACCTCGAGGCCCTACTGTTTCTCAGAATCTAATGGCCTTGTCATCCAAATAACCTAGGACATGCCCAACCTGACTGTCACACTGCCTCAATCTGACGTCCATGACACCCAATCCCATGGTCAAAACACCCAAATAATCTGGGCCAATACCAACCTAGATCAACATCATTCAAGAATATTCGGGTCACGCCCAACACAACCCAAAGGTTCCAGTATATATCATTCATCAATTACATATTTATCACATTTAAACAAATCACATAAATAGTAAAAACAATCTAAATAGTTGAATTGTACTAGCACAACGGCTATCACACAGTAGTACTGAGGTCTTGAATGCCTATAACAAGCCTAATCATGCTTTACCAAATTAAAAATACCAATTTAAAAACAAAACAGGCCAATTATAACCATTTTGGCACCACGGGCTAAAATGTCCCAATGAGCGTCGGCCTCTTGCCCAGCCTTGCTCAAGAAATTTAAGCAATATGGTATTCCAAAAGGCATCCCATGGGTCTGAAAATTGATTCAATATACAATAATAGCCATAACAGGGTCTCGCTCAAAGCACCTGAAGATGCACCAAAGGTCGTGCCACTCAAATGTCCACGAAAACACAAAAAATGGTATGCATCACCTACCTCATACTAGTACGATGATCCTCCTCCAGTATCAGCTTCTAATTTAGTCTAAAAACATGGTAGATCTACAAAATAGAGCATAAATGCTAAACAGTCAATAAATAAGTCTAGAATGGAAATCAAGAAGGAAGGTTCAATAGGAATCAATATCTCACCTATGGGGTACCAATGGATCAAATGTTGTTCAAATATGACTTAAGATAAAGACCTGGGAGGTGTTTGAAGTCCTTTCCAACTTGGTTTGCGAAACCCAGTAACCCCCACTGCCCACTACCTCAAAAAGAAGATAATGCCCATTTTAAGTAAAAAAAGAAACTAAATAGGTTATATATAGGTATACACACCATTTATACCATTTAATTTTTCCAATAATGGTTGTTTTTTCACCGACTTACTTTGTCGACCTACCGACATGACTACACAGCATGTACTATGGCGTACACAACGTGTAGTTGGTTTTTCCCTTATTCATTTCTGACTTCCCCATGCGTCATGTATGTCCCTTACACATGGATAGACTACATGGAATGTACTAGGAGTAAATAAAACATGCTTGGTTAGACCTCTCTACATGTCCAACATGCCTACATGCCATGTATGGCCTTCACACGCGGCCACAGTACACAGTGTGTACCTAGAACTACATGGTGTGTAACCCCTAAATCATGCCATGTTCCCAGTTTTAGTCCATAAACACTCAGTCTCCCCTGTTTTCTCAAAAATAGCTCAAAATAGAAAAAAAAAAGAAACTTGTTCCTTAAAGTAAGAACTGGGTTCTTATAAACTTCCCCCCTTAAATCAATTCATCCCTAAATTTCCCTTCCAAGGTTGGAGAAGAAAAACTTCAGATAACTTTAGCCTCAAAACTCTAATCAAAAAGAGGTTCACTGACTTGTTTCTAAACCCATGGACCTCTTGTGACTCATTGTCACTCCTACACCTCATAAGGTGCTCCTGTGTTACTTACAAAACTCATTCAAGTCCCACACCGCATCGTTGACTACCTCAACGAGGTCCTAGATCTGATGGATTCTCAAAAAAACCCGGTTCCATGCACCTCAAGTAACTCGCGTCATCAATGATCCTATGCCCACGGCACCTCATATATATATATATATATATATATATATATCATGCACCCGAAATGGTGCCAATACCACTAACCAGAACCTAGACTGACCAAATAAATCTTGTGCACCTCATGCACTCAAAATGAACATGCCTTAATAGGCCAGGAAAAAAATAAAACAAGAAAATCATGGTCACGCTCGTGGCATGCCTCTAACTTTCATCAGCTCACCAGCATACTCAACCCTTGGCAGCTCTACAGCATGCACCTAGCCTCACACACGGCTACCTGAAACTTGTCCTCCCTACGGTGTTGCACCAGTCACCAACCATTGACCCCATGGTTGGGTCCCACTATCTCTTCCATGTCCTTCATGAGAATTTGAACCTTGGATACTATCACCTGGTGTTGATCATAATCCGACCTCGGATGCCATAGTCTGTTCTGGTCCGTGCCTGCCAGCTATCTGAGAAGGCTTCTTGCAAAACCTCTCGAGATGCATGACCTTTCCACATGCCCGAAACTCATTTGGAGGCTTGTCACACTGATTCTGTACATGACCTAGCTACCCACACTAATAGAAAACCACTGTTGAACTCTCGCTAGGGGTTCTGGCTAAATCATTGGCCAGACCGACCTATTGGAACTCATCCTGACCTCATTTCTTGCTATCTGAACCATCACCTAAAACTGACGTCCAACTCAAACGGGACCTATCCATCAAGTTTACCTTTTCTATGAGAACATAATTCACCACCTATGAGAACATGGAAAGCCTAAAGATGTTTAAAAACACCCAGACGGTGTGTCGTAAGTCATCTTCAAAGTGCATCACCCTTGAGGTGTCATCGCTTACCATACCTGGTGCAAAGCAAGACAGCTCAGTGAAAGTAGAAGCTTAGTCCATGACATACATGTCACCCTACTGAAGGCTCAAGAACTCCTAATCTCTCTTCGCCCTCAGCATCTCTAGGAAAAAGTGCTCGAAAAACCTATCCTCAAAGTCTTTCTAGGTCAGTCCCTCGTGTCTGCGACCCTGAACCTACACATCCCACCAGCACTTCACCGGTCCTCTGAGAATGTACGTCACCAACTTCACCCTCCACCCAAGAGGTGTCTCAAACTACTCAAAGATCATTTGAATTCTCTCTATATAATTAAAATTAACCTATAGAACACCCTTACCCTATAAAAGTGGTGGGTGTTGTGACTAGAACTCCCACATCAGATACGCCATAGAGGGCTTTGCCCCCTGCTCACCTCTATCAATCCCCTGTAAAACACGTACTAGGATAGAACGAAGCTAATTGTCGAGCCACAGACTGAATGTTGTCAAACCTAGCAGCTACCCTACATGAACTAGATCATTTCCCTAAGCTTTTACCTGTGGATCATGCTCTGCCTGACCCTCAGGGGTTTGAACCTGATCATGCTCCTACGGTATTGTATCATCACCAAACTGACGCTCCATCTGAGCCGTCTAAGAGGAACTTGTTGAATACCATAAATGTTCAGACATCCCATATATATAAATATATATATATATATATATATATATATATATATATGTATATATATATAACATAGATAAGGAAAGAAGCAAAGAGGTGGCATGTAAAAACCACAGCGTGGACCTGGTCTGACACACGGCTTCCTGAAGCATGTCCTCCCTGCGGTGCTACACTAGTCACTAGCCACTAACCCCACAGCTAGGTCCCACTATCTCTACCATGTCCTTCGCATGAAACTAAACCTCAAATACCACCACCTGGTGTTGATCCTAATATGAACCTGAATGCCATAGTTTGTCCTGGTCCCTTTCTACTGGTTATCTGAGAAGACTGCCTGCACATCCCACCAGCGCTTTGTCGGTCCTCTGAGCATGTACATCACTAACTTAACCCTATGCCCTAGAGGCATCTCAAGCTACTCGAAGATCATTTTCATGCTCTCCATCCAGTTCTCATCCACCTTTGGACCACCCTCACCCTGGAAAAGTGGTGGGTGATGCGACTGGAACTCCCATCTCAGATATTCCATAGAGGGATCTGTCCCATGTTCACCTCTGTCAATCCCTTTTAAAACACATACCAGGCTAGAACGAAGCTGCTCGTCGAGCCACACCCCGAACGCTGTCAAGCATGGCAGATTCTCTGCCTGTACTGGATCATGTCCCTAAGCATATACCTACAACTCATGCTCTACCTGGCCCTTAGGGGTCTGAACCTGATCATGCTCCTGCGACACTGTATCATCACCCACCAGACTCTCCTTCTAAGTCATCTAAGAAGAACCCAATGAATACCATAAATGGTCAGAAAGCCCATATATATAACAATATCTATATATATAACACAAATAAGGAAATAAGTAAAGAGTTAGTGTGTAAAAACTACCCTTACTCTCCCCAACCGCAACCATGCCCTTGGAATCCCAAACCCACAGCCTCCTTACCCGCCCTCAATAGAGCCAAGTGTCAAAAGTACCTTGGGCCATGCTTGTCCTGACAACCATCATTGCCTAAAACTGATGACTGAGTCACCTAATCCTAATTATCAACATCACCTATGTCATAGTACCTTCCTTCTCATATACGATCCAGGCCCAAATCTCATGTCATATGTAATTTTACATAATTTAAAGCATAAAATATCACATTGTAATAAACAAGAAATTCTATTAGTAATTTCACCTTCCACATTTCAAAAGTATCTATAGCATAACAATTGATATTATTCACGTGGTATAATCACTTAACAAAGCATATGTGTATATATGAAATTGAAATACCCTAAGAATTTTTCTATCAAAAGACAAGAAAATTCATCTTGCCTTGTCAGACCAAGGTCTAATTCTTTCTACCTTACCTCACTGGGTCAAGGATCACATATCACAGCCAATAATATCACACACCAAGTGAGACACCAAGGTAGAAATCACATAAATAGTAATATAAGAAAAATAAAAAGAGCAATTCCCACCCAAGGTAACTTGGTTCATCCCTCTTACCTGGGGCTACCGGCACCCAACCACAAGCTAGAAACATAGTTCCAATAACAACCTATCTATAGTATATCATATCTCAAATTGTAAAACAGGTAGAAATAAAAAGGCAGTATCGATCTCATTAGTAGTTAGTCAAAAGTTTCTACTAAATCCATATCAAGAACAACCTCCTCTGATACCACTTTGTAACGTCTCGACCTGAATATCCACCCAAACAGTGCTAAACGGGTTGGGTCTTACTGACCTTAGGCGCACCTCCCCGAATTCCAAAGGATTCTGGATAGTAGTGAGGGTGTAATAGGTATAGTGTGGAGGCTATACCCTCTAAGAAGGAGGAAAATAAAGGTATTGGTCTGAGTATAATAATAAAAAGTGTAGGGAAAGTAAATGACTTAGAATACACGAACTAGATCAGCATAGCGGAAGCACATCCAATATAAATAAATAGCATAAGAAAAATATAAACAAGTGAAGTGGAAAATAAACAGAACAGCATGATGAACACCACTTATAACAACTAATGAAACAACAAATCGTGCATCCATAGCATGTCACACATGTTAATATAAAAAGGGATCCAATGGATAACCAACAATAGCTATAATAGTAAAGTAAGAATGAGGATATAATAATGAAACTAAAAAGAAGTAAAACTCCAGCTAAGCATGACCTCAAGGTCCATACCAGCCTCCTTTCCAAAAAGAACTATGATCTATCTCCTGAGGCTGATCCTTTTCTTGTACGTAAAACCATAAAATCTACATGGTTCTGAAGGTCCTATGTAGGGTGTGAGATGAATCTCAATAGGATACCACCCAAAGGTGAATTCCTAGTATAGGTGTTTAAGAAGGTATGAATTTATACAAAAATCAACATTACAATGCATAATCAAACACGAATTCCAATGGTGCTCAGCATCCACCAAGGAGTATCACCTGCTTCGGCCAACGCTGGATCTCAGTCATGCAACCCAGCATCATGTGCCTCCTAATACCTCGTGTCTCAAGTAACAACATCTCGAAGTAATGCCCAAGCAATAGTAACCTGGCACCATGTGCATCCTCACACCTCGTGTCTCCAGTACCGACGTCCCTTAGGCACACCCAAGCAGTAGTAACCTGGAACCATGTGCCTCGCGACACCTCATGTCTCAAGTACCGATGTCCCATAGGCACGCCCAAACAATCTTAAGTATCCTCACCTTTCACATGTCTTCCACGAAAAGCACTCCCAAACCATAATCACCTAACTGCAACTATGGGCGCCTCTACCCACACGAGCGATCAATACCACCTCATCATGAAGTCTACCTGTGTGAACATGACCCAAAGTCATGGGTGAGAAGTAATCACAAAATATAAAACCCAATACACAACCTCTCTGGCACCTCATGCCCATACGACCATGTATCTTAGAATCTGATGGCCTTTCCATCCAAGTAACTCAGGCCATGCCCAGCCTGACAGTCACACTGCCTGAATCTGAAGTCCACGACACCCAATCCCATGGTCAAACCACCCAAATAATTTGGGCCAAGCCCAACCTATGATCAACATTATTCAATAATTTATGGGCCATGCCCAACACAACCCAAAGGTTCTAGCATATGAAATTGAGAAATTACATATTTATCACATTTAAATAACTCACATAAAAAGGAAAAACAATTTAACAGTTGAATTGCACTAGCCCAACAGCTATCACACAACAGCACTGACGTCTTCAATGCCTCTAAAAAGCCTAATAATGATTTATAAAATCAAACATACCAGTTTAAAAGAAAAGTAGACCAATTATAACCATTTTGGTACCCCGGGCCAAAATTTCCCAATGAGCGTCGGCCTCTCACCCAGCCTTGCTCAAGAAATTTAGGTAATAGGGTGTTCCCAAAGGCATCCCATGGGTCTAATTATTAATTCAATATATAACAACAACCATAACAGAGTCTCTCTCAAAATACCCAAATATGCACTAAAGGATGTGCCACCCAAATTTCCACAAAAACAAAAAAAAAGGTATTCACCACCTACATCATACTAGTACGATGATCCTTCTCTAGTATAAGCTTCTAATTCTGTCTAAAAACATGGTAGATCTATAAATCAATCATAAACGATCAACAGTTGATAACTCAGTCAAGAATGGAAATTAAGAATGAAAGCTCAAGAGGAATCAAGATCTCACCTATGGGGTTCCAATGGATCAAACTGTGTTTGAATCCAGCTTAAGACAAAGACTCGGGAGGTGTTTGAAGTCCTGACCGACTTGGTTTGTGAAACCCAGTGATCCCCACTGTCTACTACCTCAAAACAAGGATACTATCCATTTTAAGTGAAAAAAAGAAACTACACGGTGTGTATATAGGTATACATGCTTTGTATACCATTTAATTGTTCCAATGACTACTGTTTTTCCACAGACTTACTTTGTCGACCTTCTAACATGACTACACGGCATGTACTAGGGTGTACACGGTGTGTAGTTGGTTTTTCCCCTATTCCTTTACGACTTCTCCACACACCATGTATATCCCTCATACACGGCTAGACTACATGGCGTGTACTAGGAGTACACAGTGTGTACTAGGAGTACACAGCGTGTACTTGGTTAGACCTCTCTACCCAAACAACACACCTATACGCCGTGTATGGCCTTTACACATGGCCATGTTACACGACATGTACATGGAACTACATAGCATGTGACCCTTAAATCATGCCTTGTGCCCAGTTTTAGTCCATAACCACCTAGTATCCCATATTTTCTAAAAAAAAGCTCAAAACAGAAAGAAAAAAACTCATACCTTAAAGTAAGAACTGGGTTCTTACAAACATCCCCCCTTAAATAAATTCATCCCTAAATTGACCTTATAAGGGCGGTGAAGAAAAACTCTAGATAACTCTAGCCTCAAAACTCAAATCAAAAAGAGGTTCACTGACCTGTTTCCGAACCCATGGTTCTCTTTTGATGCATCATCACTCCTGCACCTCATAAGGTTCTTTCATGACACTTACGACACCCATTCATATCCCACACTTCATCGGTGTCTGCCTTAACAAGGTCATGTATATGATGGATTCTCAAAATGAAACCAGGTGTGATTCACCTCAAGAAACCCGCATCATCAATGCTCTGATGGCCACGACACCTCATATATGTATATATATCATGCACCTGAAATGGTCCCAATCCCACTAGCCAACACCTGGTCAGTCCAAATAAATCATGTACACCTCATGCACTCAAAATGGAAATTCCTTAACAAGCCATTCCAAAATGAAAACAAGAAAATAATTCCCATGCCCGCAGTGTACCTATGACTGCCATTAGCTCACCAGCCTTATCAGCCCCTAGAAGCTCCACAGTATGCACCTAGCAAGACACATGGTTGCCTGAAGCCTGTCCTCCCTATGGCGTTGCACCAGTCACCGGCCACTGACCCCATAGTTGGGTCCCACTATCTCTCCCACATCCTCTACGTGCAGTTGAACCTCGGCTATTACCACTTGGTTCTGATCCTGATCTGACCTCAGTTTCCATAGTCTGTCCTAATTCCTCCCTTCCGATTGTCTAAGAAGGCTTCTTGAAAAACCTCTCGAGATTCTTGACATGTCCATATGACTGACACACCTTTGGTGGCTTTTCACCCTATGTCCAGCCATGCTCTAGTTTTCCACACTTAAATCAAACCACTGTCGAACTTTCACGAGGGTGTCTATTTGAGTCCTTGGCAGGACCATCCTACTGGAAATCATCCCAACATCGTTTCCTGTTATCTAAACCATCACCTAAAACCACCACCTGGCTCAAACGGGACCTATCGGTCAAGTTTCCCTAGGCTATGAGCACATAATTCACCACCTATGATAACTAAGAAATCCTAAAGATGTTTACCTGCACTTGGATGGTGTTTTGTAATCCATATTCAAAGCGCCTCACCCTCGAGGTGTCATCGCTTACCATACCTGGTGCAAAGCGATATAGATGATAGAAATTAGTTGCATATTCCATGATGGACATGTCACCCTGTTAAAGGCTCAAGAACTCCTGAGCTCTTTCTTCCCTCAGCGCCTATGGGAAAAAGTTCACGAAAAACCTATCCTCAAAGTCTTTACAGTTCAGTCCCTCATGTCTGCAAGCTTGAACCTACACATCCCACTAGAGCTCTGTTGGTCCTCTGAGCATGTACGCCGCCAACTTGACCCTCTTCCCTAGAGGTGTCTCAAGATAATGAAAGATAATCTTTATGCTCTCTATCTAGTTCGCAACCACCTATGGACCACCCCCACCCTGAAAAAGTGGTGGGTGCTACAACTGGAACTCCCACGTCAGATATTCCATAGAGGGATCTATCCCCTTCTCACCTCTATCAATCCCCTGTAAAATACATACCAGGATAGAATGAAGCTTCTCGTCAAGCCATGCCCGAATGCTGCAAAATCCGGCAACTGCCCTACCTGCACTGGATCATGTCCCTGAGTCTGTACATGTGGATCATGCTCTGCCTAAACCTCAGGAGTCTGAACCTAATCATGCTCCTTGGGAATTGTATCATCACCCAGCTAACGATCCATCTGATATGTCTAAGAGGAACTCTCTGAATACCATAAGTGGTCAGACATCCCATATATATAACAATATCTTTATATATAATGCATATAAGGAAAGCAGTAAAGAGGTAGCGCATAACAACTGCATCATGAACCTGGCCTGACACACGGCTGCCTAAAGCTCGTCCTCCCTACGGTGCTGCACCAGTCACCAGCCAATGAACCCATAGCTAGGTCCCACTATCTCTGAAACATCCTCCATGTGCAGTAGAACCTTAGCTACCATCACTTGGTGTCGATCCCGATCTGACCCCAAACACCATAATCTGTCCTGGTCCCTGTCGGCCGGCTATCTGAGAAGGCTACCTGCAAAACCTCTCAAGATGCCTGACCTATCCATTTTCCCAACACTCCTTTAGATTATTTTCACACTAAGTCCAAACATGCCCTGGATTCCCACATTAAAAGAAAACAACAGTCGCACTTCCATGAGGGGCTCTAGTTGAGTCCTTAGCCTGATTGCCCTACTGGAACTCATCCCGACCTCATTCCCTACTATCTGAACCATCACCTGAAACCACTGCCCAACTCAAACAGGACTTATCCATCAAGTTTCCCTCGACTATGAGTGCCTGATTCACCACCTCTAAGAATAATGCAGGCCTAAAGATGTTTACTTTCACCCATATGACATGTCGTAATCCATATTCAAATTTCCTCACCCTCGAGGTGTCATTACTTACCATACCTAGTGAAAAGTGAGATAGATTAGTGAGAGTAGATGTATAGTCTATGATGGAAAGGCCACCCTGCTAATGGCTCAAGAACTCCAGATCTCTCTCTGCCCTCAATATCTCTGAGAAAAAAGTGCTCAAAAAACCTATCCTCTAAGTATTTCCAGGTAAGTCCCGCATGTGTGTGAGCCATAACCTACACCTCCCACCAGTGCTAAGCCGGTCCTCTGAGCATGTACATCGCTAACTTGACCCTCTGCCCTGGAGGCCTCTCAAGCTACTCAAAGATAATTTTCATGCTCTATATCTAGTTCATAGCCACTTGTGGACCACCCTCACCCTGGAAAAGTGGTGGGTGATGCGACTGGAACTCCCATGTCATATAATCCTTAGAGGGATTTGTCCCCTTCTCACCTCTGTAAATCCCCTATAAAACACGTACCAGGCTAGAACGAAGTTGCTCATCGATCCATGCCCCAAACACTTTCAAACCCGACAATTGTCCTACCTACACTAGATCCTTTCCCTAAGCCTATACCTATGGCTCATGCTCTGCCTGACTCTCACAGGTCTGAACCTGATCATGCTCCTATAGCATTGTATCATCACCCACCTAACGATCCATCTGAGCCCTCTAAGAGGAACCTGCTAAATACCAAAAATGGCCATACAACCCATATATATATATAAATATCTATATATATAACAGAGATGAGGAAATAAGTAAAGAGGTATTTTGTAATAACTACCCTTACTCTCCCCAACCGCAACCATGCCCATGGCATCCCGACCCCACAGCCTCCTTACCCTCCCTCAACTGAGGAAAGTATCAAAAGTACCTCAGTCCATGCTCATCTGGACAACCATAGTTGCATCAAACCGAAAACTGATTCACCCAATCCTGATGATCAAAATCACCTATGTCAAAATACCTGCCTGCTCATATACGAGCCTGGCCCAAATCTCATTCTACATGCAATTTTAAATAATTTAAATCATGGAATATCACATTCCAATAAACAATAAATTCTATTAGTAATTTCCCCTTCCACATTTCAAAAGCATCTATAGCATGAAAATTGATATTATTCAAATGGTATTATCACTTCACAAAGAATATGTGCAGATATGAAATTGAAATACCTTAAGAATGTGCCTATAAAAATCCATGAAAACTCGCCTTTTCATGCTGAGCCAAGGTCCAATTCTTTCTCCCTTACCTCACCAGGTCAAGGATCACATATTAAAACCAATAATATCACACACCAAGTGAGCCACCAAGGTTGAAATCACATAAACAATAATCTGAGCGAAATAAAAACAGAAATTCCTACCCAAGGTAACTTGGTTCATCCCTCATACCTGGGGCTACAGGCACCCAATCACAAGCTAGAAACCCAGTTCCAATAACAAGCTATCTCCAGTCTATCATATCCCAAATAGTAAAACTAGTAGAAATAAAAATGGAGTCTCGATCTCATTAGTAGTCAGTCAAAAGCTGCTACTAAATCCCTATCAAGAACAACCTCCTCTGATACCACTTTGTAACATCCTAACCCAAACAGTCACTCAAATAGTGCTAAACAGGTTGGGTGTTACTAAACTTAGGTACATCTCCCCAAACACCAAAGGCTGCAGATAAGGAGAGAGGGTGTAATAATTATAGTGGGTAGGCTATACCCTCTGAAAAGTAGGAAAATTAAGGTAATGGTCCAAGTATAATAATAAAACATGCAGGGAAAATAAAATACTTAGCAGACTCAAACCAGACCCACATAGAGGAAGTACATCCAATGTCAATAAATAGTGGAATCAAAATATGAACAAGTGCAGAAAAAATAAAAAGAACAGCATGCTAAACACCACTTATAACAAATACTAAAACAATAAATCATGCATCCATAGCATGTCACACATGTCAATATGAAAAGGGCACCAATGGAAAACTAATAGTAGCTATGATAGAAAATTAAGCACGCTGATACAGTAATGAAACTAAAAAGAAGTAAAACTCTAGTTAAGCATGACTTCAAGGTCCATACCAATCTCCATACCAAACAGAACTATAATCTAGCTTCTGAGGCTGATCCTTTTCCTATATGTAAAACCATAAATTCTACACGCGTCTCAAAGGGACCGTGTAGGGTGTGAGACGAATCTTAGTAGGATACCACCCAATGGTTCATACCTAGTATAGGTTTTTAAGAAGGCATGCATTTATAAGAAAATCAAAAGTAAGATGCATAATCAAACACAAACTCCAATGGTGCTCAAAAACCACCAAGGAGTATCACTTGCTTCGTCCAATGCTGGATCTCAGTCATGAAACTCGGCACCATGTGCCTCCTGACACCTCATGTCTCAAGTACCGACATCCCTAAGGCACGCCCAAGCAATATTGACTTGGCACCATGTGCCTCCTGACACCTCTTATCTCAAATACCGATGTCACATAGGCACGCCCAAGCAGTAGTAACCTGGAACAACGTGCCTCCTGACACCTCATGTCTCAAGTACTGACGTCTCATAGGAATGCCCAAACAATCTGAAGGCTCCTCACCTTCCTCATGGCTTCCAAAGAAATCACCCCTAACCATAATCACCTAATTGCAACTACGGGGGCCTCTACCCACACAAGCGGTCAAAACCACCTCATTACAGAGTCTACTTGTGTGCACATAACCCAAAATAATGGGTGAGAGGTAATCACCAAATATAGAACCTAAGACACAACCTATCTAGCACCTCGTTCCCCTGTGACCATTTCACTCAGAATCTGATGGCCTTTCTATCCAAGTAATATGGGTCATGCCCAACCTGACAGTCACACTGCCTCTGTCTGATGTCCACGACGCCCAATCCCATGGTCAAACTACCCAAATAATTTGGGCCAAGACCAACCTTTTATCAACATCATTCAAGAATATATGGGCCATTCCCAACACAACCCAAAGGTTCCATCATATGAAATTAAGCAATTAAATATTTATCACATTTAAACAAATCACATAAACAGGAAAAAAAATCTAAACAGTTGAATTGCACTATCCTAATGGCTATCACATAGAAGCATTGAGGTCTTGAATTCCTCTAACAAGCTTAATCATGCTTTACCAAATTAAACATACTAGTTTAAAAACAAACCAGACCAATTATAACCATTTTGGCACCCCATGACAAAATTTTCCATTGAGCATCGGCCTCTTTCCTGGACTTTATCAAGAAATTTATGCAATAGGGTATGCCCAAAGTCATCACATGGGTCTAACAATTAATTCAATATACAACAGAATTCATAACGGGGTCTCGCTCAAAATACCCGAACATGCGCCAAATTCCACACCACCCAAATGTCCATGAAAACACAAAACAAGGTATGCACCACCTACCTTGTACTATTATGATGATCCTCCTTCGGTATCAGCTTCTAATTCGGTCTAAAAACATGGTAGATCTAGAAATCAAGCATAAATGCTCAACGGTCGATAACTTGCTCAGTAATGGAAATAAAAAAAAAGGCTCAAGAGGAATCAAGATCTCACCTATGGGGTTCCAATGGATCAAATGGTATTCGAATTTGACTTAAGATGAAGATTTGGGAGGTGTTTGAATTCTCGGCTAACTTGGTTCACAAAAATCAGCGACCCCCACTTTCCACTACCACAAAACGAGGCTACTACACATTTTAAGTAAAGAAAAGAAACTAAATAGATTGCGTATAGGTATACACATAGTGTATACCTTTTAACTATTCTAATGACGGTTGTTTTTCCACTGAATTACTTTTTTGACCTGTTGACATGACTACACGGCATGTACTAGGGCGTACACGGCATGTAGTTGGTGTTCCCATATTCCTTGCCGACTTATCCACATGCCATATATATCTCTCACACATGGCTAGACTACACAGCGTGTACTGCGAGTATACGGTGTGTACTTGGTTAGACCTAGCTACCTATCCAACATGCCTACATGCCATGTATGGCCTTCACACATGGCCATGGTACACAGTGTGTACCTAGAACTACATGGTGTGTAACCCTTAAATCATGCCATGTTCCCAGTTTTAGTCTATAACCACCATGTCTCCCCTATTTTCTCAAAAACATCTCAAAACATAAGAAAAAAAATTTACCTTAAATTAAGAACCAGGTTCTTACAAATATGTTCAACCCTTTTGGCATAGATGATTTTTCCTCTCTCTCCCTTTCTCATTCATGTTTTTCATTTTCTTTTCACTCCCCCTTATTGAAAAAAATTAGAAATAATATAGGACATGATGATATAATTTTATTCTTAATCAATTTGTAATCAACCATTCCACTATAAGTCTATATGACTCGTACTCAGTGTAGAAAATAAGTGGGTTTGATTTAGAAAACAAGTTGGTCTATAATCAAAAAAATATGATGCCAACTATTATATGTTCGAATTATCTTTCTTATGGGTTTTTCACATGTAACCAAGATGATACTAATTATTGATATCAATTGTTTCAAATAATTTCAAAAAAAATCAACCTATATTTTCTAAAAATACTTGACACGTATATTAAAAAAATTCAAGTGAAATAAGTATGTTTTTATATCAAACAACGCGTTAAGTTTCTCTGGATTTTTTATCAATTATTATAATTAGTTAAAATATTTTAACCCCTTTAATGTTAGGATAATTTTTTAATAAATAATAATGAGATAATGATAATTCGCACTTTTTCAATGACTATATATCAAGCACCTTCCAAAAAATATAGATTTATATGAATTGAATAATCCTGTAAAATTATAAATAAGCTCCCCCTAAAGGGTTGCACTCCACCTTCACATCATCAATATTGATATCATTATCAAATAATATTTATTATTAAATTTTTTTAGATATATAACATCAATGTGGAAACATTCGTTATTTATTCATCAAGGAAAATTTACTTTTTCAAATACTCTTATAGATATCATGTATTTTCATTCCTTCCAAGATGGGTACTTTTATAAATCTACTTTATAGTTTTTTGGAATCCCATTCACCTTAATTGTGGTTAGTATTTTATTAATATGTTCTTCATAACACCTTTTGAAAAATCATTCCAGGATGTTGACTTATTCATATATGGAATAGTTATTCTATATTACTTAATTTAATTACCTATCCTTTTGAGAACTAGTATCACCTTCAATTACCCTCTTGGTTAGCATATAAATTAAACAAAAATGATTTAGGGAATAAGTTATGCCTACTTGTTCATCAATGTGATTAATTGGATTAAAATTTTCTTCTCAAGAATTTTTCTATTTTCAATTTAGATCCATGTCAAGATGGACTCTTCATGCTTGTAAAATCATTTTTTAAATTTGATTTTTCTTTGGACAGCATGATTTCTTTTCTTCTTTCTTTGTGTGTGATCTCCCTTATAACATGATCCATCGAGGCACATATATAACCTATTTTTTCTTTATATTTTTCATGATTTAGTTTTGGGATGTAATAATTGTTACAAAATCATTTGAGTTGTGTCCAACTCCCTTGAAACTTCCACAAAAAGATTCTGAAATAAGTGGGTCATCATTTGTTGAAAACAACTCATTAAATTTGATTTATTCTTTATGTTGAATCTTCAATTTAAATTTATACCCTTCCTTATATTGGGATTTCATTTCTATTTAATTCTCCAAATCCAGTAACCAGATTACCAAACACATTTACATAATATTCTCAACCTATTTGGTTTTTCCACATGGCTTTTCAGATGTGATTTTCTCCAATATAATCCTTTTGTTTCTCCCTTGGACTATTTTACCATTTTTTCTAGATTATTACTTTAAACTTTCACATTCATTTATTTTTTTCAAGTGTCAATGATGTGTATTATTTTTTAAAAAAATAAACATCTTATCCCTTTTAGTTCAACTTCCATCTTTGACTTGTTATTCTTATTATGAAATTCACTATTTTTTATTCTTGTTTCCAAAGGATAACATACTTTACTTATTCAGATACTTCTTGGTAATGTTATTTTTATCATACATCTCATGATTCTTTCCCAATGTGGGATTATCTATATTCTTTGTATTCTATGGTCTTTTCTTCTTATTTGATTTAGTTGTATGATTGAATGACTTTTTACTTCCATGATTATTCACCATGACCAATGACATTGAATTTTTTTTAGATATTTTTAATATTTTCAAATATGTTTGTTGTACATTGATTCTTCTTTATGTTATATGGATGTTTTAGCTTCTTAGGCTTACTTCCCCTCACTATCATTTCTCCTTCACTTATATAGGATGATATATTATACCAGTGGTCTGTAACCATATGCCCAAATCTATTATAGTAAAAAAAATAAGCAATAAACCTTGGTTTCTTTCTTTGAAATTTATATAATCAAAATTTTACAGAATTGATAGGTTGATATTTTTTAGTATTTATATCAACTCATTGGGATTCATTCATGGAATTGTTCTTCATATGAATTCCTCTAACCACTTTACATTTTTTAGTGGGTTCCACGTCATTTTTCTTCAACAAATTTTGTATAAATTTATGCTTTAAACTTGTATTGTGTATGAAACCATATTTATCACAAAAATTATTTTTAGAAGTGGATGGTGTATTTACTTTTGGGGAATCTTCATATGGATCATTAGATGATCTCAATATGTTATTTACACTAGATTGAGGTCTTTCATCATAATAATGCTCCTTAGAAGTTTGTGTGGTAGTAAATTTTCATTCAACTTATTCTAAAGACATGGAATGAGTTATTTCCGGATTCTTTAATTTACTTGTAAGATCCAATAATTTCATATTAAGTATGCCTTTCTCATCCTCTAAATATTTCAGTTTATCTTCACATTCTTTCCTAATATTTTCACCATACTCCATATGAATTTTGCTCTTTTATTTAAAAATATGATCAATCTCTTTGATTCACTTATCCTTGATCTAAAGTTAATCATTTTTACAAAAATTAATTCTTTATATGCATGGATTCCTTCTATAATATTTTTATTTCCTTTTTATCTCTCACGAATTATAGTCATCCATTCATTCTAAAAATTTTAGAATCTTTCTTCAAGATCTTCATTTATGATTTTTAAGGCTCCGACATGTTTAGAGTGATTTATAGACATCACAACCCTTTGTAACATGGGATTATACAAAATATTCTTAACATATTCAATATAGGTGATCTCCTCCTATATGGTTTTGGTGGAACCACAAATAGAAGTGACCAATCCACTGGAAAACTTCTGTAGGGACTTCCTAAAATAAGAACATAAGTTATTATATATTTTATCACATGATTATACAAATATGTGAACTTCCGATCTTGTGCTTGGTTCTTATATGGGACAATTTTGACAATATATTGTTACTACCCCTTCTTCATGTAGAGATGATAAAGTACATGAGACCATATACTTTTCTAATTCCTTGGCGGTGGATTCGTCCATTATATCTTCATATTATATGTGTGATTTCTATTTAGATAAATTATTATACATGGAAACTAATTTTTCTTCGTCTTTACTTAATGGATATGTAATATTATCATGATAATTATTAAGAGATAACTTATTATCAGTTTTAATAGGAATAATCCAACTTTTATTACCTTAAAATAGTGGATATTCTTCTTTCTTTGATGAGGATTTTCTCAAATTCTTTTCATCCATTTTCTTCTTATTCTTTAGTGTCTTGTAAAATATTTCTTCTAGGATTTATTTTATAATAAAATCACCATATTCTTCAAATATACACTTCATATAGACTTTTCAAAGGAATTTTAAATATTTAAATAAAAAATTCAAATATGAAAATCCAATAGAGTAATAATCATCTCTAATACCAACTATTAGGATTACATAATGATTTTTTCAACATTTATAGGGGTGAATTAGTGTTGATATAATTTTAATATAATTTTACATTAATACCTTAATAACATCTTTACTTATTTAGTGATAAAATACCTCTCTCATTCTCTATATATCACTCCTTTTGCCAGTGAATAGATATAAAATAGGAAAGTGACATAAGAATAAATTTGGGTCTTTTAATGAGGTTCACCTACCCAATGATGAATAATTACTTAGAACATCATGGTTATTATACCACATGGACAAATTCCTTCTTATTATCAAATAAATTAAAAAATGCAGTATGATGTAAAACTCATTATCCTAGCACCAACCAAGTAAAATAAAATGGGGAATTTTTTCCCCTTTATACAAGAGGATGTAATTTCACTTCCTTGAAGAAAGATCAACATTTTTGGTTTGAATACCTCCATAACTATATGAATGATATTCTTCCCTCACTCAGAGTAGTTATATGGGTTGCCTCAATATTCCTCATACTTCTATAGTAGGATGTCTATAGGTTTGTTTCCTAAACATCTCAGCTTGGGTGTAGTTTGATAAAGAAAAATTGAACTCACTTCCTTAACTCTTTCCTATTTAGTGGATGGGAAAAAATATCCTCATGCAGTACTATATTTCTTCGATACTTCAAAATGGATGTAATCTATATCAGTGCAAGATAAAAACTCTTCTCTCCATCTTCTTCTTCTTTAGTGTATAGGATTAAAACTGGGTCTCTTATTTCTTTATTTCAACATCAAGAATATTTTTGGTTCTAAAATAGTTTAGAATCTCTATTACTATTTTTATTCAACCTAAAAATATATTTATTTATATAGATAATAGTTATAAAAACATTGAGTCTTTATCATATTCAAACTTCCTAAAGATTCTTTCACTTTTAAACTCCCTAAATCACAGACTTCAAGTTCCCTTCTTTTTTAGTCTTCCTGAAGACTCGAAACTCGATTTCCATAATTCTCAACATTAAAATCCCATGAAATATTATCCATTTAACTCATGAATAATTTATTTTAAATTATACTATATATTCGTCTTATTTATTTATTTTTCTTCAATAAAATCCTCTGTAGTAAATTGCATGTATGCATGCCAAACATGCATATTTCAATTACAATAAAACCTCATTAATTCATTGGTATTACTTATTATTCAGTATCAGTGATCACGGAATATGTCATGAATTAATTATATTTGAAATTAAAATAATATCATAGAATCATTATATTTAGATATCATAATACTTTAAAAAAGACTTACGAACCAAAGACATATGCTCTGAGACATACAATTAAAGACGTATGCAAAAAACTTGGGATTTAGAATAAATACTTATGTTGGGTAAAAGAAATATTATGGGTTGAAGTCTTATGATTACAAAAAATCATTAGGATGCATCTCAAAGTTATATTATCTTCATTTTCATCTTTTTCTTCACAATAGTTTGTGTTGTGGAGCCCTCTTTTTCTACATGGAACAAATCTCAGTAAACCCACATTTCCCCTATAGGTTCTTCTTTGATCTTGTATTAGATCATTATAATTTGTTTTATGTCTTGATATTTAAATATATGAATTAATTTAAATGAGTAAAATGTTTTTGATAACTTTATATGCACATAACAATGAACTTTAATGAAATTAGGACATGTTTAGACAAACTATTAATATTTAAGTATGGCTGTTAAAACTTAGACATTAAATTAGAGGAAATTAATAAGAGTAACCACTTTAATAAATATATTTATAAAAAAAGTTATACTTATTATAATTTTTATAATAATGAAATTCAATTAGTTCACCTAAAATGACTAATAAAGACATTTATTATTTAGAAAATTATTTTCCTAAAAATTTACTTTTAATGTGATATTCATTTCTATTTCAAGAAACATATGATTAATAATGATAAATTATGTTTGATTTAATATTGGGTTAACAAAAATTTAGTTGGTAAATAATAAGAAATACGAATAATAATAGTTAATATTTAAAACTGTTATTTTCCGATAAAAGTATTTTTCATTATATTTTATAATTTTATTCAAAAATTGAAATTATAAATTTTAGAATTTTAATTTTGAAAAAACTTAAAATTGATTTTTTATTTAAATAAAAATATTATCTTAGATGAATTTTTTTTATTTTCTGGAAATAATTCATTTTTTAGGTAAATAGTGAAAAATACATATTTTTCTAAAAAATTGTCACTTTTATCACATTATCATAATACAATAATGACTTAGATGTTTTTTAAACCTTTTATAATATATATATATAAGTAAAATAAATCATTCAAAAATTAATATGTTGTTTTTATAAAACCCATGTATATCATTTTGAAAACATAATTAATATTTTATTCTAAAAATTGTATTTGTTTACAAATATTAAAAATTATTTTTCATCACTTATAGAAACAAAATTTATCCAAATGTAATTCATATTTTAGATCAAAATTATCATATTATGTGATAAGTTTAATTTAAATTTTGTGAATAAAAGTATGTTTACAAAGATTAAAGTTAATAACGAGGAATACAATAAAACAGTTATTTTCAAAGAATTGTTTTTTAAAAAATGTTTAATTTTTTATATAATCACTTAAATTAAACTTTTATAAATTATGAATATAATATTATTTTAAAAAACATAAATAATTATACTAACATACATTTAATTGGTAACCATTGTTAAATAATATTAAGAAAACAAAATTGTTAAAATAATGTTCTTCTGCAAAAAATTGTTTTTCTATATATAAAATGTTTTATTTTAGAAGTTAATTTTCCCTTATTTAGAAATTGAATTAGATTAAAATAATATTAAATTTAAGTTTATCACACCCAAATTTAGTAATATGGGTTATTTTATATTTTCATTAAAATAAAAATTACTCAGTTAAAAACTAATTGCCAAGGAAAAAAACAAAAAAAAGTAAAAATAAAAACCAAATAACAAATGACTTAAAAATGTTTAAAACATGTGTGGAAATATTTTTTTAGGCATTATATACCTAATATAACCCCAAAATCCATTATTTATAACTTTTTGAGTCTTTTACCCCTAAATAGTGTAATGATATCATTGTAAATTAAAGGGTATTCTCAAAAGTGACTTTTTATTCATTTATAAAAGGAGAAAATTAAACCCATTCATTCCACACTCATTAATTCAAATTAATTATTAAAACTCTAACATTTTCCTCCTATTAGAGTCCTCTATAAATTTGATAATCCTACACAAAGTAACATTTTTCACATCTTGATTTTCTTATTTTATATAAACCACTTAAAATATGATTCACCAAATTAAAAAACATATAAATAATATCATTATTATTATTTTATAATGATATTATACACTTCATTAATCATACTCTACTATAGAGATATAATGTGTTCATGATTGGGTTGGTTTAACCACCTACAAGAATAATTTTATGAAACTCTATCATGTATGACTATGGGAACTTAAATACAAATGTTATTATATTGTAATAAGAAATTAAATATATTTTTTGGTTCTTTAGTGGTTAAGTATTTAACTTATTATTAAAATATAATCTTTGATCACTAAAATTACCAAAATAAGTCGACACTAATTCAATTTTCATGAAAACAAAAGCAAAAACAATATAATAAATTAATATCATGTGATAATAAATAGTCCATATTAAATTAAATATGGAAGAATAAATTTTCTAATAAGGTATTTAATAAACTTAATTTTATTATTATGGAAGTTAGGTGCATGGGGAGAATGAATCCGTAGTATGGTAAGGGTTTTCATCTTAAATTCCTCTCTTTGAGACATGTTTGGTATTTTTCACCTAATATAATTTATGTGGTGTATATAATACCTATTTGAGATATTATATCATGAATTATATTTTAATAAGGGTATTTTAAGTTCAATTACAACCCCTCTTTTCAATTTTTTTTGATTAAAATGTTATTAAAGTTTTAAGGGTTATTTGTTTCAAACCTTAATTCCTTGAGATATGTTCACGCTATACACCATGTTTTATTTTTAATGGTTTATTTATTACCTATAGAATCATATTTATCATATATATTTTTTATTCTTGGTAAATGCTAAGATAAATTAGTTTATTTTATTCAATTTTATTTTTACTCAATTGTTACCCCAAATGTAAAGCTTTTTGGTAACTCAATTTTCATTCATTAAGTTTTGATCATCCTCTTTAACTTAAAAGTTGGGTACATTATACCAATTTATTATATTATGTGGTATTATCTTTTTTATATGATTTTTAAAATCTACGACATGAACCATATTTTTGAAATATTATATACTTTAAGGAGTATGATTCCTATAAAGTATATTGATAACTCAAATCTCATTTACTTGATTTATATTGTTTCATCACGAAATCATTTCTTCTATGCTTGGTTTATCCCACCAGAATATGTTATTTTATAGTAATTTCCCATACTCTATATTGAAAAATATATTTTGATATAAAATAATGTGTTTTACTCTTTTTACAATGTGGGTTTTAAACAATGGTATTTTTTAAGATATTAAAAGGGGGTTTTCCTTTCACTTTTATATGTTTTTTTCTTCATCTATACATTTATACAAGATAAAACTTATGTATTTTCAAGGAACTATTATTGAATATTATTTTTAAAATTAATGGTTTTCAAATAGTATTCACTTCACTGTTTTAAAAAGAGTTTTGGAATTTTCCTATAACATCGTCTTTAACATCAACATTAAAAATGTTTTCTAAAAGATATTTTAAGTTTTAACTTACATTTCCCTTTTCATTTTCAAAATTATTTACCCTATAATTGGGTTTATGTTTCACTATTTATAATCTAATATATATTTTTTGGTTAATGACTCATGGAACCAAACAAACCAATTCTTGATCCCTTATTGGGTGGTATCATTCAAGAATTATTTTGTAAGGATGTTTTTCTTCTATGTTAACATCCTTCTATGTTCCCATTGTTAGACTGGGGTTATGTTATTTTATAACCATATTCCTTCATCATTTGGATGGATTATGATCATGTTATTCCATCATTGAATTAACTATATACCCCTACTCAATATGATTTTATCTTGAGGGTTCTTACATAGAAAGATAATTCATTTATTGATTAGGGAACTACTAAAAATCCATACATTTTTTATTCTAATATGGATTTTTGTTCATTACTCAAGAGATTTGATTGTGTGTCATTTAACCATCCACCTTCTTCCTCCATATATTTTATGATAATGTTTTATCTTTTATTGACATGGGGAAAATAATTTTCATTCTATATGTTTTTCTTCCAATACATATGATTATTGGGAAGTTGACTATGTATTGTTTGATCACCCAAATTCTTTCTCCTGGTGGTTTATGATCATGTTATCACTTTTATTAGCATGGGGAAAAGTATTGGAGTTATTTATGTTATTATTCTAAAAGAGATTATTATTGGAAAGTTGACTATGTATTGTTTGATCACTCACCTTATTTATCTAAATGAGTTATGATCATGTTATCCCTTTTATTTAAATTGGAAAAAGTATTAACATTATGTATATTATTATTCAAATACATATGATTATTGGAAAAGGTGATTATGAATTGTATTATTCATTTTATAATATGATTAATTCATTATAATTAATTAAGTTATGGGTGGTTCTTGATGTTATATATCCCCTTGAAGAAACGAAATATCACATGAGACAAAACATATTGGGTTTTGGTGTATACATATCACCATATTAGTATAGTGTCTTGGTATAAGGTCTTGATAACATGTTTTGATGTCTGACATTATGAATTCCATCAGTATGTGATCTGTAATTATTTTTATCCATGTTTTCATTTATTTCCATGGATATAGCATGCTCTTGGTTTCAGTTGATTATGGAATTATTATGATTACTTACTCTTTGCATAATATGTATTCCATGTTTATTCCAAGATTTCCTTGGTTAAATTTTTTCCCTTACTTAGTGTTTAAGCTCACCCCTTCTTTTGTTTCTATTTCCCCGTGTTATGAAGGAAATTATTGTACACAAAATATATAATAGGATAGATTGTGTATAGAATTTGGGAGATATGTTGAAGACTTATTATATATTAAGTAGTTATTATATAATGGGGATAAAATTTCCATTGGTTGAGAAAAACATGGGATTTATTAGTTTATGATTTTTCCTAATTCTGGAAATCTCTAAACCTAAAAGGTCTTGAGAATGTATGTAATGCAATGTTTTCTTTATGTCATTTAATTTATGGGATAGTTATTTTAAGGAATCTATAGTTGGTATTGAAGCCAGAATGTAAATATGTGATTATGGAACTGGATCCAGGATTGTGGATCTGGGGTGTCATAGTTGATATCATAATAGGGTATAGATAACTTTTGAGATTATGATGTTTGTTGAGGATAATTTAAAGGATGATTAATTAGGGTTGATCATAATTTAAAAGGTATAGATAACCCTTTGGGATATTATATGATTTAATTTTAAGGTAATAATGAAATTTTCATTTGGGGATTAGGATAAGATAACTTTAGTGATAACCCTATGGATAAGTCTAGGTGATAATTCTAAGTATAGGATAACATCTTGAAGTTTTGGTAAAGTAGAGATTGTGTGGTTCTCATATTAATTACTAGAGTTCCCAGTAATTTGTATGTAAATAAAAACACTTCTCATATATAGATATTACATATTTTTAGATGAATATTCATTACATTACATAAACACGTGACTGAGGATCATAAAGGTATAGTGCCTTTGAAACTTGGATCATGATATTATTATTTCATAAAATATTTTCAACATCTCCCATAAAGATATTCCCACATAATACTCTTCTTATATATACCCTATTTAAAACATTTCTTCATAACCTGGGGATAGTAAACATAAGAAAGGGTGAGCTTAGATGCTCAATAAGGGTAAACAAGGGATATATCAACATATCATGAGCAGAAGGGTATGAGAACATGATAATGACATTTGAAAATTGTACCCTACATATAATAGATCATAAAATTTAGTCATAACATAAGTAGTGGTAGTTCATAATATATTAATCAAAAAAGGAATCAAAGAGAATGATCCATGAGAACATAACATTAGAATAAGACATAGATTTTTGAAATACCCATAAGCATAGAATATCATATCCTTGGTATTCAAGGATCATTTCAAAAACTAACATAGTAGATTGGGTTCACTCTTCAATCCATCATAGTAATTAAGGTTCACTCCCAATACTATCATATTGTACAAAGTCTCTTACTGAACTGGGTTCACTCACCATTCCATCCTTTATTATCTCATGAGATACAAATAATTACCCAATGCATTGGAGGGATATATAGGTCCCACCAATCATAGAATGAAAATCATACATATGTGTGATACAAGATCATAAAATATTCATCATGTCAGAACCCATGAAAATAAATGGGTTTTATAAACATTTCATCATAACATAACCAGTGGAAAAGAAATAGGTTTCATAATCATTTCATCATTTTATCAAATAATAACACAGCGAAAAATAAGCGAGATTCGTAATAAATTTTTCATGGTATAGCCCATGGAATAGAAATATGTTTCATACTCATATTTTTATCCTAAATATAAACTATTCATAGAAAATATAAAAATGGTGTCTTTGGATCATATCTCTAGTAAAGCATAAGTTACATCAAAGGGTGTAATATTATATGTAAAATGATTTTTAAAGATCACATGGAACATTTATTGAGGAAAATATCATTTAAACTTGGAAAAAAACTTTTTAAAACATAAAACATTTTCAAAATACTATTATTTGAAAATAACCTTGGAAACATATAAAGGGTTCTTTAAAAATCATTTAAAATGTTCTCGAGGAAAATATCATTTCCACTTAGAAAAACACATTTTAAAAAATAAAACATTTTCAAAATAATTTTCTTTCAAAATAACCTTTGAAACCTATAAAGGATTATTTAACACATTGAGTGGTCATGATGTCGGGAAATTTCGTACATGTTAAAAAAAATATTCCTTTTACATTTTCGGTAAAATCAAAACAGAACTTAATTTGAAAAAGACGTGAAGATTAATTTTAAAACAATTTTAAAAAAGTAAAAAATTGGTAAAAGGTCTTTAATAAATCCTTTTCCTAATGTTTAAACATTTTTTAAAACATTTTTATAAAACATTGATATGGAATAAAAAGGGGTTTTCAATCGAAAAGAGAAATAAAGTTGACTTACTTTAAAAACATTAATTATGAATCTTGAGTACATAAAGATAGGAAAATGAAGTAAAACCATGTATTATAATTATATAAATATATTATAATAAAATTAATTAGTTTCTTGATTTATTGATCATAATATTTCATCATTGGAAGAATAATCATAAACAATCCTAATAAATAATGATATTGTAACATAAAACCATTATTACTTTAGTAACATTGAATTGAAATACCCATGAAATAATAACATTAAATAAAACTTATAATATCATTAGAATAAATAAATTCATTATATTAAATTTAAAATGGGTTTTATATACACCTCATAAATGAAGATAGGTCTATAACATAATTTATGTCCCAAAGAATACAAATTGAGATAAAAATCCATTACCGATTTGGTAATCTCTTGAATCATAATCCCCATTAAAGAATAACATTAAATGAAACATTAAATATAATTAAAATAATTATATTCATAATATAACATATTAAATTGGCATTATATAAACCACACAAAATAAATTAGTGGTGAATATGGAATAAGTCTCCCAGAAATTAAAGAGACTAGAAATCCATTACCTTAAGTATCGGATTCCTTTGTACACATTAAAACCTCCTGAATAATAAATATAAGTTTTTTATAAATATACTATAGAACCATATATATATATATATCATACCATATTTTATTTACTTATGACCTTTTATTACTCATTTATTAATAATTTCATGTTAATGTCATGTTTCGGGAAAAAACTACTTTGTTAATCATGTATGTTTTGATTTGTTATTTTTTTGGTCCTCTTACTTTGATCATAGATACATAATCAAAATAATTTTAAACATGATATAAATATAATATCTATTCATTATATATTTATTTAAATTAATCTATAATAGTTATAGGTAGAAATTAAAATATATCGTTCATGGAGACGGTAGGTCGAACGTATGCATGAACGTTGTTTCCATTTTCTTGATGAATTAAAAGAAAGAAAGGTAAATAATATATTAAAATTATAGAATAATTTTTATTTCATATTTATTAAATATTTTAATTAAACCCATATTTATCACCTCCTATGTAAAGCATGGATGAATCACATTGCTTCGTGAGACGGTAGTCTGAGTACACACAAGCCACGTTATCGTATTCCCATGGAATAAAAATTAAGGAGAGATATGTGATATAATAATTAAATAATTATAATTATATCATAAATATAATATAAAAACATTTAATCCATCATTATATCTAGTCTTGATATGTTGTGATGGAAAACGAATAACATCAGTTCGCGAGGCGATAGTCCGTCATACACACGAATGGTGATTTCTTATCCCATTTGATGGAAGTGGAGATGGTTGTAGGTAATTAGCTTAATAGAAAAAAAATATCATCATATGTAATATAATTATTTAATTATATAATAATTGTTTAATAATAATTTAATGGGGGGAGGAAGAAATTAAAAAAAAGTTATTTAGGAACGTTACCTCTTCTTCGGGTAGCCTCCTTATGTTTTCACCAAAATCCTTCATAGGTTGGATTTATGACCAAAATAAGGTTTATAGTATGATACTAGGGAATTAAGGAAGATATTGGGGTAGTAATTTTATAAACCAAATTATTTTAAAAGCGTGAATATGGTAGGAGAAGGGTGGCCTTTTATAAGTGAGGTGAGTGGCACTCTTGTAATTTTTGGAAAGAAAAAGGTGTATTCATGTTTTTCACATGAAAAAAGGCTCAAAAATGGACCATTATCAAGTATTATAAATTATAAGATTTAAATATGGATGTAAAAATTGTGTTTTAAAAGTTTTGGGTCATTTCTAACCCATATCTTTTTAGTTTAACCCCCGGTAAACTCATTTTTACCTTAACTATGGAAATAATTTTTACAATTTTTACTATTAATTATGGTAAAAAATTACGATGATATTATTATATAATATAAATTATTATGATTAAAAATGTTGAATCTATTTTTCAAAATTTCACATGATTGTAAAAAATTAATTTGAAATTAAATTAGAAAACGCGATGCGAAAGTAGTTTTCCAAAGAGAAAATGTTAAAGTTTTTATATAAAAATTCGATATAAAAATGATTAAAATAAACTAAATTGAATTAATTGATATATAATTGAACTAATTTTACTTTAAAATAAATTTTAAAATAATAAATAACCTTAAAAATTCTTTAAATGAAAATCTATTTTTCAATAAATACCAATATTTTCATTGTTCATCCAAAAAAATCTTTTTAAAAAAACACAAAAAATAATCCTAAGATAATTTTGAAATAATGATTTAAAAATTAATTTTATTTTATAAAATTAATTTTCTAAAAGTTTCAAATTTAAATTTTATTATTGTTCACAAAAATAAATAAATAAACATTTTTTTGAAAAAATGGTATTTTCGAAATATATAAAGACTTTACCAAAAATTAAGTATTTTTTATCAATATATTTTATTTATATAAAACCATTATAATTAATATTTAAAATTTTATTTTTCTTATTCATTCCAACAAGTTTAATGGCTAGGTAATAATGACCTTGTTTAAATAATAATATTAATATTTTGTCATGTTTCATTAAAACTCAATGTTGCATGTAACGCAAGCTAAACTCAATATTGCATGTAACACAAGCTATCAAATAAATTTAATTTATTTGAAATCAGTATATTTCATAAAATATTAGGGTATTAAATTATACACCTTTAAATAAATTTCATCCTCATAATTTTAACTTGTGCTTGGTAATCAAGGGTTTAATATTGGAAAATCCCTTTATTAGAAACTGACATCATAAAAAGAGTTAATAAAAATTTATCTTGAAAAGAGAGAAAGGTATGTATTAAGGTCATATAAAATAAAACATAACTTGGTTTCCATGTATTATAACATTAGTGGGAAGTGAAAACATAGGCATAGAATAGAAAAATAACATCCAAATGCTAATGGAGAGTGATAAAGAATATGGTCAGGAGAAAGTTAATGAACACAAATCCGTAAATCTACAATATGTGAAAAAAACATTCATTAATCAAAAATGAAGTTAAATATATAAAATTTTATTTCAAGATCCATTTCTTAAAGATGAAGAATTTTCATTATATAATATACTTACTTGATTTCATTACATTTCATAAGCATAATCTCATCCTTTGGTTGTGATTCAATCAATTTCCACTTCATCTATTACTTTAAGAAATGAAGATTAAATTTTTTTGTGCCTAAAGAACTATTGGATCATAAGATATATAAAATAATGATAATACATTCCTTATTTATCTATTTATTATGAAAAATAGAATTTTTATCACATTTTATCTAATAACATCCAATATTAAATATAATCCATTCTAGGAATAGTTAACCTTAAGGCTCCTCCATGTCTAACCAAAATTGAAATCCAAAAATTTAGAAATAAGGTCACTAAATTTCCAAAATAAACTTATCATTAATCCCATAAACAACATGAATTATATCTTAATGTCACATAAAAAATATGTGAATACACTGATCATGTATTCTCATGAAACATGGTAATATCCTGAATTACCATTAAACTTAATGAAAACGTACATACTTCCTCATTCCTTGAAAAAAACCACAAATTATTGAACATATTTCATAAATCCAATAATGTTTTAAACTCCATCAATGATAACATAAACTACTTTTCCACAAATTAATAATCATTTCTATGGTCATCAATACCATCCAATTTACATTATTCATATCCATCATTTCTTTATCCCAACATCATTATCCCAACATTAGGAACATATTAAGGTCGGTATTAACTTAATCATGTGTTTTATGTAAAATATCACATTTCCATTAAATCAATTTTCTAGTTCATAGGTACCTTTCAATATATTCCTGGAAATCCTTAACTAAAATCTTATAAGAAATAATACTTATATATTTCATAATTATTTATTTCTAATACATAAACACTTCAATCAGTCTACTTCATTATTAAACAGTTAAATAGGCTTCATTATCTTATTACTTAATAAATCTTTACTACATTATAAAATATAAATCATGTCTTAACATTAATCAATATCAATTTAATCATGATTTCCATGTTTAACATAAACAATATTGTTAGAATAGACTATACCTTTCATTTTTCATTCATGGTCTCTTCATCATCATTAATATCACCATTACTCATACCACCTTACTAATTCTATTCATGAGATTTTCACCTAGGACATCAATTTTCAAAATTCCCATACATTCCACATTTCAAATATTCAATCATCGATGATACCTTAGGGATACCATTATTCTCATCCATTTCCTTAACCAAACATTTCATTTTTCCTCAGTAATTACTTTATTTTTCCCTTATTTTCCACACTTGAAACATCTTCTTGCTCATCTAAGACATTTACTTGGGTTCTTCTTCCCATATTCTCAACATATAGAAAACTGAATCTTCTTTCCTCTATGGTCTCGATCACCCAAAATCTCAATGAACTCTATCCTTATCCTCTTTGTTGAGTCTGAGAGTTAGTTAAGGTTCAAGTGATTAATCATATATAGTGATAAATGATTAGTAATAATCACAATATCCTTTACTCTAGTTAACATCCCATTTGGTTTCTTATCAACACATTGTCTATCACATTTAATGTTAACCTAGTTCCTTATGATTCCTACCATTTACTAAAACAAAAAATTATAGTGTAAGAAACAATAATAATAGTGGGGAACCACATAATCATGAAAAAAACACTTATAGTATATCTAAATCATGAAAACTTATTTTTTATCTATGATACCTTAGGATTAACCTATGTCATTCATGGTCGTTATTCAAATCCTTCATGATGGTTCGTAAATATTTTGTGAATTTCCAAAACATATCCTCTGGGAGTGTCAAACCATGTGTGTATTAAGACCTGTTATTGGGAACCAGGTGATGATGAGTCCATCTCGATGCACCATTTTCAGAGTTATTACCCCAAGGTACCCCTGTTCTAGAGTCACATCCACTTATAGTATCTAGATAGGGATGTAATTGCTTGGAAACAACTTTATCTATCCTTTACAAAAATTCCCTGACATTTTCCTATACTTTCACACATTCTTAAAATTATACATAGAAATATACCTAGACATGTCCATATAAATATCCTTAGGTATCTCACTAATGTTTTCTCAACCTAGTTTTTAAAATTTAACTAAAACTATCATCTGATACCAATTATAAATACCCAAACATCTCATACATAGATATTATATCTTTTTAGATGAATATTCATCACATTACACAAACACACACCATAGGATTGTAAAGTTATAAGTACTTTGGAAACATGGAATATGATCTACTTTTTCATAAAAGATATTCAATATCTCCCATGAAGATCTTCCCACATAGTAATCCTCTTAGAAATACCCTATATAAAACCTTTATTCATAATTTATAGAAAGGAAACATAAGAAAGGGTGAGCTAAGATGTTTAATAAGGGTAAAAAATAGAGATATCAACATATCGTGAGAATAAAGGTATGAGAACATGAAAATGAAATTTTAAAAAAATACCATGTATATAATAGATCATAAAATTGAGTCATATCATAAATCATGGAAATTCATAAGACACTAATCATAATGGAATCAAAGAACATGATCCATGATAACATAATATTTATATAATACATATATTTTTGGTATATACATAATCATATAATATCACTTCCTTATTAGTACAGGCTCATTTCCAAAACATTCATAGTGGAATGGGTTCACTCCCCAAACCATCATAGTAGTCTAGGTTCACTCCCAAGACTATCATAGTGTATAAATACCTTACTGAACTGAGTTCACTCCCCATTATAGTCCTATTTATCTCATGAGATATCAATCTTTACCCAATTCATTGGCGAGAGATATAGGTCCCACCCATCATGTAATCAAAATTATATATATGTGTTCCATAAGATCGGAAAACATTCATCATATCAGAACCCATGAAATTAAATGGGTTTCATAAACATTTTATCATAAAATAACATGTGGAAAAGAAATAGGTTTCATAATCATTTCATTATTTCATAAAATCATAACCCATAGAAAAATAAGTGGGTTTCATAAGAATTTTATTGTGGTATATATAAGGACATGGCCTTAAACAATACACAATCCAGTAAATTCCTTTAGAATTCACTTATTACATTACCAAAGATATTTCCTGTTTATAGTTTTAAAAAGTTAGGACATAATTCATACATATCAATAAACAATAATACAAAGTGGGTACTACTAAAACAATATCCATTTTTCATAATACAAAAGTTTTTAATAAAAACATGAAATCTATTCATGAAAAGTCTTCACAAAATTCTTCTTAGATTCTCCTTCTCTCTTAACCATCCTTATACCCTATGAAAAACATTTTTAAAACTTTGGATGAGCACAAAAATCTCATTAATGGATATAAAAAAAGTTTAGAAATTGTTATTACATGAATACTTATAAACTTATGGAATTATTTTCACAAATACATACTTCTCACCCATAAAGTATCATATACTTACTTTGTGAAAACAGAGGATTTCTATAAAACTTAGAAAAACATAAATAAAATATATAGGTATCTTGGTTAATTATTTACTTATGATTTTTAACCCTCATGGATAACATGTGATTTGTATCCCTCATAGATAACTTACAATGTAACCCTCATGACTACCTTATGATGTAACCCTCACGGCTACCTTATGGTGTAACCATTACAGTCACACTTGGAGTAACCATACAGTCAACCTCCAACATTAACATACCCAATGAATTTTAGGGAGATATAGGTACTATCCTTCATCATAAACAATTCCCAATAACCATAACATAATCATAAAACAAGAATACTTTCATAAAAACATTCATTTTGAATTTTTCAAAACTAGAAATTTAAGTGGATTTTTAAAGAAATTCCCCTAAAAAATATCATATATTTGAAGTGATAATTGATAAAAATAATGTAATATGTGTATACACTATAAATAAAAATAATAAAATGTAAAAATTTATTTCAAAAATAAACTTAGTACCACATAATAAATCAAGTAGAAGGATAACCAAAAGAATGGAAATTGGTTAAAAATTCTCGTACCTCGATTTTTTCTTACTTAAAATGTGTTTAAATCTCATGTATAATGGTTAAAAGAGTGTTATTAATATTTTAAATAAATATATTTATTTTTATAGAACCTTATATAGTCATTTTATAACATCATTTCACCCATTTATTGATAATATTTACTTATTTTCATTGTTTCGGGTGCGTTCTTTACATGGTTTCTATGGTCGGTTCGTAATGGATTTTCTTGTTGAATGGAAGAAAAAATACACAAGTGGAATGAAATGGTATTATAATGTTTATAAAATAGTAAATGATACCATAAATTATTTTTTTCATAAATGATGATGAACCATTAGATAAAACATTAATGATATTCATTTAGATCATTTTGGCGGTTCTTCGATAATCACGAACTAGTTTCATTATATAATTTAATATAATGTATATATGTTAATTACGGAACATAAAAGAGGTTATATCATTCACTTTAAAATATTTTTCAACCATTAAATTTTTTTTATAACCAGAAATGAAGCCGTAAATAGAAAAATCAAAACACATCTCCACAATGTCGGTAAATTGACACATCATGAATGATGTTTTCATTTTCTAGAATAAAAGAGAGAGGAGAAGAAGTTGATGATGATTTTTTCCATAAACATGATAAAGTTAAAGTATATATTATATATTTTAGTTTTCATTCCCCTTGTATAAGTTTAGGTAAATATAGTATAATAAAAGAAAAATAATTTAAAATAAAAAAAATTAAAGAGGAGTTTTTTACCAACTGAATTCTCTTCCTTGAGAAACTTCTTAAGGCCCTTGTTTTTGGCCTTTTGGTGAACAAATATGTTATTGGACATGATTAAGAGTATTTTTAAGGTATTTAGGTATAAATTAACAAATATACAATGCTTTGAGGTGTGATGGGAAGAGGTGGTGAGGCGTGGTATTTATAGTGGATGAGAGGGGTGTTTTTGAATATTTTATTCATTAGTTTATTAATTTTGCCCAAGACTATGAATAGTATGAGAATTATCATAAAATATATTAAAATAAAAAATTATATTTTATATTTTGATCTTACATCACCCTTACATCATTTATGACTCAATAAATCGTGAATTTAATTTAAATCACAAATTGTCGTATTTCATTATTCATCAAAAATTCATGTATTTCAAAAAAATTCCAAAAATTCACCCTAACAATTTTTTGAAATTTAGAATTCAAAAATTAACTCCATTTTTTGAAAATAATTTTCTAAATATAAGAAATTTAATTTTTAATTAAAATCATAATTTATTTGAAAAATGCCAGTTTTAAAACTATAACTAGTTTTATAACAATTTATAAAATTAATTAAAGTCTCATAAAATTATCTTATAATAATTATAAAAATAATAATAATTTTTTAATATATTTTATAGAAATATATTTTATTTTAAATCATTATATTAATTATAAAATTGTAATTAAATATTTATGACTTACAAAAATGCCAACGCTTAATTTATCATTTCTACAACATTTATTTACTTATTCCATGATATAAATATATCATTATTACAATTATAAGATACATGAATTTTATTTATACGATCATAGGTGATTTTATTATTCTATTGGCCAGATTGCAATTCATAATGCTCGTGTTACTATTCCTAAGGTCAAGTAACTATTCCATTAGTATAAATTCTTTAATTCCTACGAATAAAAATTATTTCATTATATATTTATAAAGAATTTGAATATTTAATTATAGAAATAAATGAAATTATTTTATAACTACCTGGGTTGTTACATTCTCCCCACCTTCTGGAAATTACATCCTCGTAATTTTTTTTACTTATTAAACAAGTGAGCGTACCTTTCCCTCATAGCATTTTAAGATTACCATGTTACTTATTCAACCATGTGGTTTCTCTATAAAACCTTAACCTGGTGAATAATCTTATTCTGTAATAATTAATCTCTATGATGTAGAATCAGAATAGGTTTCTCTTCATAAGAAAGGTTCTCTTCTAGTTGAACTACTTTCGGGCTCAAAACATGAGATGAATATGGCACATACTTTCTCAACATCGAAACATGAAAAACATTATGTACCTGATATAAACTAAGAGGCAAAGCCACTTGGTAAGAAACAAGTCCAAATTTCTCTAGGATTTCAAAATTTATAATGAATTGTGGACTTAGATTTCTTTTCTTACCAAAATGCATAACACTTTTCCAAGGAGATATTTTAAGGAAAACATGATCATCTATCAAGAAAGAAAAGTATTTCCCTTTGTTATCTACATAACTTTTCTTTCAGATCTGAGATTTCCTCATGTGATTCTAGACCATATTCACTTTATTAGCCACTTCCTCTACTAATTATAGTCCCATCAACTTTATTTCCCTGAAATCATCCCAAAATACTAGAGTTTGACACTACTTTCTATATAATGCATCAAAAGGTTTCATATGTAGATTGGAATTAAAAATATTATTATATTAAAACTAAACTAAAGAAAGATGTTGATCCCAAATTCCTTGGTAATCCATTGAACAAGCTTGATGCATATCCTCTAACTTCTTATTTATTCATTCTGACTATCCATCTGATTGAAGATGAAAAGTTATGCTGAAATTTAATTTCATTCCCATATATTTTTGAAGACCTTTCTAAAAGTTAGAAGTGAACCTGGGATCAATGTCAGATACAATGGATAGAGGAACTCCATGTAACCTTAACATATCTTTGAGGTACATTTGAAAAAGATAATCCAAGGAAATAGTATCTTTAATAGAAAGGAAATGTGTAGATTTAGTCAGTTGATCAACAATAATCCAAATTTCATTGTTACCTCGATAAGTCTTTGGTAGTCTCACCATGCAGTCTATGGATGTATTTTCTCATTTCCACTCTAGAGCTAGTGTAAAACCCCAGGTAAATAAAGAATATGACATTTTTATATTTATCCATATTTGTGAATAAAATATTAATATTACTTTAAAGGGGATGTTATGCTCGATGGCGTACCCAACACGCAACAACGAGTTTCTTGGGAATCTTACGTTGCACTCTAATAATAAAATAATATTATTTTAAATAGTAGTTAACGCCTAGCCGTTGTAATGGCGGGAATGAATAGAACTAACTACAAAATGATTATATATTTTTGTCAAATATTTTTACTTTTTACAATAAATGTTAGAGGATTAAAAAATGCAAATGAATCCAATTTTAAGAGTAAACATTCTAATATTATTTAAAAGGTCGATTAACCGCCTTTTGATGGCGAACCTCTTTTAAATCCACTTTTTGACAATTTTATGTGTTATATTTGACAAAATAAAATTCTTCTTTAGAATCGGGACATCAAAGTTTACTTTGCGTAAATTTTTGGTATTTTTCCAAAAAGGGTCAATTTTTAATGAATAGTGAAAAATGTTGTATTTTAATTCAAAACCTCTTTTAATCTAATTTATTTATATGATTAGATTATCTTTTGAATTGGTTTTAAAGTGAAATTAGAATATATTTCTACCATTTAATCCAATAGTGGTCATTGGAATTAATTTCACTTTGAAATCGGACTTAAACTAGTGTCAATCTTTTGATACATTTTGTTTCATAAAAACACGCTATTTGTCATGACAGCGAGAATTAATTATTAAATTAATTAATGTGACTTATATGTTTTAAATTTTGTAAAATAGACTTCATTTTTGAATTCGGAATATCAAATATAGCTTAGGGTGAATTTTTGGTAATTTTCTGAAAAACTTTAATTTTTGATGAATAGTGAAACCACTAAGTGGTACTTATAAAAACTGATTTTCCATTTAAATGAAATTTTTCCACATTTGTGTTTTGAATTTCAAAAATCCGACATACATGGTTTTAATTAAGAAGTAAAATTTGGTTCAATGGGATTAAAATAATTTTTTGGTGAATAGTAACTTATTAAGTTTTTAATCGCGATTAGAGGTAATTAGTGTAGTTTAAGGTAAAAATAATGTTTTAATAATATGAAATGAACTTGACACATGTCCTAACCTCATTGGATGTGTCATGGCCGACCAAGAAAAGCCATGGGTCAACTTGGGGACCCCATGGATCCACTTTGGTTGGAAAATGACATAAATACCTTTTTATTTAATGTTAAAGTAAAAAATGACACACACATGAGATGTTTTACTAAAAAAAATTATATGGGGTTATAAAAGTCAGATTTTTGACTATAAATAGTCATTGGAAAGATAAAAATATTTCCTACATAATTGTATTTTTTTTATAATTTTTAGACATTAAATAAATTAAATTATTTATGACATTATAATGATGCAGCGATGACCTCATTATTTAACGATTTAAATAAAATGGAAAGATAATGTAATATCTAAGACCTACACATGTCCAAAACCTATTGGATGAGTGGATTTCGAACCCTTACCACCTTATCCTCTAAATACATTAATGTGGGACCTTTAAAATCAGAAACACTTTTGAAAATAAAGTAACATTTTGTAACTTTACAAGAGTTCCCCTCCTCTCCTCTTATAAAACTCCCCCACCTCTACCTCCTTACCCACACTCCCAAAGTCTTTGGATCGGCCAAACTCTGCCCATTTTGTCTCTCCACTTCCCTATATTACTCCTTGAAGCCTCACTTTGGGCATAATTCTTCCCAAGGAAGCCTTTGAGCTCAAACCAAAGGGAGTTACCCAATTTTGAGGTAATGTCTTCACTTGAGTCCTTTTGTTTTATTTTGCTTCTCCAACCCCCTAAACTCTTTTTATTCATTTCTTTTGTAAAAAATCAAGTATCATCAATATACTAGGATTTTGTTATAATAAGTATTCGAGCTACACTTTCACACACCTACATCTAATGGTTAAAGAACATACTGTTTCCGTGGATGGTGAATTTCGGCCTCCCGAAATGATGATTGTTCAACATTCTTTTAACACCTTCAAAGGTGGCCATTAAGATGACACTATATTTATATATGATATATAATATGTTTATTTTTTACTTAAGCTTCTGTATTTTTCATTTTGGGCATACCTTTATGGTTTCCATTATGGGTAAACGTGATATCTTCATTTAAGGAAGTGCGGACTACCGCCCCCTCAAAGTGATGTGATTCGTTAATTCCATATGTGGGACGTATAAAGGATGGATTAAAAGTTATTATATATGATTTTATACTGGAATTATAATATACCTCTATATAATTATTATTTCTCTCCATTAATGTATGAGATATAAATGAAAGTAGCGTTCATGCGTACGTACGGCTTACCGTCTCCATGAACGGTGCATTTCATTTCTAATCCCCAAATGTAATGTACTATTAAAAGTACATATTTATAATGGATATATATAATGTATGTTACATATAAATTATGAATATAATTCTGGAATTAAAATATACATACCTCTCATTTAGTTTTAATTCCATTAATATGACAAAGAAATGAAAGTAGCGTTCATGCGTACGTACGGCTTACCGTCTCCATGAACGGTGCATTTCATTTCTTACCTATAAATGATTATGTAATATTATAAATACATGTATATTATGGATATATATGATATATATGATATCAAAATCATGAATATCATTCTTGATATAATGAACCATTGACCACACGAACAACATGTAATTGTAAGAAGTCCACTTTTGACTTAAGAACCAAATATAGACAAAACAAACATTGTTAACTTAAATGAGTACATAATGTTTATAACATGTAAATAATTGATATAAAAGGAATAATTAACTTGAAAAAAGGTTCTTAATCAAGTATAAATTAACTCAAGTTTATTATTCAGGACGTTAAAGAACGATCGAGTCAAGTCGGACCCGAGGTAAGGGATCTTACTCCTCTCTTTCTTTTTAAGTACACTCTTTTATGCCATTCCTTCTAAGCTCATCTTTCTTGTTATTGGGATGTCCTTTTATATTACTCTTACTATAATTTTTATGTTCATATGATGAGAGACCCTATTCTCTCTTATCAATCCATTTTTGAAGTTTCGAGTGGCGCCGTTAGGCTGCCGAATTTTCGTAAGAGATCTAACCTCTCTCTTTCTCTTTAAGTACTCCCCTTTATGTCACTTCTTTTAAGCTCCTATTTGTTATGATGTGGGATGTTATTTCATATTCCTCTTGCAGTACATTTTTTTGAAATGTGATGAGATACCCTATTTTATCTCATCAATCCATTTTTGGAAGTTTTAAGTGGCGCCGTTAGGCTGCCGAGTTTTCGTAAGTGATTTTTCATCTCACTTTTATTCCCGTGAGATTTATGCTAAATTTGCCACAATTTACTTTGAGTGGTGTATGTACTGACCATTATTTTACTCATTGTTTAAATTCTTTCATTTATGAGTATTTACATCAATGATGTATTGTCCTTCTTTCACGGGGTGTATGTTTCGAAAGATACCTATGTCGGTAAGGGAACCTTTCACTCTCCTCTTTTTAAAAGACTTCTTTTGTTGGGTCCTTTAATTTACATATTGTTATGTTGGGATATGTTATCATACATCCTTATTGATGTAAATTTTACGTCCAAGTGATGAGATACCCTTTTTTTTATCTCTCATCAACTCATTTTGATGTGACGTCGTTAGGCTGTCAAGGGAACTTCTTAACCCAATTTCGATTTCTTTGGGTTCAACATGCAGTTATTGAATATGTCATCCTTTGAATATGTGTGAATGAACTTTGATTATTTTACACTTAATATCCACTTATATTTGGTGTATTCGTTTGTCACACATAATTATGTAATTGATTTATCCTTAAACCAAGGATACCGTCTTTGTAAGGGACTTCGTCTCAATCTCCTTTCATTGAGGCATATTATGTTTTATACACAACCTTATTTTATATGGTGTATAAACCCCTTTGACTTTTACATTTATTCTAAAGGAATATTTTTTATACGAAGCGTTTACTAAACGACAAAAGGGAATGTTTTTGTCGTACGTATGCGGCGACAACGACTTCTCCGCCGTCGTGACCATTATTTGAGTTTCGGCTTCCTCTACAAGCCATACCTTCTTTTTAAAAGAAAAATAAATACCATGTTTTACTTTTCTTTTATCTTGGTATTGAAAATGGTTTTCATAATTTTTTTATATCAATGTGTTGTATTGATATCTTGTGATTGAAATATGGGAATGTTATGTTTCCTTTATGCATGTTTTATGTGATACGATTATGTTAAGGCTCTTGGGCATTATTATGAAGATGGGTGGTTCCGTGATAAACTAAGGGCAGGTGAGCCCGATATAGCTCTCCAATGCATTGGGTAACGCGAAGGAGTGAAACATTAAGGTTTCTCTGAAGATATTTAGGGAATATATTGTGATGGGTATTCCAAACGTAACCAAGAGGGTTACTCCCTACGTAAGAAAGTTATGAATGCCTCAAGTAACCTTTTATGTCTTATGATTTCTATGATTTATTCATGGTTTGATGAGGTATGTTAAAGTGCCTATGTTTTATGGGTAAAGTATGATTTCATTCTTATGTATATATGAACTCATGTTTCCTTTCCATATTTTTATAACCGTTACTGAGCTTTTTATGCTCATCCCAAGTTTTTGAAATGTTTTTCACAGGTCAAGGGAAAGGTACATGACGTGATGATAGTGTCAAGGATGTGTCAAGAAAGAATCCGTGTTTTATTTTAAATATGTTTCTTTTGATGGGAAGAATGAATGTTGTCTTTCATGTAACCACTTTGTTTAAATGTGGAATGAAATGCAAGTTTCATGATCTAATTCTCTAAAACTCTAAACCTGAAAAGATCATCAATGTGTAATCTTGTAATAACTCAAGATTAAGTAAGGTTTAAGGCTGGGGCCTTATAGTTGGTATCAAAGGTCGGTTTATATAAATTTAGAGGTTAGGGTATTCTCTAAACATAAGTGACATTACCATAATGGTTAGGATTTCAGAAAGAGTCCTAGTTTTAGATAAAGTGAATGAGTAAGTGTATCTTAGTGTTTACCTTCCTCATTAGTACATGATGGTTTTGTTGATATACTCACACTGACATTTCTTTTTTTAGTGAATGGATGGATCTAGAAGGCACGAAAGAGGCAACAGGTTTGAAGGAAACTGTGGTGGTTCTATGATTAAGATACTAGATAAAATGGGGGATTCAATGAGGAAACTTGTGGTTGTTCTAAACCAACTATCAAGGAGTCATGATCAACCACTTTAACCTTGGTATGTTCTGTAATGAATCATGTACAAGATGACCAATCGATGTGGAAGTTCAGGTAATAATTATAAAGGTAACCATTAGAGTTTATATGATCCTTACTTTTGAGGTAATTATGGGTTATTATATGATATGATGGAAAATGAAGGGAATGAGATAAAATTGAGGTTAAAATAAGTTATGATTGTTTTTGAAGATTTTATCTCGTTTTGGGGAATGTTTTAAGAATTATATAGTTTTGGAAAAAGGAAAACACACAGACTGTGTGACAACCCGTTGCGTCGGACAAAGCTACGGAAATCGAACCCACAACCAAAGTGCGACTGGTATTTATCGCCTACCACTGGACTACGTGAAGTCCCTGGTTAGTTTGACTAATTATTTTTAGTTATATAATTTTATGAATTAAGAGTAAGTTGATTTTGGGTTATTTATGAAAATTATTAACCTATCATGGAGGATATGTGATTAGGTTAATTACTTTTCAATACGAGACTTTAGGAGCAACTGATGTTGTTTGGAGATAAATGTTATGATTTAACTTGGAAGACTATGTGACTAAATCCTTCAAATATTTGGGTTTTAATCTTATATTGGTTTACTTTGAAGAATTTTATGGAAAAATTTTTTATCGGATGGTCCTCGTTGAACTTTGGGTTTTGTTGGACAAATTTTGGAGATTAAGCATAGATTTTATTTTTAATGGGTTATCCTTTTATGGATTATCTGATCTTGTACTAAACTTTTTGGTTTTGGTTTTGGTTAAAGTCTAAAGACATGGGAAGTATATAGTTCTCTTTTGTGGATTAGGTGACTCTCTAGAAGTTGATTATAGTACTCTTAATGCGAACAAGTCTCCTTAAATACCCGTCTTTTGGAAAAAAATATGAGTTTGATTAAGGAATCTAGTAAAAGTTGAAAGTCAACATGATAAGTGATTATGTTTCCTTATGAATAAATTCATCAATAAAAAGTAACTTAAAACAAAAAATTTTTCTATTAACTTTTCCTACTGGGGAATCGAATACCGTTTAACCCATCACAAGTTTGTGATTTTCTCATGGTTAACTTTCTCCTAGACATGTTTACTATCACTCTCCCTCAAGAACATGGCCCTTTTCTTTTTCTTCCATGTCCATGTTTTTCTACATGGAATCCTAGTATGGGTTAACTTGGGTGACCTCTGTACTTATCTTCCTTTATTTTTAAAGTGATTGTTTTACCGACACTTGTTCTGATGTGGGACTTTCAAAGATGTTTCCAAGCTCAATTTTAAAATTGCGAGGACGCAATTCCAAAAAGGGGGGAAGGATGTAACACCCCAGGTAAATAAAGAATATGACATTTTTATATTTATCCATATTTGTGAATAAAATATTAATATTACTTTAAAGGGGATGCTATGCTCGATGGCGTACCCAACACGCAACAACGAGTTTCTTGGGAATCTTACGTTGCACTCTAATAATAAAATAATATTATTTTAAATAGTAGTTAACGCCTAGCCGTTGTAATGGAGGGAATGAATAGAAATAACTACAAAATGATTATATATGTTTTTCAAATATTTTTACTTTTTACAATAAATGTTAGAGGATTAAAAAATTCAAATGAATCCAATTTTAAGCGTAAACATTCTAATATTCTTTAAAAGGTCGATTAACCGCCTTTTGATGGCGAACCTCTTTTAAATCCACTTTTTGACAATTTTATGTGTTATATTTGACAAAATAAAATTCTTCTTTAGAATCGTGACATCAAAGTTTACTTTGCGTAAATTTTTGGTATTTTTCCAAAAAAGTTCAATTTTTAATGAATAGTGAAAAATGTTGTATTTTAATTCAAAACCTCTTTTAATCTAATTTATTTATATTATTATATTATATTTTGAATTGGTTTTAAAGTGAAATTAGAATATATTTCTACCATTTAATCCAATAGTGGTCATTGTAATTAATTTCACTTTGAAATCAGACTTAAACTAGTGTCAATCTTTTGATACATTTTGTTTCATAAAAACACGTTATTTGTCATGACAGCGGGAATTAATTATTAAATTAATTAATGTGACTTATATGTTTTGAATTTTTTCAAATAGACTTCATTTTTGAATTCGGAATATCAAATATAGCTTAGGGTGAATTTTTGGTAATTTTATGAAAAACTTCAATTTTTGATGAATAGTGAAACCACTAAGTGGTACTTATACAAACTGATTTTCCATTTAAATGAAATTTTGCCACCTTTGTGTTTTGAATTTCAAAAATCTGACATACATGGTTGTCATAAATAAGTAAAATGTGGTTCAATGGGATTAAAATAATTTTTTGGTGAATAGTAACTTATTAAGTTTTTAATCGCGATTAGAGGTAATTAGTGTAGTTTAAGGTAAAAATAATGTTTTAATAATATGAAATGAACTTGACACATGTCCTAACCTCATTGTATGTGTCATGGCTGACCAACAAAATCCATGGGTCAACTTGGGGACCCCATGGAGCCACTTTGGTTGGAAAATGACATAAATAACTTTTTATTTAATGTTAAAGTAAAAAATGACACACACATGAGATGTTTTACTAAAAAGATTTTTACATGGGGTTATACAAGTCATATTTTTTACTATAAATAGTCATTGGAAAGATAAAAATATTTCCTACATCATAGTATTTTTTTTATAATTTTTAGACATTAAATAAATTAAATTATTTATGACATTATAATGATGCAGCGATGACCTCATTATTTAACGATTTAAATAAAATGGAAAGATAATGTAATATCTAAGACCTAAACATGTCCAAAACCTATTGGATGAGTGGATTTAGAACCCTTATCACCTTATCCTAGAAATAAATCAATTTGGGACCTTTAAAATCCGAAACTCTTTTGAAAATAAAGTAACATTTTGTAACTTTACAAGAGTGCCCCTCCTCTCCTCTTATAAAAGGCCCCCACCTCTACCTCCTTACCCACACTCCCAAAGCCTTTGGCTCGGCCAAACTCTGCCCATTTTGTCTCTACAATTCCCTATCTTACTCCTTGAAGCCTCAATTTTGGCATAAGTCTTCCCAAGAAAGCCTTTGAGCTCAAACCAAAGGGAGTTACCCGATTTTGAGGTAATGTCTTCACTTGAGTCCTTTTGTTTTATTTTGCTTCTCCAAACCCCTAAACTCTTTTTATTCATTTCTTTTGTAACAAATACAGTATCATAAATATACTAGTATGTTTTTATAAGAAGTATTCGAGCTACACTTTCACACACCTACATATAATGGTTAAAGAACATACTGTTTCTGTGGATGGCGAATTTCGGCATCCCGAAACGATGATTGTTCAACATTCTTTTAACACCTTCAAAGGTGGACATTAAGATGACAATATATTTATATATGATATATAATATGTTTATGTTTTACTTAAGCTTCTGTATTTTTCATTTTTGGCATACCGTTATGGTTTCCATTATGGGTAAACGCGATATCTTCATTTAAGGAAGTGCGGACTACCGCCCCCTCAAAGTGATGTGATTCGTTAATTCCATATGTGGGACGTATAAAGGATGGATTAAAAGTTATTATATATGATTTTATAATGGAATTATAATATACCTATATATCATTATTATTTCTTTCCATTAATGTATGATATAGAAATGAAAGTAGCGTTCATGCGTACGTACAACTTACCATCTCCATGAACGGTGCATTTCATTTCTAATCCCCAAATGTAATGTACTATTAAAAGTACATATTTATAATGGATATATATAATGTATGTTACATATAAATGATGAATATAATTCTGGAATTAAAATATACATACCTATCATTTAGTTTTAATTCCATTAATATGACAAAGAAATGAAAGTAGCGTTCATGCGTACGTACGGCTTACCGTCTCCATGAACAGTGCATTTCATTTCTTACATCTAAATGATTATGTAATATTATAAATACATTTATATGCTGGATATATATGATATATATTATATCCAAATCATGAATATCATTCTTGATATAATTAACCATTGACCACACGAACAACATGTAATTGTAAGAAGTCCACTTTTGACTTAAGAACCAAATATCGACAAAACAAAAATTGTTAACTTAAATGAGTACATAATGTTTATAACATGTCAATAATTGATATAAAAGGAATAATTAACTTGAAAAATGTTCTTAAGCAAGTATAAATTAACTCAAGTTTATTATTCAGGACGTTAAATAACGATCGAGTCAAGTCGGACCCGAGGTAAGGGATCCTACTCCTCTCTTTCTTTTTAAGTACACTCTTTTATGTCATTCCTTCTAAGCTCATATTTCTTGTTATTGGGATGTTATTTTATATTACTCTTACTGTAATTTTTATGTTCATATGATGAGAGACCATATTCTCTCTCATCAATCCATTTTGGAAGTTTCGAGTGGCGCCGTTAGGCTGCCGAATTTTCGTAAGAGATCTAACCTCTCTCTTTCTCTTTAAGTACTCCCCTTTATGTCACTTATTTTAAGCTCCTATTTGTTATGATGGGGGATGTTCTTTCATATTCCTCTTTCTGTACATTTTGTTTTAATGTGATGAGATACCCTATTTGATCTCATCAATCCATTTTTTGAAGTTTTAAGTGGCGTCGTTAGGCTGCCGAGTTTTCGTAAGTGATTTTTCATCTCACTTTTATTCTCGTGAGATTTATGCTACATTTGCCACAATTTACTTTGAGTGGTGTATGTACTGACCATTATTTTACTCATTGTGTAATATTATTTCATTTATGATTATTTACATCAATGATGTATTTTCCTTCTTTCACGGGGCGTATGTTTCGAAAGATACCCATGTCGGTAAGGGAACCTTTCACCCTCCTCTTTTTAAAAGACTTCTTTTGTTGGGTCTTTTAATTTACATATTTTTATGTTGGGATATGTTCTCATGTATCCTTATTGATGTAAATTTTATGTCCAAGTGATGAGATACCCTTTTTTATCTCTCATCAACTCATTTTGATGTGACGCTGTTAGGCTGTCAAGGGAACTTCTTAACCCAATTTCGATTTCTTTGGGTTCAACATGCAGTTATTGAATATGTCATCCTTTGAATATGTGTGAATGAACTTTGATTATTTTACACTTAATATCCACTTATATTTGGTGTATTCATTTTTCACACATAATTATGTAATTGATTTATCCTTAAACCAAGGATACCGTCTTTGTAAGGGACTTCATCTCAATCTCCTTTCATGGAGGCATATTCTGTTTTATACACAACCTTCTTTTTTATGGTGTATAAACCCCTTTGACTTTTACGTTTATTCTAAAGGAATATTTTTTATACGAAGCATTTACTAAATGAAAAAAGGGGATGTTTTTGTCGTACGTATGCGGCGACAACGACTTATCCGCCGCCGTGACCATTATTTGAGTTTCGGCTTCCTCTACAAGCCATACCTTCTTTTTAAAAGAAAAATAAATACCATGTTTTACTTTTCTTTTATCTTGGTATTGAAAATGGTTTTCATAATGTTTTTATATCAATGTGTTGTATTGATATCTTGTGATTGAAATATGGGAATGTTATGTTTCCTTTATGCATGTTTTATGTGATACGATTATATTAAGGTTATTGGGCATTATTATAAAGACGGGTGGTTCCGTGATAAACTAAGGGCAGGTGAGCCCGATATAGCTCTCCAATGCATTGGGTAATGCGAAGGAGTGAAACGTTAAGGTTTCTCCGAAGAGATTTAGGGAATATACTGTGATGGGTATTCCAAACGTAACCAAGAGGGTTACTCCCTACGTAAGAAAGTTATGAATGCCTCATGTAACCTTTTATGTCTTATGATTTCTATGATTTATTCATGGTTTGATGAGGTATATTAAAGTGCCTATGTTTTATGGGTAAATTATGATTTCATTCTTATGTATATATGAACTCATGTTTCCTTTCCATATTTTTATAACCCTTACTGAGCTTTTTATGCTCATCCCAAGGTTTTGAAATGTTTTTCACAGGTCAAGGGAAAGGTACATGACGTGATGATAGTGTCAAGGATGTGTCAAGAAAGAATCCGTGTTTTATTTTAAATATGTTTTCGTTGATGGAAAGAATGAATATTGTCTTTTATGTAACCACTTTGTTTAAATGTGGAATGAAATGAAAGTTTCATGATCTAATTCTCTAAAACTCTAAACCTGAAAAGATCCTCAATGTGTAATCTTGTAATAACTCAAGATTAAGTAAGGTTTAAGGCTGGGTCCTTATAGCTAGAAAAGGCTAAAGCATCCCCTTTCTTAGTTAACTCTCTACTTTAACCTGTTGAAAAGTCAAACATTTCATTATAAAATTGGCAATATCTATTTTTATTTCATACCACTAGTAAAACTCTCAAAGGTTTATATACATCTTAGTACTACTCGGATGAACTGAAAAAAGAGAACTATGAGATTAACTTAACAATTCTTTATTTATCTGGGTATCACAAGGCACACATAATCTCTTTCCAAATATCAAAACACGGTCTTTATTAAAGTTAAATTCTAGAAACTTACCCCTTTTAAACAATTCTAACTTTTTTTGTAACTCACTATCTTCCTTTTTCACTTTCTTAATTCTGTCTAATAGAGATGAATTCACTGACACCTAAAATAAAATAGAGGAATTTCCTGTACCAAAAACTTCCAAGACAAAATTCATCAAATTATTAATCAAGGGGTCATGTTCTAAATAAAACAGGGTTAATGACATGTGATGTTTTTGACTCAAGGTATCAGCCACTTTGTTTTCCTTTTTATGATGGTAATTGATTATGCAATCAAAATGATTTATCAGTTTTATCCATCTTCTCTGCTTCATGTTTAATTCATTCTGAGTGAATATATACTTCAGACTTTTATGGTCAGTATATATTTCACGTTTGACTATATATAAATGATGCCTCCCAATTTTCAAAGTGAAAACTAGATTTTCTAATTCAAAATAATGTGTGGGATAATTTAACTCATGAGGTTTTAGTTGTCTTAAAGCATAATAAATTATCTGATTATTCTTCATTAGAACATAACCAAGTCCCTTCAATAAAGCATCACTATAGATGAAAAAATCACCATTTCTGGTGGTAAGGTCCAAAACTAATGCATTCAATCCATCCAATGGCCCAAAGGCCTTCATTTTTTATTGATTTTTGATAATCCACCTTTCAAGGGGTGAGGTGGAACCCTTACAAGGCCCGTAGGTGTAAGTATTACATGGATCGTAGGCCTTAGAGGAATTCATTTCCCATAGGCTTCAAACATTACATACAACCCAGACTAACTACTTGGAACTACTCCTCCCCAGTATCTTCATCGTGAAATCATCTCTCCACCTCCGCATGACTATTCAGCTAGGCATTCCCATGCAAGCACAGGCTTGTCCCGATGACAGGTGCCATACCCTCTCATTCTTTCAATCCATTTAGCTTCTGCTATGGTGAAAGCTCCTTGCTCATCCTCCTTGTAGAGTTTGTTCCTTGTAGGTTTTCTGGTTTGTATCTGCACTTAAAGGTGGACCGAAGGCCTTGAGGTGGCCCGAAGGCCCAAACGGGGGCATATTCCCGGCTATTACAGTGCCAAACAGTACCTGCTACAGTTTCACTATTGTACCTACTACAGTGCTGCACATTTCCCACTATAGTATCTGCTATATTACTACTACAGTAATGCACAGTAACCCGAAAATGATACCTCTGCTTGGATTTTATCTCAGGTCACTTGGATGCACTTACAGAGTCCTTACCAACTAGGCTAAGGCTCATGTGAAAACTAAAGCATTCAAAAATATCTTCTTCAGTTCCTAAAAAAACATCACATTCTTTTTTCCAAACAAATTTAACCCCTTTTCCATGTTATCTTAGTTAGCGGGCTAGATAACTATGTAAAAATTTTAACGAACCATCTGTAATAACCTACTAATCCAAAAAAAACTAATAACCTCTATAACATTTGTAGGTATTTTCTATTCATCAACCACTTTTGTTTTGGTAGGATCAACTGTTATTCAATACTTATTTACAATGTGCCCAAGAAAAAAAATGTTACAACCAAAAAACACATTTTCTAAATTTTTCATATAACTTATTTTCTTTGAGAGTTTGAAATACAATCCTTAAATTTTTTTCCTAATCCTCATAAATTTTTGAAAAGACCAAAATATCATCAATAAAAACAAAAAAAAAACTTATCCAAATATTAACATGATATTATATTCATAAGATCTAATACAATAGGTGGATTTTCTGAAACAAAAGGCATAACAACAAAATCATAATGCCCATATCTAATATGAAAAGTTGTTTTCAGAATTTTATCATGATTCACCTTTAGCTGATGATACCCAGATCTCAAGTAAATCTTGGAAAAATAATGAGCTTCATGGAGCTGATCAAACAAGTCATCGATATGAGGCAATGAATGCTTATTCTTATAAGTAATGTTATTAAAAGCTCTATAATCAATGCAAAGTCTCATGGAACCATATTAATTTTTAACAAACAGAATAGGATCACCCCATGGTGAAGTGATATGATGAATGAAGCCTTTATCAAGAAACTCATGAAACTTATTTATCAATTCAATAAGTTACACTTGATCCATTCTATAACGGGGTTTTGAAATTGGATTAGAATCAGGAACTAAGTCATTGTTAAATTAAACTTCCCGGTTAGGTATAACACTAGGAAACTAATCAGGAAAAAACATACAGGTATTCATTTACCATTGGAACATCATTAATCTGAACAGTTCCCTTATTTTCAACAATATGATAAATATAACTTTCATTTCCATATTTTAATAGTTTCTCATCTTCTTGATATGTTATCAATTGTATGGATTCATTATTTTATACAAACTGAAACTCATTTTGAAAAATAACTTCTTTATCTCTACAATAAATCTTAGCATGATAAAGAGAAATCCAATCCATATCCATAATAACATCAAACTCTACGAGGGTAAAAACAAAAACGTTTTTAGGTAATGTCTTCCCATAGACAACAACATGAAGATTCTTATAATTCCTTTTTGCTATGATATTTCCCTTGGTGTTTTAACCATAAGTTTTGGTCTCATTTATTGAGTTGAAATTTACAATTTACCAAAAAAATATCAGAAATAAAGGAATGTGTGGACCTTGTATCAAACAATACATTAGAAAAATCTGAGTAAACAAACAAAGTACTTGATAGAACTTCATTGGATGACCCTATATATACTGATGTAGTCAAAAAGGGTCTCACTTCACCTTTTTTCTCATAATCGGACTGTTTCCCATCATTTAGATCTTTCTTTGGGTAGGTATTTTCATAATTACCTATCTCACCGCATTTGAAACACTTTACAATTTTCGTATCATTATTAAACTTAATGTCATTTTAATTACAATATCAGGCCATATGTAAAAACTTACCACATCAAAAAAAAATTCTCATATTTTTTAAGGCATTCCCCAGGGTGCTTTTTACCACACTTCCCATAAATCAAAAATTGTACTTTCTTACCTTCAGATTTATTGGGTTGATTCTTACCCATTTCTTGACATCTTGACCTTTTCTTCTATTTATTTTAAAGGTACATGTGATCATCAGAAAACTTCATTTATACCCTATTATCACATCAGAAAAGTTTTTTATAAATTTTGAATTCACAGGAGGCCAATCCCCTTCAATATCTTGGCTTCAATCCTGTGTAAAAATGATTGATTTTTCTATCAAGATCCTGAATAAGATTTGGAGAATACCTTTCCAAAATAGTGAAGTTTTCTTCATAAATGGCCATTGAATCTTCCTCATTTTGTTTCAATTCAAGTAATTTATTTTCCATCCTAAGTCGAACCACTATGGAAAAATATTTTTCAAGAAAAATTTTCTTAAATTTGTCTCATTCCAAGGCATCGATCTCATCATTGTCCCTAATATTTTTAACCATTTACTTCTTGACCATTGGCCACCACTGGTCAGTTTCACCTTCAAAATGATAAATTTCAAGACTAACCTTTTAATTATATGAACACCCCATTACATAAAATATCTTTTCAAGGGATTAAATCCACCATTTATCCACCACTGGATCAGAAGATCCAATGAAAGCAGAATAGTGTTGCCTCATAAAATGTTCTATTATCTTAATGTTCCTTTGTGGTTGTTCTATTTGTTGTATTGCATAGATTTCACCACCATTTATTGCTTATATTAGCTAATCCATTAGTATCACAAATTGTTTGGTTCCAATTCCCATCATTCTTGGTTATGGATTTGGAAATATATCATCCTCTCGGTGTCTTCCTACTTTATCTTCCCTATTTCTTCTACGAAAACCATTCTGAATAGATATATCTTAGATGAAGCAACATGGTAATCTTCATATGCTATAACATTTCAATATAAAAATAAGGTAAAAACATTTATGGTATTCTATTAACATCATCCTAACCCCTAAAGTTATCTAAACCATGCTATGATGCCAATTATAAGGACCCGACCATAAACATTACATAATCTAGTAAATTCCTTTAGAATTAACTTATTACATTTCCAAATATATTTTTGGTTTATAGTTTTATAAACTTAATACATAATTCATACATATCAACCCACAAGAACATAAAGTGGGTACTACTAAAATAATATCCATTTTTTCATAATACAAAGGTTTTTAATAAAAACATTAAATCTATTCATGAAAATTATTCACAACATTCATATTTACTTCTCCTTTTCTCTTACCCACCCTTATACACTGTAAAAAATATTTTTAAAACTTAGGATGAGAAAAAAAAATGTATTAAGGGATATAAAAATATTGAGAGAAATCATTAGTAGATGAATACTTACAAACTTATGAAATCATTTTCACAAAGAAATACTTCTCACCCATAAAGTATCATATACTTACATTTTGAAAATAAGAGACTTATATAAAACATAGAAAAACATAAATAAACCATATAGGTATATTATGGAATTACTTAATTGTGATTTTTAACCCTCACAGATACCATATGATTTTTAATCCTCACGACTACCTTATGATGTAACCCTCACAAGAACCTTATGATGTAACCCTCACGGCTACCTTATGGTGTAACCATCATAGTTACACTTGGAGTAACCATATGGTTGACCTCCAACATAAAAATACCTAATTAATTGGAGGGATATATCACCCTTTATCACAAAAAATGTCCAAGAACCAGAACATAATCATAAAACAAGAATACTTGAATAAAAACATTCATTTTGAATTTTATAAAACTAGAAATTTAAAAGAGGATTTTTAAAGAAACACCCCTTACAAATATCATATATTTGAAGTGAGAATTGATAAAAAAATGGAATATGTGTATAAAATATAAATCCACATAATAAAAAATAAAAAAAATCACAAATAAACTTATTACCACATAATCAATAAAGTAGAAGGTTAACCCAAAGAATGGAAATTGGGTTTAGAATTCCCTTACCTCAGGTTCATCTTACTTAAAATGTGTTTAAACCTCATGTATAATGGATAAAAGAGTGTTATTAATATTTTATAGAAACATATTAATTTTTATAGAACCTTATATGATGATTTTATAACATCATTCTACCCATTTATTAATAATATTTTGTTGTTTCCATTGTTTCAGGTGTGTTCTTTACATGGTTTCCATGGTCGGTTAGTCATGGATTTTCTTGTCAAATGGAAGAGAAACTTCAGAAGTGGGAAAAAAAGGTATTATTTTGTTTCTAGAATATTAAATGATTCAATAAATCTTTTTTTTCAGATATAATGATAAATCATTAGATAAAACATTAATGATATTCGTTTAGATCATTTTGGCGGTTCTTCGATAATCACGAACTAGTTTCATTATATAAATTAATATAATGTATATATGTTAATTAGAGAATATAAAAGAGGTTATATCATACACTTTAAAATATGTTTCAGCCATTAAAATGGTTTTATGACCATCCATGAAGGTGGTAATATAAAAATCAAAACACATCGTCCAAGATGTTGGTAAATCGACACATCACAAACGATGTTTTCATTTTTAAAATAAAAGAGAGGAGAGAAGGGGTTTATGATGAATTTTTCCATAAACAAGATAAAATTAAATTATATATATGATACTATATTTTACATGCCTCTTGGATAAGGTGGGTAAATAGAGTATAAGAAAATAAAAATAATTGAAAAGAAGATAAAATAAAATGAAGGAGGATTTTTTACCTCTTGAATTCTCTTCCTTGAGAACCTTCTTAAGGCCCTTATTTCTTGGCCTTTTGATGATTCCATTAGGTATTATATGGGGGGAAGAGTATTGGGAATGGATTTGGGCAAAAATTCATTAAAATAAAAAGGCTTTTAGGTGTGAGGGGAAGAGGTGGTGAGGGGTGGTATTTATAGTGGAGGAGAGGGGTGTTTTTGAATATTTTATTCATTAGTTTATTAATTTGGCTCAAGACTATGAGTAGTTTGAGAATTATAATAAAATATATTAAAATAATGAAGTATATTTCTATATTTTGGGCTTAAATCATCCTTACATCATCTATTACTTAATAAATCGTGAATTTATATTATATCGTAAATTACTGTATTTCACTATTCATCAAAAAATTAAGTATTTCAGAAAAATAACAAAAAATCACCCTAAAAATTTTTGACATGTAGAATTAAAAAATGAACTCTATTTTTTTAAAACAATTTTCTAAATATGTGAAAATTAATTTTTAAATAAAATCATAATTTATTCAAAAAATTCCAGTTTTAAAAATATAACTAATTTTATAACACTTTAAAAAATTAATTAAAGTCTCATAAAATTATATTATAATCATAAGACATTAAAATAATAATTTATGAATATATTTTATGAAAATATATTTTCTTTTAAATCATTATATTAAATATAAAATTGTAATTAAATATTGATGACTTGCAAAAATACCAACACTTAATTTATCATTTCCAAAACATTCATTCACTTATTCAATTATAGAAATATATCATGATTACACTTATAAGATACATAAATTTTATTTATACTCTCATAGGTGAGGTTACTATTCTATTGGTTAGATTACTATTCATAATGGTCATGTTACTATTCCTAAGGTTAAGTTACTATTCCATTAGTATAAATTCCTTAATTTTTATAAACATCGCTTATTTAATTATATATTTATAATTAATTTGGATATTTAATTCCAAAAATAAAATAAATTATTTTATAAGTAATTGGGTTTTTACATTATAACCCATGGAAGAGAAATGGGTTTCATAAACATCTTTTCATCATAAATATAAACCCTTTAGAAAAAGAATAAGAATGGTTTCCTTAGATCATATCCCTATTAAATCATAAGTTACATAAAAGGATGTCATCGTAGATGGAAACATATTTTAAAAGATCACTTGGAACATTTCTTGAGTAAAATAGCCCTTACACTTTTAAAAAAACCTTTTTAAACATAAAAACATTTTATAAACATTTTCTTTGAAAATAAACTTAGAAATAAATAAAGGAAGCTTTAAAAATCATTTAAAATGTTTCTTGAGGGGAATAACCTTCTATTAGGACCAATAGGGGCCTATATACCCTGAGAGGGGGGGTGAATCAGGGTATGGATATTCTTTTTCAAAGTTCTTCCTGCCCCACTGGATCTTGACCTCTTTGTTACAAGGGTCACTTTGTTTTCACTTGTGTGTATGTTATGATCACTTACATTCTTCTTTATCTGATGATGATGCTTTAAATTCAATGCAGGCAAATTAGCAGGCAGACACATAGATTTTTACTTGGTTCACCCTCACTGGGCTACATCCAAGGAGCATACGCCGACAGGTTTCCGGTCGTACCAATTCCACTAAACTTCACTAGTTGTGGATACAAATTTCGGGCTAGATCACTTCTATGCCCAGGCTCACTACCTTTACAAAGTTTAGTGCCAGCTCACTGCTTTCCCAAGGGTCACTCCCTGTTTCTCTCTCTCTGGCTCACTGCCGGTGGAGAGGATCACCTTCTTCCTCTTCCTAAGCTCACTGCTCTGTGAAGGGAATCCAATCACAGTTTATAGACCTGTAGGTCTCTTCATTTGCATGAAATAATGCATCTTCAACTATTGATATATACTCTGTTGAAGTCCAACTTTCATCCACTGATAATATCACTTTGCCTCTGACCACTGGGCAACTACCTTTGGAAAGTACCTTCGCAAAGCACCCTACTTCGCGAAGCTCCCAATTTCGCGAAGCTTAAACAAGCCTACGCGAAGCTCCTGCCTTTTCGCGAAGCTCTCTCGCAAATATCTCTCGCGAAGAACTCCTGCGAAGCTCAACTCATTGCAAAGAAACTTCTCTCATGAATCTCACTGAGCCAGCGCGGAGCACACAACTTTCGCGGAGCTACAATAGCCGTCGTGAAGCTCCTCTTTCGCGAAGCACACTGGATCCGCGAACTACCTTCGCAAAGCAAGAGCAAATGATCTTCTCTGAAAAATCTATCTTCTTCTCTCGAGGGGGTCGACCTCTATTTATAGGCGATTCCACCGACCCTCGTCCCTTCCGTGCGAAGTCAACGCCACGTCATCTCAAATCGCGAAGCTCCAAAGATTCCGTCATAATTCTGTCCAAATCGCGAAGCACCACAGCAATTTTCCGTTCGCGAAGCTTGACGTAGTTGCGAAGAATCACCATCAACATACCTTCGCGCCTTCGCCGCGAAGCTCCCTCGCAAAGCCCTTCACCACCGCGATGCACTTCAGTCTATTCCGTTCGCGAAGCTTGACGTAATCGCGAAGACTCACCGCCTCCATTCTTCTGGTCTTCACGATTTCCAAACCATGCATCATATCTTCGCGAAATTCATGCCTTTGCCATATTAAATTATGATATTCATGGAAATCCTATTTTTGCGATGCTCACCAAACTCCAAATTTTGGACCCCAAAAATTTGGAAAACACTGGGAAACGGCGCCACCTTGTACTGCTCTTTTGTACCGCCTCCAGATCATTCATTCCTTTGTCATCGTTCTTTGTCAACAAGGATTGTCAACAAATTCTCGGGAACTCGACAATTCTCCATGGAAACCTGCTTTTTCAACAAACACAATCAACCCAAAAAATACTGCAATGTTACCGTGAGGGATTTTTTCCCAACAATCTCCCCCTTTGGGTTTGTTGACAACTCTTCACAACTCTACTCAGAAAGATTTTCTGCACTTTGATACCTCACTGAGTATTATTCCAGCCTCTACCACCATTTGACTCTTGCGATAATTATAGCATTCAAGAATTCACTTAACACGTACTCTAAGCCCACAAGATCAATGCTCGGCGTGAGAAACAAGAGTAGTATGAAAAGTTCATCAATGAATCACTTCATGTCAACCACAATTGTCGATTCCACCCTGATACCAATTCTTAAATTGATACCAATTGTTGAACCACATTGATACCAATTGGTGAATTCTTAAGTTGATACATATTGGTGATAGCTGGACACTGTCTCACACTATTCCAACATCACTGTTCTGCTTTTATCACGATCCTCAGCTGTCGTGATTTCTTTGCTTTGATCGATCACTTCTAGCATCGTCAGATTTAAAAATATCCCCTATCTCATTTCTCCCCCTATCTGGCTGCTCCACTGGTCAGCTTCTCCCCGTATCAATCATGATTTCTCAAATAGCCACACTGTCTCCCCCTTGAACAATCACTATTTTCTTCCCCTTTGTCAATGAACCCAAAGGTCACTCCTTTGTAGTCTGTAACATAGTAGAGAATACATATCAGCACATTAGGGAAAAACACATCATACCTCAGGGAGAGGGGGAGGATATGGGCCCACGCTATTTCAAGTGTGATGAGTCGACTGAACTCCCAGAGCCAGTTGATGTCTCTCAAATTCTGCCTTGGGTAAGGCCTTTGTCAGGATGTCTGCAACCTGTAGTTCTGTAGGCACATACTCCAACTTCACGATCCCCTGCTCAACTTTCTCCTTGATAAAATGGTACTTTATCTCAATGTGCTTTGTCCTTGAATGATGGACAGGATTTTTTCTTAGATTTATAGCACTTGAGTTGTCTCACATGATTCCGATCGGAGACTTCACTTCAACTCCCATATCTTCAAGCTGCTGCTTCATCCATAATAACTGTGTGCATGCTTGAGTGGCCGCAATATACTCAGTTTCTGCGGTGCTCAATGAAATGAAATCTTGCTTCTTGATTAGCCAAGAAATACACAATCCACCAAGATAGAATGCACCACTTGACGTTGATTTTCTATCATCTGCTGAACCGGCCCAGTCTGCATCAGTATAGCCCAATAACTCTGTCTGGGATTTATCAGTATATGTCAAGCCGAAATCCATTGTGCCCTGGATATACCGAAGTATTCTTTTCATTGCAAGCATGTGTATTTCCTTGGGATTACTCTGATATCTCGCTGCTTGGCATGTGGCGAAAACAATATCAGGCCTTGTTGTAGTCAAGTACAACAAACTTCCAATAATTTGCTTGTATTCTGTGATATTAACTGCCTTGCCATCTTCATCTTTCGATAATTTCATCCGGCTGGCAACCAGAGTCTTCATATCCTTGGAATTTTCCATTACAAACCTTCTCAGGACCTCCTTGGAATATTTAGATTGAGAAATGAATGTTCCATTCCTTCCTTGTGTCACCTGTAGACCAAGGAAAAACGTTAGCTCTCTAATCATTGACATTTCAAACTCATTTTTCATGAATTCGGAAAACTGTCTGCACTGAGCTTCATCTGATCCGCCAAATATTATGTCATCGACATAAACCAACACCATCATCCTTTGATTACTGACATTACTGAAATAGAGATTGTAATCAACTCCTCCACACTGAAAACCAAGCTTCTTCAAGTACTGATCAAGCCTTGAGTACCATGCCCTTGGTGCTTGTTTCAGCCCATACAATGCCTTCTTCAGCCTGCAAACTTTGTTCTCATCCTCATGAATGAGAAAACCATTTGGCTGCTCAATATACACCTCCTCTTCCAGAACCCCATTCAAGAATGCGGATTTGACATCCATCTGGAACACTTTGAACTTTCGTTGCACTGTTATGGCCAAAAATAATCTGATTGTCTCCAACCTTGCAACCGGTGAAAATGTCTCATCGACATCTATTCCCTCGATCTGGGAGTACCCCTTGCACACTAGTCGTGCTTTGTTCCGAATCACTGTGCCATCTTCATTCATCTTGTTGCGATAGACCCATTTATTCCTGATGACATTCTTGTCTGCTGGCCTTGAAACAATCTCCCATGTCTGGTTCTTCTCAATCTGATCAAGCTCTTCGTTCATAGCCTGAACCCAGTTTTCATCTTCAGCTGCATCGGAAAAACATTTCAGCTCCACTTGAGATAAAAACGATGTTTGCTGTGATTATTTCATTCTTCGAGTCTGAACTGGAGCTGTTTGATCACCAATGATATTCTGCCTATCAATTTCAGCTCGACTCTTTGTCTTCCTCGCAGACACAGACTTGACACTTTCTTCTTCATCATCAGTATCTTCTTCTGAATCAGCTTCTGCCACTTCTTCTCCCCCTGGGTTTCTTACCTCATCATCACTTTCATCCAGGAACTGTTCACTGGATCGTTGAGTATTCTGTTCATTTTCAACTATAGTGACATCATTTCTCTCAATGATTTTTCACAGCCTTTTGTTGAAACATTCATATGCTTTGCTTTTCCCTGAGTAGCCAAGGAATATCCCCTCATCTCCTCGTGCCTCAAACTTCCTGTGATTTTCTTTGTTGAGAATGAAACACTTACTTCCAAAGATTTGAAAGTATTTTAGCGTTGGCTTCTTTCCGTACCACAGTTCATACGAAGTCTTTCCTTGCTTCGGACATAACAGAGACCTTTTTGAAACATAGACCGATGTCAAAACTACTTCCTTCCAAAATTCCTCTGGCAGGTCTTTATCAATAAACATTGTTCTCGCCATGTTGTTGATGATCTGATTTCTCCTTTCAACCACTCCATTCTGTTGGGGAGTTCTTACCGATGAAACTTGATGCCTTATCCCATGTTTCTAGAGATAGTTTTCAACTTGACTGTTTGTGAATTCTATACTGTTATCAGTACGAAACTTCAGAATTTTCTTCCCAAGCATCTTTTCTGATTCCCTTCTATACTGCTTTATGCAACTGAACACCTCTGTCTTATGGGTAATGATGAATACCCAGACCATTCTGCTATAGTCATCAATGAAAAGGACATAGTACCTTTGCCCATTTATAGCTCGTGGTGAGATAGGTCCACATACATCAGCATGAACCAGTTCGAGCACTCTAGTTGATTTCTGTTCCTTTGGCATGTATGTCTTTCTGATGATCTTCCCTTGTTGGCAAGCATCACACGTATGAGTGCGATCACGTGATAGTTTGGGAAGGTCTCTAGCAGCATCACACTTTACCAGATCTTCCATAGATGGTTGACATAGATGACCAAGTCGCTTATGCCACAGCTGATTTTCTTCTTCTCTGGATAAAAGGCATGAATCTTCTTCCCCACCTACCAGGTAAAGATTCCCCTTTGTTCGTTTTCCCTGTAGAATGACTATTCCATCTTTTCCTTTAACAATACCCATCTTCTTGGTAAATAGGATAGAGTGCCCAGAGTCGCATAGTTGACTGACGCTAAGCAAATTATGACTGAGACCCTCTACCACCAAGACATCAGCATTTCTCATTTCTTTGCCCCCAAACATGGCTTTTCCTGAGCCAACAATCTTCAGGCATTCATCATTTCCAAATTTGACAACTCCTTCTTTGTCATATTTTATGCCTGTAACCAGATACTTGTTGCCTATCATGTGGGATGTGCAACCACTATCAAGGATCCACACACCAGAACGATCTGATTCTTTAAGGGCAATTTCAGCAACTACGACCTTCTCAATTTTCTTCTTCTTGGTCCATACTTTTTCTTTCATGCTCGGCATGGATTGAGGCTTCTGTTCTTTCTCAGAGTATGATGGACTAGCTTCATCTTGCAAAACTGAAAATCTATTCTGAACTTTTAACTCACTTGTCGGTTTACTGATATGCTGCTTGCGAACATTTTGATTCTGCTTTGGCACATTTTTCTGAATGGTTGAAGTGCAGTACCTAGCCATGTTTCCAAATCCTCCGCACCAAAAACAGTGTCCTTCAAAATATGTTTTGGAAAACCATTCTCTGTTTGGCTGTCATCTCTGTTCTTGTTCCCTTCGATATCTTTTGGCTATGGAACACACATACTGTGAATGTCCCATCTTTCCACAACAATAACACCTGATATAAGGTGCATTCCTTCGTGTTAATTCAGCACTACGAGTTTCCCCTTGGGATCTCTGAGTATTCTGATTCTGCTTTGTGCTCAAATCCACTTTCAATCTCAGGACAGGTGCTTGCGGTCTAACTTCAACTGCCACAGATTTTTGTTTCTGATTAAGCCATGAATCAGCCTTAACTTCTGAGTTCAATTGCTGCTTCTTTCCTGTTGAACTACTAGGATCTTCTTTCTTCTTTTCAGACTTCGTAACGACCTGATTTCCCAGGAATGTGTTGGGATTCAAAGGTTTTTCCTGGTCTTTAATTTTTCTCCGCAGACCGACAACTTCCTCTTCAATCTCTTCAATACGCTTGACGTGATCTTTCACTTTTCGGCTCAACTAATCGATCTCCCTTTTCTGCTCTTCAATATTGAGCTTATGCTCATCAACCTTTTTTGTGCGCTCTGGCCTGGAAGACTTAAGATTTTCAATTTCTTTCTCAAGCTCAGACTTCTCTTCTTCTTGTTGTTTCATGTAGAGTTTGGCATCACGTACTATCTTGTTGGATTTGTTTGTTTTTGCTCGCCAAACATCTATCTCTTCAAGAGATGATTCTAATTAAGCTTCCATGTCAACTATCCCTTCAATTTCTTCTTCTTCTTCATCAGTTTCGGTTTCTTTATTTTCTAGAGCACTATTGGCAACAGCCACCATCGCATTTTGTCCACAATCTTTGCAGTTTTCTATCTCTTCAACTGTTTCTTCCTCAGACTCAGCTGAACTTTCTATTTCTTTTGAAAGAAGATTCTTCTTCTTAAAGAAATTTCTCTTGAACTGCTTCTTCCCTTTCACATAGGCTGAAGATTTTTTCATGGGAATCTCAACTTCATCTTCATCGCTTTCTTCTTGAAACATTTTGGGGCATCTTGCAGTAAGATGACCAACCTTTCCGCATCGGAAGCATGCTAGTGGAAGTTTCCCTTTAAACTTTCCTTTTCCTCTTTGCAGATTTGAAGAAAGGAATGACATCACCTCATCTGACACTTCTTCCTCCTGAGAATCTTCAATAGTGAGCCTCTTCATGGCCTTAAATGTCACCTATTTGGATTTCCCCTTTTCCACAGCATAGTTGTTATCATTTCTCATTTCATATGCAACAAGAGTGCTGTGTAGGTTATCCAATGTCAGCTCTTTCGGATCTTTATCTTCCAAAACAGAAACTTTCAGATTGAACCGAGGTGGAAGATTTCTCAAGATGTGCTTTACGATTTTAATGTCTTCGATAATCTCTCCAAGACCCCGCATGTCTTCTACCACAGCATTTACCCTGTCAAAAAATGCATCAACAGACTCATTCGGGTTCATTCTCAGATCTTCATACTTGTTCCACAACACTTGCAGCTTTGCCTCTCTGACTTTTCTATCCCCTTCATAAATATTCAAAAGCTTTTCCCACATGGCATGTGATGTTTTGCATGACATCACCTTTGTATATATGGGATTGGAAAGGGCTCCCCCTAAGGCATTGATTGCTTTGGAATCAGCGTCCAACTCTTTGTGCTCAGCTTCTGATAATGCACCACTAGTAATATCAGTTGTGATACCATGCATAGCTACTGAAAACACATCCATTACCAAAGATCAGAAATAGTGTTGCATTCGATTCTTCCATATCTGAAAATTACATCTGTCGAAGATCAGAATACCTCTATGATTAGTGACCTTCATTTGAGAGAAGAACAACTTTCAACCTTTCGCTCTGATACCAATTGTTAGGACCAATAGGGGCCCATATACCCTGATAGGGGGGGGTGAATTAGGGTATGGATATTCTTTTTCAAAGTTCTTCATGCCCCACTGGATCTTGACCTCTTTGTTACAAGGGTCACTTTGTTTGCACTTGTGTTTATGTTATGATCACTTACATTCTTCTTTATCTGATGATGATTCTTTAAATGCAATGCAGGAAAATTAGCAGGCAGACGCAGAGATTTTTACTTGGTTCACCCTCACTGGGCTACGTCCAAGGAGCATACGCCGACAGGTTGCCGGTCGTACCAATTACACTAAACTTCACTAGTTGTGGATACAAAGTTCGGGCTAGATCACTTCTATGCCCAGGCTCACTGCCTTTAAAAAGTTTAGGGTCAGCTCACTGCTTTCCCAAGGGTCACTCTCTGTTTCTCTCTCTCTGGCTCACTGTCGGTGGAGAGGATCACCTTCTTCCTCTTCCTAAGCTCACTGTTCTGTGAAGGGAATCCAATCACAGTTTATAGACCTGTAGGTCTCTTCATTTGCATGAAATAATGAATCTTCAACTATTGATAGATGCTCTGTTGAAGTCCAACTTTCATCCACTGATGAATATCACTTTGCCTCTGACCACTGGGCAACTACCTTTGGAAAGTACCTTCGCAAAGCACCCTACTTCGCAAAGCTCCCAATTTCGCGAAGCTCAAACAAGCCTACGCGAAGCTCCTGCCTTTTCGCGAAGCTCTCTCGCGAAGCTCTCTCGCAAAGAACTCCCGCGAAGCTCAACTCGTTGCAAAGCAACTTCTCTCGCGAAGCTCACTGAGCCAGCGCGGAGCACACAACTTTCGCGGAGCTACAATAGCCGCCGCGAAGCTCCTCTTTCGCGAAGCACACTGGCTCCGCGAACTACCTTCGCAAAGCGAGAGCAAATGATCTTCTCTGAAAAATCTCTCTTCTTCTCTCGAGGGGGTCGGCCTCTATTTATAGGCGATTCCACCAACCCTCGTCCCTTCCGCGCGAAGTCAACGCCACGTCATCTCAAATCGCGAAGCTCCAAATATTCCGTCGGAATTCTGTCCAAATCGCGAAGCACCACGGCAATTTGCCGTTCGCGAAGCTTGACGTAGTCGCGAAGAATCACCGTCAACATACCTTCGCGCCTTCACCGCGAAGCTCCCTCGCAAAGCCCTTCACCACCGCGATGCACTTCAGTCTCTGCCGTTCGCGAAGCTTGATGTAATTGTGAAGACTCACCGCCTCCATTCTTCTGGTCTTCGTGATTTCCAAACCATGCATCCTATCTTCGCGAAATTCATGCCTTTTCCATATTAAATTATGATCTTCATGGAAATCCTATTTTCGCGATGCTCACCAAACTCCAAATTTTGGACCCCAAAAATTTGGCAAACACTGGGAAACGGCGCCACCTTGTACTGCTCTTTTGTACCGCCTCCAGATCATCCATTCATTTGTCATCGTTCTTTGTCAACAAGGATTGTCAACAAATTCTCGGGAACTCGACAATTCTCCATGGAAACCTACTTTGTCAACAAACACAATCAACCCAAAAAATACTGCAATGTTACCGTGAGGGATTTTTTCCCAACACCTTCCCACTTTGAAAAACACTTTTTAAAACATAAAACATTTTCAAAATAATTTTCTTTGAAAATTAATTCTGAATCTTATAAAGAAATATTTAAAACATTGAGTGGTAATGACGGTGGGAAATGTTGTACACATTAAAAACAAAGATTCCATTCATATTTTCTGTAAAATCCAAACATGATTTTTTTTTAAAAAAATATGATGATTCCTTTTAAAACACTTTTTAAGAATCCAAAAATGGGTAAAAATTATTTAATAAATCCTTTTTTAGTTGTTAAAAAATATTTTTAACTATTTTTATAAAATATGGAAATTGAAGAAAAATGGGTTTTCAATGAAAGAGAGAAATAAAGTCAGTTTACTTTAAAAACATTCATTACGAATCTTGATTACATTAAGAGAGTAAAATTAATGGAAAACATGGATTCTCATGACATAAACATAGGATAATAAAATTTATGAGTTTCCTAAGAGATAGATTGTAATATTTCTTTATTGGAATCATGATTATAAATAATCCTGATAAACGATGAGATTGTATCATAAAACTATTACCACTTTGGAAACATTGAGTCGTAAGCCTGATGATATAATAAAATTAAATAAAACATATAATATCATGAAAATAAATAAAATAATTATATTAAATGTAAAATGGGTTTTATATACACCTCATAAAATAAGATAGATGCATAACATAACACATGTCCCAAAGAAGATAAATTGAGACAAAAATCTATTATCGCTTTGGTAATCTCTTGAAATATAATCCCCATTAAAGAATAACATCAAATAAAATATTTAAATATAATTAAAATAATTATATTTAGGATATAACATGTCAAAGTTAAATTATATACACCATACAAAATAAATGAGTAGTGAATATAGAATAAGTCTCCCATAAATAAAAGAGAGACTGAAAATATCTTACCTTAAGTCTTGACTTCCTTCATAAACATTAAAAACTATTTCATAATAAATATAATTTTATTATAACTCTATTATATAACCATTAATATATATATCATACCATAAATGATTTACTTATGACCTTTTATTTCCAGTTTATCAACAATTCCATGTTAAATTTTCATTTCAGACAATAACTACTTTGTTTTTCATGTATGTTTTAATTTTTTATTTTCCTTTTCCTCTTAATTTTACCACAGTTCATCATCTCCATAATGTTAAACATTATATAAATATCATATATATTAATTATATATGTATTTTTATTAATATATAAAATTTATAGGTAGAAAATGAAATACATTGTTCATGGAGATGGTAGGTCGTACGTACGCATGAACGTTGTTTCCATTTTATGGATGGATTGAAAAAAATAAATGTAAATAATATATTAAAAATAAATAAAAAAAATTATTTAATATTTATAACATATTTTCATTAAACTCATCCTTATTACATTCCATTTAAAGCGTGAACCAATCACATCACTTCGTGGGGCGGTAGTTCGTCGTACACATGAGTGATGTTATCGTATTCCCATATAATGGTAGGTAAGGAGTTATATATGATATAATAATTAAATAAGTATAATAATATAATAAATATAATAAATAAACATTCAATCCATCATTATATCCATCCATGAGAGGTATTTGTGGAAGTCGAATAACATCGGTTCGTGAGGCGGTACTCCGTAATACACACGAACAATGATTTCATATCCCATTTGATGGAAGTGTATATGGTTTTAGGTCATAAAATTAACATAAAAACATCTTAGTATATATAATATAATAAGTTTAATATATCATTATGTTTTAATAATAATTTAAAGAGTTGGAGGAAGAAATAATATAAAAATGATCATTCAAGAATGTTGCCTCTTCTTCGGGTAAGCGATTTAGGTTTTCACCAAAGGCCATCAAAGGTTGAATTTATAAAAAAAATAAAACTTCTAGGATTAGATTAGGGAAGTAAGGAAAATATTTGGGTAGGTATTGGAGAAACCAAATGGTTTTTTTAATTTTAAATAGTATAGGATAAGGGGTGGCCTTTTATAAGTGATGTGAGTGGCACACTTTTAATTTTTTGAAAAAAAATGTGTACTCACATTCTTCACCAGACAAAAGGATTCAAAATGGATCATTCTGGATCCTTAGAAATGATAAGGTAAAAATATTTCTATCCAATTTGTTTTTTATAGGTTTTTTGTCGATTTTTACCCATACTTTTTTAGTTTAATCCCCCAGTAAACCCATTTTTACCTTAACTGTGGTAAATAATTTTTACTGTTTTTAATATTTATTATGGTAAAAAATAATTTTAAATTTTTAGATAAAATAAATTATAATGATTCCAAATATTTAATCCATTTTTCCAAATTCCATTCACATAATTATGAAAATTTAATTTAAAATTAAACCCACAGATTCGACTAGAAAGAGGATTTCTAAAGAGAAAATGTTCAAATGTTTAAAAGTTTTTATAGAAAAATTCAATATAAAAATGGTTCAAATGAAATAAATTGGATTAATTGATACATAATTGAAATAATTTTACTTTAAAACCAATTTTAAAAAAAAAATTAACATTGTAAATTCTTTAAAAAAAATCAGTTTTCAATAAAAAAATCATTTTTTACAATTCATCAAAAAATTAAACTTTTCAAAAAAATCCAAAGAAATCACCCTAAGATAATTTCAACATGATAATTTCAAAAATTAATTTTATTTTATAAAATTTATTCTATAAAAGTGTCAAAAATTAATTTTATTTTTATTCACAAAAATAAATAAATAACATTTTTTGATAAAATAGTATTTTCTAAACATATAAAGACTTTACCAAAAATTAAGTATTTTTTATAAATATATTTTCTTTATATAAAACCATTATACTTAATATTTAAAATTTCATCATTCCTATTCATGCTTCTATGTTTAACGTTTAGGTAATAATGGTCTTGTTTAAATAATAATATTAATAGTTTATCATGTTTCCTTAAAACTTGGTGTTACATGTAACACAAGCTAAACTCAATGTTGCATGTAACGAAAGATCTCAAAAAATATAAATTTATTATAAAAATGTATATTTTATAAAATCTATGGGATTTACATTGTAGACCACTGATAAGAGGGGTTTAATCAATGGTGATCTTTTATAATTTACTTTCTCTTAAAATTAACCTCTATAATTTGTTAGAGTATCAATACTCTCAACTTTATAACTCAACCTTACATGTATGTAGAGATAATAAAGTAAAGAAAGACAAAAAAAGTTTTTACAAGGTTCGATCCCAATTTGGGTACCTGGTCCTTACCTTCTTGGCTCCCATCAATCCATGGATGTTCATTGTATAATGAATCGAATACAATGAGTTAACTCCCATCGAGATCCTTCTATCTACCGATAGGTAATTATAATTTCTCCCACCAGTTACAAATTTTTCTTATTATTTGGAGCCAAAAAATAGGAACAATAAAATTATATCACAATAACTCTATTTGGAATATCTATCTGGTACCTCTCTATCCATTATCACTATCTTGAATGACTCAGTTAGGTATGCATCTGTCTAATACCTATGTCTAATGCACTCTGTCTAATAAACCTATGTCTGATACACCTTTTTATGGTGTTCCATTTCTTATTCAACTAAGTGAATCCTTTGTCAGCTAATCATGCTGACCTCTATTAAAAACTTCAGCACTAATGATCACATTTTATCAACAACAGTATCAACTATCAAAGATCATTTACCCCTTTATATAGTAAAACATACTCCATAAATTAATGAAGAATCATGGTCCCAAGTTTAAATTTCCCACTCAACTCAAAAAAAAATTGGAACACCTTCAAAACATCCTAAATAATTAGATTAAAATTTCATCATCAAAGTTTCCTCAAACCATAGTTTCAAAAATCACTTTAATGTTCCTTAAATATCATAAATATTTTTTCATTTAAATAATATCTCAGAATCATCATAGTTTTAAATTCCTCCATATTTTGATCTTCATAAAAACTCTTTTGTCTGGTAAAATTTGTACACCTTTAGATTTCTATGTTTTTTGGTTGCACTCTCTTATGAACCCTCTATCCAATTCCATCACAAATTTTTTTTTTGGATTTATCTATCTGATGAGTTGGAACATCTTCGCCTAGTCATCATGTGCCCACTCAAACTTCATGAAGATCTCGAACATCTAAACTTAATCTGCTGTAAAACATTGCAAACATTCACAATGTAAATGTTTATCAAAATTTTCCATTTTATTGACCTCATACTTCCTTATCTGGTAGACTGGAGAACTATCCTCTATCCATAAATTCCACAAACCATTGCTCTATCTTTTGGACTTCATATCTCTCTATTTGGTAAGCACTATAGATTTCTTCTTCAGCTAGAGTTACAAAGTCTATTAATGATCATTCTCAGTCAAATCATATTATCTAATCGAACTGTGTAATATGAACTCATTCTGATAACATTCATATAGCATCAAATTTAAGAATTCATATCATCAAATTTTTTACAGTTTTCAAATTCATGATTGTCTAACATCAATATTGTAAAAATTGTCTCTATCTAGAAACTTCAATCCAGTAAAATCATTTTTGTAAAAATTATCCCCCTTTAAAAAAATCAGTTACAATCATGAATATCTTTATCATGTTTGGTATTTTTAAGATCAAAAAATCAACATTTGTCTTTATAAGAGAAGTAACTCAAACTTCTTTAGATTATCATTTTTACCTTAAACACAAAAACATTTACAAACATAATACTGACAAAAAATAAAACAATCATGAAAAAATAAACCTAAATGATCTTCAATATCCCCCTTTATATTTTTTGGAAACATTCTTAACAACTCTTTTCTCAAATTTCATCAAACAAAGGCCTTTCTCATAGAGAGTATCCTAACACCACACTGCCTAATTAAGCAATTTTTTTTAAGAAATTACATCCATTGGTGACAAGAACTTTTGTGGTCATGATATTGATGTAAGATCCTGTTTTTCTATAGAGGTATTAATCCTTTTAATTTTAGTATAAATATTTTGGTTTATTCTAATAAATGTACCTAACAAGTTATGGGAGAATTTGAGATCATTTAGGCTTGGTTCAAGGCCTAAAGATCTTGGTTTTAGAGAAACAGGTGAGGCTCATAGTTATATCTTACCATACCCCTCAACATTGTGGGTCATAAGGGGTACCATACGGTTTTTTAACTGTGCAAGGAGGGTCGCACGACCATGAAAAACCTGAAATAAATTTCAAGTGTAACTCGCATGGTTTTTTCATGGTTTCTTCTAACTGTGTGTCTAGCCATATGAGGGGGTGAATCTCTTTCAAAATGATCATGCATGGCAGGCACATAATTTTTCTAACCATACATATCGATTGTGTAAGGTGTGGCTCATGGTTAGTGTGAGTCGCACGGTTGAAGCACGGATTAGCCAATCATGTGGCCAAACCATTATCCCCATTAAAATGCTGGAAAAGATTATTTTTCTACTCTATCATTTAACCCTTTAACCCTTATCCTCCTCTTTAAAATTCACAATAGTGGCCACACATGGGAGAGCTCACTACTACAAAACTGGCATTTAACAGCTCTGGTGTTTATCAGTGCTACAAAAAAGCACTGATAAATGACATCTTTATCAACGCAAAAGAAAGCACAGATAAATTTAACCTTTTATCGCTGCTTTTTTTAGCACTAATAAATTAAACCTTTATTAGTGCTTTATTTTTAGTGTTGATAAATGGTACCATTTATCAATGCTTTTTTATTAGTACTGATAAAGGATTCCCTTTATCAGCGCTTTATTTTTAGCGCTGATAAAGATAAATTTTATCGACACTTTTTTAGCACTGATAAAGGTCTGAATAAATAAAAAGAAATAATTAAATAAATTAAAAATAAAAAATGAGTTTATTAAAAAAATATTATAAAATTTATTAATTAAATAATTATTGATAAAAATGAATAAATTTATTATACATTATTAAATATTAGACATTTTATTAATTACATAATTATGATAATTAATGTTAAAAAATTGTATACATTAAATATATAGATATATATTAATGTATATAAATATGATTTGTATATTACAATATATTTATGCGCTTTACATTAAATATTCATATATTTAGTGAATAATGGTTTATAATTAAAAGTTAATATGAATTAAAAATAATTACTAATTGCATAGTGTAATGGACATATAATTGAATGTTTGATTTCATTTTTCAATTTAACATAGATCAAATGTTTGTTATATTGATTTCACATATACATAATTAATGTATTTTTATATATAATGCACACACACAAAGCTTATCCATTTTTTCAATATTGTTGGTGTACTTATTTTTAATTTAATCAATTTCACTCATTTTTAACATATATGCATATGCATGCACGTAAAATTAGATATAAATATTATTTTTCAAAAATATTTCTATAATTATAAATAAATAATTATAAAATTATAATAAATTTATCTAAAAAGGAATATATTTACTATATTTATATTTATATATATTTATTAAGTATATATATATTTACAATTTTTTATTCATAATTATATTTATAAATCCTTTATATGCACTTAAGTAATAAGCACTGATAAAAGTAGGTCTTTATCAGTGATTTTTTCACACTGATAAAGATTAGGCTTTATAAATGTTAAAAAAGTGATGATAAAATGAATGTTTATTAATGATAAAACTTTAGTACTAATAAATATGGACTTTATCAGTGATTTTTTAGCACTAATAAAGGACACTTTATCGGTGCTTATTTGTAATCGTTGATAAAAGTGTCATGTTCTATCTAAAAAACCCTAAACATTTGAGAACCCATCGTGATATCATAAGACTTATAGGGAAGCCACCCCCTATTGGTGATCCTCCTCGATTAATTGAAGTTCAAATCACACCACCCGACTACCTCCAGTTTCTCAAGTCACACCACTCGACTGCCTCCAGTTTCTGAAGAATATTTTCTTCAACCTAGAGAGGTAGGCCTTGTGATTTTCTTTATGTATTTTTTTTTATTTTTTATTTCTTATTCAATGATTTCATGAGTAATTTTTGGTTGAGTCCTTTTATACTATTTTTCTTTTATATTATGAACAGAACAATTTGTTTATGATTTGTTGTTTGATTGACTACCAATTTGTATATCATATTTTGGAATTTTTAAATTTTTATTTTCAATCAATTTTCTTCACTATCTATATCTATACCCTAGAATTATCTGCAAGATTAATTCCTAGTTTTTAATTTATATTAATCATTGGTTGATAATAGTTACAATTATTCCTTATCTATTTCTATATAGAAATCTTGTTCATTGATCCATGTTCAAGATTTCATCTTCTTCTTAATACCAAAGGTATTATAATTATAGTTCCATTTTGAGTTAATATGTTCCATGTTCATTCCATAGATGTTTTAGTTATGGTTCCCCAACACGAAATCTATAGCATGCTTGTTTTAGTAATTTTTGAAAAACTTAAAGTGGTTTATTAAGAATGGGTTAAATTTCCATGTTACCTTTATAGAACCATAAACAAAAATAATTTCATTGTAAATATAAAATAAAAAATTATTTATGTTTTCATAACAATTAATGATATCATTTTATATCATCCTTCATGTTGGTGGTTAAATTGACCCAAAAAAATAACATGTAATAATCAATGGGTGATAATTAATATGAAGTTAATTTTATTGTAATATATTTATTACAGAAGTATAATTATTTTATTTTTATTTTATTAAAGTGGTAAATTAGTATTAGGAATGGGTAGTTGAAGAACATAAATGGAAAATAAATATAATAAATTTTTAATTATATAAATGAAATCTTATCTTCTGTTGAAATATTTCATCGTATTGAATAATTTAGAACATCCTATTGAGACTAGGACCTCTAAAACGTGTAATGAATGAAAATTATAAATATTATTTGTATATTATATTGAGGGATCATAATTTACATTTTTTTATGAAATTTTGGTGGAGGGTTTCCTATATAATTGATAAGTAGTGTCATTTTCTCAAATACCCATTCCCTAATGTGTGATAAATAAAAATATACATCTCATGTGGATCCAATGTGAAGAAATAATAGATATTTTTTGTGAATTACCTATAAATATTAAGGGTGGGTATGAATCATGGAAAGTGAAATGAGGATGATTTGTCTATAACTTTCACCTTTGAATGAATTCATAGGATAACACTTGCCATAGTGGAGTAATTTTTTTCTTAAATCCAATTACCCATTTTCATCAACATACTGAAATTTTTTGAACTAATCAAATGTTTAGTTTCCCTTATTATAATTTTCTATAACTTTCACCTTTGATAATGAATATATTATGTGTATTTATGTATATATTGTACAAAATTAATATTTTATGAACCCAATAGGATGGATATGAATTGAAAATGGATGCATGCTAATCATTTGAAAAATGAGTATGAAGATGGAGTTAAAGAGTTCATCAAGTTTGCAAGAGATCATGCAGAAGACCCTTCTAAAATCCTATGTCTATGTTGACGTTGTTATTATTAAAGAAAAATTAGTCTAGAAGAGTTGGAATAACATTTTATTTTTCATAGAATAAATCAAATATATAAATGTTGGAATAAACATGGGGAAAAATAAATGTGGACATCGATTGGGATGATACTGTAGTTTTATGAATCATTTGATATGAATACCTTTGTAAATGATGATAGAGATCACATGGAAGAAATGAAAATGACAATTGAAGATGACCTTCATGATTGTACAAAGTTTTTTGAGGAGTTAAATAGTTTTTCCAAGAAACCATTTTATATTGGTTGAACTAAATACACAACATTTTCAGTTGTATTTAAGTTATATAATTTTAAATCTGGAAGTGGGTGGAGTGACACCATCTTTACATAACTACATGGTCTCCTGAATGATATGAATCCATAAGAAAATGAACTACCATTCCATACATATGATGCTAAATGAATGTTACATTAAATGGTCATGTTCTCTAAGAAACAAATGCATGTATAAATGATTGCATATTGTTTCACAAGGTCCATAAATAACTCATAAAATGTCCTAAGTTTGGCGCAGATTGATATAAGAAAAATGAATCAATTCCTTTGAAATTTGTATGGTAATTTCCTATCATTACATGGTTTAGAAGAATATATGAATGTGAGGAAACTATGAGACAATTAACATGGAATATAGATACAGTAATTAAATATGGGAACCTATGTAATCCAAAATTTTATCCTCAGTGGAAGAAAATTGATTATGAGTTTCCTGAATTTGGAAGTGATCCAAAAAACCTGTATCTTGCATTATATATAGATGGAATAAATACTTTTGGTGTACATATTAGTACTCATAGTACATAGCCCATCATGTTGGTAAATTGTAACTTTCTATCATAGTTATGCATGAAGCGCAAATACATTATGTTGTCTCTGCTTATATCTGGACTAAAGCAACCTAGTATTGATATTGATGTCTATTTGGATCCATTAATCAAAGATATAAAATTGATGTGGGATACAGGTGTTATAATGTATGATTCTCATGGAAGTGAAGAATTCACATTGAGGTCCATGTTGTACAAAATGATAAATGACTTCCCAGCTTATAGAAATTTATCAAGTTATAGTATTAAAGTAATGTTGGGGTGTCCCATTTGTGAAAAACACACATACTCAGTTTGGTTAAAACATTCCTCGAAGATTTTTTTTAGGAGATCAATTTTTTTTACCTCGATGACATAAATATCATTCCTATATGACAATATTCAATGGGAATATCAAACAAGGTATAACATCATATCCAGTAATGGGTGATCAACATTAAAATAAAGTAATAAAATATTAACATTGTTTTCGGTAAACCATTTTCAAAAAACCTTACAAAATAAGGTTGGAAGAAGTGACCATTTTTTTGAATTACCATATTTTAATTTTTTTATATCATAAATTTTCTTGATGCCATGCATGTAGAAAAAATATATATTTGATAGTGTTGTTGGAACGTCGCTAAATATTCTTGGAAAAATGAAATATGGAATCAGGGCTAGGTTGAACTTGATTGAAATGGGGATAAGGGAAATGTTGGCACTAGTGAAGGGTAAAAGGTGTACTTTTCTTCCTCTAGTATCTTACACTCTATCTAGATAGAAAAAATTGTAATTTCTCCTTTTCCTTACTAGTGTAAAAGTTCCAATATAGGATTCATCAAATATCAATAATGTCGTGTCAATGTTTAATTTGAAGATACAAGGAATAAAATCACACGAATGTCATGTTTTGATGTAATATTTAATGTTTATTTCTTTCTGTTTCATTCTGCCTCAAAATGTATGACATACATTAACTAGACTCTGCTTCTTTTTCAAATTCATATACAGTAAAGTTGTATACCCGGTGAAGTTTACCATCATTAATAATGAGATTTCAATCATATTATGTGAATTAGATATATTCTTCCCACCATAATTCTTTGATATAATGGTCCACTTGATGGTTCACTTGTTTAGAGAGGTTCAACCATGTTTTTCTATCCATTACATATGGATGTACTCCATTGAACGGTATAACATGAAGATTTTGAAATGGTATATCAAGAATCGAAGTCGTCCAGAAGGTTTTATTGCATAACGATATATTGTTGAAGAAGCTATTGAATTATATACCGATTACCTATTAGATGTTGAAATCATCAGTCTCCCAAAGTCTCCTCAAAGTGAATGCCTTTTGGGTGAAGGGATTTCTGAAAGAGATGTTGTTACAATTACCTTGATAAAGCGGGAGCAAGCACACCTTTACATATTACATAATAGTGAAGATGTTGATCCATACATTGAAGCCCACAATGAAATTCTTAGATATTTGAATCCATTAAAGGAATAAGGATGGATATAAAATACACATAATAAATAGTTTATAGGATGGTTTAGATATCAAATTTATTAGAAGTTATCTAAAAATCATAATTCAATTATTGAATGAATTTAATGGATAACTAGAGGACCGAATGCAGATGTTATATCTAACACTAGTTTTGTAATCAATTTATATATTTTATTTACAAAAGAAAATAATGACTTAAGTATGATGAAAAACAATGGTGTTATTTTTGTGGCTAAAGCGATGCACATATCTAGTCCCAAGAATAGAAATCCATTTTATGAAAATATGTCATATTTTGTCATTATTGAACAAATATACAAGTTGTATTATACAAAATTTCAAGTGCCACCTTTTCATTGCAAATGGGTTGACAATATCAATGGAGTGAAAGTTGATGAAATGGGATTTTTGAAGGTTAATTTCAGTGTGGAGGGTGAAAAAGATGAGTCATTCAGAATGGTATCACAAGTAGTGAAAGTATTTTATGTCTCTGACCCAAAAAAATAAGAATTATTTGATTTTCCTGATGGTGACTAAAACAAATTTCAAGTTAGATGAAAATTCAATCGAGGATGGCCCTTTCATTAGGACATCACAATCTATTCATGCTCATCCTAATGTATAAAATTTCTTGTACATTAGAGGGGACCACAAATAGGGGATTTTGATTCTCGATAGAGGAACCAAATCCTTGAAACCTTAAAAAAAGAACAAGTGTTCAATGAGAAGGTAAAAGTGTTTTTAAATATATTATGTTTTTAATCATAATATTATATGTTCTCTACTATATTAAAATAATCTAAATTAAATGTTTGACTACTCATGTAGACAATTTCTTCTTCACATGATCATGTTACCAATCCCTCGGAATAACAAACTATAATAAAGGAAACCCTTTAGAAAGATGTAAAGGTAATGTTATGATATGCTTTCTCTATTTTACTGAAAAAATATATAATGAAATATTGATTTAATTTTAATTATTCCTTGAAAAGTTTGTTTATTTTTAAAAAAATCCATGTGTCAAGCCTTTTCAAGAATATCAATGATGCTATCTTCAATCAATCACAAAGGTTCTTGATGTTTTCACAATAAAATCGGTATCCATAGAATTAATGTATTGTTTCATATTTATGTTTAATTTATTTATTTTTAGTATTATTAACATAATAATTGTTTTCTAATACATGTGGGTTCTTTTGTTTGATTTGGGGTGGTCTTTCCATCTTTTATGCCTTTCTGCACCAAAATTTCCATATAATTATTCTCCCTCAAAACCTTTTCAACCCTACAGTTTTGTATTTATCACTTTTTTTCAAGTTATATCCACTACCTTTTTAGGAAGAGAAATGATGCTACCTCTTCTCAATTACAGAGGTAATTTTTATGTTTTCACAGTAAAATCACTGTCCATATAATTAATGTATTGTTTCATATTTATGTTTAATTTATTTATTTTTAGTATTACTCACATAATAATTGTTTTCTTATGTAGGTGGATTATTTTGTTCTAGTTGGGGTGGTATGTCAATATTTTATGCCTTTTTGCACCAAAAATTCAATAGACTTATTCTCCCTCAAAACATTTTCACCCCTATAGTGTTTCATTTATTACTTTCTTTCAAGTTATCTCCACTAACTTTGTAAGAAGAGAAATGATGCTACCTCTACTCAATTATAGAGGTAATCTTGATGTTTGCACAGTAAAATCATTGTCCATAGAATTAATGTATTGTTTCATATTTATGTTTAATTTATTTCTTTTTATTATTACTCAAATAAATATTATTTTCGTATACAGGTGGATTCTTTTTTTTTGAGTTGGGGTGATCTATCCATCTTTTATGCCTTTTTTCACCAAAACTTCCACAGAATTCTTCTCCCTCAAAACCTTTCACACTACAATGTTGATATTTATCACTTTTCTTCAAGTTCCCTATAGTACTCAATCATAGAGTTAATCATTATATTTTTATAGAAAAATAATTATACATATAATTAATGTATTATTTCATATTTATGTTTAATTTGTTTCTTTTTAGTATTACTCGTGATAATTATTTTCTTATATAGGTGGATTATTATTTTTGATTTGATGTGGTTTGTTCGAAGATGCTCATATAGTGTTGGTATTTTGACAAACAATGTCAATGTAAATCATGGTAACATTGATAGTTAGGGTTTTTTTGAGACTTTGAGATGTGTAGGAATTATCCTCACCTCAATCTGACACATGATGTGACCGGTATGACTTCAAGTACTTATTTTATTTAAAATTGATATTAATTTTAGTAAAAAAGGCAAATGAAAAACTCAAGACCAAGAAAACATATTTATATTATTGTGATACTTTAATAAAATGATCCATAAGTCGTTTTTGGCATTTAAGAATCATCCACACCTCAATATGATACATGATGTGCCCAATATGACTCAATATATCTATTATTAGTTTAAAATCGACAGTTGACTTTAAAATGTGTCACTCACTGAAAACTAAGAAAATGTGATTGTATTTTCTTGATAATTTATTAAAATAATTCATAAATTATTTATGACATGTATTAATTGGTCTCATGTCAAACCGATACACGATGTGATCTATTTGAGTCAAAGTGCGTGTTTCAAATTTTAAAATGGAATTTTAGTAAAAAAGACAAGTGATGTACTCAAAACTGAGAAAACACATTCTGATTGTTTTGATACTTTAGGAAAATAAAACATAAGTGATTTGGAATGTGTAGGAATCATCCACACTACAATCTGATGCATGGTGTGATCGGTATGACTCTACGTGTGTCTTTAATTAAAATTGGCATCAATTTTAGAAACAAAAGAAACTGACCTACTCAAAATCAAGAAAATACATTCATATTGTTTTGATACATTAAAAAAATGATCCATAGGTCATTTGTGACATGTAGGAATCAGCTGCACCTTAATATGATACATGATGTTCTTGGTATGACTCAAAGTGTCTGTTATCAGTTTAAAATCAATATTTTAGTTCAAAAAGTGTCACTCGCTGAAAACCAATCAAACATGATTGGATTTTCTTGATAATTTAGAACAATAATTCATAAGTCATTTATGACATGTAGGAATCCATTTCATGTCAAAATGATACACGATGTTATAGGAATGTGTAGCGCCCTGACCCCAGTTACCCAAAGTCGGTGCATTATTACATAAAAATGGCATGATCACAAGAGATCAAGTCCCGAAAGACCAATCAATTTAGTATCCTTGGAAGTACTAGATATATACATAAGTTTTACATTACATTATGAAATAAAAAAACAAAATTTTTTCTCCTTTTAACACACTCATATACCTTAGCCTATCCCTACAGGTCAGTCATAATATACTTCTTTGCATCTTGGGAAAAATAAAACATAAGAAAGGGGTGAGCTCAGATGCTCAGTAAGGATAACAATATAGCAGAAACTAACATAAATAATCATAAACATTTAAGTCAATGTATAAGACTAAAATAAAATCTTTTTAAACATAAACATAAATATAATATGGAAAAGATAAATCAAATAATTCCAATTACTTATTCAAATAGATATTCAAAAAGATGAATAATCACATGTAATATCAATAGCTAATCTCATAATGATATAATTCATAATGTCAGAAAACATAACCACATATTCACGACCTCATGATAAGACTATAAATAAAAATATTTTCAAAGGCTTATGTTAATATACTAATTTGTCTCATGAGACCTACTGATGCATCGAGGGGCTATAGCGGGCCTCGCCCGTCACTTACTACGTCCAATGCATTCCTCATATGAAAAGGGTGAAATATAACATAAAAATTTATATTAAACAATCATAAAAAATGTTAATAATTTAACCATAATCCATGAATGACATAAAAATATCACATCCACAGTCAAACATATCATAAAACTATCAATACAATATGTAATATTGTATCATAATAAATCAACTTCAATTAAACATAAAATCCAATAATAGATGTTGACACAGATTAAATCAATCCAAAATCTATTTGAGAGAAATATCTCTTTCTACTTTGAAATAATTTAAAAGTCGCATAATTATAAGAGAAAACCTTTATTTTGAAAATATTCTTATAATCTTGTAATGGAATCTTTTAAGGTGTTATAACGGTGGAAAATAGCCGCACCCGCCGTATAAGTTAAAAAACATTCGTTCCTTAATTTTTCAAAAAGTTCAAAGAGTATCTTTTTTGGAAAATAACGAAATATTCCTTTAAAAACATTTTATAAAAAGTAAAACAAGGGTATAAATTACTTTAACCCATATTCTAAGAAATAGTAAAAAAATTGAAATACATTTTTAAGAAACACAGATGTGGATGATAAAGAAGTCTCAGTAGATACTTACGTATAAACAACCTCGAATAATATAGAGATTGTAAAATTAACCCTTACCTTGTACTTTTACTTAGTCGGTGGTACGTTAACCACCTGTAAAATGGTTAAATCATTGTTATTAAATTATACAATAACCACATACATAAATATGATATCATATATGATCCCTTAATATTGCTTTGTTGATAATATTTCAGTATTATCATTGTTTCGGGTGTTAACTGATTCCTTTTCCTTTAAATGATTTATTAAGTAAGTCATGTTTGTTATGGATAGGATTTATTTGATTCGTATCTAGAATAATATTAATTTCTTAAAAATAATTTTTAATCATCAAATGAAAATTATACTTGAATGGTTGTGATGGGGAACGAATCTCATCGCGTTGTGGAGACGGTAAGTCGTACCTATGCACGAGCAACAATATCATTCTATTGATATTGAAATCATATGTAATTGGATGGTATATTATATATATAGAATAATTAAAATGTTATATTTATTATTTACATTAATTATACTCATTATTATACCCATCCAAATAATGTAGTGTTGAATAACAAACTACACCGCGGCGTGGAGATGGTAAGTCGTACGTACGCACGCATGGTGACTTTGTCATTCATAGGATAGATAGAATAATGAATATGGTTGTACCATATTTATAATAACATTTCATTATGTATAAGATAATAGAGTTATTATTTTATTATGGAAACAACAAATAAATAGAAAGTAGAAGTAGAAAAGAACTTTGAAAGAGGTGATAAAATAATTACCTCTTCTTCGGATGCTTCCTTTTGATTTGAACAAAAGGGATCCTTAGGTTGTCTTTATGATCAAAGTAAGGACTCTAGGTTTAATTGAGGGTATCTAGGAAAAGATTTGGGCAGGTTTTGGCCGATCCAAAAGGCTTTGGAGGTGTGAATTAAAAAAAAAGGAGGTGGCCTTTTATAAGAGAGGTGAGGGGTACTTTAGTAAAAGCTTGAAATATTAATTTATTATAAAATGATTTTAGGTTTCTAATAGATAAAAAATAATTTATTTCTAGGATAATATGGGTATGTGTATAAACCCTCTCAAACCTATAGGTTTTAGACATGTTTATGTCATAAAATTAACCTTATCTTTTAGATTTAACCCTTCGTTAAATAGTTTAACTCTTACCATGTCTTCTTGTATTTTTATACTACATGGTTAATATGGTCACTATAAATTTACAAACTAACTTAAATTTGATCATTTATGAAATTTTTATCACTATAAATGTTATTTTTCCAAACTTTATATTTTTATGAATTTTATATCATTTAATAAAATATTATTTATTTTAAAATATCATTTATGTCAATTTTGTTACTATTCAATATTTTTATTTTTAAAAATATCAAACCAACAAGATAACTTAGAACCAATACTTCAAATGTGTCACTAACATGTCTAAGTTATCTATAAAATTAGTTTATGTCGTTAATTAATTAAAATTATATTTATTTTAATAATATTAATATCATTTATCTTAATCTTTCATTAATAAGGAAATTTTTGCATCATCATTGTGTCATAAATAAATTTAATTATTTAATGTCTAAAAATTATAAATAAAATACCATGATTTAGGAAATATTTTTATGTTTTTAATGAATATCTATAGTTTAATTTATCTTATATATAACCTTATATTAAAAATGGTTTAGTTATTAAAATTTGAATTTAACACTTTTAACTCTTCTTTAAATAAAATATAATAAATGTCCAAATATAATCCAAGTGAATAAAAAAGGATCATATTTTTGTCCTAAGGTTGATTTTGGTCTAAAAACACTTATCCAATATAATTAGGACATGTTTTGGGGTAATTTTATATTATTATAATATTATTTTTACCTTTAATTACCCTATTTACTTTTAACTGTGGTAAATAAAATTCAAAAGTTACTATTCACCAAAAATTATTTTCATCCTATTGAACCACATTTTACTTACTGATGAAAACTGTGTGTGTGAGATTTTTGAAATTCAATTCATAGAAGTGGTAAAATTATGTTTTATTTAAATTTGCAAATATGCCTAGAAGGTGGGTAAAAGATGTTAAAAAGTTCAATAAAATTTTATATATCTGATCGTATTATAAAATGACTCCAATGAATTACATTGGATTAATATAGGTATTATGTATATATTTTTACTTTAAAATAAATTTAAATTAAAAATAATTATTTAAATAAAAAGTCGTTTTAAAACAATAACGCAGTGTTTTTCACTATTCATAAAAAATTAAAAATTTTCAGAAAAATACAAAAAATTCACCCTAAGATAATTTTGATATTATGAATCCAAAAATGAAGTCCATTTTGAAAAATAAAATTTATAAAATTTATAAAAGTGGGTATTACTATTCATAACTTCTTTTTAAACGGCTAGTTTGATTGGTTGTGGTGTGCTAGAACTCGGAGCTGCGTATAACGCAAGCTATTGTATTATTCAAAGAGAAGTGTACTGTATAAGCTTATGGTGTTACATTCTTCCCTACTTCAAATAATTTCTTCCTCAAAATTTCTAGAATATTACTACATAAAAAGATTTGGGTGGTTCTTCATCATAAGTTCCTCAGGTTCCCACATTGTCTCTTCTATTTTATGGTTTCTCCAAAGAAATTTTACCAGACGAGTCGTCCAGTTTCTCAACACTTGTCCTCTAGTATCAAGAATCTTGATAGCCTCTTCACAATAATATAGATCAGGTTCCATTTCTATTTCTTCATAGGTGAGTATATGCATTGGGTCTGGCATGTACTTTTTCAACAGTGATATGTGGAACACAACATGAACTTTGGAGAGACTTGGTGGCATTTCCAAACGGTAAACTATAACTCCAATTTGTTCTAGAATTTCAAAAGGTTCGATGTACCTAGGAATTAATTTACCCTTCTTACCGAATCATATAACACCCTTCCATGGAGATACCTTCAAGAAAACATGATCTTCTACTTGAAATTTCAAATCCTTCCTTCGGTTGTCGGCATATCTCTTTTGCCTACTTTGAGCATCTTTGATGTGGGTTTGGATAATATTCACCGTTTCCATTGTTTCTTCAACAAGTTTATGGCTTACAAGTTTTCTTTCACCTACATCATCCCAACAACTCGGTGTGCGACATCTCTTTCCATATAACACTTCATATGGTGCCATCAGAATACATGAATGTGAGCTATTGTTATAGGAAAATTATAACAGAGTTAAATATCGATCCCACATACCTTGAAAGTCAAGTGATCAAGATCTCAAAATGTCTTCTAAGGTTTTAATAGTCTGTTCTGATTATCCATCAGTTTGAGGGTGGTAGGAAGTGTTCAAAATAAGTTCAGTATCTAGGGATTTCTGAAGACTTTTCCAAAATCTTGATGTAAAATGGGGATCACAATCAAAAATAATTGACAGGGGTACACCATGAAGTCTTAAAACTTCATTAATATATAGTATTTCTAAACATTAAACTGGTAAATCTTCTCTTATAGAAAGAAAATGTGTTTACTTGGTAAGAATATCAACAATGACCCATATTTCATCATTCCTTCTAGGATTATTTAGTATCCCCATGACAAATTCCATCGTAATATCATCCCATTTCCACTTAGATATGGGAAGAGGCTGCATGACACCTCTAGGATGTTGTCTTCCAGCCTTCACCTATTGAAAAACCATACATCTTGACACATAATCAGTAATCTCCCTCTTTATATTATCCCACCAAAAATGTTCCTTTAGATCTCTATACATCTTAGTGCTAATAGGATTTATAGAGAAATTGGAGCTATGATCATCATCCAACAATTCCCTTTTTAGATCAGGTAAATCAGGAACACAAAACCTCTTTCCAAATTTCAAAATTCTATCTTCATATATGAAGTCGGTCAATCTACCATCATTCACAGCTTTAATTTACTTTTGAAACTCCTCATCATCGGTCTGAGAACTTTTTATCCTTTCTAGTAATGATGTTTTGGAAACCATTTGAAAAAGTATTGATGTTTCACCTTCCATGATTATTCCCATATCCATATTTACTAGATCCATGAACATATATTCCCTTTCAACTCTCATATTATCCATAACTCCATGATCCTTTCTGCTCAAAGCATATTCCACCTTATTTTCCTTCCTCGGGTGGTAGTGTATTTTGCAATCATAATCCTTGAGTAGTTCATGACATCTCCTTTTCCTCATGTTGAGTTATTTCTGTGAGAAAATATACTTCAAACTCTTAAGATTAGTATATATCTCACATTTTTCACCATAGAGATAGCGTATCTATATCTTCATAGAAAAGATTACAACTGCTAACTCAAGATCATGAGTGGGATAGTTTTGTTCAAGAATTTTTAGTTGTTATGATGCATAAGCAATAACTCTATAATTCTGCATAAGGACACAACCAAGTCCTTTATTTTATGCATCACTATAAATAGCAAACCCATCATTACCCAATTGTAGATTCAAGATAGGAGAGTTGAATAATATTCTCTTCAATTCTTCAAAAAATTCTTCGCACTCTTTTTTCCAAACAAATTTAACCCCTTAACGTGTGATCTTGGTTAATGGGTTACCCAATCTTGAAAAATTCTGGACGAAACGTTGATAGTAACCTAATAAACCAATAAAACTGTGTACCTCAGTTATACTTGTTGGTTTTGGCCATTCTTGTATTTCCCTTGTCTTTTAAGGATCAACATAGATTCTATCCTTAGAGACAATATGGCCAAGAAAAAAAATTCATGAAGCCAAAATTCAAACTTGTTAAACTTCCCATATAATTCATTTCTTATAAAAGTTTTCAGAATAGTGCACAAGTGATTTTCATGATCTTCTTAGCTTTTGGAGTATACCAATATATCATCAATAAATAATACTAAAAAATCATCATGATATTCCTTGAAAACTCTATTCATTAGATCCATGAAAATAGAAGGTGCATTAGTCAGTCCAAAAGGCATTATTGTAAACTTGTAATGCCCATAACTAGTTCAAAATGTTGTATTTGGAATGTCTTCCTTCCTCATGCACAACTGATGATATCCAGATCAAAGGTAAATCTTTGAAAAATATTAAGCTCCACGAATTTGATCAAATAAATTATCAATTCAAGGTAGGGGATACTTTTTTTTATTGTCATAGCATTGATCTCACTGTAGTCAATGCACAACCTCGTATATCCATCTTTCTTCTTAACAAATAGAAAACGGGCTCCCCATGGAGAAACACTAGGGAGAATAAATCCTTTATTTCTTAGTTCCTCTAGTTGTTTCTTTAGTTCCACTAATTCCACAGTGGTCATTATATAAGGGGTATTCAATATGGGCCTTGAACTAGGAATTAAGTTAATGGAAAACTCAATTTTCTATTCTGGAGGATGTCCAGGTAAATCCTATGGAAATGAATCAACATACTATTGCACAATAGGTACATCCTCTATTTGAACATTACTTTCCTCACCCAAAGTTATTTCACTCCCTTCCTCCCCAATAATTTAATTTAGTATAGATACTGGGGGTGGATCTAGATAAGAATCAGATGGTGATGTTTCTTCTCTAAATATAATAGATTCCTTATCATCATAAAAAATTGTAACCTCCTTATTCTTATAATAAATTTTTTGCATCATGGTCTGAAATCCAATTCACATCGAGGATTATATCAAATTCAATCATGGGTATGATAATAAAATCAGTAGATAAAGCACGTTTATATTCCATAATGGTAACTGCTTGACAAAACTTTATTTCAATGATATTTCCCTTAGGAGTTTTGATTCAAAACTCCCTTATTAATTCAAATTAGAAATATCTGATTTTCTTGGAAAACTGGGAAGATATGAAAGAATGTGATGATCTAGAATCAAATAAATCATTGGCTATTTTTTAGGAAATGATTGAAGTACCTGCAACCACATCATTCGGAACTTCAACCATAGTAGTTGTGATCACATAAACTTGACCTTGATCCCTTTTCCTTTTCTCAGTTAAGTTTCCTTGATTATTAGGATATTCATTTGTATAATTCCCCATATATTTACAATTGTATCATTGAACATTGATAGACTCTTTCTTCCCCTTGTAATCACGAGCTTTGTGGACTTTTTCTCCAAACTTGTAACAAACTCCCATCCCCTTTAGGCATATACTAGGGTGTTTATTCCCACAATTACTACATGATAGAAAGTCAACTTTTCTCTTCTTCCCCTTATTTCTTTTTTTAGAGTGTTCAGCAGATCTCTTCTTCTCTTGCTTCACTTTAAAGTCATAAGACTTAGAGAATTCATTTTCTATCTTGATAGCACATAAGACTATATCTTCATACGATGAGAAGGATTGTAGGACTAATGCTTATTGGATAAATTATTTTAACCCATCAAAGAATTGATCAATATTACTTATTGGGTTATCTATATAATCTATAGCATGCCTTTCTAACCTTGTAAATTTAGCCTTATAATTTGCGACATTATCATTCTTCTTTTGCCTCAGACTCAAAAATTTCCTTTTCATATCCGATCAATGTTCAAAAGGGAAGTATTTTTATAATAAATTCTCTTTAAACTCCCTCCATTCCATATTTGATACTTATTCATCCTCCTTTTTGTTTTGAATTAATGACCACCATTGATCTACATCTTCTAAGAGGCGATAAACTACCATGACAAATTTTTCCCTTTCGCTACTCCCCAAAGCATGAAATATTTTCTCTAAGGAACTTATCCATTGCTCAGCTACAAATGTATTTTTAGTACCATTGAATGTTGGTGGTTGTTTCCTCATGAAGCAGTCTAACATTGATCCTCCGCATTGTGGATCAGGGTGCTCCATATGGGTAAGGTTATTATTCATAACATGAGTGAGTTGTCCCAGTATGGTTATAAGTTATTCATCACCAGTTGCATCACCATCTCCACTATAATTTTCTTGAATATGATGGAAATCCATACATTGATTATGTGCATTGATATGGTTTCCATTCCTTCCACTCAGCACCATTTCTAAACAATGTAATACACTAGATTAGTTTATGAATCGAAATGCATAATTCCAAACTTGTAAAATACTTAACATAAATTGAAAATTTTATGCATATAATCCATAATCATAAAAATATTTTTTTTGGGGAAGTATTTACTCATAAATCATTCATAATGGTTTGTAAAGAAAATGTGAATTATCCAAATCATATCCCCTAGGAGTGTCAAACCAGGTGCACAGTAAGGCTCATTTTCATGTACTAGGATACCTCGGGTAGAGCCCAAAACTCCTTGTCAGAGTTTTCACTCCTAGGTAAATATGTGCCAGAACAATGTCAACTTGTAGTATCTAGGCAATGATGTATTTCTTAGAAAACCCAAATAATATCTATATTACCAAAAAAATTGGATGTTCTTCTATATTAATCCTCAAAGTCTATCTTAGGGTAATGTTCTCTAATCAGAGTTTTTCTAAATCTAGTTTCCAAGGTTTGTACTGAACTTCCTCTGATACCAACTATAACACCCTAACCTCGGTTACCCAGAGTCAATGAATTATTACATAACATTGGCATGATCACAATAGATAAAGTCCTGAAAGACCGATCAGTTTAGTAGCCTTTGAAGTACTAGATACATACATAATTTTTATATTACATTATGAAATGAAAAAAAACATTGTGTATCCTTTGAACACACTCATATACCTTAGACTATCCCTGCAGGTCAGTTATAATATACTTCTTGGCATCCTGGGAAAAATAAAACATAAGAAAGGGGTGATCTCAGATGTTTAGTAAGGATAACAATATAGAAAAAACTAACATAAATAAGCATAAGCATTTAAGCCAATGTATAAGACTAAAACAAAAGCCTTTTAAACATAAACATCAACATAATATGGAAAAGATAAATCAAATAATTCCATTTAATTATTCACATGGATATTCTACTAGAAAAATAATCACATGTAATATCAATAGATAATCTCATAATGATGGAATGCATAATGTCGAACATCATAACCACATAGTCAAGGTCTCGTGCCAAGACTAAAAATAAAAATATTGTCAAGGCCTTGTTCCAATACACTAGTTTGTCTCGTGAGACCTATCGATACATTGAGGAACTATAGCAATCCCCACCTATCACTTAATATGTCCAATGCATTCCTCATATGAAAAGGGTGAAACATAACATAAACATTCATACTAAACTAGCATATGAAATGTTAATACTTTAACCATAAACCATGAATGACATAAAAATAGCACATCCATAATCAAACATATCATAAAACTATCAATAAAATATAGAATATTTTATCATAATAAATCAACTTCAATTAAACATAAAATCCAATAATAGATGTTGACACAGATGAAATCAATCCAAAAACTATTTGAGAGAAATGTCTCTTTCTACTTTGAAATCATTTAAAAGGTGAATAATTATAAAAGAAAACATTTATTTTGAAAATATTCTTATAATCTTGAAAGGTAATCTTCGAAGGTGTTATAATAGTGGAAAATAGCTACACCCTCTGTATAAGTTAAAAAAACATTCTTTCCTTAATTTTTCAAAAAGGTCATAAAGTATCTTGTTTGGAAAACGATGGAAATATTCCTTTTAAAACATTTTATAAAAATTCAAAAAGGGGTATAAATTAATTTAACCCATATTATATGAAATATTAAAAATGTTTTGAAATACATTTTTAAGAAAAACAAATGTGGTTGATAAAGATGTCCCAGTAGATACTTACATATAAACAACCTCGGATAATAGAGAGATTGTAAAATTAACACTTACCTTGTACTTTTCTTTAGTAGAGGGTACCTTAAACTCCTTTATAATGGTTAAATCATTGTTATTAAATTATAAAAGAACCAAATACATATATATTATATCATATATGATCTCCAAATATTTCTTTGTTAATAATATTTCAGTATTATCATTGTTTCGGGTGTTAACTAATTTGTTTTCCTTTATATGTTTTGTTACGTAAGTCATGTTTATTATGGATAAGATTTATTTGATTCATATCCAAAATGATATTAAGTTCTTTAAAATTATTTTTAATCATCAAATGAAAATTATTCTTGAATTGTTATGATGGGGAATGGATCTCATCGCGTCGTGGAGACGGTAAGCCATACGTACGCACGAGCGACAATATCATTCTATTGATGGTGAAATCGTATGTAATTGGATGGTATATTATAAATAAAGAATCATTAACATGTTATATTTATTATTTAAATCAATTATACTCATTATTATAACCATCCAAATAATGTAGTGTTGAATAACAAACTACACCACGACGTGGAGACGGTAAGTCGTACGTACGCACGCTTGGTGACTTTGTCATTCATAGGATGGATAGAATAATGAATATGTTTGTACCATATTTATAATAACATCTCAGTATGTAGAAGGTACTGGATTTATTATTTTAGTATGGAAACAACAAAGAAAGATAAAGTAGAAGAATAAAATAACTTTGAAAGAGGTGATAAAATAATTACCTCTTCTTCAGGTGCTTCCTTTTGATTTGAACAAAAGGGCTACTTGGGTTGGTATTCTGATAAAAGTAATGCCTCTAGGTTGAATTTAGGGTATTTGGGAGGAGATTTGGGCTGGGTTTGGCTGATACAAAAGGTTTTATTGGTGTGAATTAAAAAGAAAGGGAGGTGGCCTTTTATAAGAGAGGTGAGGGGAACTTTAGGAAAAGCTTGAAATATTAATTTATTATAAAATAATTTTCATTTTCTAATAGATGAAAATTTATTTATTTCAAGGATGATATGGGGATGGATCAAAACCCTCTCAACCAATAGGTTTTATAAATGTTTAGGTCATAAAATTAACCTTATCTTTTAGATTTAACCCTTAGTTAAATAGTTTAACTCTTACCATGTCTTCTTGTATTTTTATACTACATGGTTTATATAGTTACTATAAATTTCCAAACGAACTTAAAGTGGATAATTTATAAAATTTGTATCACTGTCCATGTTATTTGTCCGAACATTAGATTTTTATGACCTTTATATCATTTAATAAAATATTATTTATTTTAAAATATCATTTATGTCAATTTTGTTACTATTCAATGTTTTCATTTTTAAAAATATCAAACCAACATGATAACTTCAAACCAATAATTGCAATGTATCACTAACAAGTCTAAGTTATCTATAAAATTATTTGATATCATTAATTAATTAAATTATATTTATTTTAATATTATTAACATAATTTATCTTAATCTTTAATTAATATGGTAATTTTTGCATCATCATTGTGTCATAAATAAATTTAATTATTTAATGTCTAAAAATTATAAATAAAATAACATGATTTAGGAAATATTTTTATATTTCTAATGAATATTTATAGTCAAATTTATCTTATGTATAACTATATATTAAAAATGGTTTAGTTATTAAAATTTGAATTTAACACTTTTAACTCTTCTTTAAATAAAATATAATAAATTTCCTAATCTAATCCAAGTGGATCAAAAAGGATCATATTTTTGTCCTAATATTAAAGACCCGTAAAATTCAAGGAAATTTTTTTCTTAATTTTCTTTGGAATTTTACAAGAACGCAGTTTCTGACGGCGCCTGATTCCGAGGCCCGGTGTGCCCGGAATCATTTTCCGAAATTTGGCTCGGGTATGTTCAGTGAACGGACGAGCGAGTTTTTCTAACTTTTGAACCGGTGCCTGGAATCGAATTCTGAGAGCACCGATGAAATCGCAGCGTCGGTATTCGCTTAGAAACGCCTCTTCCGGAGTTGCGTTTTCTCGGGTGTGGTTTTTAATTTTCGGGCTTAAAGTTAAGAAATAAAATAATTTTTCGACAACTTTATTTTACTTTACTTAAGCCACTTGGAAGCCACTTGAAGCCACTTAAAGGCGGCTTGAACTGAGTTGAACTGGATAGGATGCTATCCAGAAATATCCTACCCCCTTTGTAGGATATTTGTGAGGTGGAGCCCACACGAGCCCTGCCGTTTCTTTCCGCTAAGTAACGCACCCGCGAAAACTCGTCATTATGAAAGTCAACTGACGCGTTTTCTAAATTCTTAATAGACCATTTAATTGGGAGGTTTATTTTGTAAATTAAATGAGTTGTTTCTTTCATTGAATTAATTCAACGAATTGATGGGTCGTTACTTACCCTTTTTCGTGAGTTGGCATAATAATAAAATAAGACCAACCTTTTTCTTTTGGAGGATTACTCATTGAGAAAGGATCCTTGAACCTTCTGCCTCCTTCGTGAAGAACGCGAAGAACGCGAAGAACGCCGAACCCGGAAATCGACGACGCGACGCCGTGATCCGCGACGCCGACAACGTTCTTCTGCGACGTCTCTTCCTCCGCGACGGATCTTCGATCGACTGCTTGAGGTAAGAGTCTCGGACCTTCCTTTTTATCTCCTTCGTGGTTCTTAACCAAAACACGGATTTAATTAATTAAATTAAATCTGCTGTTTCATGGTGCGTTGAGTTCGCCGACTCAACGTCGTGTTCCACGACGACGTGACGCCCTTCCGCAACGACGTGTCGATCTCCACCTTCTGCGACGAGCAATTTCCACGAAGAATGCTCACGCGCGACGTCCAGCGAGGTAGGGATTTTATATTTTGGAAATACCCCTCCTTATATTCCCGTGAACATTCTTTAAAAATTAAAGAACCGGAAACAAAGAAACAATTTTATTTTATTAAAATTGTTGGTTCATGTGTTGAACATTCCATTTTTCTCCCGTTGATTATCTCTAACGCGGAGGGTGCGGGCCAAACGAACACGGCCCGACGACCCTCCGTCATCCTTCGTTTTGTGCGGATTTGACGGGCGACGACGGAACGTGCCACAACGGATGTTTGATGTTTCCGTAGTGAAGGACGAGTCCCGGGAGGAGCAACGACGCAGACGGGAAGGAAAACGGGCCACCGGAGCGACTCCGGCGGCCCACGGAAGCCGGCGGTGGCGCGGGTCGCCGGCGCGGCGGCGTCGGTGGCCGGAGACAGCAGCGCCCGTGGACCCGCGGCCGCGCGGGTCCGGCGCGCCTGGGTGTCCAGGGCGACACCCCGCGGGTGCCGCGGGGTTGTCACGCGGTGCCCCGCGGGTGTCCAGGGCGACACCCCGCGGGTGCCGCGCGGTTGTCACGCGGCGCCCCGCGGGTGTCCAGGGCGACACCCCGCGGGTGCCGCGGGGTTGTCACGCGGCGCCCCACGGGTGTCCAGGGCGGCACCCCGTGGGTGCCGCGGGGTTGTCACGCGGCGCGTCCGGCTGTCTGGCCGACACCCCACGGGTGCCGCAGGGGTGTCACGCGGGGCGGCGGTTCCCCCCGTGTCGGCCGCTCGGCCGAGCCGAGCCGGGCCGGGCTGACCGGGTCGGACCCGGGTCGGGTCGGGTCGGCCCGGACCCGGACCCGGACCCCCCGGTTTTTCAGACCGCTTTCGGTCAAATGCTCGTAACTTGAGCTACGAGCCTCCGTTTGACGATCCATCTGCGGCAACGCGACCCTTGGATCGAGACGGTCGTTTCGGTATATCGCACTCAAGGTTTCGGAATACTTTGGGTTCGGCCGGGTTGGTTCGTACACGAAACCAACCGGGCCCTCGGAGCGGAGACGCTCATATCTTGAGCTACGGACGTCCGATTGGCGTGCCGTCAGCTTTGTTCAATTCCTCTAGGTGATACGGATCTTTTGGCTTACTCCTCTCGAGGTTGGGATGTCGTCGGAGTGCGGTCGGGTTGGTTCGCTCACGAATCCAACCGGGCTCCTAGAACGAAAAAGCCAATAACTCACAGACTGGGCGTCTGATTGACGCGCCGTCTATCTCGTTGCTTTCCTCTTGATGATACAGAACTTTTGGCATCCTCCGCCCGAGTTTTGGATGCAGTTGGATAGTGGTCGGGTTGGATCGCACTGAAATCCAACCGGGCCCCTGGAACGGAAAAGCTGATACCTTTCAGACAGAACGTCCGTTTGACGAACCGTCAGCGGCGTTGGTGATCTCGTTGAGAAACAGTCCTTCTGAGTATACCCCATGAGAGTTCAGGGTACAGTTTGGGTACGGCCGGGTTGGTTCGCACACGAAACCAACCGGGCCCCTGGGACGAAAAGGCTAATAACTCACAGACCGGGCGTCCGATTGACGCGCCGTCTGTTGCGTTGAGACCCCTATGATGAGGTGGTCCTTTGAGATACTTCCTTGCGGTACTTTGTGATACTTGGAGTATCGACCAGTAGCTCGTGGAGCGGACCCTCCCGGAGACGAGCGGGCGGAGCACGGAGACCGTGTAGCTGACAGAGACCCGATGACTGTTGATCGAACGACTCGGTGTGTTACAGAGGTGCGCTTGGTTGTAGCGGAAGACCCACGACAAAGGTGCGCTTGGTTGTAGCGGCACATGGGAGCGCTTGGTTGTAGCGGCAGACCCACGACAGAGGTGCGCTTGGTTGTAGCGGCACATGGGAGTGCTTGGTTGTAGCGGCAGACCCACGACATAGGTGCGCTTGGTTGTAGCGGCACATGGGAGCGCTTGGTTGTAGTGGCAGACCCACGACAGAGGTGCGCTTCGTTGTAGCGGCACATGGGAGCGCTTGGTTGTAGTGGCAGACCCACGACAGAGGTGCGCTTGGTTGTAGCGGCAAATGGGAGCGCTTGGTTGTAGCGGCAGACCCACGACAGAGGTGCGCTTGGTTGTAGCGGCACATGGGAGTGCTTGGTTGTAGCGGCAGACCCACGACAGTGGTGCGCTTGGTTGTAGCGGCACATGGGAGAGCTTGGTGGTAGCGGCTGGCCCGCAATACTCGATAGGTGGAGTACTACAGCAGTCTTAAGTTAGTGAGCAGTACCTCGGAGTTGTGATAGGACCACTGTACACTCCAGAGACGGAGCTCTTCAGCAGTTACGGTTTCGATGATGAAAATCCTGGTTTGAGCTGAGACATTTGACCTTCGTGTTTACCTCATGATTGAGATGGGTCACTTGATAACTTAGGTATATGTATGGTCATATACCTGGGTAGTGGTTATCCGTTAATTTCACAATCCTTGTGTTTTCTCATGATTGAGATGGATTACTTGATAGCTTAGGTATATGTATGGGCATATATCTAAGTAGAGGTTATCTGTTGAGATCTTCTTGTAGTTATCCTTGTTGGTTTAGTGATACCCTGAGGGTCTCGGGGTCCCTACTGAGTATCGTTATACTCACCCCTTCACGGGCTATGCCCGCACCTCGTTGTGTTGGTTGCAGACGACGGGCAGTGCTGACAGAGGCCGAGTGTTCGAGGACTGGACGGTACCCGGAGGTGGACTACACGACGAGTCGGTACCCGGAGGTGGACTACACGACGAGTCCGTACCCGGAGGTAGACTACGCGGCGAGACGACTCACAGAGGAGGTTGACGGATGAGAGCATGGAGGAGGCTATCTGTACCTACCCTTCTGGTAGGACCCGAGGAGGAAGACCCAGGAGCTTTTTCCCTCTTCCAGGTGTTTGTCTTTTTGTTGTTGTACCTTGTTCAGTTGTAGTTGTACTTTCTTTTGGGTTTGTATTCTGGACCATTTACTTTTCAGCTCTTCCTTTGTACTTAGTGTTTTGTTTCCGCTTGTACTCTGTGGTGCTTGTTTTCTTTTTTAAAGGCAATGCCTTCCCAGTTATTGGGATTTTACGCCTTTGGTGCTAGTCACCAGCCCCTGGCCTATGGAAGGCGGGCTTGGGGTAGTCACGGCCCGGGCCCCGAGGACGGGTCGTGACAATTGGTATCAAAGTTGGTCGGTTCTACCGCAGACTCTGATCTTTCTTCTATGTGAAGCAATAGTGTTTAGCGTATTGAGTGTGGTTATTGGTCCAGGGAGTCCAGTGTTGGTGCGGCGGCCGACGTATCCGTACACCAGGACCCTGACTTCCGATTTCCGACTTAATACACGAAGACACTGATTGCGTGTGTGTTTCCAGCAGTTTTTAAAAGTCATCTCAAACCAGGTCAGCTCACCAGGTTCTTATCGTTTGACCGTATCACGTTGTTTCTTTCAGGATGCCTCCCCGCGGACGACCAGATAGGGTTCTGAGGGTTGAGCGTGGCGACAGCCCGCCCAGCGACGAGGCCTCGGTGCAGGGCCCCTTGACAGCTGAGGCACCGACAGTACCTCTACCCGCCGAGCCACCGATGCTTCCAGCCGCTGACGATGCACGTCACTTGAGCGCACTGCACGAGTTCCAGCGCCAGAGGTCACCCAGGTTCCGGGGAGAGACAGACCCGCAGGCGGTTGAGGATTGGCTGGAGGCTGTGGTGGGATTTTTCAGGCTAGTGAGGATACCAGCAGACCTACCGGTGGCTGACTCCACGACTCAGGCCCAGTTGTGCGGGGGGATCCGGGGTGGAGTCAGAGCCAGGCGTGCCGAGAGTGGGAAGTGTTACTCCTGTGGCGGGATTGGTCACATGGCTCGTGACTGTCCGACCCGCCATGCTGATGATCAGCAGTTAAGTGAAGAACCTCCCAGGTAGAGGCAGAGGTTCGATCAGGACGGACGGCAAGGAGCAGGCGGCCATGGCAGAGGAGCTGGCCGTGTAGCTGGAGGTGGACGACGCTTCGGGGAGTTGCCACCACCACCACCAGGAGGTCCACCCCGACCGCACGGAGTTGGTGGACATGGGAGATATCAGCTTTAGGCAGGTGAGGCCTTCGATTGTGGAGCTCTGGGAGCAGTTGGACAGGAGCGGAACTAGTGGATACGTCTTTTGTACTTCTAGTTCCTTGTTGTTGTTGTGTAGCGTCCTTGTAATATGAGCTGCAATAATAAAAGACGCTTACCTTTGTGATGTTTCCTTCCTGTCCTCTTTTGCGTTGTTACTAAGAGGTTCCGGTTTAGACTGTTGACTTGACCCTCACTTGTGGGACATCTACTGGAGGAGACCTAGTTACCACACACTGATGCCGATAGTGTGACTCAACCCTTGAGGCGAGAGTAACGGTTGGATCTCTTGGTAGTAGCGTCGAGGCCTTACGATGTCATCCTTGGTATGGATTAGTACCATCCATGTCGGGATTGACTGTATTAGGCAAAAGAATGTGGTTCATCCAGGGGATGGGACCAGATTTCTCTTATCGGCAAAGAAGAAATCTTGCAGCTCATGTGGGACCTGAGATGGTCCAGGTCATCCAGGGGCGGATGAGTACAGCTCAGAGCCGGCATAATTCATATGCTGACAGGAGGCGGAGGCCACTAGAGTTCGAGGATGGCGACCACGTCTTCTTGCGGGTCTCACCTCGACGTGGTTTACGGAGATTTGGCCAGGGCGGCAAGTTTTCTCCACGCTTCATCGGGCCTTTCTAGGTCCTCAGTAGGATTGGCGAGGTGGCTTATCGCCTGGCTCTACCACCTCAGTTGCACCGGGTGCACAAAGTCTTCCACGTATCTCAGCTGAGAAGATACGTGCACGACCCAACGCAAATCTTTGACCATGGGGAGCTGGTCTTTGATGATGGGGCGACGTTTTCAGAGGTCCCAGTGGAGATTGAGGATCGACAGGATCAGGTCCTACGTGGATGATCGATTCCTCTAGTGCGCTTCAGATAGTAGCGCGAGAACCTCCAAGAGAGCACTTGGGAGCGGGAGGCTCGGATGCGTGCTCAGTACCGCCTTTGTATCCCTAGTTTGTGGTGAAGCTTTACGGGGACGTAAAGACCTGTGGTGGGAGTAATGTAAAGACCCGTAAAATTCAACGAAATTTTTTTCTTAATTTTCTTTGGAATTTTACAAGAACGCAGTTTCTGACGGCGCCTGATTTCGAGGCCCGGTGTGCCCGGAATCATTTTCCGAAGTTTGGCTCGGGTACGTTCAGTGAACGGACGAGCGAGTTTTTCTAACTTTTGAACCGGTGCCCGGAATCGAATTCTGAGGGCACCGATGAAATCGCAGCGCCGGTATTCTCTTAGAAACGCCTCTTCCGGAGTTGCGTTTGCTTGGGTGTGGTTTTTAATTTTCGGGCTTAAAGTTAAGAAATAAAATAATTTTTCGACAACTTTATTTTATTTCACTTAAGCCACTTGGAAGCCACTTGAAGCCACTTAAAGGCGGCTTGAACTGAGTTGAACTGGATAGGATGCTATCCAGAAATATCCTACCCCCTTTGTAGGATATTTGTGAGGTGGGGCCCGCACGAGCTCCGCCGTTTCTTTCCGCTAAGTAACGCACCCGCGAAAACCCGTCATTATGAAAGTCAACTGACGCGTTTTCTAAATTCTTAACAGACCATTTAATTGGGCGGTTTATTTCGTAAATTAAATGAGTTGTTTCTTTCGTTGAATTAATTCAACGAATTGATGGGTCGTTACTTACCCTTTTTCGTGTGTTGGCATAATAATAAAACAAGACCAACCTTTTTCTTTTAGAGGATTACTCGTTGAGAAAGGATCCTTGAACCTTCTGCCTCCTTCGCGAAGAACGCAAAGAACGCGAAGAACACGAAGAACGTCGAACCCGGAAATCGACGACGTGACACCGTGATCAGCGACGCCGACAACGTTCTTCTGCAACGTCTCTTCCTCCGCGACAGATCTTCGATCGGCTGCTTGAGGTAAGAGTCTCGGACCTTCCTTTTTATCTCCTTCGTGGTTCTTAACCAAAACACGGATTTAATTAATTAAATTAAATCTGCTGTTTCATGGTGCGTTGAGTTCGCCGACTCAACGCCGTGTTCCGCAACGACGTGACGCCCTTCCACGACGACGCGTTGATCTCCACCTTCTGCGACAAGCAATTTCTGCGAAGAACGCTCACGCGTGACGTCCAGCGAGGTAGGGATTTTATATTTTGGAAATACCCCTCCTTATATTCCCCTGAACATTCTTTAAAATTTAAAGAACCGGAATCAAAGAAACAATTTTATTTTATTAAAATTGTTGGTTCATGTGTTGAACATTCTATTTTTCTCCCGTTGATTATCTCTAACGCGGAGGGTGCGGGCCAAACGAACACGGCCCGACGACCCTCCGTCGTCCTTCGTTTTGTGCGGATTTGACGGGCGACGACGGAATGTGCCGCAATGGATGTTTGATGTTTCCGCAGTGAAGGACGAGTCCCGGGAGGAGCAACGGCGCAGACGGGAAGGAAAACGGGCCACCGGAGCGACTCCGGCGGCCCGCGGAAGCCGGCGGTGGCGCGGGTCGTCGGCGCGGCGGCCGGAGGTGGCGGCGCCCGAGGACCCGCAGCCGCGCGGGTCCGGCGCGCCTGGGTGTCCTGGGCGACACCCCGCGGGTGCCGCGGGGTTGTCACGCGGCGCCCCGCGGGTGTCCAGGGCGACACCCCGCGGGTGCCGCGGGGTTGTCACGCGGCGCCCCGTGGGTATCCAGGGCGACACCCAGCGGGTGCCGCGGGGTTGTCACGCGGCGCCCCGCGGGTGTCCAGGGCGGCACCCCGCGGGTGCCGCGGGGTTGTCACGCGGCGCGTCCGGCTGTCTGGCCGACACCCCGCGGGTGCCGCAGGGGTGTCACGCGGGGCGGTGGTTCCCCCCGTGTCGGCCGCTCAGCCGCTCGGCCGAGCCGAGCCGGGCCGGGCCAACCGGGTCGGACCCGGGTCGGGTCGACCCGGTTCGGGCCGACCAGGGGGGTCGGGCCGGGTCGGCCTGGACCCGGACCCCCCCATTTTTCGGACTGCTTTCCGTCAAATGCCCGTAACTTGAGCTACGGGCCTCCGTTTGACGAGCCATCTGCGGCAACACGACCCTTGGATCGAGACGGTCGTTTCGGTATATCGCACTCAAGGTTTCGGAATACTTTGGGTTCGGCCGGGTTGGTTCGTACACAAAACCAACCAGGCCCTCGGAGCGGAAACGCTCATATCTTGAGCTATGGACGTCCGATTGGCATGCCGTCAGCTTTGTTGAATTCTTCTAGGTGAGACGGATCTTTTGGCTTACTCCGCTCGAGGTTGGGATGCCGTTGGAGTGCGGTCGGGTTGGTTCGCTCACGAATCCAACCGGGCTCCTGGAACGAAAAAGCCAATAACTCACAGATCGGGCGTCTGATTGACGCGTCGTCTGTCTCGTTGCTTTTCTCTTGATGAGACGGAACTTTTGGCATCCTCCGCCCGAGTTTTGGATGCAGTTGGATAGTGGCCGGGTTGGATCGCACCGAAATCCAACCGGGCCCCTCGAACGGAAAAGCTGATACCTTTCAGACAGAACGTCCGTTTGACGAACCGTCAGCGGCGTTGGTGATCTCGTTGAGAAAAGGTCCTTCTGAGTATACCCCATGAGATTTCGGGGTACATTTTGGGTACGGCCGGGTTGGTTCGCACACGAAACCAACCGGGCCCCTGGGACGAAAAGGCTAATAACTCACAGACCGGGCGTCCGATTGACGCGTCGTCTGTTGCGTTGAGACCCCTATGACGAGGTGGTCCTTTGAGATACTTCCTTGTGGTACTTTGTGATAATTGGAGTATCGACCAGTAGCTCGTTGAGCGGACCCTCCCGGAGACGAGCGGGCGGAGCACGGAGACCGTGTAGCTGACAGAGACCCGATGACTGCTGATCGAACGACTCGGTGTGTTACAGAGGTGCGCTTGGTTGTAGCGGCAGACCCACGACAGAGGTGCACTTGGTTGTAGCGGCACATGGGAGCGCTTGGTTGTAGTGGCACATGGGAGCACTTGTGTCACGACCCGTCCTCGGGGCCCGTGCCGTGACTACCCCAAGCCCGCCTTCCATAGGCCAGGGGTTGGCGACTAGCACCAAAGGCGTAAAATCCCGATAACTGGGAAGGCATTGCCTTTATAAAGAAAACAAGCACCACAGAGTACAAGCGGAAGTAAAACACTAAGTACAAAAAGAAGAGCTGAAAAGTAAAAGGGGCCGGAAATACAAGCCCAACTGTAAAGTACAACTCGAAAGGGAAAACAGCGACTGAAAAGTAAAGCTGCTACGCTGAGATGTCCACTGGAAATCCCACCTGAAGGGTGGGTACAGATAGCTCTTCTGCTCCTCGGGTCCCGCCGTCTGCTCCAAGTATGACCCGCCCAGTGGTCTACCTCTGGGTACCGCCTCGTCGTATAGTCCACCTCCAGGTACCGTCCAGTCCTCGAACACTCGGCCTCTGCCAGTACTGGCCGTCGTCTGCAACCAACACAACGAGGTGCGGGCATAGCCCGTGCAGGGGTGAGTATAACGATACTCAGTAGGGACCCCGAGACCCTCAAGGTCTCACTAAAACCAACAAGGATAAACACAAGAAGATCTCAACAGATAAACCCTACTTAGGTATATGCCCATACATATACCTAAGTTATCAAGTAACCCATCTCAAACATGAGGAAACACAAGGATTGTGAAATCGACGGATAACCACTACCCGGGTATATGCCCATACATATACCTAAGTTAGCAAGTGACCCATCTCAATCATGAAGTAAACACAAGGTCAAAAGTCTCAGCTCAAACCAGGATTTTCATTATCGAAACCGTAACTACTGAAGAGCTCCGTCTCTAGAGTGTACAGTGGTCCTGTCACGACTCCAAGGTACTGCTCACTAACCTAAGACTGCTGAGGTACTCCTCCTGTCGAGTACTGCGGGTTTGCGGCCAACTACCTGGCGCTCCGTCCGCTGAGGTATGTCACCCAAACACAGTAGTGCACACCCCCTAGTAGCCTGCTGAGGTACTCTCCGGACGAGTACCGCGGGTCTGCACTGTCACACACGTACTCCGTCCGCCATGGGTCTGCACCTCAGAAAGTAGTGCTCCGTCCACTGGGCTAGTCGACTCACTCCAAGTCGAGTCGGTCAAGCAGTCGTCAGGTCTCAGCTAGCTACACGGTCTCCGTACATCGCATGCTCGTCACTGGGAGGGTCCGCTCCACGAGCTACAGGTCGATACTCCAAGTATCTCAAAGTCCCACGAAGAAGTGCCTCAAAGGTCCGTCTCGTCACAGGGGTCTCAACGCAACAGACGGCGCGTCGATCGGACGCCCGGTCTGTGAGTTAATGGTCTTTTCGTCCCAGGGGCCCGGTTGGTTTCGAGTGCGAACCAATCCCGGCCGTATCTCAACTGTACCCCGAACTCCCATAGGGTATACTCATAGGGACCGTTACTAAACGTAACTACCAACGCCGCTGACGGCTCGTCAAGCGGACGTCCTGTCTGAAAGATATCAGCTTTTCCGTTCCAGGGGCCCGGTTGGATTTCGGGTACAATCCAACCCGGCCATACTCCGACTGTATCCAAAACTCGGGCGGAGTATGTCAAAAGTTCCGTCTCATCAAGAGGAAGACAACGTAACAGACGGCGCGTCAATCGGACGCCCGGTCTGTTAGTTATTGGCTTTTTCGTCTTCGGGGCCCGGTTGGTTTTTAAGGCAAAACCAACCCGACCGTACTCCACCTGCGTCCAAACCTCGGGCAGAGTATGCCAAAAGATCCGTTTCACTAAGAGGAACGCAATGCGACTGACGGTGCGTCAATCGGACCTTCGTAGCTCAAGATATGAGCGTTTCCGCTCCGAAGGCCCGGTTGGTTTCGTGAACGAACCAACCCGGCCGAACTCAAAGTAATCCGAAACCTTGAGTGCGATATACCGAAACGACCGTCTCGATCCAAGGATCGCGTTGCCGTAGACGGTTCGTCATTCGGAGGTCCGAGGCTCAAGTTATGAGCCAAGAACCGAATCTGGTCCGAAACGGGGGGTCCGGGTCCGGGCCGACCCGGCCCGACCCCCCCCCCCCCCTCTGGACGGTGCGGCGGCCGGCGGCGGCGGACGGCGGCGGCGGCGACGGCGGCGCGGCGGTGGCGGCGCGGCGGCGGGCCGCGGTGGCGGCGGTAGCGGGCCGCGTGGCGGCGGCGGCGGCGGGCCGCGCGGCGGCGGCGTGCCGCGGCGCTCGCGGGAGGCACGCGGGGCTAAGCCCCGCGTTTCATCAAGGCGGCACGGCTTGAGCCGTGCCTTTGCCAAAAAAAACGGCCCCCGCTAGTGGGGGCCGGCTGGAACAAACCGGGGGGGCTTTGCCCCCCCCCTCCTTTAATTAAACCGCCCCCCTCATTAAGAGGGGCGTTTGGAGAACCGGCCGGGGGTTTAATCCCCCGGTTTTATGACATCCGGCCGGCCCGCTGGCCGGCCGGTTTTTACCAACGGGACCGGAAATTCCGGTCCCGCCCTCGACTTCTGACGCCGGCAGCCCGGCCGCCGGTCTTTCCTTCCGCCGCGGCCCGGAACCGGCCGCGGTCTCCTCGTCCCGCCGCGGCCCGGAACCGGCCGCGGTCTTCTCGTCCCGCCGCGGCCCGGAACCGGCCGCGGTCTTCTCGTCCTGCCGCGGCCCGGAACCGGCCGCGGTGTTCGTCGTCCGGCGCGGTGCGACGGCACCGCGCCCCATTCGCCGTGCCATGAATCCTTCCAACGCGGCGCGACGGCGTCGCGTTCTTGAAGACTCTCCTCGGCGTAGCGCGACGGCGTTGCGTAAATTAAACGCACGGTAAACCGCGTGGTGCGACGGCACCACGCCACTTTGCTTCCATCGAAAGAATTAAACAAGAACGTTGGAGGGGGGTTCGGCCGTGTTCGTGCGGTCCGGCCCCCCTCGCGTTAATAATAATAACGCAACTTAAAGAAAATCATGCCACACGTTAATCTTGCTAAAAGCACGATCAAGAATAAAATGAGGAAACCAAAAGAAAAAGGACAACCCCTACATCGGGTTTAGGATTCAAAGGTTCTGCTACGCTCCGCGGAAGACGGCGTCGCGGAGGTCGGGTGTCGCGGTCGTCGTTCGTCAAATCCGTTGACGAAGTGCTATGCCCGAAGAGACACGACGTTGGCGGATCTTCGTTTGCCGACGAAGGTTGTCCGAAGAAGAGATGGCGTCCCCTTCGTTGTCACGGTGAACGAAGAAAGGAGTTGCGGCGTTCTTCGTCGGAAAAGAGAGCGTTCCTCGTCAAGTCTTGAGGAAAGTCAAATTAAAAGGAAACAACGAACTCAAGAACCCTTACCTCGATAGTCGCACGTTGACGGAGTCGTGGAATATCGGTGTCGATTCCTTTGACGTCGGAGGAAGATTCGTTGTCGAAGGCGTTCGTCGCGGAAAACCGTCGCGGAAGGGATGACGCGGAAGAAGTACGTCGCGTCGCGGATACGGCGTCGCGGATGGATCGTGTTCTTCGGCGGAGAAGTTCTTCGTTGAAGAACGACGTTCTTCGCGTTCTTCGTTGAGTTTGAAGAAGAAGAGGAGGCTCTCCAAAAGCTCTCAAGGAGACAAACCAAACAACCCAAAATAAAATAAGACCACTTCTTATTTTATTATTACAAAACACATTAGAAGAAATTCAAAAGTTTGAAATTCAAAATGGATAACTCCAAAATTAACTCACTTATTTAATATACATGAATTGTATAATTAAATATAAGTTAACTTGTCAATCCATTAAGAGGGAGAGTGGGGAGTTTAGAGGGGTTAGGGAAATTTGAAAAGTCTAGGGGTTCGTGTGGGCCCCACCACACTTAATCCTCCCAAGGGAGGTTAAGTGGGTGTGGGTCCCACTTCCAACCACCTTTGGTAGGTTTTTAAAAAATTAAAATAAAATTTGTCTTACACAAATTTTATTTAACTCAACTGAAAACCCCCAAAGCTAACTTTCAACTCGCAACAAACGCAACTCCCGAAAAGGTCTCTTTAAGCGAATATCGGCGCTGCGAGTTCATCGGTGCCCTCGGATTTCAATTCCGAGCAGCGGATCAAAAGTTAGGAATTCCCGCTCGTTCGTTCACTGAACGTACCCGAGCCAAACTTCGGAAATTAATTCCGGGCACTCCGGGCCTCGGAATCAGGTGCCGTCTGAAACCGCGCTCTTGTAAAATTCTAAAGAAAATTAAGAAAAAATTTCCCTTGAATTTTACAGGTCTTTACATTACTCCCACCTCAGGGCTTTACGTCCCCGTAAAGCTACATCAAAAACTAGGGAAACAAAAAGGGGATACTGAGCACGCATCTGAGCCTCCCGCTCCCTTGTGCTCTCCTGGAGATTCCCGTGCCGCCATCTGTTGCGCACAAGAGGAATCGATCGTCCATGTAGTACCCGCTCCTGGATGACATGGACCTCTTTTGACGTGGCCCGGACCATCTCTGGTCCCACAAGAGCTGCAAGATTTCTTCTTTGCCGAAAAGAGAAACCTGGTCTCATCCCCTGGATGAACCACATTCTTTGCCTAAAACAGTCAATCCTAACATGGATGATATTAATCCATACCAAGGATGACGTCGTAAGGCCTCGACGCTACTACTAAGAGATCCAACCGTTACTCTCGCCTCCAAGGGTTGAGTCACACTGTCGGCATCAGTGTGTGGTAACTGGTCTCCTCCAGTAGATGTCTCACAAGTGAGGGTCAAGTCAACAGTCAACTGGAACCTCTTAGTAACATCACAAAAGAGGACAGGAAAGAAAACATCACAAAAGAATGCGTCTTTTTATTACTGCAGCTCATAATACAAGACGCTACACAAAAGCAACATCAACATGGAACTAGAAGTACAAAAGACGTATCCACTAGTTCCTCCCCTGTCCATCTGCTCCCAGAGCTCCAGCATTTGTCGCTGCCTCAACCTCGGTGGCTCCTCAAAAGCCTATGGATCAACTGTACGAGGAGTCGGACAGTCACGTGCCAGGTGCCCCTTTCCACCGCACGAGTAACATTGTCCGTTTCTGGCACGCCTGGCTCTGTCCCCACCTCGGGTGCCCCGCACCACCGGTCCTAAAACCCGAGATCGCCCAACTGCTGGTCTGGTCCTCCTGGACCTCTGCTTCATCTGTCTACTGCCCACAGATGACTCGGCTTCTGATCGAAAAACACGCGGCAAAGGTAGAATCTCCTGTACACGCTCGGGGTGTAGAGATACTGGCACAAACTCCACCCTGAAGAAGGTCTCGAAGTCTTCCCATGCGAAGTTCATCTCATCGCAAAACTGAAACAAGTGGCTCCACCACCTACCTGCTGCTGCCTGAAGGAGGATGGTAGCAAAGATCACCATGAAGTCTGCCGGCGTCCCCACTAGCCTGAAGACTCTCACCACAGCCTCCAGCCAAAGCTCAGCCGCCTGCGGGTCCGTCTCTCCCCGGAACCTGGGTGGCCTCTGGCGCTGGAACTCGTGCAGCGCGCTCAAGCGTCGTGCATCGCCTACTGCTGGGGCTGGTGGCATCGGTGGCCCAACTGCAAGAGGGCCCTGTACCGAAGCCTCGTCGCTCGACAGACTGTCAGCACGCTCATCCCTCCGGGCTCTAGCTGGTCGTCTGAGAAAAGACATCCTGAAAGAAACAACGTAACACGATCAAACGATTATACCTGGTGAGCTGACCTGGTTTGAGCTGTTTTAAGGGGAAAACCCTTTGAAAACACACACACAATCAGTGTTTTTGTGCACAAAGTCGGAAATCAGTTGTCAGGGTCCTGGTGTATGGATACGTCGGCCGCCCGCACCAACACTGGACTCCCTGAACTGAAAACCACACTCGGTACTCTCAACACTATTGCTTCACAGAAAGAAACATCAGAGTTATAAGTTCTGCGGTAGAACCGAACTCCTCTGATACCAATTTGTCACGACCCGTCCTCGGGGCCCGTGCCGTGACTACCCCAAGCCCGCCTTCCATAGGCCAGGGGTTGGCGACTAGCACCAAAGGCGTAAAATCCCGATAACTGGGAAGGCATTGCCTTTATAAAGAAAACAAGCACCACAGAGTACAAGCGGAAGTAAAACACTAAGTACAAAAAGAAGAGCTGAAAAGTAAAAGGGGCCGGAAATACAAGCCCAACTGTAAAGTACAACTCGAAAGGGAAAACAGCGACTGAAAAGTAAAGCTGCTACGCTGAGATGTCCACTGGAAATCCCACCTGAAGGGTGGGTACAGATAGCTCTTCTGCTCCTCGGGTCCCGCCGTCTGCTCCAAGTATGACCCGCCCAGTGGTCTGCCTCTGGGTACCGCCTCGTCGTATAGTCCACCTCCAGGTACCGTCCAGTCCTCGAACACTCGGCCTCTGCCAGTACTGGCCGTCGTCTGCAACCAACACAACGAGGTGCGGGCATAGCCCGTGCAGGGGTGAGAATAACGATACTCAGTAGGGACCCCGAGACCCTCAAGGTCTCACTAAAACCAACAAGGATAAACACAAGAAGATCTCAACAGATAAACCCTACTTAGGTATATGCCCATACATATACCTAAGTTATCAAGTAACCCATCTCAAACATGAGGAAACACAAGGATTGTGAAATCGACGGATAACCACTACCCGGGTATATGCCCATACATATACCTAAGTTAGCAAGTGACCCATCTCAATCATGAAGTAAACACAAGGTCAAAAGTCTCAGCTCAAACCAGGATTTTCATTATCGAAACCGTAACTACTGAAGAGCTCCGTCTCTAGAGTGTACATTGGTCCTGTCACGACTCCAAGGTACTGCTCACTAACCTAAGACTGCTGAGGTACTCCTCCTGTCGAGTACTGCGGGTTTGCGGCCAACTACCTGGCGCTCCGTCCGCTGAGGTATGTCACCCAAACACAGTAGTGCACACCCCCTAGTAGCCTGCTGAGGTACTCTCCGGACGAGTACCGCGGGTCTGCACTGTCACACACGTACTCCGTCCGCCATGGGTCTGCACCTCAGAAAGTAGTGCTCCGTCCACTGGGCTAGTCGACTCACTCCAAGTCGAGTCGGTCAAGCAGTCGTCAGGTCTCAGCTAGCTACACGGTCTCCGTACATCGCATGCTCGTCACTGGGAGGGTCTGCTCCACGAGCTACAGGTCGATACTCCAAGTATCTCAAAGTCCCACGAAGAAGTGCCTCAAAGGTCCGTCTCGTCACAGGGGTCTCAACGCAACAGACGGCGCGTCGATCGGACGCCCGGTCTGTGAGTTAATGGTCTTTTCGTCCCAGGGGCCCGGTTGGTTTCGAGTGCGAACCAATCCCGGCCGTATCTCAACTGTACCCCGAACTCCCATAGGGTATACTCATAGGGACCGTTACTAAACGTAACTACCAACGCCGCTGACGGCTCGTCAAGCGGACGTCCTGTCTGAAAGATATCAGCTTTTCCGTTCCAGGGGCCCGGTTGGATTTCGGGTACAATCCAACCCGGCCATACTCCGACTGTATCCAAAACTCGGGCGGAGTATGTCAAAAGTTCCGTCTCATCAAGAGGAAGACAACGTAACAGACGGCGCGTCAATCGGACGCCCGGTCTGTTAGTTATTGGCTTTTTCGTCTTCGGGGCCCGGTTGGTTTTTAAGGCAAAACCAACCCGACCGTACTCCACCTGCGTCCAAACCTCGGGCGGAGTATGCCAAAAGATCCGTTTCACTAAGAGGAACGCAACGCGACTGACGGCGCGTCAATCGGACCTTCGTAGCTCAAGATATGAGCGTTTCCGCTCCGAAGGCCCGGTTGGTTTCGTGAACGAACCAACCCGGCCGAACTCAAAGTAATCCGAAACCTTGAGTGCGATATACCGAAACGACCGTCTCGATCCAAGGATCGCGTTGCCGCAGACGGTTCGTCATTCGGAGGTCCGAGGCTCAAGTTATGAGCTAAGAACCGAATCTGGTCCGAAACGGGGGGTCCGGGTCCGGGCCGACCCGGCCCGACCCCCCCCCCCCCCCCTCTGGACGGTGCGGCGGCCGGCGGCGGCGGACGGCGGCGGCGGCGACGGCGGCGCGGCGGTGGCGGCGCGGCGGCGGGCCGCGGTGGCGGCGGTAGCGGGCCGCGTGGCGGCGGCGGCGGCGGGCCGCGTGGCGGCGGCGGCGGCGTGCCGCGTGGCGGCGGCGGGCCGCGTGGCGGCGGCGGCGGGCCGCGTGGCGGCGGCGTGCCGCGGCGCTCGCGGGAGGCACGCGGGGCTAAGCCCCGCGTTTCATCAAGGCGGCACGGCTTGAGCCGTGCCTTTGCCAAAAAAAAACGGCCCCCGCTAGTGGGGGCCGGCTGGAACAAACCGGGGGGGCTTTGCCCCCCCCTCCTTTAATTAAACCGCCCCCCTCATTAAGAGGGGGGTTTGGAGAACCGGCCGGGGGTTTAATCCCCCGGTTTTATGACATCCGGTCGGCCCGCTGGCCGGCCGGTTTTTACCAACGGGACCGGAAATTCCGGTCCCGCCCTCGACTTCCGACGCCGGCGGCCCGGCCGCCGGTCTTTCCTTCCGCCGCGGCCCGGAACCGGCCGCGGTCTCCTCGTCCCGCCGCGGCCCGGAACCGGCCGCGGTCTTCTCGTCCCGCCGCGGCCCGGAACCGGCCGCGGTCTTCTCGTCCCGCCGCGGCCCGGAACCGGCCGCGGTGTTCGTCGTCCGGCGCGGTGCGACGGCACCGCGCCCCATTCGCCGTGCCATGAATCCTTCCAACGCGGCGCGACGGCGTCGCGTTCTTGAAGACTCTCCTCGGCGTAGCGCGACGGCGTTGCGTAAATTAAACGCACGGTAAACCGCGTGGTGCGACGGCACCACGCCACTTTGCTTCCATCGAAAGAATTAAACAAGAACGTTGGAGGGGGGGTTCGGCCGTGTTCGTGCGGTCCGGCCCCCCTCGCGTTAATAATAATAACGCAACTTAAAGAAAATCATGCCACACGTTAATCTTGCTAAAAGCACGATCAAGAATAAAATGAGGAAACCAAAAGAAAAAGGACAACCCCTACATCGGGTTTAGGATTCAAAGGTTCTGCTACGCTCCGCGGAAGACGGCGTCGCGGAGGTCGGGTGTCGCGGTCGTCGTTCGTCAAATCCGTTGACGAAGTGCTATGCCCGAAGAGACACGACGTTGGCGGATCTTCGTTTGCCGACGAAGGTTGTCCGAAGAAGAGATGGCGTCCCCTTCGTTGTCACGGTGAACGAAGAAAGGAGTTGCGGCGTTCTTCGTCGGAAAAGAGAGCGTTCCTCATCAAGTCTTGAGGAAAGTCAAATTAAAAGGAAACAACGAACTCAAGAACCCTTACCTCGATAGTCGCACGTTGACGGAGTCGTGGAATATCGGTGTCGATTCCTTTGACGTCGGAGGAAGATTCGTTGTCGAAGGCGTTCGTCGCGGAAAACCGTCGCGGAAGGGATGATGCGGAAGAAGTACGTCGCGTCGCGGATACGGCGTCGCGGATGGATTGTGTTCTTCGGCGGAGAAGTTCTTCGTTGAAGAACGATGTTCTTCGCGTTCTTCGTTGAGTTTGAAGAAGAAGAGGAGGCTCTCCAAAAGCTCTCAAGGAGACAAACCAAACAACCCAAAATAAAATAAGACCACTTCTTATTTTATTATTACAAAACACATTAGAAGATATTCAAAAGTTTGAAATTCAAAATGGATAACTCCAAAATTAACTCACTTATTTAATATACATGAATTGTATAATTAAATATAAGTTAACTTGTCAATCCATTAAGAGGGAGAGTGGGGAGTTTAGAGGGGTTAGGGAAATTTGAAAAGTCTAGGGGTTCGTGTGGGCCCCACCACACTTAATCCTCCCAAGGGAGGTTAAGTGGGTGTGGGTCCCACTTCCAACCACCTTTGGTAGGTTTTTAAAAAATTAAAATAAAATTTGTCTTACACAAATTTTATTTAACTCAACTGAAAACCCCCAAAGCTAACTTTCAACTCGCAACAAACGCAACTCCCGAAAAGGTCTCTTTAAGCGAATATCGGCGCTGCGAGTTCATCGGTGCCCTCGGATTTCAATTCCGAGCAGCGGATCAAAAGTTAGGAATTCCCGCTCGTTCGTTCACTGAACGTACCCGAGCCAAACTTCGGAAATTAATTCCGGGCACTCCGGGCCTCGGAATCAGGTGCCGTCTGAAACCGCGCTCTTGTAAAATTCTAAAGAAAATTAAGAAAAAATTTCCCTTGAATTTTACGGGTCTTTACAACTTGGTTGTAGCGGCAGACCCACGACAGAGGTGCGCTTGGTTGTAGCGGCACATGGGAGCGCTTGGTTGTAGCGGCAGACCCACGACAGAGGTGCGCTTGGTTGTAGGGGCACATGGGAGTGCTTGGTTGTAGCGGCAGACCCACGACAGAGGTGCGCTTGGTTGTAGCGGCACATGGGAGCGCTTGGTTGTAGCGGCAGACCCACGACAGAGGTGCGCTTGGTTGTAGCGGCACATGGGAGCGCTTGGTTGTTGCGGCAGACCCACGACAGTGGTGCGCTTGGTTGTAGTGGCACATGGGAGTGCTTGGTGGTAGCGGTTGGCCCGCAATACTCGATAGGTGGAGTACTACAGCAGTCTTAAGTTAGTGAGCAGTACCTCGGAGTTGTGACAGGACCACTGTACACTCCAGAGACGGAGCTCTTCAGCAGTTACGGTTTCGATGATGAAAATCCTGGTTTGAGCTGAGACCTTTGACCTTCGTGTTTACCTTATGATTGAGATGGGTCACTTGATAACTTAGGTATATGTATGGGCATATACCTGGGTAGTGGTTATCCGTTGATTTCACAATCCTTGTGTTTCCTCATGATTGAGATGGGTTACTTGATAACTTAGGTATATGTATGGGCATATATCTAAGTAGAGGTTATCTGTTGAGATCTTCTTGTGGTTATCCTTGTTGGTTTAGTGATACCCTGAGGGTCTCGGGGTCCCTACTGAGTATCTTTATACTCACCCCTGCATGGGCTATGCCCGCACCTCATTGTGTTGGTTGCAGACGACGGGCAGTGCTGACGGAGGCCGAGTGTTCGAGGACTGGACGGTACCCGGAGGTGGACTACACGACGAGTCGGTACCCGGAGGTGGACTACACGACGAGTTAGTACCCGGAGGTGGACTACGCGACGAGACGACTCACAGAGGAGGTTGACGGACGAGAGCGTGGAGGAGGCTATCTGTACCTACCCTTCAGGTAGGACCCGAGGAGGAAGACCCAGGAGCTTTTTCCCTCTTCCAGCTGTTTTTCTTTTCGTTGTTGTACCTTGTTTAGTTGTAGTTGTACTTTCTTTTGGGTTTGTATTCTGGCCCATTTACTTTTCAGCTTTTCCTTTGTACTTAGTGTTTTGTTTCCGCTTGTACTCTGTGGTGCTTGTTTTCTTTTTTAAAGGCAATGCCTTCCCAGTTATCGGGATTTTACGCCTTTGGTGCTAGTCGCCAGCCCCTGGCCTATGGAAGGCGGGCTTGGGGTAGTCACGGCACGGGCCCCGAGGACGGGTCGTGACATTTGGTTGAATAAAAACTTATCCAATAGAATTAGGACATGTTTTGGGGTAATTTTATATTATTATATTATTATTTTTACTTTTAATTACCCTATTTACTTTTAACTGTGGTAAATAAAATTCAAAAATTACTATTCACCAAAAATTATTTTCATCCTATTGAACCAAATTTTAATTACTGATGACAGTTTTTTCTATCAGATTTTTGAAATTCAATTCACATAAGCAGTAAAATTGTGTTTTATGCAAATTTTCAATTGTGCCTAGAAGGTGGGTAAAAGACATTAAAAAGTTCAATAAAATTTTATATATCTAATCTTATTATAAAATGACTCCAATGAATTAAATTGAATTAATATAGGTATTATTTATCTATTTTGACTTTAAAATAAATTTAAATTAAAAATAATTATTTAAATAAAAATTTGGTTTTAAACAATAATGCAGTGTTTTCACTATTCATCAAAATTTTAAAGTTTTCAGAAAAATGCCAAAAATTCACCCTAAGCTAATTTTGATATTCTGAATCAAAAAATAAATTCCATTTTGAAAAATAAAATTTATAAAATTTCAAAAAGTGGGTATAACTATTCATAACTGCTTTTTAAATGGCTAGTTTGATTAGTCGTGGCATGCTAGAACTCGGAGCTACGTACAGCACAAGATATTGTATTATTCAAAGAGAAGCATACCATGGAATCTTGGGGTGTTATAGAATGAGTCAAAAGTACATGTTTCCAATTTAAAATAACCTTTTAGTAAAAAAGACAAGTGACTTACTCAAAACCAATAAAAAAATCATATTTTTTGATACTTTAGGAAAACAATCCATAAGTCATTTGAGTCATGTAGGATTCATCCACACCTTAATCTGATGTTTGGTGTGACCGGTATGACTCAAATTGTTTCTTTTTATTTAAAATTATCATCAATTTTAGTAAAATGTACAATTTTCCTACTCAAAACTGAGAAAAAACATTCAAATTGTTTTGATAATTTATGAAAATGATCCATAAGTCATTTTTAATGTGTAGGAATCAACTTCACCTTAATCTGATATACAATGTTCCTGGTATGACTCAAAGTGTCTGTTAGCAGTTTAAAATCGATATTTTAGTTCAAAAAGTTTCACTCACTAAAAACCGATCAAACATGCTTGGATTTTCTTTATAATTTAGGAAAATGATTCATAAGTCATTTTTGACGTGTAGGAATCAATTTCACATCAAACTGATACACGATGTGATCAGAATGAGTCAAAAGTGCATGTTTCCAGTTTCAAATAACATTTTAGTAAAAAAGACAAGTGACGTATTCAAAATTGAGAAAACGCATTCATATTGTTTTGATACTTTAGGAAAATGATCCATAATTCATTTGGGATGTTTAGGAATCATTCATACCTCAATCTAACACATGGTGTGACCAGTAAGACTCAAAGTATGTCTTTTTATTTAAAATTGTCATCAATTTTAGTAAAATGGACAACTTTCCTACTCAAAATTGAGCAAACACATTTGGATTGTTTTGATACTTTATGATAATGATCCATAAGTCATTTTTGATGTGTAGGAATCAGTCACACATCAATCCAATACACGATGTGCCTGGTGTGACTCAAACTGTCCATTATTAGTTTAAAATCGATATTTTAGTTCAAAAATTGTCACTCATTGAAAACCGATCAAACATGCTCAGATTTTATTGATAATTTTGTACAATAATTCATAATTCATTTGTGAAATGTAGGAATTCATTTCATTTCAAACCAATAAACTATGTGATTGGAATGATTCAAAATTTTGTGTTTCTAGTTTAAAATGAAATTTTAGTAAAAAAGAAAACTAGCATACTCAAAACTAAGAAAACACATTCATGTTGTTTTGATAATTTAGGAAAATGATCCATAAGTCATTTTAGATATGTAGGAATCATCCTCACCTCAATCTGATTCACGGTGTGACTAGTATGACTCAAAGTGCATCTTTTTATTTAGAATTTTCATCAATTTTAGTAAAATGGAAAATTGTCCTACTCAAAACTGAGAAAATGCATTCAGATTGTTTTGATACTTTATGAAAATGATTCATAATTCGATTTTTACATTTATAAATTAGCTTCATCTCAATCTAATACAATATGTGCCTACTATGACTCAAATTTTTTGTTATCAACTTAAAATCGACATTTTAGTTTAAAAAGTATCACTCATTAAAAACCAATCAAACACACTCAGATTTTCTTTCTTATTTAGGAAAATGATTCATAAGTCATTTTTGACGTGTAGGAATCTGTTTCATGTAAAACCGATACATGATGTAATCGAAATGAGTCAAAATTGTTTGTTTCCAGTTTAAAATGATATTTTAGTAAAAAAGACAACTGATGTACTCAAAACTGAGAAAACACAATTATATTTTTTTGATACTTTATTAAAATGATCCATATGTTATTTGAGACATGTTGGAATCTTTTACACCTCAATATGATGTACGGTGTGACCGGTATGACTCAAAGTACATCTTTTTATTTAAAATTGACATCAATTTTAGTAAAATTAACACTTTGTATTAATTTATTTCTTTATTTTATTACTAACATAAGAATTTTTTTCTTATACAAGTGAATTATTTTTCTCAATCAGGGTTGGTTTGTTCAAAAATAGCATGATTCAAGTCAATATTAAAAGACAAAGGAACATTGTTGTTTTTGAATATATGTATTTATGTAATTGTATAAACCAATGTTTGAAATGTCTATATTATAGTGTTTTTTATTGTTTTTGTGTTGTAAATTTCATTTCATTTAAATCATGTACTATGACTTGTTTTTTTTGATATCTGGTGTGTTTATGGTGCTACGGTGTGTTGTTACAGCACATTGTAGTGGTGTTTCAGTGTGTTGTTACAGCACACTGCAGTATGGCCCTTTATCATCACTTTTAAAATCATTGATAAAGGAAACATTTATTTTTTCTATTAAAAGCACTGATAAATGTATACTTTATCAACACTTCTATGAGCACTAATAAAAGGTCTTTTATCAGTGCTTTTATAAGCGTTGATAAATAGAGACTTTATCCATGCTAAAAAAACACTGATAAATGGTTCTTTTATCAGTGATTTTAAAAGCGCTCATAAAGGTCCCATTTATCATCTCTTTTTTAGCATTGATAAAGGACATGTTTATCATCACTTTTTCATCCCTAATAAAAACTAAGGATTTTAACCTCTCTTATGTAGTTGGTGCTTTTCTAGCGTTGATAAAGGCCATTTCTATCACTGTTAAAGGCTTATTTTGTAGTAGTGGATCCTCCATTTCTTCATAAGCATTGAGATATCTCCCTCATCTAAGATAAAAATCAAATGTCATCATCCACGTTGGATAAACCTTGATAATTCTATCATTCCTCTTACCTCTTTTCCTAGTTTTTATCACTATAATTGGTGTTATTTCCATATGATATCATATTCCATATTTTTAGGGTGTTTGTCTCGTTTCTCTATTTTCTCCTATTCCAATATGAATCTAAGTTCGATACTAGACATGGAGTCATATACCAGCATAAGGTAGGTGGTCTAGTATCTTTCCCTAAATGTATTGATGTTTATATCATGTTTCATTATGCCACACACCAGACTTTTTATACATTGAATCTTAAATGTGAAGCTAATTAAATAAATTTCTACTACCTTCATGTAGTTTTTCACACCCTCGATCTTAAATTAATTTTTTATTTTATTAATTCTTGGATCTAGGTGATCGCGCCTAGGTCCGGGCAGGGTCCCGGAATAAAAATTTCTGTCGTTTAATATTTTAGCAGGTTTCGGACCCGTGTGCGGTCACCGCACAATGGGCGGTATCTGCGCGATCTCCCCAGGTGTTTGTGCGAATGCCCAAGTGGTCTGGATTGAGGCACGCAACTTGCATGTGGTTTATTAAGTCGTGAAATGAGTGTGTGGTGACCTGGTTTTTAGAATAAGATAAATAAACAGATTAAAATTTAAAAAATTTAAAAGAATGCTCGATAATAATAATAATAATAATATTGTGTTATTATTATTATTATTATTATTATTAAGAATATTAATGATATCATTATTATTCTTATTATTGTATTCTTAGATTTATTAATGTTAGTATTATTATAATTATTATTTGTATTATTATTATTATTATTTTGGTGTTATTGTTATTATTATTATTATTATTATAAAATGGAAAAAAGGGAAAAACCCTAATTTCCTGTCACCCCCCTTTCCCCTCCCCTCCTACTCGCGGCACTCCCCCTCTGCGTGAACCCCATGCCCAGCCACTTCGGCCCTCTAGCCGCTCCCCATCTCCCATGCCCCTCTCCCCCCTTCATCGCCCTCCCTTCTTGCCCTTTAGCGCTCACCCAGAACCCCGCACCTCCTTGCGCGATCCCGCCACCCAGCCGATCCCAAGCCTCTTCACTCACCCCTCCTGCTCTCGGTGCCCGACCAACTTCCGCACTGGCCCCCACGTCATGTGCCTCTAGCCTGCCGCTCCAGTACTCCTTCCAGCCATTTTCCGGCCTCCATCCATGCACACCCTACCATGATCTAGCCTCCCCTCCACCCACCGGGACCATGCACCCTCCTATTCGCGCTTCGACCACCCGCGGACCGCCGCTCTAGCCACCCACAGCCCGATGCTCCGGCTCCGATCAGAAACTGCTCTGAACAGGCCTCCTTGTCAGATCTCCGACCTCTACACACCTGAACACCACCGCTCTGGCGTCCTACCCACATTTCAACCCCCCCCCCCCTCATAGCACTTTCGCCTACCCTCCGGCGCACGGACTTCACCTTGCTGTGTGTTCTTCATCTGAGTTGTGTTTTTATCCAAATTAATTAAACCTTAGTGTCCAAGTTATGTGTAGTGAATTTTTCTTATTTTTTTAAGGTGTGTGAGAGGTTCTTGAGGATCAGTTCCACCTTCCGCAGAAGTAGAATCACGTTTTCACGCCATTGAGGTAGGCGAATATGCATTTTCCTTTATGAATAAGTCCATATAATTCTTGCATGTTTTTAATTAATTATTTTACTTGATTCGTGCCTTTGAAAATTAATTGGTCAATATGCTTTAATGTTTTCGAGTTAGTTAGCTTTGTTAAAAATATTTGTTATTGTGTTTTCTGGTTTTTGTAACTTGTTTGGTCTGTTTATAAATTTTGTTCGTAAACTAGTTAGCTTGTGATAGAACTGTTTATAAACTAGTTGGGTTGTTTATATAGTTGTTGATAAATTGTTTGGATTTTTTTATAAAGTCATCATCACTTTAAAGATTTGATGGATTTTTATGGAAATTATTTAGTGTGTGTTTGGAAGGGTTAAGGGCCTTTTTTTAATTGTGAAATACTTGGGGTGTGTGTGTGTTCAAAACTAAAGGGCCCGGTTGGGACTTTCATATGCTTTGTGTGTTTCATCTTGTCTTAAAAAGGTTCTTGGACACTCTTTGGTAAATTCATGGTGTAAATGCATGTTTGGCCATATTCATGTAAAAGTGGTGTTTTTTGTTTTGGGAAATGGTGTTGGCGTGTGTTTGGTCTTTTAAGAGCGATATGGGTGTGTATGCTTTTAAAAGTGGGTTTTTAACATGTCGTGCGTTTTTGTTGGGTTTTGCACACCAAATGTTGGTTGAGTTGCCCGGTTGTCTCTTACATATGTTTTATGATCTTTAAAACTATATTTTTATTTTTATGAGTGTAATTTCCATGCAATAAAAATGGTGGTAGGTGCTTTTAAATGGTTTTTCACGCTATGTAATCGATGTGATGCCTTTTTTCAATTGAAAAAAAATGTTTGGAACTAAAGTGATATACATGTCTGGTTGTTTATAAAAGTATGGTTTTGAAAAATATCTAAAGGCCCAATTGAAAACATTGAACATTTTATGAAATGGTTTAAATGTTAAATGGTGTGATGGCCTAGTTGGAACTTTGTTAACATGAAATGATTGAATGTGTATTTGGGGGAGCTCCTGTCTAGGGTAACCCTTTATGGGTGAACACATAGGAAGCATCCGTGTTTGGGGTAGGCAAGTGCGGTGAGATGAGTCACGTGTGCGAGGGCCTTCCTAATTACACAGTATTATCATCACCAACATGGGTTCCTAAGAGTCTTTTAGATGATCGAGTGACTGTTGCTGACCAACCCTGATTAGACGGGTTGATACCCCTGGATATTTTGTTAGGACAAGCAGGCTTTGCCACTGGATTGGACAGTTAGGGCGTCCAATTGGTTATAGACTTAGTATCTTCACTATATGCCGATAGGTGGTTCCGAAACCAAGTACATCCATGGGTCTTCTAGGGATGTTTAGGATCACCCATGGTTACTGGATTATTTTCATTGCTTGTTTACTTTCTGTGCACTAGTTTATTTTCATCTTGCACTCTTACTCGTTTTACTCTAGCGCAATATTGGTATATTCTGTTTTGGATTTTGTTTATAAAATGAAAAATGATTTTTTAAAATGGTATGTGGTGTGTGTTGGGTTGTTAAATGGAAAAAACATGTTGCTTATTTGCAAATTTTAAAACCCAACTTTTATAATTGTATTTCAAACTTGTGTTGGTGGATTGTTTCGGGAAATTAGACATCGGATTCTGTGGTTTACCTTGGCAACCCTACTGAACATTTTTAATGCTCACACCTATTTATCTTTTAAGTTGTAGGTTTCCTTTGCTCAGGTTTCCTTGTCTGATTTACTCATTATTAGAGCAAGGTCGACCTTTGGTTGGGAGGTGACCTGGAAGGTCACGTGGAGGTATGTTCAGTTTTACTTTCGTTTCGCTGCTAGTTTTATTTTTATCATCATTTTTTATTTATCTGTATTTATTTTTTTCATGGGAAAAATCATTCCCAATGATTAAATTTTGATTCCCAACACTAGTTTCTAGCCCGTGGGGATCGAAAACTCCCTTTGGTCCATGTCGCAGACAAGATCGGGTGACCGGTTCAGGGTCGACCCGGGTTGGTTTGTGACATAGTTAGTCCTTGTACCCTAAATTTCATCATTGGAGGTTGTCTACCTTGACTCAAACCACCCCTTAAGGTGTGTGGCTTATATTACTTGACTGTTACACTTTTCTTATAAGGATTAAACACTCCATTGAGTGAGTTTACTAAATTTCATGACTATTTTTCCTCATTTGTGTAATTTAACCCCCCCCCAAGGTGGTTTTGGCTGGTTTCTTATAAATGAAATGTTCAAAAGAATTAAAATAACGGTGAATTGTAAGATTATGTCACTTGGATACCTTGTTTCCTTCATAATTAATTCTTGAGCTATCCCTTATAAATGATATGGACAATTTGAATTAAGTGAATTGTTAAATTATAGGGATAATATACTAGCCCATGACCATTATGTATGTTATGCTATGAGCGATACTTGGGTTTCGATTCAGAATTCCTTGGACTTGCACATTGGGTATATTGAATTGAATAAATTATAAATGGAATTATATTACACCATGGGTGATACTTTAATTCCTACACATAATGCCTTAGATGGGCACACTAGGTATATGGGTTTATATTATACCATGGGTGATACTTGGATTCCTGCATGGAATGCCTTGGATGTGCTCAAAGGAAAAAATCACTTATACCATGGCTTGGGCGATACATGGATTCCCTATGTGGAATGACTTGAACAAGATCATAGGGTGATGGGTTTATAGTATTCCTTGAGAAATATCTAGATTCCCTATGTGTAATTCCTTATAAGGGCTTAGTATTCCAACCAATTCAATGATGTGTCTTACATGTCAAAGAACACACTTGTATTTGGTCAATGTCTTATATACATGAATTTCTTGGTTTAACTTTGACTGCTAAGTCTTAAAATTCATGGGACTTATTGATCCCTTGTATGATTATCAATATGCAAGGATACCTTGGCTATGTGCCTCAAGTCCTTAGACTATATTATAAAATGCCAATTGCTTAGAGACATTTCAACTTTGTTCGAAATAGGTATTATTGGACTGGTGTCCATGAGGGAACCTGCACCGACATGGGTATTATGTATTTCATTTGTTTATTTTATTATTATTACCTTCACACTGATCATTTTATATTTACAGACTGGATAGTATTAGAAACTGTTGGTGGTGGCCAACTAAGTTTTACTCACACCCTATTAGGGTTGCTATTTGGTACCCAAATAGACTTCATGGATGTAGGTAGGAACAAAAGGAAGCACCTAACTATTAATGATTAAGTTTCTATAATAGGATGGAGTATGGGAGAAAAATACTAAGATAGTGTTCATGATACTATTGGAGTTTAGATTTTGGTATTTTTTTAGCATGTATTATGTATTTCTGCTACCCTATTTCCCTTGTACCCATTTGTAAATTAGCATGGCATCTTTTGTATATAAATTTTATTACTGATTATGTTTGTTCTTATTATTTGGATGATTTAATTCCTCTATTTTTCATTTATTTTGTTTCCACTACTTATATATTATTCACCATTGTGCCACTCTAATAAAATGGTTATAGTTTTCTCACCATACCACTATAGACCCTTATTGTTAATCGATAGCCTCTGGTATACAATGAGGAATTCTTATTTCCATGTGACTAACTAGGTTTTTTTACTTATGATTGAACTAGGCTTGGGATGTCTCAAAGTGATATTAGAGGCTTTCTTTTCATTTCCTTACTATTTTTTGGATGGTATATAGGAGAAAAATATGCATTGGAATTTGGTAATGAGATTATTTCTAGGATTAACAGACTCACATATAGGGAAAATCCAAGTTTCTATGGATGGTACTTATTGTTCTAGTATTTTCTTGTTACGGTTGTACTATTTTCACCATTGGGTGATACACATGATTTATGATGTTGTTATGATTATGGATTCTTACCCTTGGTCTGATATGGAAAGTTAATATTATCTCATGCATCATTATAGGAACCTGAGGTTTTGTATGTCATGTATATGTCATGCCATGTTTATGTTTTTGTGTGCATTGCCTATTGTATCTCACATGTTCTTTCATTGCTATAATTGTAATTTTTACTAAGGTTTCTTATAGGAATATGAGGGAAAATTTTGTTACCTAAATGTTATGCATCAACCTAAATGGTGTTTTCCTACATATATTGATGGTGGAACCTTGACTAACCAATTATTATATGTTTGAAATATGTAGTTATGGATACATGAGTTGAAAACTTATTTTATTAAGATTAAATGGATTCCAATTATAATTTATAAAGTGTATTCCTTTATAAATTGGGAATGGAGAACTGTATAATCAAATAATTGTATGTGACTTCTTATATCCTAAGACTAGATGAAATAATTATGGTTGAAGTTACATGAAGTATTAATTGAAGCTTATAAAGTTCTGACTTCATCACTTGGGAATGATGATTCATCTAACTGAACCATTGTATAAATATAAAAACTATTAAATTATTACTCATAAATGAATTGGTTTCCATTAAATAGGGATTCCAACTACAACTTAAAGGTTTTTTTCCTCTCATATTTTCAATTGACACTCCATATAATAGAACCTCTAGGGTTGAAACTTGGAAACTTACCAATACCATAACCTTATATTTGGGTAGTTACATTAGTACATCTTGGTTAGTGATCCCTTATTACTGTATTATTATCATAAGTAAATCTATTTAGTTATGTTATAGTATTTTGAGGTGTGTTCTTGGAATTGTAGATATATGCCTCCATGATGGACTCAGATCGAATGTCAGGAGGGTGGAAATGATCATTCTCCTGAGAGGTGGGACCTAACCCACCTGTAATGCCACTTGTAGCACTTCTAGTGGTACCATCTATAATTCTAGGATTTTTCACTGACAATCAACTCTGATAGGGTTTTTTATAGTTAGTGCAGTCTATATAGGGAGTTCCATGGCCTGAATTGACTATGTTTAAGCTATCATGAGAGTTCCAATAGTATTATCCACCAACTTTCTTGAGGGATGGTGGCCCCTAAGCTATTGAGTCATGGATAGAGGCTATATTTTTCATCTTTGAGCACCTGGATACACCTCCAAAAAAGATGTTCAATATTATAGACTAAATGATTTTCATATCTTCCAAGAATTAGTGGGATGTTCTAAACTAGGAAGATCAGCAACGGGGTATAGTCTGAAGGGACTTCCAGACTAGTTTCTATGATTACTTCTATCCAGAGATATTGAGAGATGAACAAGCTAGGGAATTTATGTGTCAGGATAAATGGACTTTGTCTATTATGGACTACTTAACTCATTTCACAGAGATCCAACATTTTGTTCCTACTCTTTCCAGTGATGAATTGACCAAAGTAATGTGATTTTAAGATGGGAATAGGTAGGACATTCAATATCAAGTGAATGTTTTTTGGTTGACTTCCATTTCAGAAATAGTAAACCAAACCCTTATCTGGGATTGTAACCTGAGGGAAGATGAGGGTGTGGGCATGGTGGTTCAGTTCCTACCAAGGGAAGTAGTTCATCCAATAGTAGAAATCATCACTTTAAGCTTTCTCACGGGGGGATCAGTATTCAGAGTGTGCATCCAAGTGTCCATGTGATATTCTGTCAATGTTGTATGTCATGAAACATGAAGCTCCACTGTATTAAGGAACCAGTGGAGTGTAGAGCTTGAAGAAATATGGGTCATCTTCACTGGTTTTTCAATACCTTTCCTCCAATGGTCAGAGAGATTCGTTCAGCACCATCTCTGAGTTCTAGAGAAGGGTTATCATCTCTATATTCTATAGGAAGATAGAGTATTACAGGTCATTCGGGATGAGGAGGTGGATGAGGTCGAGGAATCCATACTTCTGATGTGTAGCACCAACAGAGTATACCTACTCAAGATAGTGAGGATACAGTTCAGGGTCACATATTGGGCTAGATATAAACTATATAGCCTACAGCTAAGGAGAATATTGTTGGTCCATCTATAGTGTGAGGTAATATCTTAGTATACTTGAATTTTGTATCTTCTTTATTTGATATTGGTGCTTCAAACTCATTCATATCTATGGTTATTATGGAAATTATTATGCTAAAATTTTAATACTTTTTTTTAGTGATAACTCTTGATACTCCATTAGGAATATGATCAAATAGTGCATTCCAATACAAGGAGTTTCCCCTTAAGATTATCAGTTTCCATTTCTTATAGAACCTTTTTATCCTTGAGATGATGGGTTTTGACATAATTCTAGGGATGGACGGGTTAGTTCCCAATCATGCCTATATTTATTTTTATCATTTGATGGTGTCCTTATTATCACTAGAGGGTTGTAGCTATGTTTACATAGTAGAATTGGATGTCTAGGAAAGTAGAAATGGACCTAAGAATCACAGGCTGGGCAAAGTGTCAGCCCAGATTTCCAACATCTTTCTAGATGAATAGGGAGTATTTCAAGTTGTTTTCCCTTTAGTGGTGGATCATTTTAGGGATGTCTTCCCTAAAGAATTCTATAGAACACCTTTTGATAGGGAGGTTGAGTTCACCATTGAGCTTATTCTAGGAGAAAACCCAGTATTTATTCCTCCATACATAAAGGATCCTATTGAGCTTCAAGGACTCAAGAGATAGATAGAGGACCTGGGAACCAAAGGGTTTATATGGCCTAGTACTTCTCTTTGGAGTTCACCTGTGCTTTTCACTAAGAAGGTGAATTGTACCCTCAGGTTTTGTGTAGATTTCCAGAGGTTGAGCCAACTTACAATTATGAATTTGCACCCACTACCTCATATAGAAGATCTCTTCAACTAGCTCTGAGAATCTAGAGTTTTCTCAAAAATTGATCTGAGTCTGAGCTATCATGTAAGGGTTCTCTCTCAACCCATAAAAGGGTTTTTATCGAGAAATAAAAATAAAATTTGAATTTTAGTATAAATTTGTTTCCATAAAACATAAAATTAATGTCACAAAACATTAATGTGTTATCACATAATATGAATATATTGTCACAAAACATGAAGGTATGGTCACAGAACAAGAGTATACTATCACAGAACATTAATTTATAACACATAAAATTTATTCTAAAGAACAAAACATTTAATGTAATCTAAATTATATGTATAAAAAAGGAATAAAACATGTGTATAAGTTAATTTAATTTTCTTTAAAAAATTAACATTCTATTGAGAAACACATTACATATTCAATTACAAAATAATTGAGGAGAACATAAATGTGTTGACAAAAGATATGTCGCACAAAACATAAATAATATTTATTCAATATTAGTAAACATAACATATCAGTGGACAAACAATATCCATAGATAGAATATTTTTCTATACGCATGTTATCTAGTAGAGAAGTTAAGGTATGAAATATTTTCATTATGCTGAGAATTGTTTTGGAGAAAAAATAGCACAAAAAATTGTGTTATAGAGAACATATATTACAGTAGAAATAATATTCTCCAATAATATCATCTAAATGTATTGATGATTTTATGATATTGAGAAAATAAGTTTGGTAGAGAGATTATTTAATCGAATAATACTTAAGTCTTCCGGGAATTTATAAAGGCAGGTCGATTGTCAAGACACATTTTACTAAAGGTGGATTTATAGTGCAATACACCATAAGTGATCATGTAGTTAATGAGAATCAGTCGTATGGTTCACTAAATTGGTTATGCAATGGAATATTTAAGAAATATTTAAATTAATAATTATAGATGAGTTATCTTGTGGTGTTTGTATTTTTATTCTCACTTATCCCTTAAAAGTATTTTTCATAAAATAAAATAAAAACATATAGAATTGGAGAAATTAATTATAGATTGAAATGATGATTTTTTGAATGAATAAAGAATTAAATGTGTTTTGAAAAGGTTTTTATTCTTGGAATAAGTTTAAAGCTCGTATAATTTTTGGAAAAGGAAAGAAGAAAATTTGATAAGTGGCATCTTAACAGACTTGGTAATTCTACTGGTTATAACAAGTTGTGTGTGATAAGAGTCGATTTCCAAATTATATAAAAACTTTTTTATAACATGTTTAGAGTTCCAAAAAACAAATGTGAGATGTATAGAAAGGCTTTAAAAATTCTCACAAGAATGGAGGCAAAGAAATATCCATGAAAAGGATAAGGTAATTAGAAAGTATCATTAAATTCTAAAATCCATATTTGCCAATGAAAACAAACACGAAGTAATCATGTCAATGAAAAATGAATAGGCAACTCATGGAAAGATCAAGGAGTTGAAGGAAGGAATTAGGAATACCAAATATTATCTTTGAAAATTCAATTGGTTAATCCAAAACCTATAAAGGACACTAGGAGATCCATAAGGCGATGTATTTTTCTATGAATAGTAAAATATGGACGGAAGAGGATATGGTCTTGGACCAAATATTCGAGATATTTGGAATAGGCTTGAAGGGAAAACTTTAGGAGAAGATTCCAATATGACAGAATCCATTGTCTTAGATATGCATCCACATAGAGATACAGAGAGAGAAATTATATCATGATTATATACTACAAATTATTACACATGGACTTTAGCAGGAGAAGATCAATAATATTAGGAATAAGTTTCAATTATTCCTTAGAGTATTCAGGAATACCAGAAATAGATCCATGATATTATTACTTGGGAGAAATAATAACTTGGAGATATTTAATGTGCCTCCAAAAATATAAATGAAAAGCTCAAGAAAGTAGAATACCTATAATCCAAAATCCAAATAAGAAAAAAAAAAGAGACTAAGTCATCTCCCACCAAAGGAATCAGTGTAAAAAATTGGTATGAAAATCCAATATGGTAGGAAATATCCCAAAAACCAATACCTTAGGAATGGAAAAAAGGATCGTTCAAGGATTTGTTTCAGAATATCAATAGGGAAACCAATTCCTCATATCCCAACTATATTCAGTAAGAATATAGGCCAAGGAAAACACATCTAGAAGGTGTTCCTGAACATGGTATATTCCTAAAGGTAGATTGAAAAAAGGATCCTTGAGTATCCAAAGATGAATGGACTCTAGACCTTTGATATTACATGATATCTTTTAGTTTGCAGTCATGGACCATAGATAGTGCACTCAATTTCATAGGGGATACCTTGAGAGGTAATGCAGGGTGATTTTGGGATATGTTACTAAGGCACTCAGAAGTGGGAGTAGTTATCTAGGAATACATTACATTCCCAATTAATGTTATACCAGTAGTAGTTGATTTCCTTAAACATGTGTTTTTGAAAAATTCATTGGTTGAATGGGATGGAGAATTAGTAGAAAAAGATAGAACAACTTTGACCAAGATCCAAATATATGACATGTGTTATTTTGAAGAATACCTTTGTGAGTTTTAGCATTGGTGTTATCTTCATAGACCAAGAGATCAAGCATATTTTTTAAATGTATTTATCCAGAAACTTCTAGGAAGTTGGCCTAAAATTGTTCACCAAGCATTGAAGACTCATCTTTCCCAAAGTGCAGATTTTCAGGATACTCTAGGAGTTTGAGAAGAAAAAAATAGGTAGGTGATAATACTATATTGTATATAAAGGTATGTCTTCAAAGATGTAAAAAATATTCCATATTTAAGTTCTTCTTATTTCCCAAAGGTAGAGGGTGTTGTAGGAAGATATAGGTGTGGTCCAAAAAAGAAGGATCTTGGAAAACCCCAACAAAGATCATTCATAACAATATCAAGATGGTAAGTGAAAATGAAAGAGATCACACAAGAAATTATGGAAACAATTTGGTAAAAGAAAATCATCAAGAATATTTTCAGGTATAAGGACAGAAAAATATAAGATATTTCTTAAACCAAATAGAATCCATAAAATGTGGTAGAAAACTTTAAGGAAAAATATATAAAGTATCCTAAATGACCTAAAGGAAAATCTATATGTAGTTGTGATTTTTTGGGGTTCTGTGGGAATAAAGGTCACAGAGCTGAGACTTTCCTAGATGCAAAAAGATGAAGAAGAAGTCTCAAGATAATAATGATTGAATATTCATTAGATATATTGTTCGAGCATATCTAGGGAGAAGATATAGACTCAGATGATGAAAGTTTATATTCATTATATTCAGAGTACTCAAAGGTGGAAGACTCCAACTCAAATGAAGAGGAATAAAATTACCCTATTTTGAGCCAAATTCTAATAGCTATGATTCGAACAGGTTATAGTACACCTGAAGACTCTCTAGAGTTGGTAAAGCTAAAGGAAATGGATGGTGATATTGTGCATTATTTAGAAAATAAAATCCATTTAGAAGGAAGTGATTTCTAGAAATGGAAGATGACCAGAGTTTATTAGTCTAGGGTATACCAAAATTCTTGGGTACCTTATCAATAAATGACCAAGATCTTCAAATATTAAGAGATAGATGAAGTCTATAAAATACATATAATATTGTTTACAATTCCTTTTCTAAAACCAGAAAGGGTTGGTAAGGATATACAAAAAACGGTAAGTATATTAATTTTGGAATAATCCATATCAGAGTAGATCCCCTAGTCAAAAAAGCATAGGATCTACCTATCCTAATTAAAGTGGTGGATAGTAGTTTATCCAATTTATCCAATGCACTATTAGGAGGAGCACGAGAAAATCTGCATGCATGAGCTACGTGGGTAAAGTTAATCCAAGATATAAATGTAGTACTTATGGATATAAGTATTATTAGAACTCTATAAGTAAAGTTCAACATGAGAAACTAACAGAAGATGTTGGGATATCCACCCGATAGAAGATATTTTAGAGTAATTAGTCATCTTTATGTGAATTTCTACAACAGTGTGAGACCATCTCTAAGGAAGGTAGTGGAAAGATTTACATATATTTTCCAAGATGGAGGAACATCAATTATATTAATAAAACCAAAGGTGATAAACCTCAATAGGCTAACTTGGCCTAGAGAATAGGTTTCACCAGATTGAGAGGAAGAACGAAGGTAGAATCTACTTCTTCCAGATGTTATTAAACAAGTCATAAATAGACCTATTATCTTTGAGATCATAGAAGATAAAGATGATCTTAGATCAGAAGAATAAATATCATGAAGATTATATTTTAAGATGAAGTATTTCAAATCAAAGATAATAGATAACCCTTTGGAAAATCCAAGGATCCCAATTGGAAAATATGAAGGTACTTCATTAGAAGAACCTAGAACATCAATTTCCAGAAAGATGGTTAGATAAAGGATTGTTCAATTACCTATCTATGAGGATGAAGAAACTCATGTATGATATATGGGATCTTCATTACTTAGTGAAAAGATAGAGGAGTGGGATATATTGGTAAAATTAAGTATTAATGAAACTTCATGTATTTCCCTAGTTGATAAAGGATGTACTTTCTATTGCACACAAATCTAATTTTCAGGTGTAACCTGGGAATCCACAGAGTTCAAGTTATAGTTGGTAACAATGCAACAGTTATAATTAAAGAATTAGCAAAGTAGGTTTAGATTCAAATCAATAGAAGAATATTTTTATAGAAGATTCCTTGTTTCATTCCTCAATTGTTAGATGACTTCTTGGTTAGAAATTGATTCCTTATAAGATATCAGCCTGTAAGGATATTTTTAGAATGAATTATCCTTAATAATTATTTGATTCCAATTTATTTTGTAAAGACTAGAATGGTTCTATAAAATCAAGTACCTATGGTTAAAGTGGAAAATATCTAGATGAGGATATAGAATACCAAAGAAAGATTGAGCAGTGTAAAGAACTGGTTGGATTGAAAGTTCTAAGGATTAATGAAGAATAGGAATTGGCTAAGATAAAAGATTATTTATTAGAAAATCAGTCAGAAAAACCTTTGAAATTATGGTGGAAGGAAATTACAGAGTCTACAATCACCCTTAAAGATCCTAGTACTATGATCATAAGTAAAGGAATTTCTTATACATGTGAGATAGTTAAGGAATTCGAGAGACTTATTCCAGAAAAAATTAGTCTTGGATTAATTAGGCATAGTGAAATTCCTCATAGGAGTGAGATATTCATGTTAATGAATCATGCTGAAAAGCAATGTGGTAAATCCATAATGGTTATTGATTATCATGATCTTAATTGTGCCACAAAGGATGATGTCTTCAATATTCCTAATTAGGAGGATTTATGAAGCAGGATTAAGAATGAAAGGTTAATGGTATATTCTAAGTTTGATATCAAGTTAGGATATTGGTAGATAAAGATCAAAGAGGAGTTTGTACCACTAACAGCATTTAAAACACCAATTGGATTGTTTGAATGGATATTTATTCCATTTGGAATCAAGAATGCCCCAAGAATGTTCCAGAGGATAAGGGAAAATGAATTCAGTATATTATCACAATTCATGGAAGTCTATATTGTTGATGTGATCATATTTAGTAAAAATATAGAAGAGCATATCAAACATTTACAATAAGTGGCTAAAATGTTTAGAAATGAAGGGATGATACTTTCATAAAGAAAGATCATTTGGAATTAACCAAATATAGAATTTTTGGGATTGAAAATACAAGGAAGTAGAGAAAAGATTCAACCACATATTGTAGAAAAGATAGAAACTTTCCCTGATGATCTTACAAATCATAAGAAGATATAGGTGATTCTTGGTATATAATTTTATGTTAGAGAATACATTATAGATTTATAAAAAATCTAAATACCAATACAAATAAAGGTATCCAGTAAGGTACCCTAGAATTTTATAGAATAAGATTATAAAGTAATCAAAATTTTGAAGCAAAAAGAACAAAACCTCCCAGAATTGGAGTATCCAGATGAGAGTGAAGATGAAATTATATTTGAAACATATGCATCATACTCAGCATGGGGTTGTATCTTAAATATAATAAAAAATCAAAATGAAAGTATTAGCAAATACTAGAGTGGATTTTTTTTTCATGACTCGACCCAAGATGGGACTCGAGCCACAACTACCCCAAACCTGCCTCCATAGGCTAGGGGTTGGTGACTAGCACTGAAGGCACAATTAACATGGGGAGGAATTTTCCCAGAAACCTATACACACACATGGACATCTCAATACATAAGTGTAGAGGAAAAAGATTAAAATATGAAAAACACTAGGGAAATAATCATGCATGTAAAACCTCTAGACAGTATAACAGTACGGTAGTGTAAACTAAAAAGAAAAGGGTAAGAATACTTGTACAACCAAAAATATGTCCCAACCTAAAAAAACTGGAAAGTAAAACACTAAGATATCTTATCTCCTAATATCCAAATTACAACCATCGTATGTGGTCCAAAATATTAGGTATCCCTAAACTCTTTTGAAGTCACCGCCGACCTATCCATAATCTTCATAATACACAAAAAAATGTGAGAAATGCCCATGAAGAAGTCAGTAAATACATACCCAGTAGGATGCCTAGAAAGATGAAGGGGGTAGTAAGAGATACAATAGTAAAAGAAAGACTATAGATAGTAAACAGGATGCAGCTCAACCCAAACTAAGAGAAAGAGTAACCTCATCCAAGCAAAGGGGGCTCAACACGGTGAGTATATGAACTACACGTTGAATATTTTCCACCCATAGTAGGAGAGTAAACTCATCCAACCATAAGAATATAAACACATAAAGAAAGTAGCATACCCTGCACATCTTTGTATCTCCTTGAAATAGAGTAACCAAATCCAAAGGTATGGATATAGGGGTATGTATATATATATATATATATATATATGCTCAGTCAAAATAAACTCAAATGAGAGAGAAATGGGATCTCCATCTCACAACTCAGCCCAAGAAGAAGTGTCTCCAACAATTCCAAAATTCCATCAATGATGCCCATCATATCACACATCTGCCCAGAAGTATCTTTGTGAAATACCACACCTTTCCACTATGTCACATAGCCAAGGGGGCACAAACTCCAAGTATAGGAATCATGCCCTAGTACATCAGGGGGGTTCACTACCTATTCCCAAGCTGATGGGGGGTTCCACTATAGTGTCATGAGAACTCGCACCCTATCTGATAGAGGATTCCACTCATAAGGTAGAGGAACCACACCCATGAAGATGGGGGTTCCAATATAGAGGTCAAGGACATGCACCCTTGTGTGATAGGGGGTTCCACTCTGGTCATTGAGGACTTTCACCCTATCTGATAGGGGGTTCCACTCAGAAGGTAGAGGACCTACACTCATGCTAATAGGGGGTTCCACTCTAGAGGTCGAGGACCTGCACTTTGGTGTGATAGGGGGTTCCACTCTAGTTATTGAGGAATGACACCCTATCCAATAGGGGTTCCAGTCGAAAGGTAGAGGACCTGCACCCATGCTGATGGGGGGTCCACTCTATAGGAAGACTTTGATGATCCCACCTGATCACTGCTATCATCAGGCATCGCCTCAAATAATAATCATGTCCAGTAAATTTCACATTGTATCCCAAAATCCACAATGGATGGAACCACTGAATTCTATGTGGAAAAATACTTAGGATAGGCTAATCTAGATCCAAAATCTGAGTTCAAATTAAGGAGATATGGAAGGATGAAGTTTCCTCAAAAGGAACCAAGGGATACATTGCGTGTGAGGGGACCCACACAATGTATGGTACCTATCCACCACCTGGTTGTGTCCCTATACAGAACACGGCTCCCAATTCATGTATAATTACATGATGAGAAGGTGGACTACACGGTGTTTTCAAACTATGTGGTACTGGTTTGTGTCCTTCTGGTCATGTTTGTGTACTCAATTCGTGTTAGTATACTTGGTACATGGCGTGTTTCTTCACACGGGGTTCCACCGATGTGCTCTTCCCCATGGATCATCCATCTGGGGAAGAGGTACATAACGTGGAGGAAAAAATATTGTTCCATATTTATAATCTTCTGAAACCCTAGCCACCGCAGCCAGGGGCTACACGTCATGTATTCATTATGGTACATGGCATGTAGTCGGGTTTTTCATAGAAATATAGATCTGATCTACGTGATTTGGATCTGTCCATTATTCCATAGATCCTGCCTCATTTCCACCTGAAATTAGAAAATCTAGCCATCGTTTTTCATTTTTGACCATCTAGTGGCCGAAAATTTGATCTCGTCACCCCATGGAAGTTCTGTCATGATTTTTCCATATCTCTGCACCTTTCATTGCCACAAATTTGATCTATTATCATCAAAATAATCATCCATGAACTAAACCAATCCCAAATCTAACCTTATTTCATTAATCCATGCCTCATTTGTCGATCTGTCATGATTCTGGGGGTCCGATCAGGCTCGGTTCTGCCCAGTAATGTCGAACTAGGACTACAAGGTTATATCGGTGAAGAATATGAAGAAATTTAGGGGGAAAGGCACAAGAACAAAGGTTTAAATGTTTTTTTTTTCAATCACTATTGGCCAACAATCAAGAACAGGGATAATTAGGGTTAAAAAATAATTTAATAAGTCAATTTAATCGATACACAGGAACATGAAAAGGCTACAATTGGCACGAATCCAAGAAAGGGATCAATATGCTAAATCAATATAATAAAAAAGGGCATAAACCAAAAATTGATTAGTATTACCTAGAGATTGGACCATTCATAGTTGAAGAACATGCTCACCAACGATTGAAGGACGTCGTGTCATTTTTTGTGCTCTGATCTTCTTTGATCCATCATTTTTTCATCTTCTGAGGTGATTCTCCAATAAAAGGAGTAAGGAGAAGCTCTAGCTAGATCCTATGATTATTATTATAACCCTAAAAAATACCTATAATGATTTATTTTTATTAAAATTGTTAGGTTAAATGAATGAATTAATTAATTAATTAATTAATCTGATGAACGTACCGCCAACGAGTGGGATGTATGAACACCTTGTGCCAACTTATTTTAGATCATGCCTAGGGTAAACAACGTGTTCTGGAATCAACCATGGTCTCAGATTTCTGATCCAAGATTCTGTTTATGATTTATTTCATTTTATTTAATAAACTATGTGCATGCAATATAAAATATATTTAATATTTTTATAAAATTAATTAAGGAAACATCAGGCCTCAAAATCGCACACCATCACAGCACCTAACTTTGAGAATATATATAGAAATATTTCAAAGTCTTAAAAAACAAAAACTGGGTCTTTACATCATTGTCTCCTTCAATATTTTCATCCCTGAAAATAAAAACTAAACAAAAAACTTAGGATAATGAGCCTGCACTTGGATATCTCACTCCTAGGATCTCTCCTACGTGTTCTCATACTGCCACAACACATGAACCAAGGAGATGGTCCATCCATGTAGGGACCTCTCTTATTGATCCTTGATCACCATTGGGTGCTCTACAAAGGTGGATCTGTCCTTGATTCTAGATCACCCCAGTCAATGAAATGTGTGGGGTCATGCATGTATCTCCTCGGTTGCGACATGTGGAAGATATCATGCACCCACTCCAGTTGTGGGGGTAGGGAAATGCGGTAAGCAACCTCGCCAACCCTCTGCACAATCACGAACAGCCTGATGAATCTCATGGATATATTCCTCATCAGTTGAACATCTATAATCCTCGTCATGGGGAGAATATCAGGAAAATGTGGTCTCTTTGATAAAACTTCATGGGCCTGTGACAGTGATCTGTATAATATTTATATATTCTTTGGGTCTTCTTTATCCTCTAATGGATGACCTGGATCTCCTCTATCGTCACCTGCACCGTATATGGGCCCACAAGAGATTTCATACCAATCTCTGTCCAACATAAGGGTGACCTATAGGGTCTCCCGTACAGGGCCTCAAAAGGTGTCCTTCCAATATTATAGTGGTAGCTTTTATTGTACGCAAACTCTTCTAAGGGAAATTGATCCTCCCAACTATATCCAAAGTTTATCACGCAAACCCTCAGCATATCCTCCAACACCTTGATAGTGCGCCCGGTCTTCCCATATTTCTAAGGGTGAAGGGTTGTACTCATCCTCGTTTGGGTCCCAAAATCCTCCTACAGGACTCTCCATAGTTGTAACATAAACCATGCATCATGATTGGATACAATCATTGAGGGAACCCCATGAAGGTGAATGATCTACAGTATATACAACTGCCCCAAACTCTCCATAAAATATGATCTCTAATAGAAAATAAGTGTTTCGACTTCATGAGTCAGTCAGCTATCACCTAGATGGAATCATGGACCTTTTCTGTATGTAGAATCCCTGTCACAAAGTCCATGGATATGTCATATCATTTCCACTCCATGATCTCAAGGGGCTGCAACAACCCTGTCAGAACTTAGTGCTCAGCATTCACCTGCTGATAGGTGATGCGCCAAGAGACGAACTCAGCTATGATCCATCTCATAAATGACCACAAAAACTATCATTGAGGTTCTCTGTAAATATTCACCACACCAGGATGTACATCTAAGGGATAAGTGTGGAACTCTTTCATCACTGCCTCCCGCATCGTGATCGGAACCATCGTTCATCCTTAGAAAAAGATGATGTAATTTCCTCCTTCAGAATATCTATCTGGTGAATCTCCGATGGATATCTAATCACTTAATACCTCACAGTCATTGTCTCCTAGATGGGAGTCCCTCACATTCTCAAGAAGTGGAAGAGTCAACACCATCCACTGCAAAAAAGTTGTGCCCTCCTGCTCCACCAGGGTCAGCTATAGGGAGGTAAACTGTGAAGGTTTTGAGCATGCAGTGGAAGTCCCAATGATGGTATTTTAAAAAAAAATCACCGACAATCGACATGAATTTGTCATCGATGGAGAAACGTTGCATGATTACTTCCCGAGGATCACACGTGAAGGAAATTAAGTACAAAATAAAAGAATAAAAAACTTGGTTAGATTTGAAGCCTCATTCGACATTTGCTCTTCATCAGTGATTACTGCTCAAATAATCTGAATTTTAATTCCTCTAGATCATCCCCATGCAATTCAAAAATTTGTAGGAGCATCGATAGTTAAATTCTAGGTGCTAGCACATAGATCTGACAACGCCTTCGATGCTCTGACAATCACCGCATCTCCTTTCTTATGATGCGTGATAGGGAGCTTGATTCGAACTCCTGGATCTAGAGCCTCTCTCTATAGAGTATGTGAGAGATAATAGGAGAGAGATATTCTATTAAAATTATATGCCAATCACCTCTCTTCCTATATTTATAGCATGTTTATAAATTACCCGGAAATGCCTACCTGTCCCCCGAATAATTAACAAGCTATATAAACAATATTTTGACTACTAAACTAAGTCATAAATGCCATTTATTATTATTATCACTTACCTATAATATAATAAATATATTACATGATAATAATTGATCCATTAACTCAACTCGTCATTCTCACAAATATTAAATGAACATTGAATATTTTAAACTAATATTCATTCGATTAATATTTTCCATGTATTTACTTAAAACTTGTAAATACATTTAATAAATAAATTTAATGCCAGTTATTCTTACCTTGAATAATATGAATTTATTTATTTCTTTGGTGATCGTATCTCCTTGGAAAAATCCCAGACCCTATTGGTGGGGCCCACCATTTCCTATATAACTATTCAACTAAATAGGGAAGATTCTTGAATATGCTATTGTGTGATACCCTCTAAGACCTTATCTCGATAGTAATGAATACTATTCACAAACCAAGAGTGAGATCTAGCAACCCATCATGACCCCTAAAGAGATAAATATAGTCATAAGAGTGACAACCAACCTATGAATACACACTATGTAATATAATTTCTTTATCTTTAAATATCTCATAAAGCATGACGCACACCCGTGTCATCTCCCTTTTCTTGCTTTATTGTTTGTTTATCTAACTGGAAAGATTTACCCTTGACTTACATGGTCATGGTCTTATGAAGGTACTACCATCCTGATCAACATAGCCCAAGATATATTACTTCCTTAACCTAAAAGTGACAATCCTTTCTTAACCATTCAACCAATGTCATACCACTAATGATGTACCCAACACAAGCTACCTCACTGCAATTTCCTTATCATATTTTTTCCTTGCATTAAAGTACGCGATCAAATGGTACATGTTGAAAATGATCCCAAGTTAGGACACCATTACACATGTCTATAGATAGGAACATCCAATGAAACCCAAAATATGTGGTGTTCCTATTACTGGTTTTGTCCTTGTGATCTCACTACTATAAATCACCAAGTGCGAACTTCATGAGAAGAATTCACAATTCTTATGATCCCCTTGCACCTGATAGTCAAACATCTACTGTTTATATGTCAGTAAGATATATCTAGACCATGGGACCTTTGTTTAAGATTAATTTCATGGTATCTTGAGATTCTCATTATAGCATGGGATCTGCTATAACATTTTGATATTACATTTAATCTATGGAAATTACTATTTCAATAGCGGATGAAGAGAAGTATACACTATAATGGTAATAATACATCATGTATATCTAACTGTATACACGATATGGTAATCAAAAGTACTGAATAGTTGGGTCTAGGGAACCCACTATTGCAACAAACTACTCTGAAGCCTCTTACACCAAGAAATCTTAGGACTTCCTGCTAATTATGGAATCTATTACTATGTTTTCCTTCTCTTGTGTATAGACTATCTCAAATTCATAGTCTTATAGGAACACCAACCAACACCACTATATCATGTTCAATTCTCTTTGCATGAAGACATACTTGAGACTTTGATGGTCTAAGTAAACCATAAAGCGCTCCCCCAGAAGGTAGTGCCTCTACATCCTCAGCAAAAAGACCATTGTTTCTAGGTTTAGGTCATGAGTCGCATAGTTATTCTCATGGGTTCTCAACTACCTTGACCCATATGAGATAACTACCTATCGCTACATCAACACAGCCAATCTCGGCTCTTGAGGCATCACAACACACTACGTACTCCACACCCTCCTCTGGTAGTCTCAACACATGAGCACTCATCAGCCTCAACCTAAACTCCTTGAAGGCCCTATGGCACTGCTCGGACTAGGTAAATGGTTTCCATTTACACATTAAGGCATTCAAATGGGTTTCAATCCTAGAGAATACTTCCACAAACCTCTTATAGTACTATTCCAAGCCAAGAAAGCTCTACACCTCTGACACGCTTTTGGATGCCTCCCAAGAAATAACTACATCGATATTTACTAGATCTGTGGCTAAACCATGATCAAAAATGACATTCCCCAGAAAGTGAACCTCATGAATTCATAACTGACACTTTGAGATATTTTCATAAAGTTGGTGCTCTCAAAGAAAATCTAGAACCATCCTCAAGTTCTCTACATTCTCCTCCTCTAATGCATAGTAGACAAGTATGTTGTCGATGAAGACAACCAAAAACTAGTCCAAGTATAGATAAAATGCATGGTTCATCAAATACATAAACATGACAGGAACATTTTTCACACCAAAGGGAATCACTATGAACTCATAATGTCCGTAACAACATCAGAATGTCAGCTTTGGAGTATCATCCTTGTTAACCCTCAACTGGTGGAATCCAGACCAGAGATCGATCTTTTAGAACCATCTCACACTTCGCATGTGGTTAAAGAGATAATCAATCCTCATAAATGAGTACTTGTTATTTATTGTGGCTTGGTTCGGGTTATGATAATCCACACAAATCCACAAGATCCCATCCGCCTTTTTCCCAAACAGTATTGGAGCTTCCCAGGGTGAAACATTGGGTTTGATGAAACCCTTCTCTCAAAGGTCCTCTAATTATAACTGAAACTCCCAAAGCTCGGTAGGGGCCATTTGATATTCTAAGGAAGATATTAGAGCAGTCTCAGGATTCATGTTGATGCAAAACTCCATCTCCTGCCACATAGGTAGTCTCAGAACATCTTCAGGGAAGACGTCCATATAATCCTCTACAACTAAAAGAATCCAAATGTCTGATGAGTCGGTTGCACTAAGGGATGCTATTACTAACTGATGGGTGATGGGATATAGCCTCCTACCCATGAAACCTGCTTGACCTACCATGAGATCTCTCTCACCCATAAAAGTGAGTCTTGTCTCATCAATGCGAAGACATCTGACTTGTCTGCAGTGATAGTCAATCTCGGATCAGACCATAGATATCCAATCCATACCCAAGATGATTTCATAGGGTTCCATTATGACAAACAAAAGGTCCCATGTGAACCTATCCACCAAGAGATAGCTCATACTATTAGTAGATAAAAGATACAGAAGAATCATTACCTATAGGAAGCTCAAGACTAAGTTGTTGGGCTAGCACCTCACCTGGGTGCTCTAGCTCTCACACCAAGAGTATAGAGATGAAGGAATGATTTTCACTTGTATATAATAATATTTAAACAAGATTATAATAAACATATATCATTCCTTTAATCATATCGTGTGTCATGGGGTCATAAGACTTCAAAGCCTTTAGCTGTCTGCAGCCCCAGTCGCCAGCTCCCTGAGCCTAACATGGGCTGCCTGGTGGTGGTGGTGGAAGTATCTCATAACGTCTTCCACTACCCATAACTCCTCCTACTCCTCATCCAGCTCCGCCTCCTTGGGGACCACCCTACCCTCTCCTAGGAGATCCCTGATCACAGCACTAACTCTTTCATGGTGGTTTGTTTTCTATATTCCTACATTCCTCATCACGTCTGGTCTGGTATTCACGTGTTATGTGACCTCGCCCATCACAATCATAGCACTGACCCTCTCTAGGATACCCTAGTTATTTGCATTGTCCCTATACCACATGACCACACACCGGAGTCTGATAGCGGGGAGGTCCCCTACATCGAGATCCTGTCGTCTAGCGTCTGTTGGTTACTGCATACGACTTAGATTTATGACACTCACTGCCAACTCCGACAGTCTGGTGTATGTATAACAGAAATATCTCTATCACTAGTGCTCACTCTAGCACCCTGACATAGGTAGGGATGCACAAGGGAACCACACTCACATGGGTCTCTCTACGGAGTCCCTTCTCAAACTTATGTGCTTATAAGTAGTTATCCCGGATCTTGTCAAGGGAGTACTGGGTAAGGTTTATAAACCTCACTGCATACTCAGCCACTATCATCCCTCCTTGTTATAGATCCAAAAGCTTTTGAATCCAAATTGAGTGAAAACAGGAGGGGTGGTACTCCTCATGAAATAGCTGCTGGAAGTCGGGTTGCGAGAGTGTCAACTCATCATGTATCTGTGTAACAAGGCTCCATAAGTGCCCACCTACTCCATAGAAAAAGATAGCTATCAGTGAAACAACCTGATTTATTGGTGTACGGATGAGCCTAAAGAAATGGACCACCAACTATGTTTAATTCTCTATTGCTTGAGGATCAGGCTCATTGCAGAACCTCGGCATCCTCTGGCGTTGGAACTCACAGAGAGTGCTAAGATTGCATGCATCCTCATCCTACTCTGTTGGGATGATCTGTTACTCGATAGGTGGAGGTGTTACTACCTACCCACATGAAGGAAGAAGCTCGCAGGATGGACCTTAAACTAAGGCCTTGTCGCTCATCAGATCTTCGTCACAATCCGTAACTTGTATCATATATGGTTGTCATCACGAAGTCATCCTAAAAGTTATCAAGACGTACCACGATCAGATGAGCATATATATATATATATAACAGTGGGGAGTTAACTCAAAAAGGACAATCAAATACACAATCTAATATGATGAATGTACCATTTATCCCTGCAACCAATGTATCGGTATTCCGAGTCAGTAATCAGGTAGTTAAGGTCCTGATGAGTGGATATGTCGGCCCCCCGAACCATCACTGGATTCCCTATCCTAAGAGCCACACTCGAGACTCTCTAACATTGTTGTCCTAATCCCAACCAAATCCTTGTAAGGGGACTACTCCAAACACTGCCCCAAGGATCGAACCACATCTAATACCAATCTGTCATGACCTGACCCAAGCCGAGGATCATGTCACAACTACCCCAAACCCACCTCCAAAAGCTAGGGTCTAGTGACTAGCGCTAAAGGAAAAACTAACATGGGGATGCCTTTACCTAGAAACTTGTACACACACGCGTAGCCATCAAAATAAAAAAGTACAATGGAAAAAGAGTAAAGGATGAAAAAATCTAGGGAAACAACCATGTATATAAAACCTCTAGACAATACAAGAGTACAGTTGTGTAAACTGAAAAGTAAAGAGGAAAAATACACACCCAACTAGAAATATGTCCCATTATAAAAAATTTAGAAAGTAAAATGGTGAGGAGCTCAGCTCCTAATCTCCAAGATGCGGCCACCTTACTAAAAATATGACCTTTAATAGCACTAGTAAAATGGGTTTATCAGCACTTTAGAAGTGTTGATAATGTGAGAGGTGTTAAAGGGTTGGATTTAACAGTGCTCATAAAAAGAACTGTTAAAGGACCCCTTAAACAGTGCTAAAAATGTGATAAAGTGGATCATTATCAGCACTTTTTTTAGCATTGAAAAATGAGGCCTTTATCAGTGCTTTTTTAGAACTATTAAATCCCACCTTTATCAGTGATTTTTTAGCACTATTAAAGGCCCCCTTTATCAATGATAAAAAAAGAACTAATAAAGGACCCACTAATAAAGGGGGGTAATTTTTTGTAGGAACTATTTCATGCTCCACCTTTTATCAACGCTTCCCACCACTTTTATTGGCGCTTGTTCCCCACACTTATCATCTTTTTAGATAATTCCACCCCACACGCACCCCAGCCTCCAGTGAGTTTCGAACTTGAGACCTCCAACTCATACGCCAACACCTTTTCTACTCCCCTATATTTTTTTGTTTTCCATTTTATGATATATCTATATACTTAAATATATTTTGTTACATTTTTTATCCATATATTTATATGTATGTTTATATATATATATATATATATATATATATATTATTAAATAAATATATGAAATATTTTTGTGTGTGTGCATGTGTGTGTTTATAAATACATACATATATATATATATATGCATCTATAAATATAATTACAAATATTTATAATTATTTACATATATTATATATTAATATTTATGTGCATATATTAGAATATATAGGTAAATATATATTTGTTTGTCAATACACACACAAAAATATAACATTATATATACATTAATTGTATAGGTATATAAATATTCATGCATTTGTATTTTAAATAAAATGGATTTAGTTTTTATTTAGATAAGTTTTATATATTGAGAAATATATTTTATATGTAAATATGTTTAAATATTTATTTATATAATTATATTTTTTATGTGTGAATGTATAAAAATATGTATATATTTTTATATATTTGATTATAAATAACAGTATAATATGAAAGATGATGAAATTTCAAAACCATAATATCAATTTAAATGTAATCACTGGGAATAAATTCAGTCCCCACTAAAAATAGGAAAAAATACCTCTTTAAACGATGCTGAAATTCCATCAAATATTAAAAAAAATTAGGGTACCCTGACTAAAAATTCAATTTTGGAGGCCTTCTATGCCTTTTTGTCCCTGAAAAATGTGACAGGGGGTTCCCCCATTCATCAATGCATAGAGCTTATCGCAAGCTTCAATTTGATGTGTGGTAGAGCCCAAATGGATACTCAGATCAAATGTTATGGTCATTTGAATTTTGAGTTATGTTTCTAACTTATTTATATCTTTTGTTAATCTTTTGATTTTTTTATCTTCAAATTTTTTTTAAATGATTATTACTCGGTAATAATTAGAAAATTATTAATTAAAAATATTTTTTAAATTATTTTATAAGTATTTTTCACTAAATATCTTATATATTAATTGTAAATGATTATTTAGCCTTATCTAAAACATAATTAAAATATATGTATTATATTTATATCAATATAAATATATTTATATTTATATATTAATGTATTATTTTTAATGAAATGTTTTTTTTGAAATATACCCTTTGTCTGCACTAGTAAAAAATCACTAATATAGGCCCCCCTTTATCAGTGTTTCTTTAATAGTGCTGGTAAAGGGGGCCTTTATTGGAGTTTTTTTTACAAGCACTGATAAAGGACCTCCTTTAACAATACTTTTATCTAGATTTGTTAAAGCCATAGTACTGAATAAACCCATTTTTGCAGTAGTGTCACCGTACGCGGTCCAAAGTACCAGGTGTCCCTAAACTCCTCTGAAGTCACCGCCGACCTATATGTCATCTACATAAGACACGACGCGTGCGGTCAAAACCCATGCAGGAGTGAGTATATACATACCTAGTAGGATGACTCAAAATTTGAAGGGGGGTAATAGATACAACAGAAAAATAAAGATTATATATATTAAACAAGATGCAACTCAACCCAAAATAAGAGAAAGAGTAACCTCGTCCAAGCACAGGGGGCTCAACATAGCTATTATATGAACTACATGTCGAGTCTTTGTCACCCATAGTAGGAGATTAAACTCATCCAACTATAAGAATCCAAACACAGAAAACACATGGCATACCCTGCACATCTTCACATCTCATGGAAAGAGAGTAACCAAATCCAAAGGTATGAATAAAAGTGTGTGTGTGTGTGTGTGTGTGTACTCAGTCAAAAAAAACCCAAAGAAGAGAGAAAGGGGATCTCCATATCACAACTCAGCCTAAGAAGAAGAGTCTCCAACAGTTCCAAAAGTCTATCAATGATGTTCAGCATCTCAAGTGTCTTCCCAGAAGTATCCTTGTGAAGGCCCATGCCTCGCCACTATGTCGCAAAGTCGAGGGGGCATAAACTCCAAGTAGAGGACCCACATACTAGTACGCCTAGGGGTTTCCACTCTATAGGCATATGTAAAGGACCTGCGCCCAAGATGGTGGGGGGTTACACTCTGGTGTCATGAGGACTCATGCCCTATCCGATATGGGGTTTCTGCTCAGAAGGTAGAGGACTCACGCCCATACTGATGGGGGTTCCACTCTATAGATCGAGGACCCACGCCTTGGTGTGATAGGGTGTTCCACTCTGGACATTGAGGACTTGCTCCCTATCCAATAGGGGGTTCTACTCATAAAGTAGAGGACTTGTGCCCATGCTGATGGGGGTTTCCACTCTAGAGGTAGAGGACCCGCGCCCTAGTGTGACAGGGGGTTCCGCTCTGGTCATTGAGGACTTGTTCCCTATTAGATAGGGGGTTCCACTCATAAGGTAGAGGACTTGTACCCATGATGATGGGGGTTCCAATATAGAGGTTGAGGAACCGCGCTCGGGTGTGACAGGGGGTTCCACTTTGGTCATCGAGGACCCGCACCCTATCTGATAGGGGGATTCCACGTAGAAGGTAGAGGACACGCGCCAATACTTATGGGGGGTTCCACTCTATAGGAAGCCTCTGATAATCCCACCTGATCACTGTCATCATCAAGAATCGACTCATATAAGCTTTATGCCTAGAATATTTCACATCATATCTGAAAATCCACAACTGAGGAAACCATCGTATTCTATGTGTAAAAACAATCATGATAGGCTACCTGTGGGCCAAAATATGAGTTCAAACGAAGGAGATACGGAAGGTTGAAGTTTCCTCAAAAGGAACCAAGGGATGTACGGTGTGTGAGGGGACCCACACAGCATGTGGTCCCGCTCCACCGCCTGGTTGTGTCCCTAGCCAACACATGGATCTCAATCCATGTAGAATTACATGTCATGCAGGTGGTCTACATGGCATGTCCAAACTATCCAGGACCAGCCTGTGTCCTTCTAGTCATGTCTTTGTACTCAAGTCATGTCCGTGTACATGGTACATGGTGTGTTGCTTCACACAGGGTTCCACACATGTGCTCTACCACATGGATCGTCCATCCGGGGATGAGGTGCACAACATGTATGAGGGATACATGTCGTGCCATATTTATAATATTCTGAAACCCTATTTGTCATAGCGAGGGGACTACACAGTGTGTGTTCATCACGGTACATGATGTGTAGTTGGGTTTTTCACAGAAATACATATCCAGTCTATGTGCTTCAAATCTTTCCATTCTGCCACAGATCACGCCTTGTTTCTGCCCAAGATTAGCATATCCAACCACCATTTTTTGTTTCTTGTCATCTGATAGTCTAAAATACAATCCCTTCGACCTACAAAAGTTTCGTCGTGAGTTCCATGCATCTCTGCACATTTAATCATCATGTATTTGATCTCTATTCATTGAAACAACCATCCAAAACCCGCAATAATTCCATATCTAAAGTTATTTCATCGATTCATGCCTCATTCGTTGATCTATCATAATTTTAGGGGTCCGATTGGGCTCAGTAACTCCTGACAACGTCGAACCGGGACCGCGAGATCCAACCAATGAAGAATGTGAAGAAATTGAGGGGGAAAGAAACAAAAAACAAGGTTTAAATGATCATTTCCAAGAATTCTTGGACAAATATCAAGAACAAGGATATTCATGGTTAGAAAACAATTTAATAAATCAATTTAATTGATGTATGGGTGCATGAAAATACTAAAATTGGAAAAAATCCAAGAAATGGATCGATCTGATCAATCAATATGATCAAAAAGGGCGTAAACCACAAATTGATGAGTCCTACTTGGATATTGGATCATTTTTCGTCAAAGAAAATGCTTTTCAATGATTGAAGGATGTTGTTGTGTTCATTGCACTCCAATCTACTCTGATCCATCATTTTGTTGTCGTCTGAGGTGATTCACTAACGAAAAGAGGAAGGAGAAGCTCTCGGTAGATCCCATGATTATAAGGATAACCCTGGGAAATTCATCATAATGATGTATTTATAGGAAAATTGATAGGTTAAATGAATGACTGAATTAATTAATTAATCCACTAAACATACCGCCAATGAGTGAGATGTCTGAACTCCCCGCTCCAACCTATTTTAGGTCGCGCCTAGGGTGAACAACGCATTCTGGACTCAACTGTGGTCTCAGATTTATGATTCAAACTTTTGTTTAAGATTTATCTCATTTTATTTAAGAAACTATGGGCATGCAATATAAAATATATTTAATATTTTTATAAAATTAATTTTGGACACACCAGGTTTCGGAATCACACGTCGTCTCAGCGCCTAACTCTGGAAATATATATATAAATATTTCAAAGTCTTACAGGTTAAAATTTGGGTCTCTATAGTTTTAATGGATCAAAAAATAATTATCTTTTCCATGAAAGAGAATTGCTTTTAGTTATTAAAGGAATTAGGTCTAATGAGCTTTTATTGGGAAAACCTTTTACTATAAGAATATATAGTTATTATATAAAATTTCTCATGAGAATTAAATTAAAAAGGTTTACCCAGGAACGATTAGTATTGTGGAGGAATGAATTGAAATACTATAACTTTAATATAGAAAATACTAAAGGAAAATATAATGTCATTCCAGATTCACTCACATGCTACTTCGACTCTTGTAGGTGCAATAGAAGAAGGTAGAAAATTAAGGAGATATCTAGTTTTAATTCATAATCATTCTGTGCCAAAATGCCTAGTTATCAAAGAAATAAATGACATATTTTATAAAAGGAAATATATTCTAGCTGATAATCTTCTTCAGAAATAGGGATCTTCATCCAGTAAGGTTGAAAGAGAAGAAAGCATGGGTTCCTCATCCAGGAGGGTTGAAAATCAAGAAATGATTCAAAAAGATCCCTAAATAGCAAGTCTAAGGATAAAATCTACATTGAATGATTTTTATGTGTCCATAAAGGCCATTAAAACACTCAATTTGTATAAAATCCAAGAAACAGGAAGGCTCGGAAGAAATAGAAAGTAGAAACAAATGGAATCTCTAAAATAAAAGAGAAAACTATTTCTAAAAGATGGGTTGATCAAGTAGAAGTAGAAATTGAAAAGTAGAAAAAGTATCATAAAGAAATTCATCAGTAGAATGTTCAGTAGGAATAAGATCAAGAGATTTTGGATGATGATCTAGATGAGGAGTCCAATCCAGCAAAGGAAATATATAAATATTTTCAAAGGATTCCAAATATTTCGAGGAATAAATCCACAATTGTCTATAATCTAATCCAAAAAAATAAAGATGATCGTGTATTTAAGAGAGGTCTGAACCATGTTTTAGACATGCTTGAAGAATCTGAAGAACTTATGAAGGATTATAAAAATATTGATCGAGATATGATCAATATGATCATCATTGAAGAGATCAGGCTGAAAGTCCAAGTTTCGGGTCTTCTTGAAAAGTTAAATGGATCAAAGAGAGGAGAGTGGAAGAATATCTAGTCCTGAAAAGGTTTTGGAGAATGTCATAAATTTTGATTCTGAATCTCCATATACTAGATATAGCATTAGAACCATAAGAGTTCATCAAATTCTAGAAAGCCTTTAGAATGGGAGTAGTTCAATTATTAGGATTTAAGAAAATAAATTCCACCTTCAATCGGGTTTTTCAAATGGTAAGGTTTGTTCTAAACATTGCATATACAAGTTTTCTATAGTGGGTTTCACACATCAAACCCATTAGATTAGAATATAGATTGATCATGTTATGGAATCTGTATCTAGGACACTGGACTAAATGACCTATCCAAAAAGTGTTCAAAGAATCATAGTTTAGCAATGACAACTGGATGGAGTTCAGTTTGAATAAAATTCATTAATAAAGAATCCAGATTACATGGAGTGTTTATCTAATTGAATCAAAATCAACAAACAAAGATTGTATATTCTTTGCAGGAGACAATGTGCTAGTCTCTATCAACTCTAAAGATATGTAGCATGCATAAATGGAATATCTGATAGACTTTGTGGTGGAGGTGGACACAATTCTTGAAGAACTCGAGATATGTAAGGGACATAAAGAATATAACTTTATTATCATAGACCAAATACAATGTGTCATCAAATAATTGATGGAAATGAAAGAGTCAGAAAAAGAATTCTCGGTTGGTGAAATGATCGATGCTCTATACGATTTGGAGGGATTATAAGCGTTGATCCAGACATGTGTCATATCTGGCAAGGATGATCTGATCAAATCAGAAATTTCAATTATGTAGTTTTTTTTTAATGTGAATTGTGTGGTGTAAGTTTTGTGGTTGTGCACTCCACCTTTTCCTTTTCCTTTTTCTTTTTCTTTTTCTTTTTCTTTTGTCATTTTCAAAAGTGTGCATTATAAGTCATAGTTGAGTCATCTTCTTAGGAAATATAAGCCCAGAGGCCTATATAAGGGACCTCTGACCCATTTGTTCATAGAGATGATCTTGAATAGAAATTAAAACAATTTTAGATACACACTCTCTATGTTCTCTCTAAAACCTTTGTGTTCTTCGTGCAAATAGATTCCAAGAAACGATCCCGCGAGTTAACGACAGGTAATCTCCTTATCCTTTTTGTAGATATAGCTTTTTTGTCATGCTTGCGAGCATTTTTTGTAGCCTTTTAGGATTCCCAAAGTGTAATTTCCTAGGTAACCTCATCGGAGACTCCAATCTCCAAAAGTGGTATCAGAACACAGAAGTTTATACCAGACATATAGTGTTCATGTGTATCAGAGAATTGATGTTTCCATTGGATGTAATTATTGAGTGTGAGATTTTTGTTTGTGTGTTTATTTCAAAAATATTCCCAAATGATATGAAAATAGAATATCATGTTCATGATTTTTAAAGGATCAAAAAATACTTTAAATAGATATTTATTAGTGATTTAATTTATGAGTGATCTGTTAGAGAAATGATGTGTGGTAGATAGATAATTTTTGAAAAGATGATTGTGATGCATTATTTGATTAGTTGTAAACACGAGCAGTTAGGGGAGATCATGAGATAATAACAAAAACAAACAAGGAACTATCAATATAGTTGAGACATGTCAATAATGTCATTACCCCCTCCCCAAAAAGTGTACCCCTCATGACCTGACAATGGGAGAAGAGAGATAGTGACACCCAAGTCCCGCCTCCATTATACCCTAGGTTGGCGAATAGCACTGAGGCTATAGTAAACACACATATGTGAGACATTACCCTCTAAGAGAACACATGTGAAAGGGAGAGATAATACAGACACCAACCAACTCCTTCTCAGACTATAATATAAAATAAAACTCAAGTACACATATGTAATGACATGAAAGAACTACTACAATTGAAAGAAAAACTACAAGTACCAAAAGAAAGGTAAATACAGTAATGATCATGAAGCCCAAACAGCTCCTATTAAACACCAAGCTTGTAGTAACCAGTATCATCTCCAACATGCTCCAACTGACTTGAAAACAATTTATATATACATAGGGTGAGTATAACATTATACTCAGTAGGATCCTCCTTGAAGCCTCTAGTGAAAAAGTTAAAGAAAGCATGTTAAAGCACAGTGAACAATAAGTGAAACTAACTCATCACCTAAATAGGTATAATAAATTCTCATCCTCACCATGGCTACTATCACCAAGTATCGCATGCAAGAGCATATAATATAATAAATAATATCAAGGGTACTTCACTACTACCTCCCCACTAGTTTTTCAATTTTCCCCAACGTTGCACATCCTGAGCATCTCTCTCTAAAAAGTCTAGCCTGCAGACACCTGGGTGAATCACCACGACATGCACCTCATGCAACACACCACCACGTCCATGTAACCAAAAGTAACCAGGTAGATTCCGGGAGCCACCGCATCCCGAATAATGTGTATCATACATCGGGTATTATACCTCAAACTATCACACCCCATACACCGAGTAAGGAACCTCAAGTCATCACAACCTATACGCATTATACTTATAGTAGTCCTTAGAAAACTATATCCAGAATATATGTGTGTGAAATAATCACAAGCCATTATAGCCATCTACACACATATATATGGGGGAAACTAACAACTATGCATACCATCACAAGTAACTACCAAGGGAAGAGAGTGGGTTCAAAGGGGGTAGTCATCCATTCTTCCTCCCATTGGGATGTTGGGGAAAACACCCCCCACCCCCCCCCCCCCTTAGGGCTCAGAATCCCCGGGGTGTCAGTTACCCTAACTAACAGGGTGGAGTATCATATAAAAACAAAAAATGTACATGATATAATATAACTCACCACTACACTATGGGCATAACCTAGTCTCAGACTCAACTGCACCAAACATCTCTTCGACTCTCGGCTGCCTCTGCTAAGACTAGATATCCTATAAGCACACAACCATTTAAAGAGCTACATTAAATTAATTTATTCCTTTCATCAATTGCACATTAAGTTAATTAATTCTTTAACCATTAATTAACCATTAACATTTTCCACATTACATTTCATTGGCATTACAAATAATATCAATGACCTCCAGGCATAAGCAAACCAAGTCCATGGCTTCTCAGAATTATAACCTAAGTATTGAATCCCAACAAGCTCTAACCCAATGGGTTAAAAATTTATTCATTTATTAACATTATTCTTTTCCATATTACTAGTAACTCTAGGAAAAACATCCTAAGCTACCAAACAAGGTGAGCAACCGAACACGTACATCTTCCTCAAGTAGTGGGGAAAAGAAAGCAGGTAAACAAAAAACCCGGCCATTATCCAAACAACAAATTCAAACAAGAATATAGCTTTCACATCAATGGGTAACCCATCTTCGGTCATTTTCTTCATCTCTGGTGTCGTCCCTGACACCCACATGCATATATTGATGCATCTCGCCACTCCGGGTGTCAACTGTTACCCCAACAACCGGGCCTCCCTACCCCACATATCACAACAACCATCCAGGATCATCCATCTCAAGCTCATGTCACATATGGGCCTCCTCACCCCACATACCACAACATCCCTCCAGACTCATCCATCATAGGCTCATATCACAAGTATAAGGAAACAAACAAAGAAATCGGGCTCTTCGCCCTAAAAACAAGGAATCCAGACTTTACACACAAGGAGCTCTCACGGATCAAAAGAACAAGGCACTTAGCCTTTACAAAAAAGCAGGCAAATCAGGCCCTAAAAAGGTATTATCTTTAATCACATAACCAGTTCTTATTCCATCTTGAATTAACTGATTTATTGTTTACATGTTCCAACTATAGGCAACCTAAGAAACAAGCTATCACAAATTAATTAAACAATTAATTTAATATGTCTTATATTCTTTTATCAACAAGCATTAACATGTTTCAGGTTCCTTAACCAATTCAATTAAACATGCATACTCACATCAATTTTATTATCATCAAATTGAAACGACAACCAGATTCATTAAACATGCCTCTTTAATCCTTTAGACAATTAATTATCAATTAATTCTGGATTTACGTTCTTTACAAATTTCACATTCTAGACCAAGCACAACAAGAACAACATAGATATCACACTATCTAGGAAATCAAGAGGTAAACTATTATCACAATACAAAACAACAACATCATTATGCAATTGATACCAATTCTTTAATCTGGTTCAAGTAATTATTAGGTTAAATTTCATTATGATCCAAGGGGCTAAATCATGAAAGCTCTACGATTACATGTAATTAAATAGATAATAAACAAATCCCATACCTCAAAAAGGTGTCAACGTTCTTCGCACAAGAATGGGCCAACATTGCATATCTTTATCGCCTCTCCCGCAAGAACTACATCCACCCAGGGATGTCGCACCACAAATCGCGCCAAAAAACAACCAAAAAACTCATTTAGAAACACAGAGATCAAGCATCATCACATAGAAAAGAGGAATGGGAGGAAACGGATTAAAGAAACTACAATAACATAGGTAGAACGTACCTTGGATTGAAGGAGGAAATCTAGGGATCGATCTTTTTCCAAGGATTCCCCAAAACGTCGAAGAGGGGGTCGTCAGGTCTCCTGGAATCAAGAGAGAGGCACAACAGCCATAGGTTTTGACAAACCCAAGCGGATGAAAACATTTAAAAACATACCGCATTAGGGATTTACACAATGTGCAATCCCCTTTCATGTCGTGAAATCCTCAGGATTCAGTTTCCACCGAAAAACATGTCACCTTTTTATTTTTAAACCCCAAAAAACTTGCACATCGTGAACCTGAATTACACGACATGAAATTCTTACATGAGGTATATTTCTTCCTATTTCCAATAATTCAAATCCAAACTCTTATAGTCTTCCTCTGAGCCTCCTCTGAGAACCTCGGTCTTCAAAAACATGAAAAGGGTCGATCCATGTAAATATGGGCCCTTACATTAGATACCTCTCAAAACGTTCTCGTCCTCGAGAATCCAAAACCAACCCGAGGAGGAAACAAGAAGGGGTTATTTGAACAGCCACCCTGCTAGATACCTCTCAAGGCTCTCATCACCACATGAGCTAAACCACCTCACCCAAGAACAAGGGGCTCAACACGGTGAGTAGATAAACTACTCGAAAAGTCTTCACCACCTATAGCAAGAGAGTAGACTCATCCAACCTCAGAAATCTAAACACAGAAAGAACGTGGCATACCCCGTGTGTCATTTTCTCCCGTGGAAACAGAGTAAGACACAATAAAAAACAAGAGAAATCCATCTCAAAAACCAGAAAAGGTCTAAAACCACAAAATGAATATTGTTACAAGAGAAGAGATAAACACCAAACATATCAGGGTATTGAGCATGTATTAGTGACTCACGTTCTTAGGTACTCTCCTTCACACCATCATGCTGCCACAAGATATGAACCAAGGGGATATCATTCCTGCGCAACACCGTCTCCTGGTGGTCCTGGATCTCTACAGGCCGCTTCTCAAAGGTTGCATCATCGTCAACATCGATATTTCCCCAATCGATGATGTGAGAGTCACCATGAAGATAATTACGGAGCTGCGACACGTGAAAAACACCGTGTATCTAGATCATTTATGGGGGAAGCGCTATCTGATACGCCATGACCCCAACACATGAAAACACCTCGAAAGGCCCAACAAACTGGGGAAAAAGCTTACTCCCATGAACAAACCTTCACTGCCCACAATGGGGAGTCACATTCAAGAACACATGGTCCCCAACGTAGAACTTCAGAGGTATCCTCCTATGATCGGGATAGGATTTCTGATGATCCTTCACTACTTTCATCCTCTCATGAATCACCTGAACCATATCTATAGTATTTTGTCTGAGTTCCGACCAAAGAATTGAGGACTCCTTTACCCCAATCCAACACAACGGAGAATGGAAAGGTCGACCATACAAGGCTTCAAACAGGGTTATACCTATGGTGGAGTGAAAACTAATGTTGTAAGAGAAATCCACCAAGGGAAGGTTCCTCATCTATGAAACTCTAAAATCCAGGACACAAAAGCGCAACATGTCTTCAAGAGTCTGGATGGTCTGCTCCTTCTGACCATCCTTTTGCAGATGAAAAGTAGTGTTAAGGCATATGTGAGATCCAAAAGTATTCTAGAGACCTCTCCACACCTTGGAGGTAAAACGAGGATATCGATCAGAAATGATCATCTTCAGGACCCCATGAAGTCTCATCAGCTCCTCTGGATACTGCCTCGAAAAAACATCCACCGAGCTCGACTCCTTGATCACTATAAAGTGGGTTGACTTTTTCAAATGATCCATTTCCACTCATATAGCATAATAGCTTCCATGTGATCGAGGTAAAATGATAACAAAGTCAATCCAGATGTCTTCCCACTTCCACTGAGGAACATCTAGTGGCTAGAGAAAACCACTGGGAACACAGTGCTCGGCCTTCACCTTCTGGCAGACCAAATATCGAGACACAAACCCTACAACTGCACGCTTCAACCCAGACCACCAAAACTGACCTCTCAAATCTCGATACATCTTTGTCACACTAGGATGTACCGATAAAGATGAACTATGGAACTCTCTGGGAAACATCTCACGCATCGCCAAAGAAATGAAAAGTCTTCCCTAAAACAACACTTAGTGTTGTTCATCTTCAGACCAACCATCAGGGGCCTCACCAAAAACATGGTCTCTCCAGACCTCCACCTCAAGATCCCCAAAATGGGATTCCTCCACCTGCTACACCAGAGATGACTGCACCATTGTCTAAAAAAGACAACCTTTTCCCCCTAATTCTACCATATCTAAATGCAATGCTGAAAGTTCTTCCATCACTCCATAAATCACTTGATTCACACACTACATTGTTGCGCGACTTTCTTCTCATTGCATCGGCTACAATATTCCCCTTCCTAGGTGTATACGAAATCTCAAAGTCATAGTCCTGTAATAACTTCATCCATCAACATTGGTGTAAGTTCAAGTCACATTGGGAGAAAACGTACCTCAGACTCTTATGATTGGTGAAGACCACAAAACGCTTGTCGATAAGGTAATTTCACCACAACTTTAGGACAAACACCGCCGCCGCCAACTCAAGATTGTGGGTGGAATAGTTACGCTCATGGGGGCATAACTACCAAGACCCATAAGAAATGACCAATCTCTACTGCATCAGAACATAGCCCAACCCAAGACTCAAAGCATCACAGAAAACCTCAAACTGAAATCCTTCTATTGGAAGACAAGGAACTGGAGCACTGACCAACTTCTCCTTCAGATACTCAAAAGTTGTCTAACACTGATTAGTCCACAGGAACACCTAATCCTTTCTGATCAACATTGTCAGAGGAGTCACAAACCAAGAGAAATTAGCTACAAACCTCTTGTAATAGCCTGCAAGACCAAGGAAACTTTGCACCTCTGTCATTGTCTTGGGGGCTTCCCAAGACACAACTTATTATATCTTCAACGGATCCACGGCTACTCCCTACTAGGATACAAAATTCCCCAAGAAACGAACTTCTTGATCCCAAGACTCACATTTTGAAAACTTCCCAAATAGTTTCTCATGATAAAGAACTCCCAAAATAGCACGCAGATGCCATGCATGCTCCTCCTCAGACGCAGAGTACACAAGGATGTCATCGATGAAAACCACTAAAAACTTATCCAGGAACTCACAGAACACAGCGTTCATTAACCCCATGAAAAAAGCTAGAGCATTCGTCACACCAATCGGCATCACAAAGAACTCATAATGCCCATAACAACAACGAAAAGCAGTCTTCAGGATATCCTCATCCTTCACATGCATCTGATGATATCCTGACCACAAATTGATCTTTGAAAACTAACTTGCACCCTTCAGTTGATCGAATAAATCATCGATCTGTGGAATAGGATAGCGATTCTTCACTATCAATTGGTTCAAGCGATGATAATCGATACACAACCGCAAACTACCATCATCCTTCTTTACAAACAAAATTGGTGAACCCCACGGTGACACACTCGGTCGAACAAAACCACACTGCAACAAACCATCGAGCTGTATACACACCTCTTGCAACTCATAAGGTTTCATCCTATATGGATACATCGAGATAGGAGACACACATGGCTATAGTTTGATCCCATAATCGATCTCTTGTTAAGGGGGTAACGCGACAACTTCTTCTGGAAAGACATCAGGGTATTCTTCTATGACCATAGTAAACACCAAATATTAAATCTTTGATGAAATTAACATCATCTCATCCATTAAGGATGACAATGATGGAACACACCTCTAACCCATCTGAGGGTATCACTCACCAACAAACGTCGTTGGATCTCCATCTGCATCGAACAACACAACCTGCTTCCTTAAGCAATCCACAATAGCATGCACCAAATAAAACCAATCCATGTCAAAGATGATGTCATATGGTTGTATCCATAAACATAGGAAATCTACCCAAGAGCGGTGTTACCCCAGCACTAGCTCATAGTCTCTACATACATCAAACAAGTTAGCTTGATCTCCAACTGGCGTAGTTAATGTCAAGGGCACTGGAAGCCTCTATACCTCAAGTATCAAAGAATAGAAAATGGTAGGTGATATGAAGGAGTGTGCCGAATCTGGATCAAACAAGGCATGTACCCAAGTAGAAAATAAGAAAAGGGTGCCTCGAATGACATCTGGATCACCTGGAGTTGGAAACACTAAAGCATGAAGTTGACCACAACTTGCTCCACAACCTCTATAACCATGCTGACGACCACCTCCATGGCTGCGCTCTGCTCTCTGAGGAAGGGGAGCATCATGGAGCTGTCCTCTACCAGTCTCATCTACTCTCTGCTGATCTCAAACTGGAGCGACCTGCTGTTGTTTCCTCAGCTAGAACTTCCCCAATGGAGGAACCTAAAGCGGGACAACTAGCGCACGTTGGCTACTCAGAAAGGCTGGGCACTCTCACCGTTGATGAATCCAGCCTCCATAAAAAAACATGTGTCTGATCCCTTTGCATAGTCCTGAGAGCTGTTGCCCCTAGAGAAACGAGACATTGAGGGCTAGGACCTACCCTCGGCTGATCAGAAATTCTTCTATCCTGACAATTGGGAACCCTGGACCACAACCCTATTTTGTGAGGAATCCTAATGACTCCCTCTCATGACGATCTGGTTTTGGCTAACATCCTCTCGATGACCTTTGCTCTTATCAGCACCTCGATATACATCTTCAACATAAATGGGGTGACCTGGCGCTGGATCTATGGACTCAAAGCCTCATCAAAATGCCTCACCCCGGCCTCCTCATCTAGAAATAGGTCCAAAGCATATCGCAGAAGGTTCCTAAAACAGGTCCCGAAATCTTGCACACTGGAGCTCCCATGTCGAAGGGTAAGCAGCTCCTGGCGACCGTCCTCCTTCGCAGTCGAAGAAAGAAACTTGGCTCTGAACTGGTCTTGAAACTCCTCCCATGAGACTGTCGACTCCTCATGGTCTCTGAGGAACAAGAATTTCCACTACCTTGCTTCCCTATGCAGCATCGTCAAATCCAACAATACCTAGTGCTCCTTCCGAGAACGGATCGAACTGAAGGATATCTCAACCTCATCCAACCAGTCTTTTGTGACTGCATCGAAAACAGATCCCTCATGCTTCTACAAACTATGGCACTGAAACTCTCAAATTATCCTATTATAAGTGTCATCGTCGCCAACCTCTACTCTATGGTGATCTGCTGGCACAACCTGTTAAAAATTTTCTGCATGAACCTGACGAGGACGCCGACCTAGAGTCATGCCTGCAAAATAAAAAACAGTTATAGCTCCTAAACCTTGAATATGAAAGACCTTAACATTAGTTAATTGTTTTATTTTATTCATTTTAGGTTAACTTATCATAAGTTCTACCCATTCAAACATGGGCGCAAAGAAGAATGATGCGTGATATTTTTCTAGGTCTCTACCCTGCAACCAGTATCACCTCATTTAGTAGTCATTGTAATCTTAAAGGTTTGTGTATTAAATCATAGGGGGGCCTAAATACCTGTGTCTAAGCTAGTCTCTTATGTTTAAAATGCTTGTTAAACTTAGCCGACACCATTTTCCTACCATCCCACGCAACCTCACATGTTCTTAACTCCAAACTTCATTCTATATCTCAACCAGACCTCTCATACCACTCTGTCATGATCCTCCCCTACAAAGTGTACCCCTCCTAGGCTGGCAATGGGAGAAGAGAGATAGTGACACCCGAGTCCCATATCCAGTGGGCCTTGGGTTGGCGACTAGCACTGAGGGTATTGTAAACACACATATGGGATCCATTACCCTCTAAGATAACACATACGAAAGAGAGAGAGATAAGACAGACACCAACCAACTCCTAATCATACTATAATATAAAAGAAAACCCAAGTGCACATATGCAATGACAAGCTAGAACTACTACAACTAAAAGGAAAACTGCAAGTAACAGAAGAATGGTAAATATGGTAATGACAATGAAACCCAAACATCTCATGTTAAACCCCAAGCTAGTAATAACCATCTTGATCTCAAACTTACCCCAACTGACCTGAAAATAGTTTATATATATGTAGGGTGAGTATAACAGTATACTCAGTAGGATCCTCCCCATAACCTCTTGTGAAAAAGGTAAAGAAAGCATACTAAAGCACAATGAACAACAAGTGAAACTAACTTGTCACCTAAATAGGTATACTAAGTTCCCAGCCTCACTATGGCTACTCTCGTCAAGTATCGCATACAAAAATCATATAATATAATAAAGAATATCAAGGGTATCCCGCTAATACTTCCCCACTGGTTTCCTGATTTTCCCCAATGTCGCACGTCTTAAGCATCTCTCTCTAAAAAGGCTAACCCGTAGACACTTGGGCAAATCACCACGATATGCACCTCGTGAAACACACCACCACGTCCATGTAACCAAAAGTAACCAGGTAGTTTCTAGGAGCCACCACAACCCGCATAACATGTATCATACATCGACTATTATACCTCAAACCATCATAGATCATACATTGAGTAAGGAACCTCAATTCATCACAACTTATACACGTTATACCTATAGTAGTCCTTAGGAAACTATATCCAGAATATGTGTGTGAAATAACTGCAAGCCATTACATCTCTCTACACACATATGTATGGGAAAAACTAAATTTTATTCATACCAACACAAGTAACTACCAAGAGAAGAGAGCAGAGTCAGAGGGGGTAGTCAGTCATTCATCCTCCCACAGGGATGTTGGGGAACCCCCCCCCCCAGGGCTCATAATCCTCAGGGTATCAGTTTCCCTAACCAATAGGGTGGAGTATCATATAAAAATACAAAATGTACATGATATAATATAGCTTAAAACCACACTATGGACATAAACTAGTCTCTGAGTCAACTGCAGCTAACGTCTCTCGAACTCCCAGTTGCCTGTGCTAAGACCAGATATCCTATAAGCACACAACCATTTAAAGAGCTACATTAAATTACTTTATTTGTTTCATTAGTTTAATTTTATGTTAATTAATTCTTTAACCATTAATTAACCATTAACTTTTCCACATTACATTTCATTATCATTACAACAAAGATCCATGCCCTCTAGGCATAAGCAAACTGAGTCCACGACTTCTCAAAATTATAATCTCATCATTGCATCCCAGTAAGCTCCAACCCCATGGTTAAAACATTTATTCATTTATTAAAATTATTACTTTTTATATTACTAGGAACTTTAGGAAAAATATTTTAAGCTACCAAACAAGGAAAGAAACCAAGCACATCCATCTACCTCAAGCAATGGGCAAAAGAAAGCAGATAAACAAACAACATGGTCGTCATCCAAACAACAAATTCAAACAAGTATCCAGCTTTCATATCAACGGGAAAGCCCAGCTTCAACTCATTCTGTCATCTTCGGTGTCCTCCCTGACACCCACATGCATATACTGATGCATCTCACCGCTCCAGGCATCAATTACTACCACAACAACCGGGCCTCCCTGCCCCACATGCCACAACATCCCTCCAAGATCATTCATCTCAGGCTCACGTCACATTCGGGCCTCCCCACCCAACATACCACAATAGCCCCCAAGGATCAGCCATCCCAGACTCACATCACGAACGGCAGTAAACAAACAAAGTAACCGAGCTCTTGGCCCTAAAAACAAGGCATCCAGCATTTACATACAACGAGCTCTCATGGATCCAAAGTGCAAGGCACTCGGACTTTACAAACAAGCGGGAAACTCAGGCCCTACAAAGACATTATATTTTATCACACAACCGGTTCTTATTCCATATTGAATTAATCGATTCATTATTTATAGGTTCCAACTATGGGTAACCTAAGCAACAAGCTATCACAAGCTATCAAAAATTAATTAAACAATTAATTTAACATGTCTTTAATTCTTTTATCAACAAGCATTAACATGTTTCAGGTTCCTTAACCAATTCAATTAAACATGCATACTTGCATCAATTTGATTATCATCAAATTGAAACAACAACAGGATTCATTAAACATGTCTCTTTAATCTTTTTGCAAATTAATTATCAATTAATTCAAACTTTACATTCTTTATCAATTTCACATGTTAGACCAAGCACAATAAGAACAACATAGATATCACACTATCTAACAAATTAAGAGGCAAACTGTTATCACGGTACAAAACAACAACATCATCAGGTGATCGATACCAATTCTTTAATCTGGTTCGGGTAATTATTAGGTTAAATTCCACTGTGATCCAAGGGGTTAAATCATGCTAGCTATACGATTTCATGTAATTAAATAGAGAATCAATGAATCCCCTACCTCAAAAAGGTGTCAACGTTCTTCACATGAGAATGGACCAGTGTTGTAGATCCCGATTGCCTCACCCGCAAGAACTGCATCCACCTAGGGACGTTGCGCCACAAACCGTGCCAACAAACAACCAACAAAACTCCTTTAGAAACATGGATATCAAAAATCATCACATGGCAAAGAGGAATGGGAGGAAATAGATCAAAGAAACAGCAAGAATGAAGGTATAACATACCTTGGATCGTTGACGGATCGAAAGAGGGAAGCTAGGGATCGATCCTTCGCAAAGGAATCCTCAAAATGTTGAAGAGGGGGTCGTCAGGTCATCTGGAATCAGGAGAGAGGCACTGCAGCCATAGGTTTTGACAAACCCGAGCGGCTGAAAACATTTAAAACATACAGCATCGGGGATTTACACTATGTGTAATCCCCTTTCACATTGTGTAATCCTCAGGGTTCGGTTTCCATCGAAAAACACGTCGCTTTTTTATTTTTAAACCCCGAAAACTTACACATCGTGAACCTGACTTACACAATGTAAAATTCTTACACTTTGTGTAATTCTTCCTATTTCCAGCAATTTGTAGCCAAACTCCCTCGGACTTCTTCTGAGCCTCCTCTGAGCACATCAGTCTTCAAAAACACTCAAAGGGTCGATCCACGAAGATCCAGACCCTTATAAATAAGGTGACATTTTAAGAATAATCCATTTTCACATGGATGAATTGTTTGAAATGACAAGTTGCTTTGAAATTGACATGGATCAAGGCAGTGATGCAAGAGTGATCTGGGTAGGGATACAGAACCATGCAATGGTCCCCGGATCACTAGGCCTTCGGAACAATCAATGTAATAAGCTTGATATAGAGTGGGTCCTTAGAGGGGGTGATGCCTATCTTACAAGTCCAAGGGGTGTGTTGTTTCATTTGCTTGTAACCTCCAAGACCTTCTATAATTAATGAGTAATTGATGTCATTATTTTAAAAAATATATTTCACAAATGGCAATATGTGTTTCGGTGTTTCATTGAATAGTCTTTACATCGATGATCTTCTTTGTGTAGTGAGAAAAAAACCAAAAACATATTAGGAGTTCTTCATCATCCATTACCTCATTACACATTGAGCAAAACAGGTGGGATAACCATGAATAGAGCATGATGATCATGGTCGAAACTTTCTAAAATGACAAAAGGAAAACAAATTCTCTTTGTAAAGGATGATATTTTCTCAAAAATTGTTATTCATTTATGATAATAGTGGATTCCATGTGAGCTAAATGATGCCATTATATAATCAATCACATTATGAACCATTAAGAATATAATCAATCACATTATGAGCCATGACATCATCCACAATAAGAACATAAAACCTTGTAAAATGTGGTGTGTTGTGCTTATTGTCTTGGTTTTATTATTTTCAACTCTTAATAAAAAACATGATTAATATATTTATTACATTAATAGATGGGGATAACAATGAGTACTTGTTAACCGGACACCCAACACTACCCAACTCGATTAAATATGATTAGATTAGTGGTAAAATGGGTATTTGTAGGGTTATGGTTGTAGATTGAAAACTTTATTAATAAACGAATATGGTTAGGGTGGTACTCTTAGGTACCATAAACCCAAACCTGATTATGCAAATTATTATTAATTAATTAATATCAAACTTTTAAATGACATTACAATTATAAAAAATATATTTATATTGGATACGATTCATGTTATATTTATAAATAAATTTTAAATTTGAATTCATTGGGTATAATTTATTAAATAAAATGCAATTACCAAATTGTTGTGAAATTTGTCGATTGGAGGCATAGCGAAACAAGAGTGTATAATGATGTCGAACACTTGGGATGACGATGGCGAAGTAAAATGTCTCAATCACAATAAAACAAAAAAGAAAAAACACAAGTATATGGACACTCAAAATCACACACCCACATACACATTTTATTCCATTTACATGTCACCGTATTTATAGATTACAAAATCCTTGATCCAATGGACAAAATTAATTCCTATGAATTAGATCCAACAATGGGAATACAAATGGTTTTGACCGTATGAAGAGACTTGTTGGGAAATGAATAAACTTCATTCATTATGATTTATAACATCCACATAATTAATGATAATTCATAACACTCCCCCTTGGATGTCATAATCCCATAAAATCTAATATAAATCTTCACTTAAAAAAACCCTGTGGGAAAAATGAAGCCAAATTAATATGATTTCATGCTATGTTGCCTCATTAAAAACCTTATCAGAAAACCCGATGGGAAAAACTGATTAAGAGAAAAAGAGTACAATGTTCTCAACTCCCTCTATAAAATCAAAATAGACTTTTTAGTCTTTGTATTCCAATTTTATAAATCAATTTCTCAAATGTTGAAGTTGGAAATGCTTTTGTGAACAAATCTGTAAGATTATCACAAGACCTTATTTGTTGGACATCAATCTCACCATTCTTTTGAAGGTCATGAGTGAAAAAGAATTTTGGTGAGATATGTTTTGTTCTATCACCTTTAATAAACTCACCTTTCAACTGTGTTATGAAAGCAATATTGTCTTCATATAATATGGTGGGAATATTATTATTCATATCTAATCCACAACTATCTCTAATATGATTAATCACTGATCTCAATCAAACGTATTCGTGACTTGTTTCATGAATAGCAATCAACTCAGCATGGTTGGAAGAAGTCACAGTAATGGTTGGTTTTGTAGAATGTCAAGAGATAGCAGTTCCACCATATATAAACACATCCAGTTTGAGATCTTGCTTTGTGTGGATCAGAAAAGTGTCTAGCATCAACATAAACAACCAACTTTTGTTCTGAATATTTAGAATAAAGTAACCCCTGGTCTTTTGACCCATGAAGGTATCTTAATACATGTTTGATATCATTACAATACAGACGAGTAGGAGAAGAACTATATCTTGCCAATAAATTTATAGAAAATGATATATCAGGTCTTATATTATTTGCAAGGTACATCAATGCTCCTATAGCACTCAGATATGGTACTTCAGGACCAATTAGTTCATCATCCACTCGTGGTTTAAAAGGATCATTATCACAATCAAGAGATCATGCAACCATTGGTGTACTTAATGGATGTGATTCATTCATATTAAATTTTTCTAGGACTTTAGCAGTATATCGTGATTGGTGAACGAAAATTTCATCCTTAAGATGTTCAATTTGTAATCCAAGGCAAAACTTTGTCTTTCCAAAGCCTTTCATTTCAAATTCTTTCTTCAAATATTCAACTGCCTTGAAAAGTTCATCATTAGTCCCAATTATATTTAAATCATCAACGTATACTGCAATGATCAAAAATTCGGATCCAATCTTCTTAATGAATACACATGGACAAATTGGATCATTTTATAACCTTCCTTCATCAAATATTTTCTCAGACGGTTATACCACATACGCCCTATCTGTTTTAATCCGTATAATGATTTATTCAGCTTAACTGAATAAAGATCTCAAGATCTAGGATATTTTTCCAGCAATTTGAATCCTTCTGGATTTTTCATGTAAACATCATTATCAATATCACCATAAAGATATGCAGTCACTACATCCATCAGGCATAATTCAAGTTGCTCATGTACAACAAAAGTCATGAGATACCGAAAGGTTATTGCATCCATTACAGGAGAGTATGTTTCATCATAATCAATCTCGGGTTTTTGTGAGAAGCCTTGAGCAACCAGTCGTGCTTTATATCTCATGACTTCATTATTTTCATTTCTTTTTCTCATAAATACTCATTTGTATCCTACAGGCTTAATCCCTTCAGGGGTTTTCATGATCGACTCAAAAACCTCGTGTTTAGCAAGCGAGTCTAGCTCAGATTGGATTGCAACTTTCCATTGATCCCAATCTGGACTTTCACGACATTCATTAACTGTTTTAGGTTCTTGATCCTCATCCATAATTTCACGAGCTACATTGTATGAAAATGTGTTATCAACAATGGTCTCCACTCGGTTCTAACATCTTCCAATGTTGGTGAAATTTATTGAAATTTCCTCTTGACCATGTTCATGTACTTATGGTACATTTACATTCTCTTCAGATTCATTCATATCTTCAACCAACATAGGTTGTTTCCCCTTTCTTTGACGAGAATTTTTATCTTTTGAACCAAGTGGTCTCTCGCGCTTTAGGCGCGGATTGGAAGCACTGTTGGTAATACCATCAGATTGTCCTTTCGGGACATCTATTCTTACCAGTGCATTCACAGCAGGTATATATGATTTTGTAACCCGTTCTGAATCATTGAATGCCTTGGGCAATTGATTTGCTAAATTTTGCAAATTAATGATCTTTGGAACTTCAAGTTCACTCATATTTGTACGAGAATCAAGATGTAACAATGAAGTTGTCTTCCATGATATTTCTTTTGAAGTCGATTGATTTTCCTCTTTGAGTGTTGGAAATAATTTTTCATCAAAATGACAATCAGCAAATCTTATTACGAATACATCTCATGTCATAATCTCAAGATATTTAATGATCAAGGGAGATTCAAAACCAACATATATCCCCAATCTCCTTTAGGGTCCTATTTTTGTTTGTTGTGGGGGTGCTATAGGCACATATACAGCACAACCAAATATCCTTAAGTGTAAAATATTTGGTTCATGGCCACAAACTAATTGCAAAGGGGAATAATCCGAATAACTTGATGACTTTATTTGAAGCAGTGATGCTGCATGCAAAATTGCATGTCCCCGTGCCGAAATGGGCAATTTAGTTTTCCTAAGTAATGGTCTAGCGATAAGTTGTAATCGCTTTATAAATGATTCAGCTAGACCATTTTGTGTATGAACACGAGCTACAGGATGTTCAACGCTTATTCTCAATGACATGCAATAATTATTAAAAGCATGTGATGAATATTCACCACCATTATCAACCCTAATATGCTTAATTGAATAATCAGGGAATTGTGTCATTAACCTTATTATTTGGACAAGTAATTTCGCAAACGCTTGGTTGCGAGTGGACAATAAACACACATGGAACCATCAAGATTATGCATCAATCATGATCATAAAATATCTGAATGGTCCACATGGTGGATGAATTGGTCCACATATATCACCATGAATTCGACCTATAAACATCGAGAATCTGGTCCCGATCTTTGATGGTGATGGTCTTATGATTAATTTTCCTTGAGAACAAGCAGCACATGAGAAATCATGGGGTGTAAGAACCATTTTATCAACCAATGGATGACCATGCGTACATTTAATTGTTTTCTTCATCATTATTGATCAAGGATGACCTAAACGGTCATGACACACAATAAATGTATCATAGTTGGTAAACTTATGGTTTATCATGTTTGATTCAATTGTACAAATATTGATAAAGTACAATCCGAATAGAAGTCTTAAAAGCTTCTCATGAATCAATTTGTGCTTATTTTTAATGTTTGTTATATAGAGGTATTCAGCACCTCCTTCATCCATTGTCTCGATGTGATATCCATTATTACGAATATCTTTAAAACTTAGCAAATTGCGTCGAGACTTGGGAGAAAACAAAGCATTGTTTATTATAATTATTGTACCACCAAGTAGGCATATTCTTACTCTTTCGGAGCCTTTGATTAATTGTGCACTACCGGTTAACGTACACACATGAGCATTACCCATTTTAATGGTGATAAAATATTTCTCATGTTTAAGAATTGTGTGCGTCGTTGCGCTGTCGACGAGGCAAATATCTGCATCGTGAAAATTATTCCCAACAGACCGATTTATATCATTCATTTCTATTAAAGAAAATAAACATGCATATAAGGAAAAAATAAAAGAAACCAAAATGAAACATGCGATATTCAAAAATATTACAAAACCACAAACCATAGTTCATTTTAACCACTAGCATACAAAAACCAAAAATCAAACTTTAATTACGTCATGAGCATTCGTGTTTGATCTATATGCTCATCAACTTCAGGGTGTGCAAAATAATCGAAAATATCAAAGTTTGTATTATCATCATCATATTTCAAAGTCTGGTCATCAAGATTCGATTCAGCATTCTTTTCATTTCTTTTGATAGATTGTTGATAAAGATCAACAAAATGCTTTAGTGTATGACAGGTATGCGGCCAATGCCCCTTCATGCCACGTTGAAAGCAATTACTTTCATCATTCTTTGCTTTCTTCATTTGTGGTTCATTATTGGATCACTTCTGGTGGTACATTTTCCTCTTCTTATTTGGTGTATGACCACCTCGAGCAAATGACTTTCCTCAGCCTTGATTGTGTCGATTCTTCCCATGACCATGATTAAAAGCAGTCGCATTCGCTTCAGAAAATGGAGTCGCACCAATAGGTCGGGGTTCATGATTTCTCATTAGGAGCTCATTATTTTGTTCAGCAACAAAAAAAGCTAGAAAGTAATTCAGAATATTTTGTAAAACATTTCTTGTGATATTGTTGTTGTAGAATAATATTCGAAGCATGAAAAGTAGAATAAGTTATTTCCAACATATTGGTATCAGTGATAGTATCTCTACATAATTTTAGTTACGATGTTATTGTTATTTTAAACATTGCAGAGTTGTATTCACTTTTTGATTTATAATCTTGAAATTGCAAATAACTCCACTCAAACCTCCCTCTTGGTAGTATTACAAGTTGAATGTGATCATACAACTCCTTGAGATTCTGTCATAGCACCGAAGAATCTTTCACCATGAGGTACTCATTCTTCAGATCCTCATGGAGGTGATGGCGGAGGAATATTAGGGCTTGAGCTCAGTCTTGAGCTCCTTGAGATTATTTCATAGCACCAAAGGATCTTTCATCATGAGGTACTCATTCTTCAAATCCTCATGGAGGTGATGGCGGATGAATATTAGGGCTTGGGCACAATCTTGAGCAGAAGCGTGATTGCCAACTTTAATTGTTTCTTCAATGTCGTGTGCATCAAGGTTCATCTCCGCATCAATAATTTTTCACAGAAATGTCAAGAGGGAGAAATTCATGTTTCGCAATAATCACCATAGAAAAATTATCTTACCGGTATGACTAACATTTTTACTTCGCAGAGCAGTTGTGTTGATAACATGTTGTGAAATTTATCGATTGAAGGCGTAGCGAAACAAAAACGTATAACGACGCCGAATGCTCAAGACGACGATTGAGAAGTAGAACATCTCAATCACAATAAAACAAAAAAGAAATAACACAAGTATATGACCACTCAAAATCACGCACCCACACACACATTTTATTCCATTAACATGGAACCATATTTATAGATTTCAAAAGCCTTAACGAACAAAATTAATTCCTATAAATTAGATCCAAACGTAGGAATACAAATAGCTTTGGCCATATGAAAAGACTTGTTGGGAAATGAATAGACCTCATTCATTGTGATTTATGACATCTACGTAATTAATGATAATTCATAACACAGATATATTTATCTAGTTTTTATATATATATATTCTAAATTTATAAATAAAATTTGAATTTTTGAATTTTTAATCAGGTAAATAAAATTAAATGGATAGTAAAAAAATATAATAGGGTATAGTTATGATAGTCAATTTGTAAAAATAAACCTGAAAAAAATTAATTACCACTAATTGATCTCATCTCATCCCAATGGATGTGGATGTTACCAATCATTCAAAAATGTTCGATGTAGATCTCATGTAAGTTACCTAAATAAATAATAATCTGATTTTAAATCTAAGTATGGGATATTTATATTTAGATTTAACATTTATATATTTAGATTTAATAGTCACCATCTTGGAGTGCGAAATGTTCATGACATGCTCGAAGTATCTTTCAGATGCTTGGCCACTTTGATTATAAACAGAGGGAAACCCTAATGCTGCTTGTTAAACCCTGTGGGGATGAACCGTAGAGGTTTCAAACTGGCAATCCCAAAAATAAACCCCTCTGCCTTTGACAATTGTTTCTTTTCCATTAAAATGTTTAATCAGATACTGAAGAATACACACATATTCGAATTGAAAGATGAAGAAGCACATATGTCTGATCACCAAATCAAAACTAGCAGCCGTTCACAAGGAGAATAAGATAAAACAAAGGGATATAATCTGCAATGAAAGATAAAGCGCAGGTCACCTGGAAAACCAAATCAGTTCTTCTTCTTATAAACCTTCACATCGCCCTCATCCTCGTCCTCTTCCTCACTTTCCATCTTGTCTTGGAATTCATCCTCATCCTCGTCGTCGAAATCCTCGTCAGAAAAATCATCGTCCTCGCTGCCGTCGAAATCATCAGCTTCCTTGTTTTTCTTTGCTGGACCGGAGGGAGCACGAGGGCTAGCAGTCACCTGAACCACCGGTGAAATTTTGAGCCCAAGAACCTCGTCGAGGTCGGCGCTGTGATTCAATCCAGACCTCCAGGCAGTTCGAACAACGCGATCCCTGCAATCCTCCCGAGTTGAGAGAACTTCGTCATGCGATTTCCCCGCGAGAAAGGGCGCGATCCGATTCACGGTGGGACGAAGGCCCGTCCTGTTGCGGAGAAGTAGTTGCTGGATGGATCCCTTGCATCTGTTCATCGCCACCATCGCTTTCGACGCCATTTCCAGCTGCGTCTAGGGTTTATCTGTTCACGCCGGCACGCCCCACTTGCACGCGCTCGACGGCTACAGCCGAGGATGTGTGGGATATATATTAGGGTTACCGAGGGTGTCCTTCCGGTGCTTCTGGAATTCGATGATCATCTTGATCCAAACCGTCCATGCTGATGATTAATCCGGCACATCATTAAAACGGGGGGTAGATTGCGTAATATTCATTATATGATAATATACTGTTTAATATTAATAATATTTATTTTGATATCAATCACTTAAAAAAATGGTTTTGAAATTTATTTAGTTTTTAATAATTTAAAAAACAATTTTAATTTATCCTATAAAGCATACCTTGGGTTTCCACTATGATCATAATAATGACTTGTGTTGTATTATATTATGATTTTAAAAATAATATAAAAATTTTAATTTTGTTTTAGAATGCCTTAAAGAGTCAATGAGCCATTTTTTAACTGTTTTTTTAACTCCATGTAAAAAAAATTATATGTTGGTTGGGAATTTTACTAACGAACGTATATATCATAGCAAATTTATCTATAAGCAATAAGTTTTAAAACAAGGCGTGTTCAATTTTTAAAAGGTTTGGGTTTAATGGTGTTTTCGATCATACACATTAAACTTTAAAAAGATTTATTTCAAACGCGGTTTTTATAATAAAATAATTTGCAACCATCAACTATATTTTTAAAATTAAAATGAATAATGTTTGAATATTTCTCCAACTAAAACATAGAAAAATCTATTTAAGAATGCAATATTAATGGTAAGAACAATCTTCAAATGTTAACTTTATTGTTAAAGCTAAATAGAATATTCTTTTGGTATTTCTTTTTATAGACCACCTTTTTATTATTGATTTTATTTAATATATTACATCATGACTTAAATCCAACCATGAAAATATATTTTGATATTTAAAAAGATTAATAATTGGATTTAATTAAATTTGATACATTAGATAATCAAAGGAAAATAACATAAACAAAGAAACATCGTTATTATAATTAGTTTTCTAAATTATTATGTGTCATTATCAAAGCATTTCAGAGTGCAATATGAGCATATTTGTCCTATATTTTTCTTTTTGATTAAGTAATTAATGAAATTGACCATTTCCATCTATCATTATCTCAACCATTGGAGTTGTACTTTCATCACATCTATATTTTTCGCATTGAAATCATGTCCATCGTCAATTATCATATTGTGCATGATAATGCATGCAATCATTATATCATGTAATACATGTTTATCAAAAAACAAGTGGGTGCTATAATAACCGAAAAGTGTGACCATAGAACTTCAAACACATGTTTCACATCTTTCTTACATGCAACTTGTATCATTGCAAAAGTCTCTCTTTCAAACTGTCTGTCTCAGGAATGGTTTATGCAACAGTGGATCACTTTGGATATAAACAATCAAGTAACTATTACCTCATATCATATTATTTTCATTGAATAACATAATAAATTGGGTGTGTAGTATTTTGAGTGACATTAAAAATAAAATGAGATTAGTCAAACACATTAATGTCATTATTGGTTCATGGCATATCAAAATATGCATGTCATATACAAAGTGCATAATTAGACAATTCTTTAAGAATAAAAGATGACAATCCAGAATGTATTGCATATTGTTTGACTCATGTTGTACGGAAGTTTTTCTACATCCAATGCATACAATCTAAACTTTCTAGATGTCATTATCAACATCTGACAAATTAAGTGATATTTTTAATAAAAATGGATCTCTTAGAGAGCATTTCCCTCGAGAAAGCGCCTCCTGACAAGGCAACCACTAACCCTAGCATGTCGACCACTCTTGTCAGTGCCCCCCCCCCCCACTTGGAATTGGATTCCCTCAAAATTTTGTTGATTTTTTTAAAGATGGCCCAAAAAAGTACTATCAATCATCCTCAACAAAGTCCCATGAGAGCTTAGATTGCTACAAAAGAACAATTGAGATATAAAGGTATGAACACAATTGATTTTGATGAAGATGTGGTACACTCTCTGTGATGTCCAGGACCCAGCTACCACTTAACTCGTACCGAGCCCGATTGGCCACATGACCCTTGGTGCGTCTCTCCATAAGCCATAGGCTACCGACTAGCAATGGGGGTGTGATGGTAAAACCACAAGGAGACTATACCCCCATATTAGAGTAACACAACAAATACAACAAAAGTAAACAACAACAGAAGCATACTCAAACAGACTGATACAATAAACAGTGGAAGACTGAATAATATAACAAAAGTCTCATAGGCAATGTCCGATACAACATGTATGCATGGCATGCCAGTACAAAAGGAAAACAGGAAACATGCAACATGAATGCTAATCAAAAAGTAAAAAAGTGAACAAAAGCCAAAAGTTGTTCCATAACATCTCGAGCCTAAGCTCGATCCTCTGCTCTTAATCTCCATCTATGCAAATAGAATCAACATGAAGAGTGGTGTTTGCCTCTATCCATACCTGCAGGCAAACAGTCTTCTCAGGGGCCGAAGGCGGCCTAAGTAGGGTGTGAGATAAACATCTTAGCAGGCCACCACCAACGGTGTCTACGTGTAAACCGAGTAGGTGCTCGTATGTAAACAACACACAATAAGATAGATAAGTAAAGCAATGCAGAATAAATAAACAATCTCCCGCTCAGGTTCCCAAAGGACACTCGGCGGGTCTACCTGGTTTAGCTCACAGCTGGTATGTCTGATCATGTCACTAGGTATATATATATATATATATATATTATATGTTGGGAAAGATCAGGACGTAACTCTCAAACATCCTATTCGAGGGAAGCTCTCACGGTCTAACCCCTGGTCCAACCCCAAGAGCTCTCACGGTCTCTTGACATTACACAAGGGAGCTCTCACAATCTTCCCTACCCCAAAGCTCCCACAATCCTTGGGTCCTCGAAAGAATCTCTCACAGACTTCCCATTAGGGCTCCCACGGTCCCTTAGCTCTAGGTCCATAAGGCATAACATTTATAATACGCAGGGCATGAGGCACAGAACTCTCATGCCCTCATCAAGTCCAAAACCATGTAAAGGGAACATTCATTATCACAAGTAGAATACGTAATGCATAACATCTTAAGCATTTACATTTAAAGCTTAAAACAAGGCTTGGTCACATATTCATTCAATTCATTTCAAGGGAAAGCTTTCACTACATGTGAACCAATCTAGACAAGGCATTGCATTCACAATGCCTCTCGTGACAAATTCAATTATAAAGGCATATCAAAATAGTCCCATACCCATTTCTAAAATTCCCAACCTAAGAGGTCCAAACACCCATAGGGTGCCTTGTGTTCAACAAAATACACGCGAGACAAGGGTAAATTCAATTTAAACTCAAATCAGGTGATATAAACAGGATTTGGTCATATTAGGAAATTGGTCTAAAATGGCCAATTTGGTCGGCACACCCCTTGGGTGCCCATATAGTGCATGGGTGATATCAAAACCCCTAAACATGATTCAATTAAACTATGTCATCACACTAGGGTCAATTAGACATAAAGGAATCAACACAACAAAGGAGATCGGCAAAGGATGGCCCACGACATGACAAAATAAATACAAAACAACCAAAACTCAAATGGAAAACTACGTGACCACCTACCTTAGGTTCGTAGATGAAGTCTCGCTTGATATCGACCTCAGATTCTAAGCAGGTTGGAAGAGATATGAGTTTTAGTCCAATGCCCTGAAAATAGGGCATATGATCCTAAAATCAAATAGCGCAATAGATGGCAAGACGAACAGGAACAAGAGTAGAGAGACTATGGAGCCTTACTGTAGGGGATCCAATGCCACCGAAGGATTAAAGATCAAACACTGGATGGAGGAGTTATCAAAGATCCAATCTTGGAGGAGGGTTTGAGCTCAAGGAGGAGGAAGAAGGAGGTTATATCTGCTGGAAGTAAGGAAAATAGAAAAGGAACATAAGTTAAAGAGGGAGGGGAAAATGGTAATTTTCCCTAAAACACACTACGCATGGTTTATAAACCATGCATGAAGGTTTTGTCCCTAACTGCAGCAGGCCTACACGGTCATGCACCTGGTCCTCACAGTTGTAGACAAATTTTGCGGACTTACATGTGCTCATGTTTGCAGCTGTACAGTTTATCTAAACCGTGTGGCCTAGGTCACAAGGTTTCCACTAACCGTGTGACCCAACCTGTGTCCCCATTTTCTAGACCTCCGAGCTCCGAACCTGCCCTGTATGCTCCTCAGGCATTCCTTAGGCCATAGCACACCTTTACCAAGTTTAAGGGAAAGATTCAAAATGAAAACCAATGATCCGTACCTTGGTCAAAATTTAGGTTGTTACAACCTCCCCTCCTTATGACAACTCATCCCTGAGTTGGCCTTCTGAGGGTTCTGTGGTACTATCAACAAAGAGTTCCGACCACTGAGATCATACATCAGCTTCTCGTTCCCAAGTCTCATCTTGTACTCAGCCGTGCTACCATAACACATGTACAAGAGGAAAAAAACTGCCTCAAAGTGTCTTCACACCCTGATGAAAAATACACACTAAATACTCCTTAAAGGAATCATCCATATTCGGCTCAACCTCATTAGGTCAAAATACATGAGATGAGTTTGGATAATATCGATGAAGTTAAGATACATGAAAGACATCATGCATCGACCAGTATCTCTGAGGAAGTTCCAACTGGTAAGCCACTGATCTGATCCATTTCACAACCTCAAAGGGTCCAATGAACCTCAGTGATAGCTTACCCTGTTTCTGAATACTTCTATGTCCCAACCTGGGTGAGACTTTCAAGAAAACCCAGTCTCTAACCTCAAAATCAAGAGGTCGTCGACGTTTGTTGGCATAAGACTATTGTCTAGACTGAGCTGTCAACATGCACTTCCTGATTATCTAGAATTTCTTTGAAGTCTCCTGAACAAGAGGAGGCCCAAGTACAGCTTCTTCCCCTGCCTCTAACTAGCACAAAGGCAAGCAACAAGGCCTACCATAAAAGTCTTCATAGGGAGCCATCTCAATGGTATCCTGGAAGCTTCTCTTATAAGAAAACTCAATGAGGGGAATGCGTTTCTATCAAGAAACCCCAAAGTTGAGAATGCACACACATAGAATATCCTCTTGAACCTGTATTGTACACTTCATATGTCCATTGGTCTATGGGTGATAGGCCATACTCAAAAGTACATGCGTACCCAAGGCCTTCTATAACCCCTGCCAGAACTGTGACGTGAAACGAGAATCTCTATCAAAAATGATATAATGATGTTCTCCATGAAGGAGTACCACCTCCTTGACATACAATATTCCTAGCTCATCTACTAAGAAGTTATCTTGCATAGGTAAGAAGTGCGAGACCTTCGTCAGACGATCAATGACAACCCACACTGTGTCGTTTCCACAAGGTGATCTGGGTAAATAGTCTCAAAGTCCATCGAAACATTATCCCATTTCCACTTAGGAATGGACAATGGCTGAAGGATGCCTACTGGATGCTGATGTTCTAACTTCACCTACTGATATGTGGAACATCACGTGATGAAACCGACTCTCTCATGCTTCATGCTAGGCCACCAATATTGACATTTTAGATATCGATACATTTTGGTGACACCGGGGTGAACTTCCCATGTTGAGGCATGTAAACCCCTCATCATCTCCTCTCTGATGTCTGCTGGGACTCATACACACCTATAGAGAAAAAGCATATCATCCCCATCGACTGCCCAACCAAAAAAGGTATCATCATCTGAAACACTTTCCCATAGGACAAGGTCTTCGGGATCAGATATTTGTATCAAACTTACTCATTCCAGAAGATTGGATTTCACTGCTAAGGTTGAGAGAATAGACTGAAAGTGTCCCTCTTGAACCTCAACGCGAATCTCTATGAATAGGGTCATAATCTTCCATTCATCACTGGATTCCTAAACTACCTGAGTTTGAGACTTCCGACTCAGAGAATCAGTTATAGAATTCCCTTTCCCTAGAGTGTAGGCAAGTTTGAAATCAAAAGATTATAGGCACTTGAACCACCTAAGCCGCCTGAGATTCAGATCTCACTGGGTGAAGATGTATTTGAGGCTTTTGTGGTATGTGAACACAAATTTTTTTTCTCCCAATAGATAGTGTCTCCAACAATGTAAGGCATGAACAATAGCAGTGAGCTCGAGGTCGTGCATCGAGTAATTTCACTCGTGAGGCCTCAACTAACAAGAACCATACACAATGAATCACTCATCCTGCATCAAAACAGCTCCAATACCAACACTTGATGCATCACAATAGACTGCATAAGCCCTTCTTGGATCTGATAATATCAATATCGGTGATAAAGTAAGTCCTCCCTTCAAATCTTGAAAGGTTTCTTCACAAGATTCTGACCATTTGAATTTTACACCCTTCTTTGTCAAGCCCATAAGCGGTACTACAAGGCATGATAAATCCTGAATGAAATGTCTCTAATATATGGAAATCCCTAAGAAACTAAGAATATAAAATAAATTCTTGGGATACTCCCATGAAACCACAAATCTCACTTTCTATGGGTCAATAGAAACTCCTGACTCTAAGATGATATGACCCAGGAAGTGGAATTTTTCAATCCAGAAGTGGCATTTATTGAGCTTATCATAGAGCTAATGCTCTCTCAAGCATATTGTAGACGATATCAATATGGGTTTCATGGTCGTGTCTAGAGCACGAATACACTAAGATATCGTCAATGAATACCACCATAAATGAATCTAGATATGGGTGGAAAACATGATTCATAAGATCCATGAAGAAAGTAGGTGTATTTGTGAGTCCAAACGACATAAACAACTACTCGTAGAGACCATACCTTCTCCTGAAAGTTGTGCGAGGTACATATGAAGTCCTGACATGCACCTGATGATAAACTGACCTCATATCTATATTTGAAAAAACCTTCACTCCTCAAAGATGATAAAATAGGTCATCTATTCTAGGCAAAGTATATTGGTTATTAATAGTCATCTAATTCAACCGACGATAATCCACACAAAGCCTAAGGGTACCGTATGCCTTCTTAGCAAAGAAGATAGATGAACCCCAGGGAGAAGTACTTGGGTGTATAAATCCTTTCTCCCTCAGATCCTCTAACTGATTGTTGAGTGTCAAAATATCTTTAGGTTCTATCCTATAATGAGGAATGTTCATAGGTTCTACTCTTAGAACAAGATCAATAGTGAACTCTACCTCTCGAATAGGAGGTAGACTAGAAAAAACATTAGGGAAAACTTCCCTAAAACGATCCACCATAGGAGGAAAGAAAACAGGTTGTAACCCTTGATCATCAAGGTAAAGACTTAAAACCTATGATGTAACACTACCCAGCCTCTGCTACACGGGTCCTTCCCGTGTCACATTGACATCCCATTCTCCCTTATGCACCTGGATAACACCCTTTGGTGATGTGAACATCACCCTCCAATGATAGCAGTCAGTACAGAATCTATAGGAAACTAACTAGTATATCCCAATAATTACATCAAAACCTATCATATTGAGAATGTACAGGTTCCATTCGAAAAGGTAACCACCAACCTTAAGAGGAAAACTCTGAAAATAACAAATGCCCTTTGAATGGATACCTAAGGGTGTGTCCAACATCATGACTCCATGATAAAACTCGATGTCATGGACCAAACTCTCGGTGATTTCCTCATATATAAATGAGTGATACATGCCTATATCAAACAAAGTAGACACTAAAGTGGAGGCTACTAGAATGGTACCTCATACAGTAGATGGTTTGGCACTCTGCTCTTGTGGCATAGGTTGAACTGCATGTAACTGGCCTGTACCGCAGCCCTGAGTCACTGCCTGACTGACCTGAGTAGGCATTCTCTACTGGCGCTGAGAATCATAAGTCTAGTTGCCTCTACCTTGATCACCACCTTTTCTTGAATGACCGGTGGTATTCTAGCTACCTATTTGTAGTGATCCTTTTGACCCTTCTCCTGATCGAGGAGTAGGTGTAGATCCTTGCTCGCTAGGCACTGGAGGGAAGGTCCTGCAAAAATGTTGTATGTGACCCATCCTACCATAGCCTCTATATTCCACTAAATCCCATGGACACTACACTTTCAAGTTCCCTATTTTACCACACCAATGATAGACCAGATAAATACGAGCAGTAAGAGCCTAATTGTAGCCTCCCCCGCAAGAAAACTCAAAATGCCTCAATTTCCCAAAGGAATATCCACTGGAAGCCTTTAGTGATGAACCTACCTAGCTCACACCACCCACCAAACTTATATTTTTCTATGTAATTAGGTTCTAGTTAACGATTTCTGAAATATCAGTCAACCTGAACACATTAACTTGTGATCGGATGGCATAACACAACCCATCCTCAAATTGCCTAGCAGCCATCAGATCATCAACAACTAGAGAAGGAGAAAAAAACTACAACTCAGTGAAATAGGATGAGTAATACATAACTAACATTTCCCCCTTTTTTAGATTCATGAACTCTCTAGCTCTATCATCCCTCAAAGTCTGGGGAAAGAAGTTGTCATAAAATATAGTCTGGAAGTCGGCCCAAACCATAACCCTTTGCTGGCCTGTCTGGGTGATGACATCCCACCACCTCTTGGCTGAGTTTCATAGCACATATATATCTATCTTAACCCTCCTATTTATAGTTTTCTCTAGGTGATCAAAGATAGATAAGATCACCTCGATCCATGACTCTATAACAAGTGGTCCTCCATCCCTTGAGAAAGTAGGAGGATATTATTGCTGAAACTCACGAGTCAACTATACCATGATCAGGGAAGGTCACACTCCACCTTTAATATTCTTCATCACACATCATAATCCCTCTCAAAAATGGGTGTCATATCCCAAATTAGGTATGGGAGGAGGATCCACAGGTGGCTCAACTGGAAGTACAACTAGAGGATCAAGGCCCATTATTTTAGAAATATAATCATCATCACCTTCAGGGCATGTGGTTCGAGGAATTCATGGTGGAATAAAAATAAAATACCAAATTAAAATCTCATAATAGAATAAGAAATTTAAACAATTGTATTCATGAAGCTATTTTAGGTACTAAATCCTTCCTATGAAAAAACACGTCTCTCTGCTTGCTTCAAAAGCCAAGCCTAGACAATAGAACAGGATATATCGGGCCATAAGGAAGAATAAACAACCACTACCCACTACCAAGGCTGGGTTGGGGTCAAGTTTCTATGTTAGGAATGCGCAAGATGGCTATTCTCAAGTTAAAAGTCATTTCCTAGTTGAAAGTACGCTCATTGGAACATTTAAGGCATTCAAATTGGCTTAACCCAATGATATGTCATTTTCCAGCCCATAAGGGCCCATACAACTTACAAACCAAAATATGACACACACTTGGATGTCATTTTCATTTAAATTTCACTTATCCATGTGATTATACCATTTTTCAAATGGTTGAGCTAGCTGAAATTCCATTTTACAATCCATAAGGGCCCATACACCTTATGAGTCAGAAAGTGGCACCCACTAAACTCACACCATAGATCGATCCAAATCCTGTAATAAATTCTAGAAAAATTATATATATATATATATATACATATATATAACAAGACAAAACGATATGAAACATGCACTACTTACTGAAATTTTTAAACATGACATGGAAAAATGTAATGCCTATTCATATTGTGCCTATCATGATGTATGTTCTAATACACATCCCTCATTTCATTGGGTCAAGACATGAAATCATAATTTCAATATTATCAATATCAATAACATCACAAGTCATGTAAAACACCCAATGGTGAAATGATATCAATAGTAAAAATAGAATCAATAACAATAACAATTCAAGAAACTTGGCCCTTACCCCATACATGGGTTCACGACGCCCAAGCATGACTTGTGACCAAGTTCCAAGTGTTCCCAATATCCAATATATTGTCACCAAATAGTAAAGTAATAAAGGAACCTCCTTTGATACCACTTTGTGATGTCCCAAACCTAGCTTCCACTTAACCAGTGCCCCGAGCCCAGTTGGCCACATGACCCCTGACATGTTTCCCCACAAGCCAGGGGCTACCGACTAGAAGTGGGGGTGTGATGGTAAAACCATGGGAAGACTATACCCCCATGTCAGAGTAACACAACATATACAAAAAAATTAAATAGTAGCCGAAGCATACTCAAAAAAACTGCTACAATAAACAATGAAAGACTGAAATATTGAATAATATAACAAAATCCTCATAGGCAGTGTCTGATACAACATGTATGCATGACATGCTAGTACAAAAGGAAAACCAAAAATAGGAAACATGAATTCTAATAAAAAAGTACAAAAATGAAAAAAAATCCAAAAGTTGTTCCATATCATCTTGATCATAAGACTGATCCTCTACTCCTAATCTCTATCTATGTAAATAGAATCAACAGCATGAAGAGCGGTGTTTGCCTCTATCCATACCTATAGGAAAACAGTCTTATCGGGTGCCGAAGGCGGCCCGAGTAGGGTGTAAGATAAACATCTTAATAGGCCAACACCAATGGTGTATATGTGTAAACTGAGTAGGTTCTCATATGTAAACAGTACACAATAAGACAAATAAGTAAAGAAATGCAAAATAAATAAACAATCTCCCACTCAGGTACCTAAAGGACACCTGACGGGTCTACCTGATTCAGCTCACAACTGGTATGTCTAATCATGTCACTTGGTTTATATATATATATATATTATATGTTGGGAAATATTGGGACATAACTCTCAATCATCCTATTCCAGGGAATCTCTCATGGTCTAACCCCTGACCCAACCCCAAGAGCTCTCACGATCTCTTGACATTACACAAGGGAGCTCTCACAATCTTCCCTACCCCAAGGCTCCCACAATCCTTGGGTCCTCAAAATAATCTCACACAGTCTTCCCATTAGGGCTCTTATGGTCCCTTAGCTCCAAGACCATAAGGCATAACATTTATAATACGCAGAGCATGAGGCATGCACCTCTCATGCCCTCATCAAGTCCAAAACCATGTAATGGGAACATTTATTATCACAAGTAGAATAATTAAGGCATAACATCTTAAGCATCTACATTTAAATCTTAAACGAGGCTTGGTCACATATTCATTCAATTCATTTCAAGGGAAATCATTCATTATATGTGAACCAATCTAGACAAGGCATTACATTCACATTGCCTCTCATGACGAATTCAATTATAAAGGCATATCAAAATAGTCCTATACCCATTTTGGAAATTCAAAGCCTAAGAGGTCCAAACACACATAGGATTCCTTGGGTTTAACAAAATACATGTGAGACAAGGGTAAATTCAATTTAAACTCAAGCTGGGAGATATAAACAGGATTCGATCTTATTAGGAAATTGGCCTAAAATGGCCAATTTGGTCGGCACACCCCTTGGGTGTCCATATAGTGAATGGGTGACATCAAAAACCCTAAACATGATTCAATTAACCAATGTTATCATTCTAGGGTCAATTAGACATGAATGAATCAACAAAAAAAAGTATCTTGACAAATTTTGTCCCACAACACAATGGAATAAATACAAAACAACCAAAAATCAAATGGAAAACTACATGACCACCTACCTTAGGGCCGTAGATAAAGACTCACTTGATATCGACCTCATATTTGAAGTAGGTTGGAAGTGATATGAGTTTTAGTCCAATGCCCTAAAAATAGGGAATATGATCCTAAAACCAAATAGCGCAATATATGGAAAGAAGAACATGAATAGGAGTAGAGAGACCATGTAGCCTTACTATAGGGGATCCAATGCCACCAACAGACTAAAGATTGGACACTGGATGGAGGATTTATCAAAGATCCAAGCATGGAGGAGGGTTTGAGATCAAATAGGAGGAAGAGGAGGTTCTTTCCACTGGAGGTAAGGAAAATAGAAAAAGAACTTAAGTTAAAGAGGGAGAGGCAAAATGGTAATTTTGATTCAAAACAAACTGCACACGGTTTACAAACTGTGTGAAAACCATGCGTAAAGGATCTACCCTTAACTACAGTATGCTCGAATGGTTGTGTGCCTGGTCCACATGGTTACAGACAAACCATACAGACTTGCTAGTGCCCTTATCTGCAGTTGCACGGTTTATGTAAACCATGCGGCTTGGGTCGCATGGTTTACAATAACCGTGCGACCCAGTCTCCAGCCCCCTTTTTTGGACCTCTGGGCTCTGAACCATCACCAGATGCTCCTTGGACCTTCATTAGGCCATATCACACGTTTACCAAGTTTAAGAGAATGATTAAAAATGAAAACCAATGATTCATACCTTGGTCAAAAGTTGGGTTATTATACTCTCTTGCTTCACACAACATATTCTCCCTTTTTGGTAAGTTCTTCATAGATCGATTGAATCTCACAGTGATAATAAAACAACCCTTGAATTCAATGGATTTATTAATTTCACTATGGGTTTAATAAACCCTAATGGAATTCTTATTAATTTCATTTCTAAAGATAAATATTATTATTATTATATTTTATTGGGATCAGTGCTGCATTTGTTGTCATTAAGACAATCAATATGTGTTGGTGAAGTGGAGATTCTTGGAGAATTGTTATGAATTCACTTTATGACATTGGATTTCATTATTAGACAATTTCCATGTTAATGAGATGATTGTTAAGTTGTTCTTAAATATCAAAAACATCTGTCAAGGATGACACATTTGTTGCAGCATGTTGAAGAAGACTGAAGGCCATGAAAAATAATATTTTCATGAGGTTTATTTGAAGGTAATATTGAGAAGTGGTTTGATGGTGAGAATGTATTGAGATTATATTATATGCATAGAATACAATTAAAGTATTTTTTATGGTAGTTTAATAAAAAATATGGTCAACCATTAAAATCCACATGGGCCAACTCAATCCCACACATGTGGTAGGAGGACCTCAACTACATGGGAGAGTCAGTCCATGAAACCCACATGATGGAAGGTGAGTGGGATCATGTTAAGGCCCATATGAGAAAGCACCTAGGTTGATCTAGGATTCCATTTGGCCAATGCATGTGCGACACGACCCATGGGGGGAGTGCATGTGTTTCAGGTGCTGATCCCCTACTGCTAGCTCGAAGCAGTGATGAAAGTGTTTATTATAAAAGGAAGTGCTCACACTAGGCGTCGAGCGATGTGAGACAAACAGAATTCATGCTACTATTCCCCTGATTTAAAAGTTATAAACATAATCATCTCTATTGGATGTGTTTAATCTAGGTCGTTTGATCGCTTCGATCAATCTTCTTCAATCTCCCGATGCTTGGAGGCAACTATTTGCGAGAAAAGATGGTTGTACCTCCATTCATCGAGCATGGGTTTTCCATGATTGTTCTATGATTGAGATACCAAATTGAAGAACCTCTATGCATGAAATATTCATCTTTCATGCATGAAATAATTGAAGTAAATGATACCATCGAGGATGATATGGATTTTTAGAAGACAGTTCATGTGTCCTTATTCATACATGAGTTCAATATTTAAATCATGAGGAGAACCATATGATTATTATCACATACACCTGAGGAGAAATCAAATAAAAAGAGGATCCATGATTAGAAACGTAATTTTACTTGAGAAATCCCAAACAACTAGGGTGACATAAAATATGAATCAACACGATATATTTTGCAGATTCCTCGATGTAGCAGAAAATGCAGATCAAAGATGGTGACATCTCTCCTATAAATATCAAGGACCTGAGGTTCAAGTTTGTTGTTGTGATATTTGAGAGGCTCTCATTTCCAAATAAACAGAGCATCATGAATCATTTGGTTCATGAAGAATATTTCTGTGAAGCTTTTATCTTGTGTGAAGAAGAAGAAAACATGTGATCATTTAACTTGTGAAAAGCACACTCAATTTGCATCATGAAGAACTTGTTTCATGAATCAAACAAGATATTGTGGTACCCTTACGTATATTACTCCTAGTTTACATGAATCTTGAGTCATGATATACTAGCATGAAGGTACTTCTTGAGAATGACACATACATTCTTTCATAGAAGAAGTGACCCACACCCATACGAGTTTGCACAAAGGAGTTGGTGAATGCATGCATGCATACATGAATAGAGTGATCCATTGTGAGACATAAATAAAGAATTAAATAATGAAGGCAGTGTAGTGTAACTTCTAAAAAGAGGCAGGGTGATGTTGAATGAATTCATTAAGAATGTGAATGAACATGCACATTATTTAAGGTTTCAGGTGCAATAGAAGCGCTAGTGGTGGACGATATATTTAAAATTTATTTTAAATAAAATGTCCTAGAACCCTAAGAGAGGATATTTCACATTAAATTTATAAATAATTTATTTAGATCTAGAAGAAATTATTACCTCATATTAGGATCCTTTCTTTATTGATTATGTTGATCTTATGAAAACCCTATTCAGATTACCTTTGTTACGTTTGGAGGATTCAAGTGTAGAATATCTCTAGCGGTGATCCACGTGTGCTCTTTTGATCTTCGAGCAATGCCAATTGATTTCTATGTGATAGCGTGATGAATCAATTGTCCTGATTTGTTCATATTGATCACTTCAAGATCCTTTGGGCTTGAAGGAGTTCTTCTAATTCTTGAGATGAAAATAGGAGGAGTTTGAGAGAGAGATAAGTCTATTGTTTGCAACAATTATCTATTCTCAATTTTCGTCTTACACTGCATAATAGACATAAACATCTATTTATAGAGCTAGGGTTTAAATTAAAATATTATTTAATTTCATGTTGACCCTTAAATAATATATTAATATTTATTAAAACTTGTGAAAATAATAATAATAATAATAATTTATGGAGTGTTCACTAACTTGAGCAATAACAAATATTATTTAACTGAATTGTAAATTAATATTTGTTATCAGACGCAGTCATAGTTTGTTCGAATTCCTCAAAATTCATTAAATACCTGAATAAATATTAATAAAATATTTCATTTATTAATAAATATTTATGATCAATAAAACATAAATAAAATTATTCCTCAGTCTTGAGAATAATATTTATTCCATTAATTAAATTCAAATAGATTTTAATTAAGATCAATGAAAACATTTAGTGTGTGACCCTCTAGGATCCTTTCTCATTTTCATTAGGTGGGATAACCTAAAGTCCAATATTACTACCTAAAAATAGGTCAAGATATCCAAGAAAAAGAACTTAATGTTGAAACAATGACAACCACATACGAACAATCACTACATAATGTAATCCCTTTATCACAATATCTCATCAAGCATGTTATATATACGTGTCACCAACCTATATGATTGATATGTTTTTTTGTCTATATAAAATAAACACATCATTACACCATGACCATGAAATTTAACGAGACAATTAAATTCCAATCAAAAGGATAAGATATCAACTTCCATAAAGATGTTATGGACAAATCCTTCCTCAACTTATCTATTAATAACATGTCATTCATGATGCACCCAATGTACCCTACTTTCTACCAACATATTTTGGGATGGTTTTGGTTAGTAAATCTAATTATGCGAGTCATGAAATGATTAAATGATAATTTTAAAGTTTAAGGACCATTACACACACTCACGGATAGTAATATTTGATGACACCAAAACATTAATAGTTCTTGTTCGAGGGTTTGTTCTCATAATCTCCCATCTTGGAGATTACTAAGTGAAAAATTCATAAGAAAAATCCTCACCAGATTATGATTACTCACACTAGATAGTCACATTCTATGTGTCCCATCATAGAACATTATCTAACCATTGGACTATATTTAAGAATATCATCATGGCATTTCAAGGTTCTCATCATAGCGGGGAACTGCTATGACCTTATTAATGCGACAAATACTCTGAAATAATATTACATTAAAGTCATGTAGAATAATGAAAAATATGTAATAATATATTTTATTAATATTAAAATCATTTAATATACATGTAATAAAAGTATAAATAGTTGGTCCCATGACACCAACTCCAACAAACTCCCACTTATACTAAATCCAGCTACCTATGACTTACAGTATGTTAGACCTCACATGATAATAATGTTTCTAACGAGTAAATGATTTAGTTAAGGGGTCAACCAAATTGTTTTCCTTGGAAATAATTCTCACTTAAACCTCACCTCTTTGAGAAAAATCCCCCAATAGATGATACTTCCTAAGTATATGCTTCGTCTGTTGATGTGACCTTGGATCCTTGGTAAGGACCACCAGTGCAGTATTATCACAATAAAGTGTGATAAGATATTTATTTCTAGGAACCAAATCAAGAGTTTGGATGAAGTTCTATATCTATAATTCTTATTTAGCTATATTAGAAGCTAAAATATACTCATAATCTGCTATATAATATGCAACCACAACCTTCTTTGAGCTCTTCCAGTTTACAACACCTCCATTCAAGGTGAATATGTATCCCGTTTTCAATTTCATATTGTCTTGATATGTTTGGAAACTATCATCTGAATATCCTCTGATGACTAGTTCCAAATATCCTCTATAGACCAGGAACATATCATTAGTATGCCTTAGGTACTTAAGTATAGTCTTTATAGTCATCCAATGATGATCACCTAGGTCTTCTTGATATCTGCCTACCGCACTTAATGCATAAGCGGCATCTAGCCTAGTACATAGCATATCAAGCATGACCAACCCAATCACTGATGCATATGGAATCATTACCATTATTTGTACTTCCTCATGTGTTTTAGGACACATTTTCTTAGAAAGATGAATGTCATATGACACTGGAAACAATACCCTCTTGGATTGTTCCATATTGAACCTCTTCAGTATCTTTTCAATATATTTACTTTGACTTAGGTCGAGAATCCTCTTGGATCTATCATGATGAATCTTAATCCCAAGAATATATATTGTCTTGCCTAATTCCTTTATAGAGTATCATTTATTCAATCATGCCTTAATTGACTATAATACTGGTATCTCACTTCAAATAAGTAATATTTCATCAACATATACTATTAAGAAAACAACAACACTCCCACTAAACCGCTTATAGAAACAAGGATTAAATTAATTCTTTATGAAAAAAATTCTGTCATGTCTTCATCAAATTAAACGTTCCATGACCTTGATTCTTACTTTAATCTATAAATGGATTTTTGAAATTTACACATCTTGTTGGAATCCTTTGGAGCCACAAACGCTTTGGGTTGTGTCTTATAGACATCTTCCTGAAGGTTCCCATTAATGAAGGATGTTTTTATATCCATTTTACAAATCTCATAGACATAGAAGCCTATAATGGAAACCAAAATTTTTATGGATTTTAGTATTGTAACTGGTGAAAATTTTTCATCACAGTTAATGCCTTGATGTTTTTTAAACCCTTTTACAAGAATTTGTGTCGTATAGGAACTGAATTATACTTCCTTGTCCAGTTTCATCTTGAATACCCATTTATAACCAATGGGATTTACATCCACTATAATATCTACCAAAATATAGACTTGGTTTTAGCACATGGAATCCATTTCAGAATTCATGGATTCTTTTCACTTGACAACTTCTATGTTGTATACTACTTCCTTATAGATTATATGATCATTATTATTAACTAATAACGAGTCACCATCCTTGGTGACTAGAAAACCACATAATTCTAGTTCTCTAACCACTCTTGTACTTCTACATAGTACTTGTGTATCCTAAACAACTTCTTCCATAGGGATTTGTGGAATTCATTCTTATACCAACTCTTGTGTATCTTGATCCTGGACTTCATCAAAGTCTATATAACTCCCAACATATCTTTTATAGATGTTATACCTATCAAGTAATATGGAGTTTCTTTCCACCATTAACTTTTTTGTATAAGGGGTCATTTATGTAATATCCCCCTTTTTCCTTGGGGTATACTATAAAGGTACAATTTGTGCCTCGAGGTGAAAATTTATTAACTAAAGAGGCCTTAATAAATGCTTCAATACCACACACATGTAAATTTGACAACATGGTTTTCATTCCACTTCAAAGTTCATATGTAATACCATTTATCAATTTAGTTGGTACTTGGTTTAGTATGTGTACTACTGTTTGTAATGCATATCCCTAAAAGGATAATAGAAGACGTGCATGACTCATCATTGATCTCACCATGTTTAACAAGGCGAAGTTCCTAATTTCACTTAAACCATCACATTAAGGTGTATAAAGAGTATTGAGTTGAGATAGGATTCCAAACTCTAGTAAATAATAAATGAAGTCTTGATTAATATATTATCCACCATGGTTTGAGTATAGTTTATTAATATTCTTACCAAGCAGGTTATCATATTTTTTCTTATATTCCTTGAATTTATAAAAGGAATATGACTTATAACTCATTAAGTAGGCATATAAATATCTACCAAAATCAAAAGTAAAATTTATTAAGTATGAGTACCCACCCCTTGGTTCAACAGGAAATGGTCTAAACACATTGGTGTGAACTAATTCAAGAACCTATTTAGACCTTTCACCTTTCCCGCTAAATAGGGATTTATTCATTTTACCTTGTAAACATTCATGATATACACCAAGTGGTTTTAGTTCAAAAGAATCTAAATATTCATCTTGATTCAATTTATTCAAGCATTTTTTGTTTATATGACCTAGTCAGTGATGCCAAAATTGAGTGTGGTATGAGTCATGTGAAGTAGTTTTGTTATCGATTTCCATCATTTGGTTTGTTTAGTTTAACACATAAATACTATTATTTATGTCATGAACCGTCCCATAGGGTCTCGTTCCATGACTATCCCAAGCCAGCCTCCGATAGGCCAGGGGCTGGTGACTAGCACTGAGTAGTCATATCCCACAAATGGGAGACATTTGACTAAGTACCTATACACACACACACATATCCAAACCCAAAATGCTGAAATGTAAAAACACTAAGTAAAAAATCATGTATACCACTAAGATACCAACAAAAAAGTATGATAGTAGGAAAACTGGAAATTAAACAGAGCCAAAATACAAGCCCACCAAAAGTAAAGTCTGCCAAAGTGAAAACATAACTTCCTGAAATTCATCTATAGAAAACGCTACCTAAAGGGTAGGTGTAGAATAGCTATCTGAAGCCGTATGATCACACCTCATCCGTCTGATCACTCTAAGAACCACTTGGTCTTGGTCCACCTAGCACTCCTTCAAAGTGTCAATAATCTGCACAAGACACGACACGTGTAGGTAAAGCCCGTGTAGGGGTGAGTAAAACATTACTTATTAGGACACCTGAAACCACAAAGGTAATACCCCTAATAAATACACAAAGTACACCATAAAGGAAACAAAAAGATTACACCACAAAGAAAAAACATGAAGTATAGTTAATACGGTTAGCTCACATATGTATAAGTCTAAAGCACAAAGAGAAGGATTTCCAATTTTTGTTCACAAATATCCCAGTCTCTATGACACTTGAAGTGTCGATGGTACATGGAGCGTCGATGACACATGAAGCATCAATGGAACACAGAGCATCGGTGGTGCACAGAGCGTCGATGGTGCATGGATCATCGATGGCACACGGAGTGTCAATGGCATATAGATCATTGATGGAACATATATCATTGATGGTTCATGCAGCCCCCAAGTCACATAGTCACCAAGATCACATAGTCACAACCAACCGCCAAATTCTACTTGTAGCATGATTATTCTGAAATAACCTACTCCTCAAGCCATTAGTTCATATTCCAACTTCTACAAAAACTCAATTAGATTATCTAAAAAGGTTCATATCATCGTAAGGGTCCTGATGCCACAAACGGATCGTCAAACAAATGCATGGTTTGAAAGATATGACCAATTTAGTAAAAAGGGTTTGTTCTGGTCTGGGTCTGACCCGACCCAGTCTGGCTGAACCAACCCAACCCATCCCGGTTGGTCTAGGCCGGCCCGAACCAGACCGACCTGATGGGATGCCAGAGCTGCCCAGTTCTCCAGCCTGTCCTGCGTCACACGGGCCAGCCTTGCTCCACCGGATGCATCCCACCCTGGCTACATCCCTCCGATCCATACGGTCGCCCGACTATGTGGAAAACCAACTCCCATGGTCAATGCAGAACCAAAACGCATTTCATGTGGCCGTCTCACCTTCCCTGCCTATTCCTGTGGCCTCACTACCATCGTGAGATCCCACCGACATAGCCTCTGAGCCGCGTCCCATTGCAGCCACTGCAACCTCCTACTGCGGACCCTGGTCGCAACCCGTAGCCTCTAACACGACAGGCTATCCTCCAACATGGTCCCACCTAGACCGCGTCCAGCTGTTGCCACTGGCCACCCTACTAGTGGCCCATCCAGGTTGTTCTCCACCTATCCTAGCTGCCCCTATCGGGCTGTGCTGCGACCATCTCCAAATGCACCCACCAGTGGCCTTGACCTATCGTGCTTTGCCTATACCAGCCGGAGCTGCCACCTCCAGCCACTGCCTTGCACCTCTGTGGGATCAGATCCCCATATCAAATCGTAATTCACAAGGAATGAGGAATATTGGGGAAAAGAGGCAAAACACATGAACACCCAAATGGAAACATCTTGGCCTTATTCGTGTCAGCCTTAATCTATTCATATTAGAATGTTTGATGAAGAATAATCAAATGATAATCACCAAGATCTATCATCCCTTTAATCACCAAAAAGTTTATCCATCCCATAAGATCGATTAAACCATGGATAAAACTATTTGTGGGTTGGTCCAAGTTCTTCATTAAAACTAATAAGGGAAAAGAAATCACAAAGAGTTTAACACCCTACCTCGATGATTGGATTAGTCGTTGACGAAGAATGGAGGTCCGTGTTTTCGTTGATCCTTGATCCACCGATGTTCGTCGCCGGGAGAGAGATTTATTCTCCTTTCCATAGGGGAATTCCAAGGTTATGTAAATAAACTTGAATTACTCTAACATGGCTTATTAAAAAGGGAAACCATCACTGTGTCAACACGTAACATTCAATAAAATATTTTTATTAGATATTTTAATGACTTCTACATCCAAAATCTAACTTTCACCCTCAAACCATGTTGGTCAAGGTTAGGAATCACATAAGGTAAATTCACTATTCTGGATACAACGGTGCCCTCAAATTTCTGATCTGGGAACCCGTTTAGAAGTTATTCCTGTTTAAAGAAGAAACTACCCACACAATTTATTAAAAACTTAATATTTTTATATGAATAATTTCAGGAATATTTGGACTCAGAATCTCACTTAGTATCAACAACTGTTCTTTGAATTTTTTAGATTAATTTATAAAAATAAAACTGGAGAAAATACAAGTCATTACATTCTCCCCACATTTGGGATTTATGCCCCTAAAAGCCAAATTAAAAGGCTAATCAACAAAAAATGTGAGGGTACTGAGAATGAATCTAAGCCTCCTACTACCAATTTCTCTTATGGAGATTCCTGTGTTGCCACAAAATGCACACCAGAGGAATCGAACACCCACAAAGGATCCACTCCTGTCAATCCTCGATCTCCACCAGGTACTCCGCAAAAGATACCCCATCATCAATGTCCAGATCTCCCTAGTTGATAACATGTGATGGATCATGCACGTACCTCCTCAACTGCGACATGTAGAAGACATCATGAACTCAGTGAAACTGCGGGGGTAGAGTTAGGTGGTATGCAACCTCTCCAAATCTAATCAGAATCTGAAATGGACCGATGTATCTTAGAGATAACTTGTCGCCCTGGAAAAATATCTGCAATCCCAATCAAGGTGAGACCCAAAGGAACACATGGTATCCCTCCTAGAACTCCAAAGGCCTCCACCGCCTGTCAGTATATGACTTATGACGACTCTGTATAATCTTTATCCACTCCTGGATGACCTGAACCTTCTATGTAGTTGCCTACACCAACTCCGAGCCCATGAGTACTGACTCTCCTAGGTCTGTCTAGAAAAGTGGTGACCTACAGGGTTTCCCGTACAAGGCCTCGAATGGTTCCATACTGATGGTGGAGTGGTAGCTGTTTTTTTATGAGAAATCCACCAGAGGTAGGTGATCCTCCCAACTATGGCCAAAGTCTAGGATGAAAGCCCATAGTATGTCCTCAAGAACATGGATGGTCCTCTCCACCTGTCTATCCATATAGGGATGAAATGTTGTTCTCAAGAACAACTGAGTCCCAAATGCCTCATTCAATCCCTTCCACAACCGGGATGTAAAGAGAGAATCACAATCCTAGACTATCATCGATGGGTCTCCATGGAGTTGAACTATCCCCTCTATATAGAGACGTCACAAGCTCTCTATTAAGCTCTGCTCAGGGATCAGTAGGAAGTTGGATGACTTGGTGAGTCGGTCAACGATCACCCCAATTGTATCATGTCCCCTGGATGTGCATGGTAAACCCATCACGAAGTCCATCGATATTTCATCCCACTTCCACTCTAGCAACTCAAGTGGTTGGGTCAAGCCTGTTGGAACCTAGTGCTCAACCTTCACTTGCTGGCTAGTGAGGCATCAAGAAATGAACTCTACCACCACCTTCTTCCTCCCCAGCCACCAAAACTAACGTCGAAGGTCCTGATACATCTTTTTCACTCCTAGATGTACCGCAAAATGGGAAGTATGAAACTCCCTCAGGACCTCCTCCTACAACTTCACTAGTACTACTGTGTATCCTATGAAGAGAATTATGTGCTCCTCACCTTTAGAATATCCATCAGGGGAATGCCCTATGGATATCTGGTCATGTATAGTCTCACAGTCATTTCCATCGAGCTGTGCCTCCTTGACTCGCTATAAGAGTGGAGTGGTGACAACCATCGACTGGAGGTAAGATTCTCCATCTCCATCCACAAAGGATATCTGTAACATGGACAACTACTCTAACCCTCACTCAGAACCTTTAAGATAGATCTCCTACTGAGAGCATCCACCACTACGTTCTGCTTCCCAGGAGAACAAAAAATCTCAAAGTCATAGTCCTGGAGGTACTCTAGAAACCGTCTCAATATCATGTTTAGATTCTTCAAAGATAAGATATAATTAAGACTCTTGTGGTCAGAGTAGAAAGAAAACCACTCGCCCATCAGGTAGTGTCGCCACATCTTCAATGCAAAGACTACCACTGCTAGATCAAGATCATGGGTCACATAGTTCTTGTCATGCTACCTCAACTAGTGCGGACCATAGGCAATCACCACTTAACCCTATATTAGGACACAACCAAGCCCGATCCCTGATGCATTGCAGAACAATACATACTCAACACACTCCTATGGTAATCTTAAGATGGGAGAGCTTGTCAACCTCTACCTCAGCTCCTGAAAGCACTAATGACACTTCTCTCTCCATACGAAAGGCTTCTCTTTTTGTGTCAATTCCATCAAGGGTACTGCTACTCTGGAAAAGTAGGGTACAAACCTTTGATATTTCCCAGAAAAACCCAGGAAACTCCACACCTCGATAACACTCTTGGGTGGCTCCCAAGTAAGCACCACATCAATCATCACCAGATCTACTGAAACTCCAACCTATGAAATGATGCATCCCATAAAGTGGAACTCATGAATCTAGAATTAACACTTAGAGAGATTACCATAAATTTGGTGCTCTCGAAGTGTGTCTAGGACCATCCTCAAGTGTATCGTGTGCTTCTCCTCTAACACCAAGTACACCAGGATGTCATCAATGAAGACCATGACAAACTGGTCTAAGGTTAGAAGATCCTGTTCATGAGTCCCATGATCACTATTTGGGAATTCATCATGAAAAACGACATCATTAAGTACTCATAGTGGTCGTACCAACATCTAAAATCTGTTTTTGGGATGTCCTCATCCCATACTCAAAGCTGGTGATAGCCATATCTGAGGTCTATCTTCAAGAACCACCTCAATCCCTTCAGCTGATCGAAGAGGTCATCAATCCTTATTAGTGGATACTTATTCTTCATGGTCACCTGATTTCAGACACTATAATTCCACACATAACCTCAAGCTCCCATATGCATTATTATCAAACAAAACTGGGGATGCCTAGGGTGAAACACTGTGTCTTACAGAGCCTTTCCTCTACAATCCCTCCATCTATACCCTCAACTCACGAAGATTCACAGGAGCCATAATATATGCAGGTGTAGATATCAGTGTCTTCCTGGGATATAGATCAATTCATAAGTCTACCTCCCTGTGAGAAGGTAATCCTAGAACATCCTATAGAAATACTTCCTCGTACTCATCCACCACTTTAGGAAACTAAGGACTCATCTCATCCACTGCACTGAGGGTCATGCTAGCCAACTATTTTTTGATCTGATTCAACCTCCTATGTGCGAGTCCATCCTATGTTTCTTGGGTTTCCTTTTATTCAAAAAAGGAAAACCTGGTCCCATATCCATGGATACACCACACTCTACACCTAAAAAAATCAATCTGGGCATGAACTGCAGATAACTAGTTCTTATTGAGAATGACATCATAAGGCCTCAACGCTACCACCAAGAGATCCAAACCGAAAATCTCACCCCCTAGAGTAAGGGAACACTTTCAGCACTAGTGTGTGATCATAAAATCTCCCCATGTAGGAGTCTTTAAGCATAGGTATCGAGTCGACGGTTCCAATGGAATCTCCGAGTCTCGAACAAGGGCCATGGTGATAAAAGAGTGATTGGAACCTATGTATATTAAAACTATAGCTAGGGTGTAAAAGACACAGATCATACCTCTAATCATCTATGGATCACCATGGTCATAAGACTCCATTGCCTGAAGCTGGTCTTGTCCCTATCCACCAGCTCCCTGAGCCCGTGGTGGACCACCTGGGGGTGGGGGTGGTAGTACGTCGAACCTACACCCACCACCTGCTACTCTACCCATATCTATTACATGGTGTTCCCTCGACCATTTACTGATAATATACATGGAGAGTCGGGAAATATCAAGCCATGTGTCCCCGAATGCCACATGTGTAACACAACCTTTCTTTTGGCTGACTCACTCTGCCCTGGGAGCCTCACACCAATAACCCCATGTCCTGGGGTCATCCCCTAAAATGTTTGATCCCCTTGGATCCCTACGTTATCTATCTGCTACCTGCTACTGAAGATTTTACTACCTGACTCCTGGTGGTAGCTCCCACTATCGACGTCTGCTCCTTCAGAAATCTCTCCACGAGCAGAGCTCGCTCCAGTACCCCAGAATATGTAGGGATGCTAAGGTATACCATGGATTCCTAGACCTCCCAACGTAGCCCCTTCTCAAAGGTCTAGTCCCTAAAGAATGAGTCCCACACCATATATGTGGAGTAGTAAGAAAGATCCATAAATCTTGCCGAGTACTCCGCTACTGTCTGACTGCCCTGTTATAGATGTAGTAGCTCTTATATACACGTGAAGCGTAACTTCTCTAGAAATAACTCCGCCCTAAAGAGATTCTCAAAGTCTATCCAAGTGAGGGTCATCTCCTCATGCGTCTCTATAACTAAGCTCCACCATCTCCCCACTGATACCTGAAGAAGACTCGCGATTAGGGATGCTATCTTCCCGAGAGGCGTCCTCACTAGGTGAAAGACACACATAACCATCTCCATCCAATACTTAGCTTCCTAGGGGTATAGATCACCCTTGAACCTGGGAGTTCACTGCCTCTGGAACTCATACAATTCACTCATCCTACGTGCATCCTCTACCGGTAATGATGGTAGTAACTACTTCTCTCCGGGTGGTGGTATTACTAGTACACCACATGGGGGTGCTATAATCGGTACTGGTACCTATAATAACACCTTATCTCTAGGAAAATCATCCTCATGATCACGCATTGGAATCTTGGATGGCTGTTTGCGTGGAGGCATCCTAAAATAGATCAAGATGTACCACAATCAATAGAGTATACTTGGTGAGATGACACTAACTCAAGAAGGACATTATAACACACTCAATCCTATATGATACATGTACCATTATTTTACCTACAACCAATGTTTTTATGTACTCAATCAAAAAGAAGAATTCAGAGTCCTTGTGTATGGATACGTCAACCACCGCACCAACACTGTATTCCCTAGCCTGAAAACCAAACTCGAAGCACTCAATATTATTGCCCCAAACCAATATCACAAACTATTGGTTCCTTAGGTAGAACCGACCACCTTTGATACCACTCTATCACAACCTGTCCCAGAGGGTCCTATGCCGTTACTACCCTAAGTCCACCTCCAATAGGCTAGGGGCTAGTGACTAGCACAGAGTAGGCATATCCCACAAATGGGAGTCATTTTACTAAGTACCTACACACACACACACACATCTCCAAGTCCAAAATGATGAAATGTAAAAACTCTAAGTAAACAAGCATGCATACCACTAAGATACCAAAAATAGAGTATGGTAGTAGAAAAAATAGAAAGTAAACATGGCCAGAATACAAGATCACCAAAAGTAAAGTCTACCAAAGTGAAAGCACAAGTTCCCAAAACTCATCCGCGGAAAACCCTATATGAAGGGTAGGTGTAGGATAGATATCTGAATCCATAGGAGCACACCTTTCTTGTTTGATCAATCTAAACACCACCTGGTCTGGGTCCACCTAGGACTCCATCAAAGCATCAATTGTCTGCACAAGACATGACACGCACGAGAAAAGCCTGTGCATGGGTGAGTAAAACAATACTTAATAGGACACCCCAAAACCACAAAGGTAATATCACTAAAAAATACATGAAGTACACCAAAAAGTAAACACAATAAGTATACCATAAAGGAAACACATGAAGTATAGTAAATACGATCAGCTCACACAGGTATAAGTATAAAGCATGAAGAGAAAGATTTCCAGTTTTCATTCACATATCTCCCAGTCTCTATGACACTAGAAGTGTCAACGGTGCAAAAAGTGTCGATTGCACATGGATTATAAATGGATCATGGAGCGTCGATGGTTCATAGAGTGTCGATGGCACACGACGTGTCAATGGTGAATTGAGCATCGATGGTTCCTAGAGCGACGATGACACCTTGGACATCGATGGTGCACAGAGCGTCGATGGTGCACAAAGCATCGATGATACACAGAGCTTCAATGGAACATGGAGCATCGATGGGTCATGCATCCCTAAAGTCACATAGTCACCAAGATCATATAGTCACAATTAGCTACACGATTCCTCTCATAGCAAGCTTATTCCGGGAGAACCAACTCCTCAACCCATTAGCTCATATTCCAACTTCTACAAAAACTCAATTAGAATATCTCAAAAGTACCATCTCGTCGCAAGTGTCTCAACACTGCAAAAAACTCATCAAACGGACACACGACTTGAAAGATATGACTAATTTAATAAAAATGGGTTGTTCCGGTCCTGGTCCAACCTGACCCGGTTCGGCCGACCCGACCCGGTCGGTCTGAGAAGGCCCAAACCATCCCAGACCAGACCATTGGGATATTGGTCTACATGGTCCAGCCCACTGGGCCACTAGAGCTTCCCGGTTCTCTAGCTTGGCCCGCGTCACGCGGGCCGCCCTTACTCCACCAAACACGACCAGCCCTGGCTGCATCCCTCTGATCCACGTGGTCACCCGACTGTGTGGCCAGCCGAATCCCATGGTCAACGCGGCGCTAGACCATGTTTCACATGGCCGGCCCACCTTCCTCGCCTAGACCCGTGGCCTCACCGCCACTGTGGGATCTCATCATCAAGACCTCTGAGCTGCATCCCACAACAACCACTACAACCCCTAGTCACTACATGTGGCCTCTTCCACCTTGGTCCCTCCTCTAACGCGGTCCCACCTAGACCGCATCTAGTTACCACCACCAGCCACCCTATCGGTGGCCCATCCAAGACACACTCTGCCTGGATCGGCCGCCCCTACTGGTCTGTGCCACCTCTGTCTCCATCCACCCCCACCGACGACCTTGCCCTACTGCGCTCCACCTGTACCGGCCAGAGCTCCCACCTCTATCCACCGCCTTATACTGCTATTTCCTTGTGCCACTACAGGATCGGATCCCCATATCAAATCATAATTCATGAGGAATGAGGAACATTAGGGAAAATAGGCAAAGAAAATTAATTCCCAAATGGATGGATCTCAGTCTTGTTTGTGTCGACCTTGATCTGTTCATATTAGAATGTTTAACGAAGAATAATCAAACAATAATCACCAAGATCTATCATCCCTTTAATCCCCAAAAAGTGTATCCATCCCACAAGACCAATTGAACTGAGGATCAACCTATTTGTGATTTTTTCCAGATTTTTCATTGAAACTATTAAGGGGAAAGAAATCACAAAGATATCGACACCCCACCTCAATGATTGGATTAGTCGTTGATGAAGAACAGAGGTTTGTGTCGTCATTTATCCTCAAACTTCCGACATTCATCTTCATGAGAGGGCTTACTTCTACTTGGATTAGGGGAATTCTAGGGTTATGGTGATAATCCTAAATTCCTCTAACATAGATTATTAAAAAGGGAAACCGCCACTGCGTCAACATGGAACATTCAATAAAATATTTTCATTAGATATTTTAATGACGTCTACGTTCAAAATATAACTTTCACTCTCAACCTATGCCAGTCAAGGTTAGGCCCCGCCTAAGGTAAAGTCACTGTTATAGATGCAACAGAGCCATTGGATTTTGGATATGGGAACCCTTTTAGAAGTTATTCTCGTTTAAATAATAAACTTCCCACACACTTTATTAAAAACTTAACATTTTTCGACGAATTATTCTGAGCATACCGAGCCTCGAAATCTCACGCTGTCTCAGTGACTGGTCTTGAAATTTTCCTAATTAATTTATAAAAATAAAACTAGAGAAAGTCCGAGTCATTAAAATTTAAATGTGGCTTAGAATAATAAATTTTATCTTCATAAAAGTAGCGACATTTATTTCCAAACTTGAAAATACCATATTAAATCTTGATAAAGAAATAATGTTTTTTGGTAATAGATGGAAGAATATAAAAATCCTTCAAAACCAATATCATTATGGTTGGTGATGTGAGGTGGTGGTCACTGATAGTTATAATAAGAAGTTTAGATCCATTGGATTCTCATAGTTCTACCTCCCCTTAGTCAATATTTTTGAATATGCTTGGTTTCTATATTTGAATACATATGTGAGCACCACAAGCTATATCTAATACCCAATTTGTATAAATAGATAATTTTAACTCAATAAAAATAAACCTAAATATTCCCCTTGATTCTTTGGGTGGGTTCAGTTTTTCTTCTTGTATCCCTTCTTGCCACATAAGAAACAAGAAACTACCTACTACCTTTCTTATCCATTAATCTTTCTCTTCTTAGAAGGGTATGAAGAGGCTTTGGGCTTAGAGCACTTCACATTCCCTTTACAATTTTTACCATAAGGACCAAAGTCTTTTCATGATTTTCTCTCTATATACTTAGTGAAGAAGGGTATAAAGATCTAGAAGAGACTTCTCAATGTTTTTCATATTAAAATTAACAACAAAAATAGAGAATCTCTGATGGATTGATACAAGAATGAGATCAGTGCCTAGTTATTTAGGAAGTTTAAACCCCAGAACCTCTAGATGATTAATTTATCTAATGATCTTGAATATGTAAGGCCCAGCTGAGGAAACCTCTCTAATTTTTCTATGAAAAATATCTATGAATATCTAAAACCATTCTTGTCTAGCTCTCTCTTAGTATAGACCATAAAGATGCTCGAGCATTCTACAAGCATCCACATTTTCATGAGACTTCATAAGTTCACTAGACATAGATGAAAATAACAAACATTGGATTTTGACTATGTCATTTATATGTTTTTCATAGATAATGAAATATTCACCATTGTCCTCTTTAGCATATATATCAAGTATAGAGGATTCTAGCACATAATATTTTTGTTCATGGTGCAACACAGCCCAAAGGCATCTAAAATGCTCCTAGAAGTTACCACAAGTAAGGATATAGAATTTATCCAATATAGATCATATGGATAGCATGGATGATGAAATTTCCATTTATTCTAAAATTTAAGAGCAGATTATTAGTAATTTTCATGATTATAAATTATGTGATAAAAAATAATAATTAAAATTCTATCAAATCTACCACAATTTTATCAAGTCCTGATAGACCTCTCCATTGAACTCAAAATGTCTAATTTCTTTTAAATTCTAGTGGTAAGGATCCATATAATCCTTTTCATAACTCCAATAAGGGTTAGTCAAGCTACTTTAAGGTATTTAGGTAGGAAAGTCTTTCCAACTACGGGCTTCCAGCTCCTTGATCCATTGAGTAGATTCCCCAATCTATAAATCCTAACTTGGATTTCCTCAAAACTTGCCTCAAAATTACACCAAGTCTAGAAAGAGATACCACTCCTGATGTAAAATGGTTAATTCAACTTAAAACCTTCATAAAAACTCCCCTTATAAAATTTAGTATCCCAACAGGGGTTAGTCAAATAGTTAGTTCTATTGGTTTCATTCCTAATTAAGTAATGGAAGGAAATGTCTAAATAAATATATATTTGATAGATTTTAATTTATTATGCATACTTTTTTTATTATTTTATCCTTTACATGTCTTTTTAATATTATGTGGATTTTACCTAATTAATTTACCATACGGGATAAAACATTTACGCATAATCCATTTATTTAAATTCTATCCTTGAAAATTAATTCATTTATTTATGTGATAGTGGTATTGGATCAATAAAATAAATAATGCATAAGAAATAAATAAATAAATAATAAATGACATGATCATGATCTTATCTAAATAATTGATTTATTGAGCGGATAATAAATCAACCTATTACCTAAGGGAATAACTCCTTTTACTGGTCTTAGAATAAGTTAGAGAATTCCACCTTCCCACCTATATATCACCTGATTGACATCATTATGGTTCTGTCTTTAACCACATCCACATGCCTTGGGATACTCCATTAATTAAAAGTTTTTATAACTTAAATTTAGGTGAGGGGACCCAAATGATTAGTTAAAGGAGATTACATAAATTACCTTGGTCACTATAATAATGGGGGGAGTGATGACTCATAGGACATTAATTTAATTTAATAATTAATAATTACAAAACATGTGAAATAAAATAAATTAAATAAATTCCAACACATACATAAGTATTCGTTAAGATCATGATTGGTAAAACATGCAATGGACATGAAAAAGTAACTGGCTAACATTCATTTCTTATTTTTTCTTTATTATTAAGATAAATGTGATTTCATTAATTAATTAATCAGTTAATTAATTAATGACCATTTTAATTAATTTGGAGATAGCCATCATCAATGGAATTCATGGAAAATATACGAAAGAACCTATAATTAAAGATTTATTATAATAAATTAATTGATCATTTAAAATTATTTAAAATAATTATTATATTTTCAAACACAACAAACACCAATCAATAAAATAAGGTTTTAATGATGCAAATTTTCAATTTAATTTAATTTAATTTTTCCATTAATTGGGAGACTACACGACATGTACTATCTAGCTACATACTGTATACCTTGGTTTCCATGTATCTAGGGTACATGCTTGGTTATTAGGCATGTACCTCTCCTAGACTACATGATGTGTACTAACTAGCTACACATTATGTGTTATGCTTTCTATGTGCCGGGATACATTCTTGGGTCTTCGGTGTGCATCTCAATGAATTACATGGTGTTTACAAGCCAACTACATGTCATGTGGTTTGAATGTCATGTGCCCTTGCAACCCACCGAAAGACTTGGCGTGTTCTAGGACGAGAGACTACATGACATGTACAATCCAACTACACATCATGTATCTATTATGACATGCTTCCTCTTTTCTCATCGAATGAATCAACGTGTATTTCAGACATAGGAAATGATAAACTACACACTGTGTAAACTGTGTACACTGCATACACATCATGTTTATCATTAATGCTCCAAGCTAATAGTATCACGTGGTTTGACCATGTATAATGACCACACATATTACATGATTTTTTCCGCTAACCCATGTAGACTACATGACATGTACACTAGCTACACACTGTGTAATCTGACATGTTGTGATCTAGATTGGCCCAGTCTACACATAGTGTGAAATTAATGCACCACTTGTAATTAAATGATTGGTGTGTCCTGTATCCTACAACATAACTAGGTGAAGTGATCTTGGGTACATGACATATACTTCGGCTACACTATGTGTAGTATCATGCTATCTGGCCATATTCCTCCACACTTCTTGATGACATCTCCAGTCATTTTTTATATGTTCTTAGACCTTTAAGAAAATGAAACACTAAATACAATGATTAATATGTCGATAACATGTTAATTAAAATTGGATTAAAGAGTGAATAATATTAAATGAAAATCTAACCAATATTTTTCATAGATCAACAATCAAATAAATAATTATAAATTTGAAATGTGACCACTATAATACGAATTTATGGTTATGAGTGTAGTAGAATCACCGATGGTGGGTAATATAATTAAAATTTCTTTTAAATAAAATGTATCGGAACCCCAATAGAGGATATTTAATTTATTTAGATCTAGAAGAAATGATTACCTAATATTAGGATCATTTCTTTATTAATGATGTTAATATTTTGAAAAATCTATTCGGATTACCTTCATTACACTTGGAGGATTCAAGTGTTGAATCCCTGTAGTGGTGATCCACATGTACCCCTTTGATCTCTGAGCAATAATTATTGTTTTTCAGGTGATATCACGATGGACCAATCATCTTGCATTTTTTTTCTTAACTGCTTCAAGATCCTTTAGGATTGAAGGAGTTCTTCTTATTCTTGAGAGGAAGAGAGTAGGAGTTTGAGAGAGAGAGAGATGTCTATTGTGTGCAATGATTCTATATTCTCAATTTTCGACTTACACCACACAATAGACAGAACCATATATTTATAGAGCTAGGGTTTAGATTAAAATATTTTTTAATTTCATGTCAGCCCATAAATAGTATAATAATATTTATTAAACCTCATGCCAATAATAATAATAATAATAATATTTTATGGTGCATGCACTAACTTGTGAAATAACAAATATTATTTAACTGGCTTGTAAATTAATATTTTTCACTAGAAGCGGTCTTGGACCATTTGAACTCCTCAAAATTTATTGAATACCCAAATAATTATTTAATAAAATATTTCATTCATCATTAAATATTTTTGATTGATAAAAAATAAATAAAATTATTCCTTGGTATTAAGAATAAAATCTATTCCATTAATTAAATTAAAATATAGTTTAATTGGGAATAACATAAACACTTAGTGTGTGTCCCTATAGGATTATTTATCATTAGCATTAGGCAGGATCACCTAAAGTAAATGATTACTAACTAGAAATGGGTCAAGGTACCCAAGAGAAATAACTTAATGTCACAATGATGACAACCACATACGAATTATCACTATGTATTATAATCCCTTTATCGAAATATCTCATCAAGTAGGTTTCACATTTGTATCCCCAACCTATATGCTTGATACATCTTTCTTTGAATGTTTGAAATAAACACGTTGTTACACCATGTCCATGGAAATCGGTGTGATGGTTCTATTCTAATAAAAGGGTTAAGATATAAACTTTTATAAAGATAGAAGAGACAAATATTTCCCTAACTTATCCATCAATAACATATCATTCATGATACACCCAACATACCCTACTTCCCATCGACATATGGTGTGACAGTTTTGGTTAGTAAATCTAAGTGCGTGAGTCATGGCATACATCAATGATAATATTAATGTCTAAGAACCATTACACATGCTTGTAGATAGGAATATCTGATGACACCAAAACACACAAAATTCCTACTAGCATGTATGTTCTCATAATATACTATCTTGGAGATTACCAAGTTAAATATTCATGAGAATAAAACTCATCCTCTTATGAGTAATCACACTTGACAATCACGTTTTATTTGTCCCATAATAGAATGTTATCTAATCGTGGAACTATATTTAAGAATATCATCATGGAATTTCAATATTCTCATCATAATGGGGAAATTATATAACCTTATCAATGAAAAAGATACTGTAGGACATTATTACAATAAAGTCACGTAGAACAATAAAAAATATGAAAAAATATATTTTATTAATATTAAAATAATTTAATATACATGTAATCAAAGTGAAAATAGTTTTTCCTAGGACATCGAATCCAATAATGAGAACATAATCAAAACATATTAAATAATTGGACACCATATGTGTTATTATTTAATATTTCATGCACCATGATTGACTTGAGAATTTAAAAGTAAATCTACTTTGATATTGTGAAATTATTATCTTGCATAAAATAATAGTGTAGAACTTCTGTGCACAACTTACACATATATAGTGAGGTCGAGACTTCAAAATAAGAAAAAATTAAAGGATGAGCATTTATTTAACTAAGAAAACTGGTCATTACAGGTGATAAAATATTTTATAAAGGCCAAAACACCCAACCAGTGGCTGTTGAAGGTTCTTGAATTGTACACGAGCAAGTCAGACCATGCAAGCTTATGAAGGAAGATCAACATATCATCCTATAGTAGATCAAGCATTCAATAAATTTGATGTCTTTCAATTGGTGTCGGGATTAGGAGTAGTCTTCTGGTTTAAGCTTGGATAAAAAGGAGTCTCTCTATTGGAGCTAGGTTAGTGGAATTATTTTAGTTGGAGACAAAAGAAAACCTAGTATCTCAGCTGGATCCAGAGCATAATAAGTATCCAAATCAAAGCTGATATAATTGTAATCACTTGTTTGTGAAGGTACATGGGTTGCATTAGAAGCCAGTGGGATAGAAATTATTAAATATTTTCATCATCAGGACAACGAAACTGGTCGTTTCCAATGATCTGAGCCCCGGTACAGTCCAAGGATCTCATATAAAATAAAATAAGCACAAATACATAAACTGAAAATATACCTTTTCAGATATGAATCTATAGTCGGAATCTGCTTGTTATAGGTGATCATTGTATGAAGGATATGAATATGAATCCCTCTAGATCCTACACATGTGATTAAAAAATATTTGGGAGTGTCGATCATATAATTCTAGGTACTAGTGCAGCGATCCAATGATATCTTCGACGTCCCAACAATCACTACGATCCTCTGCCCTCAATGCTTGAAGGCATTATTGGATCATCACTTGGAGATAGAGAATCTCTATCTAGAAAGAATAATTAAAGAGATACTCTCATTCAGAAATGAATGAATTGTAAGTTGTGGGAGAGCCTCTCTCTCTATTTATAGCGGAGGTTCTAAATACCCAATAGGGTTCCCCGAATCCTATTTATTTAACTTCCACTAAACAACTACTTATGAAGAACTAAAATGCATTAATATTATTTATTATTATATCAAATAACTGTATAAAACATATTATGTGATAAACCATAGTCATTTAATTTGACTCACCTTTCCCATTAATATTAAATGAAACTGTAATATTAAAATAATATTTGTTTGAATAATACTTTACCGTATTCACATAACTTTTAAATACATTTAATAAATAAATTCAATACCAATTATTCTTTACTTGAATAATATGAATTTATTTATTTATTAGTGATCGATATCTTGGGCAACACTCGGACACCATGGTGGGGATCACCATATCCGGTATACCTATTCAACTGAATAGGGTGGATTCTTGAAAATGCTATTGTGTGTGACCCTCTAGGACCTTATCTCGATAACAGTAAATAAAATACACAGACCAAGAGTAGAGCCTAGAAACCAATCAAGACCCCTAAAGAGATAAGAAAATTCATAACAATGATGAACAACCTATGAACACTTATTATGTACTATAATCTATTTGTATTTAAATATCTCATAAAGCAGGACACACACTTATGTCATCGCCCTTTTCTTGCTTTATTTTTTTGATCTAACCAGATGGATTTATCTTTCAACTACTTTGGCCAAATAATTATGAAGGTAGTACCATCCTGATCAACCAGTCCTGAGATATATTATTTCCTTAACTTAGAAGCAACAAATTTAACACCCCAATCTTCCATGGTACGCTTCTCTTTCAATAATGCAGTAGCTTGCATTGTACGCAAGTTCGAGATTCTAATACACCACGACCAATCAAAGTAGTAGTTATGAATAGTAATACCCACTTTTTGAAATTATATAAATTTTATATTTCAAAATGGACTTCATTTTTGGATTCAGAATATCAAAATTAGCCTATGTTGAAATTTTGGTATTTTTCTGAGAACTTCCAATTTTCGATGAATAGTAGAAAAATACTTAAAAACAAAATTTTTAATCAAAATAATTTATAGTGATAAATTATACCATTGAGAGGTTTTAAAGTATAATTAGAATATATTTTTACCATTTTATCCAGTGGTGTTCATTAGAATTAATTTCACTTTGAAATAGGACATAAACAATTGTCAATCTTTTGATATATATTGTTTCTTAAAAACACACTATTTGTTGTGACAATAGGAATTAATTATTAAATTAATTAATTCAACTTATATGTTTTGAATTTTTTAAAATAGACATAATTTTTGAATTAGGAATATCAAATATAGCTTAGGGTTAATTTTTGGTATTTTTCTGAAAAACTTCAATTTTTGATGAATAGTGAAACCACTAATGGTAGTTGGAAAACTAATTTTTCGTTTAAATGAAATTTTACCGCTTCTGTGAACTTAATTTAAAAAATCCTACATACATGGTTGTAATTAGGAAGTAAAATGTGGTTCAATGAGATGAAATTATTTTTTGGTGAATAGTAATTTTTAAGTTTTATTAATCACGATTAATGGTAATTAGTGTAATTAAAGGTAAATATAATGTTATAATAATATGAAATTACCTTTACACTTGTCCTACCCTTATTGGATGAGTCATGGAAGACCAAGAAAATCCATGGGTCAACTTGGGGACCCCATGGATCCACTTGGGTAAGAAAATGACATTAATAACTTTTTATTTAAAGTAAAAATAAAATTGTCACAAACATGTGTTATTTTACTAAAACAATTATTACATGGGGTTATATAAGTTAACTTTTCTACTATAAATATTCATTGTAAATCTAAAAATATTTCATACATCATGATATTTTTTTTATAATTTTTAGACATTAAATAAATTAAAATTTTTATAACGCCATGATGATGCAGTGATTATCTCATTAATTAACGATTTAAAAAAATGAAAATATAATGTAAAATCTAAGACTTACACTTTTAAAAAACCTATTGTATGGGTATATTTAGAACCCTTATCACCTTATCCTAGAAATATATCATTTTTGAACCTTTAAAATCCAAAAATCATTTCATAATAAAGTAACATTTCATGACTTTCCAAGAGTGCTCCTCCTCTCCTCTTATAAAAGGCCCCCACCTCTACCAACTTATTCACACCTTAAAAGCCATTTTTCTCGGCAAAACTCTACCCAAATACTCTATAAACTTCCCTCTCTTACTCCTAGAAGCCTCACTTTGGTCAGAAGTCTTCCCAAGTAAGCCTTTCGCTCAAATCAAAAAGAGTTACCCGATTTAAAGGCAATGTCTTCTCTTATGTTATTTTGTTTTATTTTTCTTCTACAAACCCTTATACTCTTTTATTACTTTATTTTGTAACAAAAACAGTATATTCAATATAATAGGACGTTTTTATGAGAAGTATTTGATTTACAATTACACACACCTTCGTTTAATGGTTAAAGAACATACTGTTTTTGTGGGTGGCGAATTACTGCCTCACGAAACGATGATTGTTTAATATTCTTTTAACACCTCTCATGGTGGCCATTATGATGAAACTATTTTTATATATGGTATATATTATGTTCATGTTTTCCTTATGCTTCTGTATTTTTCATTTATTTCATACCTTTATGATTTTCATTATGGGTAAACGCGATAATTTTATTTTAGGAAGTGCGGACTACCGCCCCCTCAAAGTGATTTGAATCGTTAATGTCAAATGTGGGACATATAAAGGATGGAGTAAATGATATTATATATGATATTATACTGGAATTATAATGTACCTTTATATCATTATGATTTAATTCCATTAAATACGAAATAGAAATGAAAGTAGCGTTCATGCGTACGTATGGCTTACTGTCTCCATGAACGGTGCATTTCATTTCTTACCTCTAAATGTTATGTAATATTATAAATGCATGTATATACTGGATATATATGATATATATGATATCTAAATCATGAATTTAATCATGGATATAATGGATATTTTACCACATGAACAACTTGTAATTATAAGAAGTTTATTTTTGACTCAAGTACCAAAGATCGACAAAATGACCGTTATTAACTCGAATAATTAAATAATTTTCATAACATGGTAATAAGTGATATAAAAGGAATAATGAACTTGAAAAATGTTCTTAAGCAAGTATAAATTAACTCTAGTTTATTATTCAGGATATTAAAGAACAATCGAGTCAAGTCGGACACGAGGTAAGGGACTTCGTCTCAATCTCCTTTCATTGAGGAATATTTTGTTTTATACATAACTTTCTTTTATATGGTGTATAAACCCCTTTGAATTTTACATTTATTCAAAAGGATTCTTTTTTATATGAAGCATTTTACTAAACGTCAAAAGGGAATGTTTTTTTGTCGTACATATGCGGAGACAACGACTTCTGCGTCGCCGTGACCATTATTTGAGGTTCGACTTCCTCTACAAGCCGTAAATTTTTTTAAATGAAAAATAAATAACATGTTTTACTTTTCTTTTATTTTGGTATTAAAAATGGTTTTGATAATGTTTTTATTATATCAATGTGTTGTATTGATATCTTGTGATTGAAATGTGTAAATGTTATGTTTCCTTTATGCATGTTTTATGTGATACGATTATGTTATGGTTTATGATATGTTTAAACCTGTTCATATGAGGAATGCATTGGACTTAATAAGCGATGGGTGGAGCCCGCTCTAGATCCTCGATGCATCGGTAGGTCTCATGAGACAAACTAGTGTCTTGTCACGAGGCCTTGACAAAATCTTATTTGTAGTCTTGGCACGAGGCCTTGGCTACGTGGTTATGATAGTCTGGCATTATGAATTCCATAATTATGAAAGTGGTTATTGATATTTCATGTGATTATTCGACCATTAGAATATCCATGGGAATAAGTAAATGGCATTATTTCATTTTACTTTTGCCATATTATGCTGAAGTTCAAGTTTAAAAGACTTTTTTTTAGTTATACATTTCCTTAAATGTTTATGTTTATTTATGAAAGCTTCATCTATATTGTTATCCTTACTGAGCATCTGAGCTCACCCCTTTCTATGTTTTATTTTTCCCAGGATGTGAAGAAATATTTTATGACTGACCTACAGGGATAGTCTTAAGGGTATATGGGTGTGGACTATGGAGACTATGTTATTTTAGTTTTTCACTTTATGATATAATGTAACATTTATGAATGTATCTAGTGTTTCCAAGGCTACTAAACTAATCGGTCTTTCGAGACTTGATCTTTTATGATCATGCCAATGTTATGTAATAATGAACAGACTCTGGGTAACTAGGGTCGGGGCGTTACAGTTGGTATCAGAGGTAGTTTAGTACTAACCTTGGAAGCTAGATTTAGATAAACTCTAATTAGGGCACATAGACCTAAGATAAAGTTTGAGGATTAGTATAGAAGAACTTCCTAGAATTTTGGTATTGTAGAGATTTTGTGAGTTTTCTGAGAAATACATCCCTATCTGGATACGAGTAGGTAGAGGTGGCTCTGGCACAGATGTACCTTGGGGTAAAACCCAAAAACACCGCTTTGAGCTAGACTCGAACGGGAACTGGTGCACGACAACGGGCCTTGCTGCACTCTTGGTTACAACACTCCTGGGGGATATGCTTAGGACAATTCTCATTTTTACAAACCATTATGAAGGGTTTATGAGTATATACTTCATCAAATAAAACATATTTATTATTATGGATTATATCCATAAACCGTTCAATTTACTTTAAGTATTTTACAAGTTTGGAATTATTCATTGCAATTCATAAACTGACCTAGTTTATGCCATTGTATAGAAATGGCGCCCAGTAGAAGGATTGTGAACTCCAGTAATACGTATGATCCAAAGAGTAAGAAGGATCATATCTTTCACGGTATTAAGCCAACATTTAGAAGGGGAATAGTCTCCTATGTATTCTCAGCATATGAATAAATAGTATCTTGTGTTAATAAGATAAGTAAATAATTCTCTGAGGCCTATGGATTTGAAGGGAAGAAAGAGAAGAAAAGGATCTAAGAGAGAAATATGGATAAAGGGAAGAGGGAAAAGAATAATTTTCCAATATGTGATAACTGTGGGAAGAAACACCTTGGAATTTGCCTGAAGGGAATGGGAGTTTGTTATAAGTGTGGAAAAAAAGGACACCAAGTGCGTGACTTCAAGGGTAAGAAAAAGTTTTCAAATGTAAAATTATTCATCTGCAAGGAGTGGGGAAACTACGCAAACCAATGTCCAAATCGTCAGAGTATACCCCAAATGATGCTATTGGATAATAATCAAGTTATGATACTACCACAGATGAGGAGTAATGATTAGAGTTCTTATGTTGTTATTAAAGAATTGTGTCATTTGAGTGTTGTATCAATGATGTACTAGTTATAATAATTATGGAGTAAATAAGGATTGTACTGCAGTACTATTTAATTAAGGACTTGAGATTGTGCAGAACCAAGAAAAGTGACTCAAAAGCAGGTTAAATTTTTGTAAAATATATGGTTGATAGAAAGATAAACCATAATATGGTTCTAATACCGAGATAGTGATTTTGGAATAATACATGATTGATTTGGATAAATTATATTGGATATTCTTGACTTCCTTGAAGATGATTAATGATTTGTATACATTTTTGGATAGAAGGAGTATATCTAGTATTCTATAAGGAATAAGGGATCATGTCAATAAGGATTTATGGTAATTCATGATTTTGCAGTGTTTTAAAAGAATACATGATGAAGGTATTCACATGTTATTACGTGGAAAAAAGGATCTTCATTGTTTTTACATTCCTTATAAAATTTGGACTGTGAGTTTGGACAGAGGTATTTTGGATAACTATAATGTTTAGAATGGATTAAGATGAAATTTGAATAGTATTATTTAAGGTTAAAACATTTCTTATGATTATTTTTCAAATATTATAATACTATAGTTTTAGGAAAAGGACAACCTGCAGGTTGGGGGATAACCCGTCGTGTCGGACAAAGCTGCAGGAATCGAACCCACAACCATAGTGCGATAGGCCTTTATTACCTACCACTAGCCTATAAGAAGTCCCTAGTTATTAAAAAATAGTTTTCCTAATCTAAATGGTGTGTGTTAATATTTATAACCTTGTACGATTAGGATAAATATAATATTTTTGAGTTCTATTATCTTTTTGAGTGAAAGATGAGTTTGTGGTAGAAATTAGTTGAAGGTTGAAACTCTACTTTTCAAGTATATATATATATATACCTCTATCTTATTCTATGAATAAATTAATTATTAAACTTTAGGAAATGGATATTAAAAAAAATGTGTGTTATACTAATACCTTATGTTTTTTTGAACTGGTGATATTTTAAATCACCATAGATTAAAGGCTTTGAGGCCCTCAATTTTACACTTGTTTGTGACTGATGACCTCAATCACTCCCTAAAAATATTTATGTTTTCCCTCCAATTATTTGTCTCTAATTTCCACCAATTTTCTACTAATCGAGATCATAATTTGGTGGTGACTTTTTTTTCCCTTTCCCTCTTATTAAGGCTAAATTTTATTAACCTTATTTCCAATGTGGGTTTCCACAAAGGTATTTTCTATTTTCAAACTTTTATTTTTGAAGAACAATTTAAAATTGTGAGGACGCAATTTATTGAAGGAGGGGAGAATGTAACACTCCAATATTCCATGGTACACTTCTCTTTCAATAATGCAGTAGCTTGCATTGTATGCAAGTTTGAGATTCCAACACACCACGACCAATCAAAGTAGCCGTTATGAATAGTAATACCCACTTTTTAAATTATATAAATTTTATATTTCAAAATGGACTTCATTTTTGGATTTGGAATATCGAAATTAGCCTATGTTGAAATTTTTGTATTTTTCTGAGAACTTCCAATTTTCGATGAATAGTAGAAAAATACTTAAAAAAACATTTTTAATCAAAATAATTTATAGTGATAAATTATACCATTGAGAGGTTTTAAAGTATAATTAGAATATATTTTTACCATTTTATCCAATGGTGGTCATTAGAATTTATTTCACTTTGAAATAGGACATAAACAATTGTCAATCTTTTGATATATATTGTTTCTTAAAAACACGCTATTTGTTGTGACAGTGAAAATTAATTATTAAATTAATTAATTTAACTTATATGTTTTGAATTTTTTAAAATAGACATTATTTTTTAATTAGGAATATCAAATATAGCTTAGGGTTAATTTTTGGTATTTTTCTGAAAAACTTCAATTTTTGATGAATAGTGAAACCACTAAGTGGTAGTTAAAAAACTAATTTTTCATTTAAATGAAATTTTACCGCTTCTGTGAACTTAATTTCAAAAATCCGACATACATGGTTATAATTAGGAAGTAAAATGTGGTTCAATGATATGAAAATATTTTTTGGTGAATAGTAACTTTTAAGTTTTATTAATCGCGATTAATGGTAATTAGTATAATTAAAGGTAAATATAATGTTATAATAATATGAAATTACCTTTACACTTGTCCTATCCTTATTGTATGAGTCATGACAGACCAATAAAATCCATGGGTCAACTTGGGGACCCCATGGATCCACTTGGGTAAGAAAACGACATTAATAACTTTTTATTTAAAGTAAAAATAAAACTGTCACAAACATGCATTGTTTTACTAAAACAATTATTACATGGGGGTTATATAAGTTAAATTTTCGATTATAAATATTAATTGTAAAGATAAAAATATTTCCTACATCATGGTATTTTTTTTATAATTTTTAGACATTAAATAAATTAATTTTTTTATAACACCATGATGATACAGTGATTACCTCATTAATTAACGATTTAAATAAAATGAAAATAAAATGTAAAATATAAGACTTACACTTGTAAAAAACCTATTGGATGGGTATATTTAGAACCCTTATCATCTTATTCTCGAAATATATCATTGTGGGACCTTTAAAATCTGAAAATCACTTCATAATAAAGTAACATTTCATGACTTTCCAAGAGTGCCCCTCCTCTCCTCTTATAAAAGGCCCCCCACCTCTACCACCTTATTCACACCTTCAAAGCCATTTGGCTCGGCCAAAATCTTCCCAAATACTCTCTAAACTTCCCTATCTTACTCCTAGAAGCCTCACTTTGGGCAGAAGTCTTCCCAAGGAAGCCCTTCGCTCAAATAAAAAAGAGTTACCCGATTTAAAGGTAATGTATTCTCTTATGTTCTTTTGTTTTATTTTTATTCTCCAACCCCTTATACTCTTTTATTACATTCTTTTGTAAAAACACCAGTATATTCAATATACTAGTATTTTTTTATGATAAGTATTTGATTTACAATTACACACACCTTCATTTAATGGTTAAAGAACATATTGTTTCTGTGGGTGGCGAATTACTGCCTCACAAAACGATGATTGTTCAATCTTCTTTTAACACCTCTCATGGTGGACATTATGATGAAACTATTTTTATATATGATATATATTATGTTCATTTTTTCCTTATTCTTCTGTATTTTTCATTTATTTCATACCTTTATGATTTCTATTATAGGTAAACGCGATAATTTCATTTTAGGAAGTGCGGACTACCGCCCCCTCAAAGTGATTTAAATCGTTAATGCCAAATGTGGGATGTATAAAGGATGGAGTAAATGATATTATATATGATATTATACTGAAATTATAATATACCTTTAGATCATTATGATTTCATTCCATTAAATATGAAATATAAATGAAAGTAGCGTTCATGCGTACGTACGACTTACTGTCTCCATCAACGGTGCATTTCATTTCTTACCTCTAAATGTTATGTAATATTATAAATGCATGTATATACTGGATATATATGATATATATGATATCTACATCATGAATATAATTCTGGATATAATGGATATTTCACCACATGAACAACTTGTAATTATAAGAAGTTTATTTTTGACTCAAGTACCAAAGATCGACAAAATGACCGTTATTAACTTAAATAATTACATAATGTTCATAACATGGTAATAAGTGGTATAAAAGGAATAATGAACTTGAAAAAGGTTCTTAATCAAGTATAAATTAACTCTAGTTTATTATTCAGGAGATTAAAGAACGATCGAGTCAAGTCGGACATGAGGTAGGGGACTTCGTCTCAATCTCCTTTTATTGAGGCATATTTTGTTTTATACACAACTTTATATTATACGGTGTATAAACCCCTTTGACTTTTACATTTATTCAAAATGAATATTTTTTATACGAAGCGTTTTACTAAACAACAAAAGGGAATATTTTTTTGTCATACGTATGCGGCGACAACGACTTCTCCACCTCCGTGACCATTATTTGAGCTTCGGCTTCCTCTACAAGCCATAACTTTTTTTAAATGAAAAATAAATAACATGTTTTACTTTTATTTTATTTTGGTATTGAAAATGGTTTTGAAAATGTTTTTATTATATCAATGTGTTGTATTGATATCTTTTGATTGAAATGTGTAAATGTTATGTTTCCTTTATGCATGTTTTATGTGATACGATTATGTTATGGTTTATGATATGTTTAAACCTGTTCATATGAGGAATACATTGGACTTAATAAGTAATGGGTAGAGCCCGCTATAGCTCCTCGATGCATCAGTAGGTCTCACGAGACAAACTAGTGTCTTGGCACGAGGCCTTGACAAAATCTTACTTGTAGTCTTGGCACGAGGCCTTGTCTACGTGGTTATGATAGTCTGGAATTATGCATTCCATCATTATGAAAGTGGTTATTGATATTTCATGTGATTATTAGACCAGTAGAATATCCATGTGAATAAGTAAATGTAATTATTTCATTTTACTTTTTCCATATTATGCTGAAGTTCAAGTTTAAAAGGATTTTGTTTTAGTTATACATTGCCTTAAATGTTTATGTTTATTTATGAAAGATTCCTCTATATTGTTATCCTTATTGGGAATCTGAGCTCACCCCTTTCTATGTTTTATTTTTCCCAGGATGTGAAGAAATATTTTATGACTGACCTGCAGGGATAGTCTGAAGGGGATATGGGTGTGGAATATAGAGACTATGTTATTTTAGTTTTTTACTTTATGATGTAATGTAACATTTATGAATGTATCTAGTGTTTCCAAGGATACTAAACTAATCGGTCTTTCGAGAATTGATCTTTTGTGATCATGACAATGTTACATAATATTGCACCGACTCTAGGTAACTGGGGTCGGGGCGTTACAACAAATCCTTTCTTGACCATTCAACTAATTCCATACTACCAATGATGCACCCAACACAAGCTACATCACCATGATTTCATTATCATGGTTTTTTCCTTTAATCAAAGTATGTTATCAAATGAAACGCATTGATAATGATCTCAATTTAGGAGACCAATACACATGTCTATAGATAGGAACAACCAATGACACCCAAAACATGCGGTGTTACTATTGGCGGGTCTGTCCTCATGATCTCACTATTAGAGATGATCAAGTGAAAAATTCATGAGAAGAAGTCTGAATACTTATGATCCCCCAACACCTGATATTCAAACATCAACTGTGTCCAGTCAGTGTGATGTATCTGGACCATATGACCATTGTTTAAGATTAATTTCATAGTACCTCAAGGTTTTTATTATAGCATTGTATCTACTGTAATATTTTGACATGATAATTAATTTATGTAAATTACCATTAAATAGTGGATGTAGAAATATATACACTATAGTGGTAAGTAAACATCATATATATCTAATTGTATACATGATATGGTAATAAAAAGTATTATTTAAGTTGGGTCTAGGGTAACCACTATTACAACACTCCCACTTTCAATAGAGATAACTTGATAATAAACCTTGTTACCTCTCACATGATAAATATCACGTTTATGATGAGTAAAAACTCTAATCACTGGGTCTTCCACATTTCCACTATGTGGCTATTCTACTATTTTCAACCTCACCTCATTGAGTAAAACTTATTAAGAGATGGTATCCCCAAGTATATCCTTTTATCCACTATCAAAACTTGACATCTTGGTCAGTACCAGTAATAAAATTATCATTACTATAAAACTTTACTTGGTAGGTGTGATTCCAATAACTTTAATGGATCATTTCATTTACTAACTACTTTTTAGATACCTCAAAAGTTTCAACGTACTTAGTATTTGTAGGTATGGAAACCACTAGCTTTTATGATCTTGTCTCACTCAACAACTTAGGAAAACCGTGATACTAGATCAAATTGATCCAAAGGAAGAATATTTTGTGTCCCACCATAACTAGTATCCCTTTTCCCCACTTACCAAGTATATATATTTAATACTTACCCAACTACAATCATATAGTTCTGACTGCTTTACTTACAGTTTTCCAAGAAATAACTAATATTTTCCTATCATAAATTATATGTCAGAAATATCAATTCTTATACATATCATGGTATAAGTGATTGATCCATCACATAAGATAATGGAAATCAACTCATCACTTAATATCCACCTATGACTTTTCATGTCTACTTGGAGAGATTTATGCCATGTGACACTGAAAACAATTCAAATCTTGAATTGTTCTGACTTGTATTTTCCAATACCATGTCACTATATATACAATTTACTAGGTCTAAGAAACCATTAGATATACCTCATTAGATCTTGTTCCCTATAACTTAGGATTCTACTTTAGGTAAATCATTGGATAATTACTTTAAACCCGGTCTTATCTAGTTGTAATACCAATATTTGTTTTCCCTATATTGCTGAACATATTTTATTTGGAAAACAATGGCGCTTCCACTAAACTTTGGTGGACACATTGAAATGATTCATTCCAAATGAATTTTCTAAGATATTATTTCTTAATTTAATCCTGAACTCTATTTTAGTAACTTTTAACCTTTATTGGAATCCTATGGTGTCATTATCCCTTTCCGGTTTCATCGTACAGATACCATCCACGAAATTTGGTCTTGACATCCAATGTCCAATTATATGATCTTATAAATTAAACATGATAAGTAAAATTCTAATGTTTTTAGTCTTAATGACTTAGAATAACCAATCAAGCCTTATTGGTATCGCGCTTGTACCATCCATGTATCATTTCACTTGAATACCCACTGCAATATTCAATATAATAATCCCCCTTTTCACTTTGATACATGGAATCAATTGTTTAATTTTAAGTGACCTTGTCAATCTTAGATAATTTTCATATACCACCAATTTTTAGGAATTATTATTCATAAAGAATAATATATCACTAGATGTAGTGAATACAAAACCATCACTACAGTTTTAACCTTTCCATGCAGTATGTATATCTGGAACATTCTTGTTCCACATGATCTTGTGAAACTTGTTCCTATGCCAATTAAATGTGCATTTATAACATTGAATAAACCCAAGTCAATATAGCTCCCACTATATAAAGTAGATATGTTCACCCTTATATATAAATATAGTCTATTACTTGAATAATACTTTTCTATATTAGGGATTTATGTAATATCTCAAACAACTGTTATGATAATAACTTAATACACAATGTGTTTAGCTTGATGCAACTTTGTTTATATCCTAACAAACACTTTGCATCTAAACACGTGTCCTATGACATAATGGATTTCCATCATACTATGACTAGTATGCAATCCATTGGTCATTTTTATTTGGCATGTGGTTATGAGATATCACCATTATTTGTAAAGCACATCTTCAAATATAATAGAATTTTCTGCAAGTTGCAACATTGATACTCCTTACATCATGAATCTGATGTATAAAATGTGCATTTAGGAATTTCTCCATGATAAATTTTGTTAATTAATGTTAACATGTAATACTCATCATCAATACTCCTTACTTGAATCAATGTCATGATGTGGATAAGGTAATGTGAATTTAGGAATTACTCCATGCTACATTATAATGATCAATAAATGATTAGTCAAGATATTCTTCAACATGATGGTCTGAAGTAACTCATATCTTATGACCATGTATTTTTCATACTTCACCTTACCATTCCTTAATTACTTAAAGGAATATTATGAATTATATATACCTATCATGACCCATCCACTGGGGCCCATGCCGTGACTACCCCAAGCCCGCCTTCTATAGGCCATGGGTTGGCGACTAGCACCAAAAAGGTGTATCCCTATAATGGGGAGGCATTGCCTTTAAACCTGTACAAACACAAAATCCAAGAACACAACAAGAAGCATCCACAAAGTAAAATGTTGTAGTAAAAAGTGTACTGAAAGTAAAGGGGGCTGGAATACAAGCCCAACTGAAAAGTACAAGTATAACTGAAAATAGAAAACAACTCCTAGATCATCCACCTAGGATTCTACCTGAAGGGTAGGTATATATCATCTCCACAACACTCCATGTCAGCCCGTCTCCTCCATATACCACTTGGTCCTGGCTCCCTCAAGTCTCAGCCCAACTGCTCATCGTTTTCATAAGACACAACAAGGTGTGGGAAAATCCTGTGTAGGGGTGAGTATAACAATACTCAGTAGGGACACCAAGACTGTCGAAGGTCTCCCAGAGTTCCGCAAAGGAAATATCACAAGGAAAGACCTAAATCACAAAGCACGAAGTAGTTATCAACTCTACTTAGGTATATTCCCATACATATAACTAAGTTATCAAAATATACTCATCTCTTACATGAGGAAACACGAGGATCCAATATTTAAGCCATTTTCACAGTTGATCCATGATGGAAGTATACCATAAAGGTAACACCACAAAGGTAACACCACAAAGGTAAAAGTACCACAAAGGTAACACCACGAAGGTAACACCATGAAGGTAAAAGTACCACAAGGGTAACAACACAAAGGTAAAGTACCACAAAGGTAAGGACTCAGCTCACAACAGGTATATAACTTAAGTACAGAAGTACAGATGGTTAATCATAAATCTAGATCAGCTTATTCTGTCGAGAGGCTCTGTTTCTGACCCACACAGGATCGGTATGCGCTTACCCACACAGGATCACTGAGCACTGACCCACATAGGATCTGACCCACACAGGTTCAATATGCATTGACCCGCATAGGATCGTTGAGCGCTGAACCACATATGATCAATAGGTACTCACCCACACATGATTTCTATTAATTCATCACGTCATCGCCAACCACGAGATTCCCGCACTAAGCACGCTTGATTCCGGGAGGATCCGCTCCTCAAGCTATCATTCATACCTCAACCTCCATGAAGGTCCATGAAGAAGTATCTCAAAGGACCGTCATGTTGTAAGGGTTCCAACGCGACAGAGGACACATCGATTAGACGCACGATCTGCGAGATATGGACACTTTTCTAAAAAGGGCCCAGTTGGATTCAAGTCTTATCCAACCCGGGTTGCACTTCAAACTCTGAAAAAACTCACTTAGAGTATCTTAAAAGTGACTCCTTGTCACTAGTGTCCTTATGCCATAAACGGTGTGTCAATCAGATGCCCGGTTTGTTAGCTACATCCCTTTTCGTGAAACGGGGGGGGGGGGTGATCACACCTCTGTCTGGCCCAACTCGGTTAGGACCATCAAAATATGCCGAAGGGAACGCTTCCCAAAAGGGGTCCCAATGCCACTGACAGTGTGTCAACCGGACACCTGGTTCGTCAGTTATAGGCGTTTCTTTATTCGGGTACCGATTGGGTCTGGGCCCGGTCCGACTCGGTCAGACCGACCCAACACAATGGGTCCCAGGGTCTACCTGACCCCGCTCGGGTCCAACCCACTAAGGTTCGGCCTGGTTCACTGGGTCCAACCCGTCGAGGTCGGCCCAATTCGGTTCTCGGGCCTGGGCCGCAGTTGGCCTGACCCGCCAGGTGGGGCTTGGCCCACCCGCGCTGGCCCGAAGGTCCAAAACGGACCACGCAAGCTCGGTCAGCCAGAAGGCAGACTGCCTCCTTTGCTGGCCCCACAGCTGCGGGGCCGTTTCACCCAACCGGTGGGGTGCTGCCTCGACTCATTAAGCAGTCGGTCTTTCGGCTGACAGGGTTCTATCAACGCGGCATGACATGGGCCACGCCGCACCCTCCTACAGCAGCCTGCTGGCCACAACCGCTTCCTCTGGCGGTGGCTGTGGGCGTTGCACTTGTCCCGCACGGCTGGCTCAGGGAGACCACCCTTGGCCGCCGAGGTGCGCCGTCACGCGCCGCCTTCCACTGCCCACGTCCGGTTGTAGCAGGTCTCCTCTGGCCACCGTCGGCCGTCGCCGACATGGCATGCTGACAGTTTCTTTTGTGGGTCACCAGATGCGCTCCGATGTCCATTCTTGTTGTCGTCTGCGCCTACGGCTCTTCCATGATTCCAATGACATAGTGTGACCCGCTATTACATGTTGCCGTCGATTTGGAAATTGTTTCCTTAAAGTTCACATCAAGAATGAAGTGGCGGAGGGTTTGTGCCTTATTCGTTTGGCCCACGCCCTCCGTGTTAAGGTGATAGCAAGCGGGAGAAGATTTAATTCAACAAATACAACTTCAAAATAAACCCCCTACCTGGAAGAGTCATTCGCTGATGTCGATCGACAGAAATCTTTTTTCGTTGTCATCGGTTCGTGCTTCAGTGGTGCTCGTCACCGCTCGCTGGAACCAGTCTCATCCTCTAAGTGGTTAACGTTGACGTACTTTTCCAGAGCTTCGTCTCTTAGTGAAGCTGTGCCAATACTCCTCTCCAAGCTCCATATAAATAGGAGAGGGGGAGGGTGATTAACTCACATGGAGTTAATAAGTTTCAATTAATTAAGGAACCTTCCTAATTCCAACAGTTATGTTACAAAGAATTGTGGAGTTAATCCATTTAATGGCTTGAAATTTTGTTGGTCCCTCCACCACCGCTTGTCCGTTGGAGGAAAAGAAATAAAGTAAATAAAATAACTTTGTTATTTTATTATTATTTTAAATGTCCAAAATATATTTTTTTATCCCAACCTTCTATGGTCAAAGTGAAGCCTCCCTTAAGTGAATCCCAACACTGCAGATTGAACGGTGCCCCCAGATTTTTAATTCGAGCACCGGTTCAAAAGTTAGAAAATGACGCTCACACGTTTACTGAACGTACCTTAAAAAAAGTTCAAGAAATTATTAACATTCACCCTCGACCCAAAATGGTCGAGGTTAGGCTCCTTATAATGGGAACACACCCCAACGAACTCAATGGTACTCTTGGATTTTCAATTCGAGTTACCATTTAGAAGTTAAGGATTTTAACAATAAAATAATTTTTACTTAATTATTTTATTTACGGCCAAAAACTAACTTCAATAGTTGTCCCACATAGAACAATGTTAGTATCTGCCTAAAGAAATCATACCCTCACGAGATCAGTGGTGGTCTCAGATTTTTAATTTGAGTTACCATTTGTGAGTTATAAGCAATTGAAAAATAAAATAACTTTATTTAATTATTTTATTTACGGTTATTCCATTTTCAGGTTTTCTCACCAGAGGCCTATGCTGACTAAACTTAAGTCGCGCCAAGGGTAAACCCACTATCCTGAATGCAATGGCGCCCTCTGATTTCTAATCTAGGAACCTATTTAGAAGTTATTCAACTTTTTCTGAAAAACTGCTCACTCGCGCTAATTAAAGCTTAACAAAATTTCGATGGATCATTCCAGGCACTCCGGGCCTCGGAATCGCATGCCATCAGATTTTGTGACCTCAAAATAATCAAAAATAATTTTAAAAAAAATTATATGGAATTTTCAGGTCTTTAAATTCTTCCCACATTAGGTCCTTTCATACTCGAAATAAAAAACAAAGTCAAATCAAACAAATTAGGGTATTGAGCATGAATCTGAGCCTCCTGCTCCCATGTGCTCTCTTGGAGGTTACCGTGCTGCACAGAACTTGAACCAGAGGAATCATACGTCCACAAAGGACTCAATCTTATCTATCCTCTATCTATATCAAAAACTCCATAAAAGTTTCCCCATAATCAATGCCCAACTCTCCCTAGTTGATAACATGTGATGGATCATGCACGTACCTCATCATCCATGAGTCATGGAAAACATTATTCACCCGGTGCATCTATGGGGGAAGAGCTAGATGGTATGACACCTCACCTACTCTGCTGGGGATTTGGAAAGGTCTGATGAACCTCATAGATAGCTTTCCACCCCGACCAAATCTCTGTAATCCTCATTGGGGTGAGACCTGTAGGAAAACATGGCCTCCCTCCTAGAACTTCAAGGGTCTCCATCTCCTTTCGGCATAATACTTATGCCTACTCTGTATATTCTTAACTTTATAACAATTGAGTCATCGTGATACAAACTCTGCCACTATCTTCTTCATCCCTGGCCACCAGTACTGACGCCAGAGGTCCTGGTACATCTTTGACACTCTAGGATGTACCGCTAGAGGGGGATGTATGGAACTCCCCCAACACCTCCTCCCACAGTATCACTGGTACCATGGTGCATCTTCTGAAGAGAATTCCATTCTCCCCACCTTCATAAAATCCTTCAGGAGACCGTCCTGAGGATATCTGAGCACGTCGGGCCTCGCAGTCAACGTCCCCAAGATGTGCCTCTTGAACTCGCTGAAGAATTAGGGGAGTAAAAATCATAGAATGGAGGTAAGATACTCCATCTTTATCCACGAAGGATATCTGCAGTGCGACTAGATGTTCTGACACCTCACTCAGCAGTTGTAGACCAGACCTCCTGCTGAGTGAATCTGCTACCACATTCCCCTTCCTAGGAGTATAGACTATCTCAAAGTCATAGTCCTAGAGGAACTCTAGACATATTTTCTATCTCAGGTTTATGTCCCTATAGGGGAAGATATACCTGATACTCTTATGATTAGAGTAAATAGTAAACCATTCACCCATCAAGTAGTTCTGCTACATCTTCAGTGCAAAGACCACTACTGCCAAATCCAGGTCATGGGTAGCGTAGTTCTGCTCATGCTGTCTCAGCCGCCATGATCTGTAAGCGATCACTGCCCACTCCTTCATTAGGAAACAACCTAGTCTGGCCCCTGATGCATCGAAGTAGACTACATACCCAACAACCTCTTCTGGTAGCCTCAAGATGGGTCACTTGTCAGTATCTGTCTCAGCTCCTAAAAGCTCTGTTGACACTTCCCTGTCTATAGGAAAGGATCCCTCCTTCGTCAAAGCTGAAAAGGGTGCCTCTATCCTAGATAATTCAAGTACAAATCTCTGTTAGTACTCCTATAAAGAATAAGTCCCTCTTCCTTCAGGGAGGTAGTCCTGGAAAAATCTTTTTTAAATATGTCCCTACACTCTTCCACTACTATTGGGAACTGAAAACTCAAAACTCATGCTGCCATGAGGGTAAGGCTGGCTGACTCAAGAGTGATCGGTTGCACCCTCCTATTCATGAGTTTATCCTGTGCTTCCTAGGTTTCATTTTTCACCGACCAAGGAAAACCCTATTCCAACGCTATACATATACTACATCCTTTTTGCCTAAAATAGTCAATCTAAGTATGAACTGTGGATGTCCAGTCCATCCCCAAAATAAATTTGTAAGGCCTTGATGCTGCCACTAAGAGGTTACAACCAAAAATATTACCTCAAGGGTCATATCACATTGTCAGCATAAGTGTGATTATCAAGTCTCCTCTCAAAGGTATCTCTAGACGTAAGAATCAAGTCACTGGTTTAACCAGAAACTCTAGGTCTTGAACAAGATTTGTGGTAAGAAGGAATGATTGGTACCTATTTATATTAATACAAAATCTAGTAGTAGACATAGACCGTACCTCGAATCATTCCTGGATTCCTTAGGTCACACTTCTTGACTGCATTCAGCTACTTTCTTCCCCTATCCTCCATCTCCCTGATCCTGGTGGGGACCACATCAGGGTGGTGGTTGTAACATATCGAAATGTATACCACCTCATACTACTATCCTATCTCCAATTCTACTTCTTATTCCCCAAAGATTCATCTATCCCTATCACTTCCTCTTCCTGAAACATTTTACATGCCCAAGTCTCTGAGACTGGCATCGGTTTCCTGCTTTCCCACTACTAACAATCACTGGCTATATCTGCTCAGCCAAAGAAAATTCAACCACAAAGGTTCTCTCTAAAACCCTAACATAAGTAGAAATTCATAGAGGAATAGTTCTAGCTTAGATGTACCTAAACACACCTCGCTTGGAGGTCCTATCCCTGAAGCACTGACCGTACTGTATTCATCGAGTACCTGGGATGGTCGGAACACCTTAATGAATAATCAGCTATCAACATGTCATCCTGCTGAAGCTATAGAAGTTCTTGGGAATAATCACCCCTATATTTTTATGGCAAGAGACCCCCTTCTCTGAGGAAGGTTCTCAAACTTTTCCACATAAAATTAACCTCTTTATAAGATCAGGGTAATCTAAATCTTGTCATCGTCCTGCTGAGCCACGTAAAAGGCTCTCTACCAGGACCGCCATCTGATCGAATGGTTCCCTAGCTAGATAGAAACTCAACCACCTCCTTAAGGCAGTCCTTAGCCACCTGTGAGTTAGGCTCAACTTAGAACCTAAGGGGCATCTGATGATGAAACATGTGTAAGGCACTAAGCCTACATGTGTCCTCTACTGGTACCGCCGGTTGTAACTGCTGACCAATGGGCAGTGATATAGCTGGTACGCAACCCAAAGGTACCATATCAAGAAATGGTCCATGTACCGAAGCCTCATCACCATGCAGACCATCCTCATGGTCATGCAATTATAAAGACTAGAAGCTAGGATCACCATCTGATCTACTAATATCTCAACTAGGCGGAAAACTCTAGTCACAGCCTCCATCCAGTTCTCAGCTGCTTGGGGATCTGTCTCGCCTCGAAACCTCAAAGGCCTCTACTGCTGGAACTTGCGAAATTCACTCAGTCAACATGCATGGTCCACTAGCAGCATCTATTACTGATCCACATAGGATCACTAGAATGTTTATCCACACAGGATCAATTGGTGGGCCATTATCGTGTACTCTCTCAGGAATCCTAGCTGGCTATCTACGTGGTGGAATCCTAATAAGGAAAAGGTGAACCAAGATCATTAAGTTATACCTAGTGAGATTATTCTAAAGAAACCAAGGAAAGACATTTAAAAAACACATGCAATCAGTGTTTTAGTGTACTGAGTTGGAAATCAGAATTCAGGGTCCTGGTGTATGGATACGTCGACCGCCGCACCAACACTGGATTTCCCAAACTGAAAACCACACTCATATCACTTAACACTATTAACACATTTAAAAGATCAGAGTCATAATTCTTTAGTAGAACCGAATCCTCTGATACCACTTTGTCACGACCTGTCCACCAGGGCCCACGCCGTGACTACCCCAAGCCCACCTTCCATAGGCTAGGGGTTAGCGACTAGAACCAAAAAGACATATCCCTATAATAGGAAGGCATTTACTTTAAACCTGTACAAACAAAAAATCCAAGAACACAACAAGAAGCATTCACAAAGTAAACTGTTGTATTAAAAAGTGTACTGAAAGTAAAGGGGGACGGAATACAAGCCCCACTGAAAAGTACAAGTATAACTGAAAAGAGAAAACAAATCCTGGATCACCCACCAAGGATCCTACCTAAAGGGTAGGTACATATCGTCTCCATATAACTACACATCATCCTGTCTCCTATGTGTACCACTTGATCTTGGATCCCTCAAGTCTTAGCCCAGCTGCTCATCATCCGCACAAGACACAACAAGGTGCTGGCGAAGCCCATGAAGGGGTAAGTATAACAATACTCAGTAGGGACCCCGAGACCCCTGAAGGTCTCCCAGAGTTCCGCAAAGGAAATACCACAAAGCAAGACCTCAATCAAAAAGCATGAAGCAGTAATCAAATCTAATTAGGTATATGCCTATAAATACACCTAAGTTATCAAAACATACTCGTCTCTTACATGAGGAAACACAAGGCACCAACCTTTAAGACATTTTCACAATTGATCCACGAGGGAAGTATACCCCAAAAGTAACACCACAAAGGTGAAACTACCAAAATGGTAACACCACGAAGGTAACACCACAAGGGTAACACCACGAAGGTAAAGTAACACAAAGGTAAGGGATCAGCTCACACCAGGTATATAACTTAAGTACAAAAGTACAAATGATTAGTCCTAAATCTAGATCATCTTATTCTGTCGAGAGTCTCTACTACTGACCCACACAGGATCGGTATGCGCTGACCCACACAGGATCGATGAGCACTGAACCACACATGATCTCACCCACATAGGATCGGTATGCGCTGACCCACGAAGGATCATTGAGCACTAAACCACATAGGATCAATAGGTACTGACCCACACATGATCACTATTCATTCTTCACATCACAACCTACCACGGGATTACCGCACTAAGCACAATTGATTCCGGGAGGAAATGCTTCTCAAGATATCAGTCATAAATCAATAGCCACGAAGGTCTATGAAGAAGTATCCAAAAGTACCGAAATGTTGTAAGGGTTCTAATGTGACAGATGGCGTGTCGATCGGATGCTCGGTCTGTTAGATATGAGAACTTTTGTAAAAAGGGCTCAGTTGGATTCAAGTCTGATCCGACCCAGGTCACATGTCAAATTCTGAAAAAACTCACTTAGAGTATCTCAAAAGGACTTCATTGTCACTAGGGTCTTTATGCCACAGATGGCACATCAATTTGACGCCTGGTCTGTTTGTTACATCCCTTTCCATGAAACGAGGGGTTATTGAATCTCGATCTGGCTCGGCTTGGTCGAGACCGCCAGAATATGCTAAAGGGACCACTTCCTAAAAGGGGTCCCAACGCCACTGATAGTGTGTCAATAAAAAACTCGGTTCGTCAGTTACAATAATTTCTTCATTCGGGTATCAGTTGGGCCTGGGCCCGGTCCGACTCAGTCAGACCGACCCGACGTAATGGGTCTCGGGGTCTACTTGACCCCGCTCGGGTCCGGCCCACTAAGGGTCGGCCTGGTTCACTAGGTTCAACCCACTAAGGGTTGGACTGGTTATCTGGCTCGTTGGGGTCATCCTGGTTCAGTTTGTGGGCCCGGCCCGCCAGGTGGGGCTCGGACCACCCGTGATGGCCCCCTAGGCCGTGGGTCCGACTCATTTGGCCAGCCCGCGCCAGATCATTCTTCCAGAAGGCGGACCACCTCCTTCTCTAGCCCTGAGGTTTTGGGGCCATTTTTCCCAGCCGGTGGGGTGCTGCCCGACCGCATTAACCGGCCGGCCGTTCGGCCGACCGAGCTCCACCAATGCAGCGCGACATGGACCACGCCACACCCTCCTTCCATGGCCTGCTGGCCATGACCACTTCTGTCGGCGGAACCTGCGGGCATCACACTCGTCCCGCATGGCTGGCTCAGGCCGACCGCCCTTGGCCGCTACGGCGTGCTGTCACGTGCCGCCTTCCACCGCCCGTGACCGATTGTTGCGGGTCTCCTCCAACCACCGCCGACCACCGCCTACATGGTGCGCCAACGGTTTCTTCCGTGGGTCACTAGACGTGCTACGATGTCTGTTCTTTGTGCCTACGACTCTTCCATGCTGCCACCGACATAGCGTGACCCACTCTTTCGTGTTGCCGTTGATTTGGAAATTTTTTCCCCAAAGTTCACCTCAAGAACGAAGCGGAAGAGGGTATAGTCCTTGTTCGTTTGACCCACACCCTCCACATTAAGATGATAGAAAGCAGGAGATGATTTAATTCAACAAAGACAACTTCAAAATAAACCCCCTACCTGGAAGAGTCGTTCGATGATGTCGATCGATGGAAATCCTTCCTCCTCATCATCAATTTGTACTTCAGTGGCGCTCGTCACCGCTCGATTGAACCGGTCTCGTCCTCCAAGTGGTTGGCATCGTGGTACTTTTCTAGAGCTTCATTTCTTGGTGTAGCTGTGCTAATACTCCTCCCCAATCTCCATATAAATAGGTGAGGAGGAGGGTGAATAACACACGTGGAATTAATGAGGTTCAATTAATTAAGGAACCTTCCTAATTCCAATGGTGCTGTTACAAATAATTGAGGATTCAATCCATTTAATGGCTTGAAATGTCGTTGGTCCCGCCACAGTTGTTTTTCCGTTGGAGGAAAAGAAAGAAAATAAATAAAATATTTTTTTCATATTATTATTCTTTTAAATGTCCAAAATATAACTTTTTCTCCTAACCTTCTGCGGTCGAAGTGAATCCCCCCTTAAGTGAATCTCAGCGCTGCAGATTCAATGGTGACCTCATATTTTTAATCTGAGAACCGGTTCAAAAGTTAAAAAATACCGCTCACGCGTTTACTGAACGTACCTTAAAAAAGTTTAATAAATTATTAATATTCACCCTCAACCCGCACCGGAATAGGTTAGGCTCCGTCTAAGTGGAACACACCTCAATGAACTCAATGGTACTCTCATATTTTCAATCCGAGTTACCTTTTAGATGTTATATATTTTAACATTAAAATTATTGTTACTTAATTATTTTATTTACGGCCAAAAACTAACTTCTATAGTTGGACCGCGCCTGCTAATGTTAGTATCTGCCTAAAGAAAGCATACCCTCATGAGCTCAACAGTGGTCTCATATTTTTAATCTGAGTTACTCTTTGTGAGTTATAAGATTTTAAAAAATAAAATAACTTTATTTAATTATTTTATTTACGGTTATGTCATTTTCAAGTTTTCTCACCGGAGACTTGTGCCAACTAAACTTAAGTTGCGCCTAGGGTAAAATTTCTATCCTAAACACAATGGTGCCCTTGGATTTATGATCTGGTCACCCGTTTAAGAGTCATTCCACTTTTTCAGGAAAACTGCTCATGCACGCTAATTAAAACTTAACAAAATTTCTACAGATCATTCCGAGCACTCCGAGCCTTAGAATCGCGTGCCTTCAGATTTCACGACCTTGAAATAATCCCAAATAATTTAAAAAAAATTATATGGAATTTACTAGTATTTACAATACCACTATCTTACCCTTGGAATAGTCCACGCTCTCTTGCCAAACTAATTTCTAAATCTCTGTGACATAGTTTTATTTATAATGGTTTCTTTGTCCAAACTAAATACATTGATAATACCAAATGCATTTTTCTCTATCAAGTCTAACTACCAAACTGGGTATATCCTTGATGTCAAATTTTAGGTTGTATTGATAAATAATTATCATGCTGCAATTGGGTATATAAGTCTTACATTTTATATTAATCAATTATTGCCTATGATTCAAGTACTACTAAACTATTTGTTGAGTATAAGACACCACAAACAACATTCATTCAAAGATATGGAATAATTTCTCTTTGTGTCCAAAGGGAACGTGAGATAAATGTTTTATTTATACTCAATAATAGTTTGAATTAAATCATTAACTTGGAAAATAAAAGTTATGTGTTTCTCACCGCTGACTTAGGAATCACCCTTTCTCAGCTGTTTGGAGAATACATCATACTTCTTGTAATGTTTCTATACTTACTTGGTTATTTTATTCAAATACACATGTTAAAGGAATATTGTATTTAATACCCAAGAATTATGTTAGAAACGATACATTTAAGTGATGAATATTCAATAAATAAGAAGCAGATACTTGCTTATTAAAATCAGTTCATTGAGTTTAAACTTCCATAAATGTATTTCATGATATGCAAAGAAAATTTCCTCATGTTAAATAACCAACCTATTTTTACTGAAGTACACTAAGAATGTGCCTTTTGACATTACACTTTTCATTGGTCGTATTGCCTTGTCTTTCAACTTCTTCTCCATAAGAACTAAATATTAAACTTTCTTTAAGTTCTTTATTTTACTTGAAAAAACTTACCTAAAAGTTAATAAAGTATTTAATCCATCCTATTCATTTGTAATCACAAATGAATCTAGAGTAATTGGGTGTAATAATGGGATGAATTGGAAAATTTTGATCTATCTTTTAGATTTACACACAACCATTGTAATTGATCACCCATGCAAATTTTGCTTCACTTTCTCCTTGTAAACTTCTTGGAGATGAGACTACATGTCATATCATCTATGTCCCGATGTTGTAACCACAAAAAACATTAGACATTGATGATAGAATAATGATATAACCATCATATTCTCTATACACGAGTCTCATCTAAGAAATTTTACACCCTCTCTCCCTGAGTTAGCTTAACAAGTATTGAGACAACAACACCTTGAATTTCCTTTATTGTAGTAGTGTGTGAAATAACCTATACTACAGTGGGAAATTTGTGCTAGTTTGGACATTTAATTTGTCAAATATTTATCGCAGTTCATTTATGTGGTGTTACTTTCTATTTTATACTAAAATAAAATTCAAGAATATTGTACTTTTATCTTGATTACTAATTTAGACATTATTGATTAATTAATTAAATCATTAAATGTCTCCCACTATTTTATCAAATTCTAGGAACACTCTATATTATAATTATAATACTCTATCACTTGAGTATTCTAGTGGAAAGGATCCTTGAACCTCCACTCATAGTCTACAAGCTTTGACTAAACCACTACTCAGAGGGTTCAAGGTAGGTATTTGACTGGCCAAGCACATTAACTCATAGTTCCTTGATTTGTTGAGTGAAGTCCCAAATTCTAAAATCATAACTTGATTTACTCAATGATTTCCACTAAAATGATAGAATGTTATTTTTGGATAATACTTACTACCACTCTAGTTAAATCAACCCACTACTCTCATAAGAACTCCCCGGTAGTAAGAGGCGCCCTTATCTTTGGACGACGAGCACCCTAAACACCCAGTTTTTCTCAAATTTGAATGATGGAAGGCCTTTAATGACTTAGTATTTCTATGATGGATTTTTTGTATTTTTTGTCTTGATGAATGTAATAAATTTCTATTTATCTTGTTCGTTCTATGTTGTCGTGCTCACAACTAAACATTAATAGAAAAAAATTCACCACTTCTTTATGTATTTTATTATTTATTATTTAAAATATTTTCCTGCTATTATAAAATGCATAAAATAATAAATAAACACATAAAGGAAATTTACTACCCGATTGGTCTTGAGAATCTAAAACTACCTAGGGGAAAAATACCTGAGTCGTTACTTGACTCGTAATGCAACTTGCCCCATCTAGTAAGTCCGTTTCCTTTCTAGTGTACCACCTCAACTTGGCATTGTCTACATCTTACACCGTCCATGTCATGGAATACCACCTCATCTTGGAGGAGTCTACACTATTTATCATCTTTGTCAATTATACAAATATACTCGTGTGCAGATGAGGGGAACTAGGGGTGCAATGTACATTAGATAAAATGGATGAGCATACAATTATACAAATTGCTTGAAAAATAAAAGACGATGCACATAACATCTTAATTAATTACAAATATCTCTTTCAGTTAATAATAATTACTTAAATAATTAAATGCTAACATACATAGGTCGGTGCTCAAGACTAGTAGATATTATTTAAAGCATGATAAAATTAAATTTTATTAAATAAAGTATGAGGGTATTTTAATTAAATTAAATGAATTAATTAAATTAAAATAATTTAATGATTTTTGATCCCTTAATTAATTTATTTTTAACACTAAAAATTAAATTAATTAATTAATTTAATTTAATACCAAAAATTAAAATAATTTTATCCAGGGTATTAAATTATTTTTTTAAATAAAAAATTAATATTTTAATCAATTTAATTTAATTCTAAAATTTAATTAATTAAATAAATTAATTTGATTATTTAGGGCCCCGAAAACCCCACTTTGTTCCATTGCAGGTCGCGCTGAACCTTTATAGACCCATAATAGGCTGAGAGAAGCCTGTGTTGGGATTTTCTGGGCTAGACAGGTCCAACCAAACCTATTTCAGATTGAAAAAAACTGCCCTGTCCTATTTCAGGTAGATACGATCGATGTAGATTGAACTAGGGATACCTCATTGGTTAACTGCACATTGGTAAGGACCTGTCCAGTCTGAAGGAGATTTAAAAATCTAAACTGCCCACTCCAGGAGGTTTGTTGTATCTATAGTGACATTGTGGTGGTGTATAGATTCTAATAGTGGAACACCAATAGCCATCCATAGGAACAAGCTTCAGATCTGGAGATGATGGGGTACCACAGTGAAGGAGAAGTCCACAGGGAGGATGCTGATAGTGTCTCACAATGATGGATGGAGGTGGTTAGATGAGTGGGAGACTACGACAGCTTGTGGCTACACCAGGTGACGAGATCTGACCAGATTTTAGAGAGGGGGTGTTGTTGATGAGTGAGGTGTCCCAACGAGGTGGCATGCAGTGGTCTGAGATTGCGATGACCGACAAAGGAGAGGAGGAACACCGATGCGGGGCTCAACTGACAGTTGACTATGGTACAATGGTGCTAGATCCTGATGGTGAGGAATGGGTGCAAAGGATAGGAGGTGAGGCAGTCCGTTGGCATAGCAGTGAGAGGAGGAGGAAGTGGTGGCCTAGGAACCAATGACCTGTCGGCCGAGACGCTTCCGTGGGTAGGTGCACCGTCCAGGGAAGAGGGATACACTTTAGTTGTGGCAAACTCGAGCGGGGAGGCCATAGGGCTGGGCGGCCAATGGTCTGAGGTGTGGCCAGATGCTCTGGGGGGCCGCTGAAGGCCTCGCACGACAAGTTTGAGGGAGAAGTATTGTTCGAAAAGGGGGGGGGGGAACCCCATGTTTTTATTTTCTAAAAGACTTTTTTTTAAAAGTCAACCATCAATACTTTAAATGGTCTTATTTCCTTTTTTAGTTGTGTGTGGAATTATCCACAACTACTTACCAAAAATTTGATTGACCTGTGAAACACATAACATGCCACCCAAAATCTAGAAAACCGGAGGCTAATTAATTAGAATTTTGATAATAATAATAATAGTAATAATTATTATTATATTATTAATTTTTTGTTTGATTCCATAAATCGGTGGAATTATTGGGTGGATGGATATTTCTATTCAATACATCACTGAACAAAATGCACGAGTTTAACAAAAAACATAAAGTATTGTTCTTCATTTTAATACTCGTTAAATGATTCATAAAATCCACGATTGATCCAAATCAAAAGTTTGAATTACCATAAATTTTCCATTTGAGATCAGATCGACACACGATCAGAATCGTTGGGATTGAAATTAAACTCTATACTTAAATTTAAATCTAATTTAGTTTTCTTAGCTCAGAAAATTTACGTGATTGCTCTGATACTAATTGAAGGTGCCAGGGTTACAGTAAAATAAGATAGTCCAAGAATTATTAAATATTTTCATCATCGAGATGATGAAACTAGTCTTTGCCAATGATCTGAGCCCTAGTATAGTCCATGAATCTCTCTTAAAATAAATTAAGCCCAAATATGTAATATAAAACCATACATTTTCATATCTAAAGCTACAGTCGACATCTTCTTGTTGTTGGGGATCGTTTCATGAAGGATCCAAAAATTAATCCCTCTAGATTATCCACACACACATTGAAAATCCATGGGAGCATCGATCATTGAATTTTGGGTGATAGCGCAGTGATCCGACAATATCTTCGATGTCCCGACGACCACTATGATCCTCTGCTTTCGATGATTGAAGGAATTATTAGATCTTCACTCAGAGAGAGTGACTCTATCTCTATAAAGTGGGAGGAAAGAGAGGCTCTCATTCAGAAATGAATGAATAGTAAGTTGTGGGAGAGACTCTCTCTCTATTTATAGTGGAGGTTCTAAATACCCGGTAGGGTTCCCCAGTCCCCATTTATTTAACATCCTCTAAAAAAATAATTTAAATTAACTAAACTATGCGAATATTATTTATTATTTTATCAAATAAATGTATAAAATATACTATCTGATAAACCAGAGTTATTTAACTTGACTCTTCAGTCCTGCTAATATTAAATGAACTTAGAATATTAAAATAATATTCATTCGAATAATACTTTCTCTTATTTAATTAACATGTAAATACATTTAATAAATAAATTAAATAATAATTATTCTTTACTTGAATAATATGAATTTATTTACTTATCAATGATCGATAACATGGACAACACTCAGACCCTATGGTGGGACCCTCAATGTCTAGTATTCCTATTCAACTGAATACGACAGATTCTTGAAAATGCTATTTTTTTTGTGATCCTATAGGACCTTATCTCGACAGCAATGAATAAAATTCACAGACCAAGAGTGGAGACTAGCAACCCATCAAGACCCCTAAAGAGATAAGGAAATTCATATAAATGAAGACCAACCTACGAATACTTACTGTGCACTATAATCTCTTTGTATTTAAATATCACATAAAGTATGACACACACTTGTTTAATTTCCCTTTTCTTGATTTATTATTTTTTGATTTAACCAGATAGATTTACCTTTTGACTGCTTTGTACAAAGAATTGTGAAGGTAGTACCATCCTGATCAACCAGGCCTATGACATATTACTTCCTTAACTTAGAAGTGACAAATCCTTTCTTGACCATTCAACCAATGCCATACTGCTGATAACACAACCAACACAAGCTACTTCACCATGATTTCATTTTCATGTTTTTTTCCTTGCATCAAAGTACATGATCAAATGGAACACATTGATAATGATCTTAAGTTAGGAGACCAATATAAATGTCTATAGATAGGAACAACCAATGGCACCCAAAACATGTGGTGTTCCTATTGGTGGTTCCGTCCTCATGATATCACTACTAGTGATCACCAAGTGCAATATTAATGAGAAGAAGTCTAATTTCTTATGATCCCCATGCACTTGAAAGGCAAACATTAACTGTGTCTAGTCAGTATGATGTATCTAGACCATATTAATTTTGTTTAAGATTAATGTAATTGTACCTCAAGGTTCTCATTATAGCCCAAGATCTACTCTAACCTTTTGATATGACAATTAATCTATGGAAAATACCATTAAATAGTGGATATAAAAATATCTACACTATAACAGTAAGTAAACATCATGTATATCTGACTGTATACATGATATGACAATAAAAATTACTATTTAATTTGGGTCTAGGGAACCCACTATTACAACAGTTTGATAGGGAATAATATATTACTAGGGGGAATAAATGGTTGTAGTAAGGAGTGATCTTTCTATCGAACCTGATAAATCCTATGTTATGTTCTATCCATTATTAAAATTGAGTGGATTGAGAACCTTAACAAGTTTGAAAGGTTAAATTAAAAATAAAAATAAATTCATAAAAATAAACCATTGATTCACCCTTTCCATATAAATGGTCAATTCAGTCTGGGGCTCTACAAGTGGTATTGGAGAAAAGGTTCCCTTTAAATATTCAAGAAGTATTATAATAGATGGAGAATATTAATTCTATTAATAGTCAAGGTGTTCCCATATTTTATGGGAATAATTATCATAGCTATAGGAATAGGATGCTACCTTATCTCCTATCACTAGACTATAAGTGAGAGATACTGCAACATCAAGTTTTCCATCCATTTTTGAGGATACTACCATGAAAAAAGTTGATTATAGAAATATAGAGTTATATGGAAAGGCTCAAAATTCCATCTTGATGAATCTATCAAATAAGGTCTACACAAAGTTCATGGGTCTCCAGACTTCCAAGGAGATCTGGGACAAACTAAGAAGCAGTTATAAAGAAAATGTGAAAGTTAAAGAATCCAAAATATAGATTTGGAGGAGTAAATATGAGGACATAAATTTTTTTTATGAATATAATATTGATGACTAATTCACCAGAGTGAATTAGATAGTCAGCAACATTCAAGGATTTGGTGAGAATATGGATGACTCTAAAATTGTCAAATAATTGATGAGGAATTTTCCAGACGCTTTGATTCAAAGATCTTAGATATAGAAGAAAGAGATGATTTATCTCTTGATGAACTACACAAAATTCTAATATCTTATGAGATGAGAAAAATTTCAGCTTTCAAGAATAAAGAAAATATTAAAAAGGCCTTTAAAGTAATAAGGAAAGGGAAAGTTTGAGAAGAATAGAATGCTGAATCGGGTGATTCAAATATTGATGAGGATTATGATGATTTCAATTGAGTTGTTTCACTTATATCAAAAGGGTTTAGAAAGGGAAAGTGGAAGGTAAAGAGTAAGAAACCATCAAAATACTTTAACTATGGTTGCTCTGGTCATTTTTCCAAGAGTGTCCAAAGAAGAAGGTTGAAGAATAAGAATCACAATTAGAATTAGAATCAGATGATGAGAGATCTCATAAAAACAAATGGGATAAGAAGAAAAATAATTACTACTACATAAATATGATAAATTTTATGTGAAATCACAATCAAGATTAATCATTAAGTTTTTATTCAGATAATGAAGTTGGTTTCTTTTCTCATATAAAAATAAGAACTGATTTATAAATTAGTAGTGGTAAAGAAGAAGAAAGAATAGAACTTGAGTGGAATCTAAAAGAGAAATTAGAGTTCTACATGGGTTAGATTCAATATCTTAAGAAAGAAAAGAAGAATCTTGAGAAAGAAAGAAATAAATAAACTTCTGAAAATAATGAGAATTAAATAGTACTCGTTGATGAGGAAAAGGAGGAAAATATCAAGAAAGAGGCATCTTTTGTTAATGAGATCAAGATTCACAAATTAAGAATTTCTAAACAAGATATGATGATATGCGATATTGAAGAGTAGTTAACTTATATAGAAGAAGAGTTGTTTGAGACACAAGACATTTTTGTCATAGTTAAGTGTGAGTTGAATAAGGGTAGAGATTATTTCAATAAATCTATTTATATTAAGGGAGATTCATCCCAAGATATAGAGAAGGAAGGTAAAAGTTCACTTAATAATTTTGATATATATGTTATTTCTAATAGAAAAAATGTAAAATCTAAAACTAAAAATATGTGGTCTAAGAAGAATGAGATGAAATATTCAACATTAGGGGAAGGGAAGAACATGAAAAGAAGGCTACAACTTCCAAGGAAAGTGTACCTTGATTTTCAAGAGGAAAACAATAACACATATATGGATTCATCTAGAACCAATATTAGAGAGTAAAGTTTCAAGGATTTTGTTGGTGTCATGGTAAGCATGGACACAAATTTTATTCTTACCGATTTAAAATTTCTTTATCAGGATTGAGGCAAGAATAAGGGGAGAGTTTCAATGATAATATAAGTAAAAAATCTTAGAAAAAAAATGTGTGGCTAGATCTTCACCACAACTATCTATGAAAAACAAATTTTATATTCTAAAATAATTCTATGGAAGATGTATTTTATAAGGTCACAAGGAAGAGTTATGCATGGAAATATTAGAAGGAAAAGTTCCCTATGATGTAAAGGGGAATAAATTTCAAAAGAGAACCAATGGAAATTCATGTGAAGATTCTAAGGATATTGAGAATGTTGAGAATGATTGTATAGTTTTTTATCCACTTCTTTGAAATTGGATAAAAAATTATAGGAATTTGAGAAACTTTATAAATATAAAGGAAAGTAAGTGGTCTTAAAAAATGAGGTGAAAATTGATGAGAAGTTATCTACAAGTTGAAACTTGAAGATCCAGAAGACTGAGGTTGAAAAACTTATATAGCACAAAGAAGAAGGGAAAAAAAAATATAATCAAATCAATGAGACTCAAAAAAATAAAGTGTCCAAATAAATCTTCCCAAACTAATATTGAAAGAAAATAATGGACTATATTGAGAGGAAGCTCTCAGTTTGAATGTTTCCTCTGAAAAACCAAGAGGTCCCTCCTTATTTCATATTTTTTTTATTTTAAGCTAACATGCAGGGAATTGAAGGATATGTTTGAGTCTATAACTTATGGAAAACATGAATAGATTAAAATTCATGGTGTTTACTGACTAACATGAAATGAAATAAGAAGAATGCATCCCTTAAGGGGAGTAACCATGACAATAATATGTGATTTTACTAAACTCTTGTGAATTTGTGTTAGGTCCACTAGGATAAATACACCGAGAGGGGGGGGGGGGTGAATCAGGGTATGACAGATTAAAATTACTACCCCTTCAGATCTTGTTTCTTAGTTAAAAAAAACACACTCCTCTCTTTCTACCATAACAACATATGAAAAGAAATTAAACTATGCATGGGACACAATGATTTTACTTGGTTCACCCTCACTGGGCTACGTCCAAGGAGAATACAACGACAATGTGCCGATGTACCAAATCCACTAAAAGAACACTACTTTTTGGAAGGTTCGTGCTAGATCACTTCTATACCCAGACTCACCGCATTTACAATGTTTAAGTTTTTCTCACATTATTCCCAAGGGTCACTCCCAATGTCTTTTTCTCTATCTCACTATCCGTGGAAAGGATCACCGTCTTACTATTCATTCACTCACTGCTCTTGGAAGGGATCTATACATAATTTATGAACTTGTAGGTCCCTTACTTTTCATAAATTACATATCTTAAACTATAGATAGATGCTCTGTTTATGTTACACTTTCATCCATTAATGAATACTGTTTTACTAAAGATACACTGAAAAACATCCATATTTCCTCACAACCTTAGGTTGACTTGCATGCTTCTTTAAGAATGGCGCACAAGTGTTGCCTTTGTTATGGAAAACCAACTTGCATGATACTCTAAACTTGCACGAAAAAACCCTTATTATATTCACAACTTGTGTGACACACACCCTTTTATTCCCAAATCACTATTGGCGTGCAACTAAAATTTGGAATAAAACTTCTGAATAACTCACTACTTGTGCACCCTCACAACTTGCGTGACCAGAGCTTTGGTTTTCTATAAGTTTTGATATTCTATAGAATGAGGGGGGTAGCTATATATTTATAGGAATTTTGGAAACCCCATGCGTGAGGTGCACAACTTTCCCATGACCATGAAAATCCATTAGCTCCATCCTATGTCGTGCTAGTCACTTTGCGCATCACTCCAAAAATTATGCACCCTTATTTACTTTGCCATATTTTGATGTTCTTATCCTGAAACATTCATGGTGAACAACTTTACAAGGCTCCTTGACACTGGAGTGCAACTCCGTTTTCCAAAAAAAATTTCTTCATTCTCTTTAGACCCAAAAATTTGGCAAACACTAGAAAATGGTACCACCTTGTATAAATTATTTTTGTATCACCTCCAGATCATCTATTCCTTTATCATGGTTATTTTTCAACATATATTGTAAAAAGTATCTCTGGAACACAACAAAATACCATGGAAACCCTCTTTTTCAACAAACACAATCAACCCAAAAATGATGCAATGTTACCTTGATGGATTTTTACCAACAATTTGGAAATTATGGATAGATTTTAAATCATAAGGTTGAGGTATTACAATATCACTTTCATCCTTCATTATTAATTGTATAAATATTATCAATTAAGAGGGACTACTTAATTAATAACAAGATGAGACAAAGGGGGAGTTATTTCTTTGGAGTTGAACTTTCTGATATGTTTAATGAAGTGTGTGTAGGATTTTTCATTTCATTGAAAACTATGATTACTCGAAACCCCTTAAATGAGATTTTAGTCTTTTTGAGCATGATTTCAAATTCATGGTATTTTATGGACAAATTAGATAACCTTGGTTATATATATCTTGTTTTCTATACTGGATTATCCCATATAGACTTAGAGTTGATAAAATATAGGCTTTTTTCTAAGAAAATCATGCGAAATCATTCCTATATTAGAACCATTAGAATCATGAGGAAAAACCCCCACTTATCCTTTGAATTTTATTGTAAAAGGGGGATAAAGTTTTGATCACACAAATTTACTTTTAAATATGTGAAGTGATATTGATAATAAAATACAAAGGGGTAGATTATTGGGATTAGTGTTTCATTTGTTTTCAATAATCCAGTCAATATGTGTTTGTGAAGTGATGATGCTTGAAGAATTATTATATATTCACTTTATGAAATTAGATGTCATTCTTGGAAAATTATCCATGTAAATGTGATGATTGTTAACCCATTATTAAATATTAAAAACATGTGTCAAGGATGACACATTTATTGAAACATGTTGAAGAACTCTGAAGGCCATGAAAATTAATATTTTCATGAGTATTATTTGAAGGTAATGTTGAGAAGTGGTTTGATGGTGAGAATGTATTGAGATTATATTATATACCTAGAATATAATGTAAGTATGTTTTATGGGAGTTTGATAAAAATATGTCCAACCATTATAAGCCACATGGCCCAACTTGACCCCACACATGTGGGAGGATCACATCAACCATGTGGGAGAGTCGGTATACACAACCCACATGGAGTCAGGTGAGTTGGACCATGTATAAGGCTTGCAAGAGAGATAACCTAGACGAGGGTGAATAGGTTGGGATAGGATTTTGGTGGCACAATGTAGGTGTTATGCAACCTGTGGGGTGGGAGTGCTTGTGTTGTGGGTGCTGATACCCCACTGCCATATCAAATCAATTATGGGAGTGTTTGTTATAAAAGGAAGAGCTCATAGTAGGCTCCTAGCATTATGGGACAACCAGGATGAGTGCTATTTTTCCCCCTATTTAAAAGTTATAGACATAATCATCACCTTCATATGAGTTTAATCTATACCATTTGATCACTTCGATTGATCTTATTCAACCTCCCGATGCTTGGAGTCTACTATTCACTAGAGAAGATGGATGAACCTCCATACATCGAACCTGAGGTTTCCATGATTGTTCTATGGCCAAGATACCGAGTCAAAGAACCTCTATGCATGAAATATTTTTCTTTCATGCATGAAATAATTAAATAAAACAATACTTTCTAGGGAGATATGGATTTGGAGAAGGTTTTTCATGCATCCTTCTTTATACATGAGTTTGATATTTAAATCATAAGTATAATCATGCAATTGTCATCATATGCACATGAGGAGAAATCATGTAACAATAGGTTACATGATTATTGGTGTAAGTTTACTTGAGAAATCACAAACAAATTAGGTGAGATAAAATATGACTTGACATATAATATTTTGTGGGGTACTTGATGTGGATTAAAATGTGGATTAAAGATAATGATAACTCACCTATAAATATCGAGGAACCATGGATTGAGTTTATTTATGTGATATTTGAGAGGATATTATTTACAAAGTAATAGATCATCGAGAATACTTTGGTTCATGAAGAAGGTTTCAACAAAGATTTTATCTTGCGTGAAGAATAAGAAAACCCATGATCATTCGACTTGTTTAAAGCACACTTTATTTTATTCCTGAAGAACTTGTTCCATAAAGAAACCAAGATAATGTAATACACTTATCCATATTCATCCTAGTTTGTGTGTAGTTTGAATCACACAAAACTAGTGTGGATGTATTTATTAACAATTCCATGTACAATCTTTCATAGAATAAGTGATCCAAACCTATTCAAGTTTAAGAAAAGGAGTCAGTGCATGCTTACATGCATATGTGAATAGAGCGAGCCACTGTGAAACATAAATAAAGAAAGAAATAATGAAGGAAGTGTAGTGTAACTTATAAAAAGGGGCATGGTGATAGTATATGCATACATTAAAAATGTAAATGCAAATTCACATGAGAACATAACAAAAAATTATTAAATAATTGGACACAACATGTTATAGGGTTTCAAATGTCATGCACCATGATTGAGTTGAGAATTTAAAAGGAAATTTAATTTGAGATTGTGTAAGCCATGTCTTTCATAAAAAAATAGTGAATAAATTATGTGTACAACTTGTACACATATAGCGAGTCTAGTAATTCATCATATGGAAGAATTATAGCCCTATATTTTTTTTGTACTGAGGCATCTGGTCATTACAGGTGATTAGATATTTGAGAAAGATCAATAGACATGGATAGTGGTTGTAGAAGGTACTTGAATTATACATAAGAAATTCACATCCTGAAAGATCATGGAGGAAGATAAATAGATCATCCTACAGTAGATCAAAACTTAAAAAAAGGTGAAGCCTTCCAGTTGGTGTTTTGAGTAGGTGGAGTCTTCTAGTTAGAGGTAGGAGCAGAAGGAGTCTCTCAGTTGAAGCCAGAGCAGTGGAAGTCTTTTAGTCAGATTTGAAAAGAGTGAAATAATGTTGATAGGATATGGGAGAAAAAATAGTCTCTCGATTGGAGCTAGATCATAATAAGTCTCTTAATTGGAGTTGAGATCATTTTAATAACTTTTTTTATAGTAAATAATCTATAACTAGGGGAATAACCAGTTTCAATAAGGAGTATACTTTTTGTCGAATCTTGTAAATCCTATTTGCTTCTCTCTATATTATTTAAATTTAACATGAGGTGAAATTGTAAGATAATATTGAGTGTATTAAGAAAATTAAAACATCTTATAGGTTTAATTCAAAAGAAAAAGGAATTAATAAAAGGAAACCACCGATTCACCCCTCCCCTCTTAGTGGTCAATCTGGAATGGGGCTCTAAAGATTCATAAAATTTGGACCTTTAATAGTTATTATATGAAAGTGTTAAAGTAATGTATTGAGTTTTATCTCTTTCTTAAATCACATATATTTAATTTCTATGTTTCACTTCAATAACTTTTTATTCACCTCATGGATGAGAACACATTGACGGCTATACAAAAAATGAGTAGGCATCCTATCAAATATGATGCAACCATGTGTTGGAATGACATAGCCCTATCCTCTGGATGAAGTTGATCCAACTATTAGTGGACTATAATGTAAACCATATTGTATAACACCCTAATATTTTATGATATATTTCTCTTTAAATAAGTTTTATGTCTTTGATATCTTTCTTTACAGACAACACTAAGTTTAAAAAAATTGTGTTATATTATTGAAATATTATTATTAAATATGATTTGTATTACCTATCCATTGGATTAGAAAATATGAATATAACCAACTAAATTATGATTTTTTTACACATGTAAAAAATGAATTCATTTGTTATCAATTGGTTAGGAATGAAAATAAAATCATTTTATTTCTGAAAATTGTTTTTATGCGCACAATGTGTTTTTATATTAATAAATTAAATCAATAACTGTTGATGAATAATTTTAATTAAATTTATGAAAAATATATTCAATAAAATATTTTAACATTTATTTAATGGTTATTACTTGGAAATGAATGATAATAAATCTAGTTTTATGCTTCAAAATGAAATTTTAAAAACATTATTTTCGTTACATTTTGAACACTTACTTTAAAATGAATTTCTACCAGCTATAGAAATTAAATTGGATAATATGGTTTAAATATTTGGAATAACCATGTAAAAATTTTATAATTATTCCACTTTTATTTTTGGTCATTATGAATAGTAACCAGGGTAAAATTTCAATACCACTGTAAATGTTACAAGGTTAATGATGGGTTAAACTAAAGTGATATTGGTTAAAATGACCTAAAAACTTTTCTAAATCATATTGAATGATTGAATTTAAATACTATATCATCATATATTCTAATATGACCCAATTTTTATCCAATTTACCATGAAATAAAATTTATTATATTTTGATATTCTTAATCACTACAAGTGTACCACTCCCCGCACATATAAAAGGAAACCTCCTATCCTCTATACTCTACACCAATAGAGACATTTAGATATACAAATATACAAAAAATACTCTACCAAAATCTATAGATAAAACATTGAGTTTTTTTGTTCCAAAATACCCATACAAGAAGTCTTAAGGTGATTATCAAAGGAGGATACAATAGAAAGAGGCATATGTTCTTATCGATCTCTTTCATGCATATTTATTCTTAAACCACCGCCAAATGTTCTATAAAAATATTAACATGATAATTCTAGTATTTTTTATTTACTTAGATATTTTTATGTTAATTTTATATCCATTTTCTATATCCTTTCCATCCATTGGAAAATTATAACATCACTCGCACATATATGTGGACTATCACCTCCACGAAGTGATGTGATTCGTTTTTCATTTACAATTTAAATAGATGGTCATAAAGATATATTTAATAAATATATATGATATTTATGATATAATTATGATTCATTAATGTTTAATTATTATTTACCTTATTTCTATCCATCTGTTGAAAAGTGGAAACATTATTCATGCGTACGTACATGATACCGTCTCCATGAGGTGATATAATTCATTTTTCATCACCACTTTATATGAATGGTTATAAAGTGTATATAATGAATAAATATGATAATTATGACATTATTAATATTCTTAATATGATGAAACCATGACAAATTTGTAGGTATCAAAATCGTCGAACCAAAACATGCATGGAAAATGAACCAGTTTTCACCCAAATATTAATTTTAATGAAAAATTGTTAATAAATGGGTAATTGGAAATTATAATAGAACATTATATTATATAAAAAGTATAAACATGGTTATGGTATAGATGTATATTAAATATAATTTTTTATATAGGATCTTAATAACATGTTTTAAGAAATACAAGACATAAGGTAAGGGATTATGCTATAATCAAATTTATTTTCAAGATTATCTAGGTTAAATTTACAATTAGGGAAATTAAATGATCATTATCCTTTAAACCCCATCCATTTTCTTATCCTTTAGTTATTTTTGGTTTTTTAATTTTTTTTACATTCATTATCATCTCTTTGGTACATAAAACGATTGAGAAAATGTTTTTAAGAAAAGTTGACTTTATTTCCTCTTTGGTCGATGAACATTTTCTTCTATGTCCATATTAATTAATTTTTTTAATAATTTTATTCTACATGTTCAAATTATTATTTAAAAATTATTTAATTTTCTATTTTTTACTAAAAGTGTGAAATAAATATTTGTTTTAACATTTACCTCATGAACATATTTTTCCAACATCATACCAATTCTTTGCATCGAAGATTCCTTTACAAGTTTACATGGTTATTTTCAAAGAAATGTTTTTCTCAATATTTTGGAAATTTTTAGTTTTAAAGACACTAAAGTGAAATTATATTTTCCCCTATTTTAAAATAAATGTTCAAATACACTTTTAAATTTATTTTTCATCAATGTCGACATCCTTTGATGTTTCTTATGTTACACTGGGGATATGGTCTAAGGATATCATTCCTGTTCTTTCTATAGATAGGTTATGATTATATAATGATGAAATTTTTATGAAAATAATTTATTTTATATGGGTTATTATATGATGAATTATTGAATGTTTTTATGAAATTGTGGAACAAATATGTATGGTTTTCATTATGTGATGGGTGGGTCCATTAAATCCTTCCAATGTATTGGGTAATGATTACTATCTCATTAGATAATATAGACTGGAATGGGGAGTGACACTAGTTTAGAAAGATAATTTTTCCACTATAATAGTCTTGTGAGTAAACCTTGACTATGGAAATTATGGAATTGTGAGTGAATGTGACACCCTAATATTTTAAAAATAGGTCCATGTTTGATAGGGCATACAAAACACAACACCGAGCCTAAACAAACTATAAAATATTATTATTTAAATATAATCATTATAAACTAGCTTAAAATTAGAGGGCATTAATGGACTTAAATAATTTATAAAATATATATTAATTTAATACTTAATATAAATGTATTGATAAATACTTAACTAAATAATCACCCAATTTTTAGTAAAGTAATTTTATTCTTCAAAAATACGTTTTCTTCTAAATGGTTTTTATTTCTTTTTTTGAGAAAATATTTTAATTAATTTTTGGAACTTTTAGAAAATTTATTTGATAAAAATGATATCATTTTGGGATTCATCATGTCAAAATCAACTTGGAGTTATTTTTTTGGGATTTTTCTAAAAGATCTATTTTTTAGTGAATAGTGATTTTTTTTGAAAATTGTATTTTTTATTCAAGAATTTACAAAGTTCCATTTTATGATTTCTTTTCAAAGTAACATTAGTTCTATTATATTATTAATTATCTAATAAGTTTATTGGTGTCACAAATCGGTCTAGGTTGTCATCCAATCTGACACCCGTCCCAGCTCGTGGCATGGCCCAAAGGGTGTTCCCAATTCCTACATGTAACAAACCGACCTGAGATTAAATCTTACCTAGAGCACTGCTATTTGGGAATAGAACCCGAGCATCACTAGAGCTCATTTGGGAATAGTTTCTCCCAAATTAGAGTTAAAACAAGGGAATAAACAAAAACTAACACTAAATTAAATAAAATGACACTACTACAAATACCCTTTTATCAGTGCTAAAAAACCCCTTTTATCAGCGCTAGAAAAGCACTGTTAAAGCCAGCGAAGATAAGCGGGGGGGGGGGGGGGGGAGGGTCCCCTTTATCAGCGCTCCAAGAAGCACTGATAAAGACACCTTTTATCAGTGCTAAAAAAAGCGCTAATAAAAGGGGTCTTTTATCAGCGCTAAAATAAAGCGCTGATAAAAGGGTCCTTTAACAACGCTTTGTTTTAGCACTGATAAAAGGGTCCTTTATCAGCACTTCCTTTATCAGTGCTTTATTTTTAGTGCTAATAAAGGACCCCTTTTATCAGCGATTTTTTAAAAGCACTGATAAAATTTAAAAAAAATAAAAAAAAAATAAAAAAAAATAAAAAAATTTAAAAAAATTAAAAAAATCCTGCCAATCGGGGGGCTTTTATAGTGCTTGATCCCCCCCTTTTACTACACTTTTCTTCCCCCTCCAGCGCCCCACGCACCCCCTCCACCCTTTATCAGTGCTAGCTCCCATATTCCCCCATGTGCACGCGCCCCTGCCTCCACCAGGTTTTGAACTCGAGACCCCCCCTCTGTGCTTAAGCCCCTACAACTCCTCTATTTTGATTTGTTTTACATTTAATTATATATATATATATATAGTTATATTTATTTTTATAGTAATATATATTTATATTAATATATATATAGTTATATTAATATATATATATATAGTTATATTAATATATATATAGTTATATTAATATATATCTCTATTTATATATATATATATAGTTATATTTATTCGTATAGTAATATATATTTATATTAATATATATATATATAGTTATATTAATATATATATATATAGTTATATTAATATATATATTTATAGTGATATTAATATATATATTTATAGTGATATTAATATATATATTTATAGTGATATTAATATATATATTTATAGTAATATTAATATATATATGTAGTTATATTAATATATATATATAGTTAGATTAATATATATATATATATATAGTTAGATTAATATATAGGTATATAAATATTCATATATTTGTATTTTAAATAAAATTGATATTAGTTATTATTTAGATAAAGCTAATATATTTTATATGTAAATATATTTTATTATTTATATTTATAATTAAATTTTTATGTGTGAATATATAAAATATATATATATATTGTTATATATTTGATTATAAATAGAAGTTCATTATAAAAAACGATAAAATTTCAAAGACATAATATCAATATTAATGTAATACCTTGGAATAAATTCAGTCCCCAACAAAAAAAGCCAATAATACCCCCTTAAATGATGCTGAAAATCCACAAAATGTTAAAAAATCGGGGTACCCCGACTAAAAACTCAGTTTTGGAGGCCCTTTGGGCCTTTTTTGGCCTCAAAAAAACCTTGATCAGGGATCCCCTATTTATAAAGACGTAGAGCTCGTCGCAGACTTCGATTTGATAGTTGGTAGAGCTCAAACGGACACCCGGATCAAAAGTTATGACCATTTGAAGTTCGAGTTGCGTTTTCAACATATTTTGGATCTTTTTTTAAATTTTTTAATTTTTTTAGTCTTCAAATTTTTATTAAATGAATATTACTCCATAATAATTAGAAAATTATTAATTAAAAATATTTTTTTAATTTTTTTATAAGCCATTTTCACTAAATATCTTATATATTAAGTGTAACTGTATATTTATACTTATCTAAATTATATTTAAAATTATATTTAAAATATATATATTATATTTATATCAATATAACTATATATATATTTAAATATTAATATATTTTTTAATGATTTTTTTGGAAGTAGACCCTTTATCATCACTTTTAAAAAAAGTGCTGATAAAGACCCCCCTTTATCAGCGCTAATGAAAAAGCGCTGATAAAGGAGGGTACCTTTAACAGCGCTAAAAAAAGCGCTGTTAAAGGGGGAACCTTTATCAGCGCTAAAAAAAGTGCTGATAAATTAGCGCTGATAAAGGTGTGGCGCTAGCCTTGCCCCATTTTGTGGTAGTGTGAATGCTAAAAAGATCATAATAAACTACCATGATCCAAACCATTTTCATATACATAAACAACATCCATAAATAAAAGATAAAAACATTTAGAATAAAAAAAATCTATCCAAAACTAAAATTACAACAAATAAACCAACTCAATCCAATCTTGAAACCAAATCCATGCAACCTTTGATTGCTCAACATTGTCTAAATCACCCCATGTCAGCCACAATGAAAAAGAAGGATCCAACTGAAAACTTGAAACCTAAAACTTTGTAGGTGTGAGACAAAGAGACCAGTAGGTCATAACGACCCTCTGAAACTATAAAATATGTTTCATAAGGAAATTAAAAAATGATAGTTTTAAAATAAAGATAAAAAGTTATCTTTACATACGTAAAATGTATGGAAAACAAAAAAATTACATAAATAACTTTTCAAACATTTTACATTGTTTTCCAAAACCCCAAAAACATGTTTTTAAAGCAAATCCACCAGCCTAATCCATTTCAAAAAAAAAAATCCACACATACACATTTCATTTTTCAAAAATAACTCACATGTTTTATTTAAAAAAAATGGTCACTTGAAATAGTTCCCCAGTTGAATCCATCTTTAAACCAAAACCCATTTTGAAATACACTTTAAATAACTTATACAAAAGTCCTTAAAAACTCAAAATATGTTTTCATAACATATTTGAAAACTCATTTTCAAAGGAAAAGACCTAACTTGCATGGGTTAATCATATCAAGCAGGCACCACACACATATATCACAACATATGAAAATGTAACATAAAAAAGGAAGGGTTCCATATCTATGAAAGTAGGAGAAGTGGTATAAAAAATCACTAGAATAAACTCTCCTTAATAAATAACTCACCAAGAAAACAAATGTATCATGGTCCTACCCAAAGTCAATAATGGGACAAGTGTCTAACTGTATATGGGTATAACCACCCGAACAAGAAACCAACATATACTAGGTACATACCATCATCTAAGTAGCCCACACAAGCCTTATCGTGATGAAAACCCCCCATTAATTCTTGTTCCTAGCATAACTGGTGGGAAACTAGCGTCATGTGAACCAACTAGAGGAACAAGCTAGATCTTGCACTTGGTTCATATCATCCCATGAACAATAAAGGAAGTGAGGCGTAGTGGAAACAAGCCAAGTATACCCATAGGGAATAACCATAACTACCTTCACCCCTAACACCCAATGATGTAAATCACTATACACATAACATGCACACAAGGCATAACAATCACATTCCTACAGAAGGGGAGAAAAAAATGTCACATAGTGATCACAGACCCACATGAGGGGTACATAAGAAAGGTACAATCAAGGGTTCCATCCACACACACCATTTAAAACCAAATTTACAAATTAGGATTTAATATCAAAACATGGTTGAGAATACCAAACCCTTTCACAATTCACAAAAGTACCTTCCAAACACCATTTGTAAATTGATGGAAATCACCCAAGCATTTAAAAAATTTCAAAGTCACCCTTACACAAGGTATTTATTATTTGAAAATCTAAAACCTATCCAAAGCCTTTATTTACATCACTCATTTCATTAAAAACCACTTAAAAAATTTTAATAGGTCCAAATAAATCAGCCATTTCTTTTAAAATGTTTCAAAGCTACCCTTGAACAAGGGTATTTCTCATTGAAAAACCAAATAAGGCAAAAAAGTCCAAACATTTACACCAAAAAAATTGAAATAATCCAATAAGGAATTTTATCAAGGGGTAAACAACACAAATATTTTAAATACCCATTTAAAATATAGTAAATCACCCCTTTACAAACCACTTAGAGGTAAACACTTCAATTAAAAAACAAATTCCCCTTTTAAACATTGTTTTCACTCATTAAAAACAAAAAACCAGGTAAAAAACCATTATGCACCTTAGAAACCATTTCAAAAATCCCCATGGGAATGTCAAAAAATGTTAGCATATTTAAAAATTCCATTTCAAACATTCAAACATGGGTTTCACATGAAAAACCATTTATGACAAGCTCAAAACATAAGGAAATGGTTTCAAAACACCACAAGGCTATCACATATAGTTATAATTTCCTAATAGGGGAATTTAGAAAGTGAAAGAACTCTTATAATCCTAAAATTAAACAATTTCATAGTAACCTCTACCTCAAAGAAGTGAAAAAGAAGCTGGAGCACCTCAAAACTTCTCGCCTTTGATGATGACCACAACCATGGGACAAGCAAAAATGTATACCAACCCTATACACCTAAAATACCTATCATTAGACCCACCCAGATCATTAAACTTGAGGCACATGATAACTAAGGTTCATAGGGGAATCCGAATCCAATATAAAAGAGGAAGATAAGGAAGAAAGTGGGAAAAGGAGGAATGTCTCACCTAAAATCCTCTTAGAAAACACTAATGGAAGGGAAATAATCAAGGGAGGAGGAAGGTGGAACCCCTCCAAGGGATCAAAAGGGTAGGATGAATAATTTGGGGAGAAGTGGGGTAAAATCCCTATTAATTTAGTAAGGAAATTTAGGAATTAATAGAATTTTTAAACACCTAGAAAACTCATATGGTTTGGCCACACAGTTAGGAAAATTGGCACCAACCTTGCGGGTTCCACTACCTCCCTAAAATTTTAAGATTAAAAATTACTCCTAAGAGGATGAATGGTTTACCAAATGGTTTGACTCACCCCAGAACCACCCCAAGCCTTTTATGATCTCCTAGGTTTCCCTATATGGTTTGAAAAACCATGTGGAAGCCATGAATTTTTTTATATAAAAAACTATAGAGATAAATGAATTCTTTCCACACAGTTTACCAAACTGTTCACAAGTGACATGACACACCTTAGACACACCAAGAAACCCATACAGTTTATCCTAGGGGTCACATGGTTTGGAATTATTTGTGTACAACCCATTCTAACAAACCATGTACAGTTTAAAATGAATTGAAAATGTTCCTCACAAAGAGAGGGCACATAGTTTCCCTCTAACTATGAAACTTAACCACTCACAATAGAAAAACCTAAACAATTTAAAAGTTTCGAGCCATAAATCCATGGAAACAAAACCATGACATGGTTGGTTTCACAAACTCACCACCATTCCATTTTCTTCCTAAAATAATTCATAGTTGAATTAAAACTAGGAGAAAGAGTGGAAGATCCTAAGAGGACCTAACCAAACGAACCACTCAACATGAATTAACCTCAAATCCAACAACCAAGATCCTCAAAAATGATCAAAATAACAAACCATAACAGAACCAAACATCTCCAAGTATGAATACATAAAAATAATAGGATACCTAACATGGCCGCACCACCATTTAGAATTCATCTAAAATGGTCACCCTACCATTTAGAGTTCATCTAACATGGCGGCACAAGGACCACTACTAAGAATGCATACTCGAACAATCGAGAAAAAATGATAGAAATACAATCTAAACCAAAATCACTTACAAAACCAAAAGAATTAATAACAACCACAAGTTCCTGAAAAAAATGACAAGATCACTCACCTTGGGCCACGATACACACAAATAACCTAAGGTCAACACTTGATCACCCTCACATGGTGCATCCCATAAAATGAATACAACTAAAAATAAATTAGTATACCACACTAAATTGGTAAAAAATAAACCCTATTTACCCAATCATACACCCAAAGGACTCTCTCAATTCTAAATAATGAGCACCACTAGGATCAACCAAAATAAAGATTCAACCCACTATCATTAAGAGAGGTCTTCCCAAATAAGGAGGCTCAACAAAATGGAACACATAGCCCATCCAAAAAATACCAAATAGGTAGGGAGAGGGTGTGAGGACTCCTTAATAGAAAAAACATTACATAAAATAGAATTAAAACCATATATCAAAACACCTCAAAGGGAATCATCCCCAAGAAACATACCAAAAAGGGGGAAATATCCATAAAACCGACCATAACAGCTGAAGCACATGGAAACAAGGTCACAAACATGAAAGGAAAAGTCCCAAAAAAACCAAACCATACTAAAAATTATTGAACCGAAGACCTCATCCCAAAACCAATATTATAAAATACCCCTCTCACAACAAAGGATGAACTAACAACTTGCACTGCCTCAGCTATAAATAACTAAAAATCTCTCAACAGATCTTACTTGGGAGGCTTTAGGTGTCCCAAGAGAATTTAGGGCCACATAAATCTATTATAACCACCTATTTTATTCCAAAATAAAAGAGAGTTCTATATCCACCACTCCACTTGGAGTCTGGGTAGGCACCAAATCTAGAGAAACCTTTTTGACCATTCTAGGGGACACAAAAGTAGAGACATGAACTACCTCAATTCATGTAACAAAAACCAAAAATTTCCTTAAAAATAAAGGAATAAAATCCACTATAGAAACCCTCAATTGAGGAATGCTGATAACACATCAAAAGAAACTTTTTTTAAAACCAACATTTCACCAAGGAGTTTCAAAACCACTTTCCACCAAGAGGTGAATTTGAAAACCAATCCAACACAATCTTTAAAACAACACCACCTTAGTGGAACACACACATTTCCCCAATCAAGGAAAACCAAAAAATTCCTTTTAGAACCCCTTTCCACTTTTAAAACCAAGCTTCCAAAAATTCTTTTCAAAACCCATCTCCCTTTTTCAAAACACCTTCCAAGATTTTCTCAATATAAATTCCTTTTGAAACACATCATTTTCTAAATAAAATACCGGAAACCACCACTTTATTAAAAAATTCCATAAAACCATGGGAATTAAATATTCTTATTATTAAAAAAACCAATTTTTTAAATAAAATTTTCCCAAAACCCCTTTATTTTACAAAATAAGGTTTGAAAAACCAATCACACACAAGCACTACACAATAAATAAGCAATGGCCCATGAACCACATCCCAAAAGGGAAAAAGTCACTCGTTATTACACCTCCAACAAGTAAAAACTATGTTTTGAAAAAATACATAATTCAAGAGGAGTCTAAAAGGTTAGCTGATGAGAAACAATGTTATAGATTATGAAAACCTACCTTTTTTTTATTTCATAAAACTTTCATTACATGGTACAAAATTTAACAATACAGAGGATCTTTTGAGGTTTAGTACCTTATAAATAGGAACATAATACATGAAAAACATAAAAAATTCTTCTAATACAATTTAAATACCCATTCATAGGATTTTAAAAAGTTACTTTTATTGCACCTCATATACCAGAGACATGCATCAAAGAATGGGGTGAGCATAAAGCCTGATAAGGGAATAAACAAAAGGAGATACTTAGCATATGAAAAGGTGGTATATCAATATGGAATTATAATATTAACATGAGGAATATAATAATATAAATAAAAATAATCATAACATGTAAATATGGATACAACATAAGAATGAGTCATTCATAATAATATCACCAAGGTGTCATAAATCATAATTACCAAGGTTATTCACCAAGGTATCGTAAACAATGTCATATATACAGATTAATTCGTTACCCAATGCATTAGATTGATATCAAGGTACAAAATTCATATGTCTTAATACATGTGAGCCAAATTTATCATAATAAATAATTTCATCAATAACCTGAGGTGAATAAAAAATTGGTTTCATATGAAAACATTTAGTACATAAGTGCTTAAAGACTTGAACATTACATTATTTTTAACCCATGAAAAGAGAATGTGAGTTTTATACATGTAAATCCACGAATCAATATATTATATTTACATATAGGTTAATTCCCATGGGTAAGGAAGAGATTTGGGTATTCACCATATAAGACTATTTCATGAAAAAAAAATTCATGAAATGATTTCGGCAGCATAACGATATACAACATAGATTAAAGGGACGAAATAATGAGAGGTAACATAGATCTCCCATTGTAATTTTTTTACCAATATATATAAGATAAAAATTTCATTAAATAAAATAAGATTTTAAATTTAGAAGACTCACAAAATAGGACTACTTGAATGAAAAATAGAGAAGAGGAGAATTCCCTTACCTTGAATATTTTCTTCCTAAAACTTGAGGGTGGAACCTTGAAACCTATAGGGAACCTTGGAGGGACTCTTTGGGAGAAAAAATGACTATAAAATCATGGATTATGATTTTTAGTGGATAAGAATGGCTAATGGGTAGTATTTATACTTGAGGAGGGGTGAGTTTTAAGGGATTAAATATTGGTTATTTTATCATATAATCCAACCACTTGTGGGAAATTGAATTCCAACCAATTTTATGGATAATTAATTAGTTTTATATTGTTTTCGGAAATTAAAGGCCTTATAAAACTAAAACATACCTTCCATCCAACCCAATAAATGCACATAATCCAAAAAATGAATTTTATTTCATAAATCCAATTTTTTGTTTAAAAATAAAGTATAAATTTATAAATTAAAATTGATTGTTATATATTAATTTTTATATTTACTAAATGGAATTATTACTGATAAAAATTTTTCATAAAATATTTAATCATGACCACATAATAATGATGTCATAAAATCACAGTGCTCATAAAACAACAATTTTCATTTTTTCACCAAAAATTCAACCTGGTTATAAAATTCTCAAAAAATCACCTTAAACTAAATTTGTCATGATGAGTCAAAAAATAAAATTTATTTTATAAAATAATTTTCCAATTATGAGAATTTTAACTTTTAAATAAATCATAATTTTAATGAAAATTAACAATTTAATAGAAAAATTAAATTTCTAACCATTATAAAAATTACTTAGGGATCCATTAAAATATATATTCATATAAAAATAATTATAAGATCATTTCATGAAATAGTTTTTTATTTAAAAATTATATATAAACCATATTTTCATATAATGTGTTTATAGTCTTCGAAAATAATACAATTTTGATTATATCATCAGTTAATCTTGAAGATCATTTAAATGTATATAGATAACCAACAATAATAATGCCCAACTATTTTATTGACAAATTTTCATAATATTTATCAACCTTATTAATTGGAAAACATACACGATACTAATAATATTTCCCTATAAATACACCATCATTCTTACTATTCATCATTCACTTCGATTCGAAATAAGGTTTAATATCATTTATAAAATGAATATTATATTACTAACTCTCTATTCCTCAATTATAGTGATGTTCATGGGTGGAATGATTCTAGGGGATCAAAGTGGCCCAAATTTTTATATTAAACTTTATTTTTCTTCTATTTTTCTTCCCATTGTAATGTTTAGATGATATTGGGTGTTGTTTCAGATTCAATGTAACATTATTAATTAATGAAATAAATTGTTTTTGGTTTCTAGTTTGTGTTTTATTTCTCTTTACTGCTCCTAGTTGTACTAGTTCATATCAATACATGATGTTCAAAGTTCTTATGAAATTTAAATATCTTTATATGTGGTTTTATAGTAAAACATAATAAAAATTTATTAGGAGGAAATAAATCCATTTAAAAAAGAACATTTTTGGGTCATTTCATTCTTCCCCCTTAAAGAAATTTCACCCTAAAAATTTCATTTTTCATACTATTGTGAAAATAACTGATGATACTTCTATTTCATGGATTCCTTTGGTTCCCAAGTATCCTCTTAAATCTTGTGATTTCTATATAGTACCTTCACAAGTCATGTTGTCTTGTTCCTCAACACTTGTTCCCTCATGTCAAGGATCTGAATTGATTCTTATTCATATCACATGTTTGTTTAAAAAAGTACACCATTAATATTAAGTACATGTGATGGGATAGACATATAATTTATCAGTAGGGACACGTGGAATACATAATAGAAATTAGAAAGATTTGGTAGTAGTGTTAATCGATAGGAAACCACTCCAACACACTCCATAATCTCAAACGGTCTAATGTACCTTGGAATTAGTTTTCACTTATTTCAAAAAAATCATAAATCCTTTAAAGGGTGATATCTTGTGGAATACATAATCCCCAACATGAAACTCTAGGTCCTCACTTCATTTTTTGGCATACATTTTTTGTCAACTTTGAGAAACCTTGATGTGTTTATGAATCACTTGAATCTTTTCTATAGTTTCCTTCATAATGTTTGGTCTCAACAGTTTCCCTTATCCTACTTCATCATAACATGTTGGAGTTCTACACCTTTTTTTAGAGAGCTTAAAAAGGTTCCATTTGAATTCTCGAGTGGAAATTATTATTATAGGAGAATTAAACAAGAGGAATATATTGATACCAAATCCCTTGAAAATCAAGTGAGCTATCCCATAAAATATCTTCCAATGTTTGAATAGTCATCTTAGACTACCCATCAGTTTGAGGATGGTAGGATGTTGTCAGGTTTACTTCTATATTCATAGCCTTTTATATAACACCCCAAGATTTTATGGTATGTTTCTTCTTAAATAATTTCAATTAATTAGATATATTATTATGCATATAACATTAATTCTCTACGAAACAAAACTTTTTTATAGGAGATAGTTTTAACCTAGATATTAAACTTATTTTTTTTCCACTTCTGTGATTTTAATTTCAAAAAACAGACATACACAGTTTCATTCGGTAAGATATTTAGAGTCTGAAAGGATCAACTTAATTTTTAGTGAATAGTAACTTACCCTTATGAATAGTGATGTTACCCTTATGAATAGTAATATGACCCTTATGAATAGTAACCTCACTCATAAAAGTACAGATAAAATTTAGGCACCATATAAATGAAAGTGAATATTTAAAAAAAATTAATAATTAAGTGTTGGAATTTTTGTGAGAAATAAATATTTAATTATAATTTTATAATTAATAAATTTATTTAAAAGAAAATTAATTTTCATAAAATTTATTCCTAAATAAATATTTTATGTACTATGATTTTAGGATAATATAATGAGATCGTAGATAATTTTTAGGGTGTTATAAAATCAGTTATAATTTTAAAATCTGTATTTTTTGAGTAAATAATGATTTTAATTAAAAATTAAATTTATCATATTTAGAAAATTATTTTCATAAAAAGGAGTTAATTTTTTGATTCTGCACATAAAATAATGATTAGGGTGAATTTTTGGGAATTTTTTGAAATACTTGAATTTTTGGTGAATAGTAAAATATGGTAATTTATGGTATAATACATTATAAGATAAATACACTATTACTTGCATCATGGATGATGTAATAATCCATTAGTTAGAAATCACATGAAATTATTACTATTATTGGTCACAATAATCAATACTATTTATTGTCTTGAGCAAAATAATAAAGTAACGAATAAAATATTGAGAAATCACTCTTCTCCTCCACTATAAAAACCACCCCTCAACCCCTCTTCTCCTCACTCCTCTAATCCATGAATCTTCTCAAAGTTCTGAAAAAATAATCTTCCCTAGTACCTCCCCATATCTAGGAGACCTTGGTATTTCCAAAATACCAAAACCCTTTCCCTTAAGGAGATCTCAAGGAGGTTATTTCAAGAGGTAAATCCCCTTCCTTTTTAATTTAATTTAATTTCAATTTATCTTATTTTCTTATTAGATCCTGTCATTCTCAATCTAATTGATAATTATAGACCCATTATCATAAATATACTATAATTATATCATGTTAATGTAATAATAATTATCAATCTTCTTACTCTCCCTCTTTTATTTTATAAATGAAATCATCATCTGGGAGGTGCCAATTTACAACCTTCGTGGATGACGAAGTTTCATTCTTCAATTTTTTCTTAAAATCTGTTCATGAAACCATTTTAATGTTCGATACAGATTTTAAAATTTATAATATAAACCTTTTTATGTTCTGTAAGTAACATATTTACATAACACTAAATGATAAAATAAAATGAGTTCGTTATGATCAATAACCGCTGTAATAATCTAAACAGTTATCACTAAATGACTTATCTAATGATTCATCCTCATACCATGTTACCAAATGATATAAATAACCATTTAAATTTTTTTATTTTCATTAATAATTTATAAATTCAAATCTAGATAATTATATCCATTCCACATGAACTTCTATATTCATACATAAGTACGCCGATCATGAAAACCAAGGAAACAAATGCTCTTGAGCGATAAATTTGTATCTTATAACTCATCCAAAAGTCCATAAATGAACTTAATAAAATTATAATAAATAAAATAATTGTAGAGAAGGTTCTGAATTTATTAATTAACAGATTTAATTTGATTATTCAGGACATTAAAATCAAGTGAATAACACATTCAGGCATAAGGTAAGGGGTCTCTCATCTCACTTTTATTTCCACGAGATTTCCGTTATTTGACACTTATTTATTGTATGTGGTGTATGTATGCTACCAATTGATATATAATATCATTATTATATTTATATACATGTTATTAAATGATCCATTTGATGATTATTAGTTTTTGTTCGTACGATTCGATTGATTACGATGTGGTAAGGGACTTCATCTCAATTTCCATTTCTTTGAGACTTACTTGGTATTGTGGACCTAATCATTTTTATGTGGTGTATCTACTACCACTTTGAGATAATTTTTCATTTGAAATTAAATTCCTATTAAATATCCATATTCTTGTATAATGGATATGATTATTGTCTCAGCCATATACCCTTTTACATATGATGTTTATTTTAAATGTTGTTTTAATTGTGGAAATATTGATGAATCTGTATTCTCTACTCAATATAGAAATTGAAAAGGAATATTTTCTAGAATTAAATATTTTTATTAGAATTATTTGGAAATTAAGTGATGGGAAGGGTCCACTATATCCCCTTAATGCATCGACAAGTCTCCTGAGACAAAACATTTGGCAACAGGCCCTTCGAGTTTGTTTTTAAATTATAATCAGACAATTTTCTACCCATAAACTTAAACCATCTTGATGGTATGATGGTTCATGTTACATATACATGAAATAAAAATAATAATCATTATCTTTATTCAAAATTCAATTATTAATTTCCATTTGGTTTTCACTATGACAAATCTATGGATGCATTTTCATTCTCAGTTTATTGATGGTGTATATTTTTCAATTATTCACCATGAAATATTGATTATGTATAATTGATTATGATTAAATTATTATTGTTTCATGATTCCTCTACATGTAACCCTTACTAAGCATTTGATCTCACCCCTTTCATTTGTTTTCCTTCCCCAAGTTATGAAGAAGAGATCATCTATTGAGTTTTCAAGGATTTAGTTTATTAGCTTTTGTTATGTATTTTATGTTGTTTTCTTCTCCCAATATAAAATGGGTTCCATGTATGTATCTGGTTTCTTCAATACTACTAAACTATTTGATCCTTCAGTATTTTATTCCTTTTAATCATGAAAATTTAATAAACAATTTATTGGATCTGATTTTCAAGGGTTGGGGTGTTACAGTTGGTATCAAGCGTGTTTAGTAGAAACCTTGGGAACTAGATTAAGAAAACATAGATTAGGGAGAAAAACCCTAAGATAGAATTTGAGGATAAGTATAGAAGAAAATACTTGAATTTTGTTAAGGTATATATTTTGTGGGTATTCCTAGAAATATATCCTTATATGGATACTACAAGTGGATGTGGTTCTGGAACAAATGTACCTAGGAGTAACAACTATGACAAGGTGTTTCGAGCTTGAATCAGGGTAACGTGGTACATGACAATGAGCCTTAATACGCACCTGGTTTGACACTCTTAGGAGATATGATTAGGATAATTTACATTTTATTTATAAACAAGTATGTAAGATATAAAAGTAAATAGAAATCATGTTTATGATTATGAGATTATCTATGCATAAATTTTCAAATTATGTTAAGTTTTTTCTAGATAGAAATTATGAATTATTATTTATAACCAAATTTAATGTATTCCATTGTTTAGTGATGGCGCCTAAGGGAATAAAGGGAATCAATACCCATGGAAAATGTAGGGATTTACCTACTGATAAAGTCAACACTTTTAATGTTGGATTTGAGCAGATCATGACCGTATTAGGATAACTTACTCAGTCTGTGACAAATAACCATGATACTCCTATATTGGATTGTTTCATGTGATAAAATCCACCATATTTTAATGGGACTACTAATACAGTGGTATATGAGTAGTGGATCAAGTCCCTTGAAATGATATTTTTGGCATTAAGATGCAATGAAAATGAAAATTTAGCACTGGCAGTATATTGTCTCAAGGATGATGCTGATCAATGGTGGTTCTTGACCCAAAATACCACAAAGAAAGATGAAATATAAGATATATAATGGAGAAATTTTAAGGAATTATTCTTCAATAAATATTTCCCTCATGAACGACAAACTGAAATGAAGAGAAACTTTCTTAGCTTGAAATAAAGGGAAGAATAGTGTGTTGCGGAATATGAGGCTACTTTCACAAGACTAGCTATGTATGATATATATTACATACATGATTTAGAATACAAGATTCATAATTTCTTTTATGGTCTTAAGCCAAGTCTTCTAAGGGCACTGAATTCTCAAACATTTTTATCTTATGATGAAATAGTATTAAGATCCATCAAAATGAAGAAATAATTTTATAGATTGGATTTTTTAAAGGGAAATCAAGAGAAGAAGTGGTCTCCTGATAATCATGGAAAAGGTTAATCTTCAAAGAATAACAAGGGAACAAAGAAATTCCCATTATACGATAACTATAGATGAACCATCTAAGAAAATGCTTGAAAGGCATAGGAGTTTGTTATAAGTGTGGAGAAAAGGGTTATTCATTTAATGAATGTAAGGGGAAGAGAAAAATAAATTATGTTCAATACTATAATTATAGGGATACGGGACACTATGAAAATGATTTTCCTAAATGTCAAAGAAAATTTCCTCAGAAAAGGCCATGGGAGAAAGGGCAGGCTTATACGATCAAAACTATGGAGGTTGAAGTTCCTAATGATGTGGTGGAAGGTACTTTAATCATTTCCTCAAATTTATCCAATGATTTATTTGATTATCAATCATCATATTCTTTTATATCTTCCCTATTTTCCAAGATATTTAGACATTTCAAATTTGATTTAATAAAGGAGTTGTTAGTCAAAACTCCCAAGGGAAGTATTATTGAAACAAAGATGTTTTAGTCAGTCCTCTTTGTGACACATAAACTTACTTTGATTTCTGAACTTATCATCATAACTATGATTGAATTTGATATAATTCTTGGTATGAATTTTCTTTCAAATTATGATGTGAAAATCTATAGCAAGAATAATGAAGTTACAATTTTTGAGAATGATGTAGAATCCCTTATCTTTAGAGCAGAAACATCATCATTTGGATCTTATCCAGATCCAACTTCAGAATCATTTCTAAATGAAATTCTTGGGGTGGAAGAGAAGACATCATCTATAGATCTTAAAATTAAAGATGTACTGGGAAAGAATACATTGATGTATTTCCATAGGATTTACCTGGACATCCTCTAGAGCAAGAAGTTGAGTTATATATTGATTTAATTCCTAGTGAAATACCTATATCAAAGACTCCCTATAGAATGGACACTATTTAATTAGTAGATCTGAAGAAAAAACTAGAGGAATTGAGTGACTAGGGATTTATTCACCCTAGTGTTTCTCAACAGGGATCCCATATTCTCTTTGTCAAGAATAAAGACAGATCAATGAGGTTGTGCATTAATTATAGGTAAATCAATGTTATTATAATAAATAACAAGTATACTATGTCTCACATTAATGATCTATTTGATCAACTTCATGGAGATCAATATTTTTCAAAGATCTACCTTCAGTTTGGATATCATCAGTTTCATGTGATAAAGGAAGTTATTCCAAAGACAACATTTCAAAATAGGTATGGGCATTACGATTTTATATTAATTCCATTTGGACTGACTAATAAACCCTCCATTTTCATGGAACTAATGAATATAGTTTTCAAGGAATATATTTATGATTTTGTTGTGGTATTTATTGAGGACATATTGATATTTTAAAAAAGATATGAGGACCATGAGAACCACTTATAGTTTGTTCTAGAGACTCTTAGAAGAAAAAAGTTACATGGGAAGTTTAGTAAATGTGAATTCTGGCTTCAAGTAGTCTCTTTTCTTGGAGATATTATCTCTAAGAATGGAATATCAATCGATCCTGTGAAGATAAAGGCAATCCAAGAATGGCCTATACCAAAGAACATAACCGAGGTATGTAGTTTCATTGTCTTAGTAGGTTACTATTGGTGTTTTGTACAAAAGTGTTCCTGATTGGATATCCCTCTAACCAATCTCACATGTAAATGGGTTAGGTTATTATAGAAAAAATAATGTATAGAATTATTTGAAGAATGGAAAATATGATTGATAAATTATCCAATTTTGACTCTTCCATGTAAAAATGATGGGTTCGTGATATATAGTGATGCATCAAAGAATGGAATAGGTTGTGCCCTTATGAAAAATGATAAAGTTATTTCTTATGCATCAAGGAAGTTGAAGAATCATGAGAAAAATTATCCCACTCATGATCTTGAGTTAGCAGCCGTAATATTTCCTCTAAAAATATGGAGACACTATCTCTATGGTGAAAGATGTGAGATATATACGGATCACAAGAGTTTGAAATACATTTTTACATAGAATGAACTCAACATGAGGAAAATGAGATGGATCTAGTTACAAAAATATTTTTATTGTTCAATACACTACCACCCAGGAAAGGAAAATAAGGTGGAAGATGCATTAATCAGGAAAGATCATGGACTTATGAACCAAATGAGGATTGAGAGAGATCCTATATTCATGGATATAGTAAATATGGATACAAGAATTATTAATGAATATGAAACATCATTCCTTTTTCAAATGATTTCTAAACCATCTTTACTAGAGTAGATAAAAAGATCTCAATTTTATGATGAGAATATACAAATGAAAATTAAAGCTTTTAAGGGTGGAAGATTGGCAAACTTCGTGTTTGATGATAGAGTCCTGAAATTTGGAAAGAGGTTATAAATTCCATCAGTACCTAAGATAAAAATGTAACTATTAGATGATGATCATAGATCAAATTTATCTATAAACCTAGGTATCACCAAGATGTATAGATATTTAAAGGAAAATTTTTGGTGTGATAACATGAAGTGAGAAATTGCTGACTATGTATCAAGGTGTCTAGTTTTCCAACAAGTGAAGGCTGAGAGGCAACATCCTAGTGGAGTCATGAAACCTATGACTATTACTATGTGCAAATGGTATGACATTACAATGTAATTTTTCATAGGAATACCAAGTACACCTATAAGGAATGATTTAATATGGGTAATTGTTGACCATCTTACAAAATCGGCACATTTACTTGCTATAAGATAGGATTTACCACTTGTGTGCTTGGAAAGACTCTATATTAATGAATTTGTAAGTATTTATGGTGAACCTATATTTATTGTGTATAATAGAGATCCCAAATTTACATCAAAATTATGGAAAAGTATTCATAAGGCTTTGGATACTGAGCTTCATATGAGTACTACTTATCACCCCCAAAATGACAGACAATTTAAAAGGACTATTCAAAAACTAGAAGATATGTTGAGATCTTGCTCACTCAAATTTCAAGGTATGTGGGATTAATACTTAACTTTGGTGGAATTTTACTACAATAATAGTTTAAATTCTAGTATTCAAATGGCTCTATATGTTGCATTATATAGAAAGAGATGTCGAACTCCAACTTGTTGGGATGAAGTTGGTGGGAGAAAACTAATGGGCCCAGAACTTATTAAAGAGACAATAACAAAGTTATAGACAATTCAATACCATATTAAAATATCCCAAAGTAGGAAAAATAGTTATGATGAAAACCATAGAATGGATTTGGAATTTAAAGTGGAAGATCATGTCTTTCTAAAATTATCTCCATGTAAGGGTGTCTTAAGGTTTAGTAAGAAATGGAAACTAAGACATATATACATCAGAAAATTTGAAATTCAAGAAAGAATCGGATATGTAGCTTACCATTTTTAAATTCCCCCAAGTCTATCCAAAGTTCATGATGTGTTCCACCTGTCACTGTTAAAAAATTATATTCCATACCCAATGCATGTACTCACCTATGAAGAAATAGAACTTGAACATGAGTTGTCATACAGTGAAGAGCCTATCAAGATTCTCGACACAAGAGAGAAAATATTGATAAATCAGACAACTTGACTAGTAAAGGTTCTTTGGAGAAACCATAAAATGGAGTAAGCAATGTGGGAACCTAAGGATGTCATGAAGAGGAACTACCCACATATTTTTAAAGGGATATATGCCTGAAAAATTTTGAGGATGAAATTTCTAAAGGAGGGAAGAGTATAACACCCCAAGATTTTATGGTATGTTTCTTCTTAAATAATTTTAATTAATTAGATATCTTATTATGCATGCAACAATGAGTCTCTATGAAACAAATTTTTTTCTTACGATATAGTTATAACCTAGTCGTTAAACTTAAATTTTCCACTTCTGTGATTTGAATTTCGAAAAAGGACATACACAGTTGCGTTCAGTAAGATATTTAGAGTTCGATAGGATCAACTTAATTTTGGGAGAATAGTAACTTACCCTTATGAATATTAATGTTACCCTTATGAATAGTAATATAACCCTTATGAATATTAACCACACCCACTAAAGTATAAATAAAATTTAGGCACCTTATAAATAAAATTGAATATTTTAAAAAAATTAATAATTAAGTGTTGGTATTTTTTGTGAGAAATAAATATTTAATTACAATTTTATAATTAAAAAATTTATTTAAAAGAAAATTAATTTTCATAAAATTTATTCATATATCAATATTTTTCTATCCTATGATTTTAATATAGTCTAATGAGACCGTAGATAAATTTTTAGGGTGTTATAAAATTAGTTGTAATTTTCAAATATGTATTTTTCGAGTAAATAATGATTTTAATTAAAAATTAAATTTCTCATATTTAGAAAATTATTTTCATAAAATAGAATTAATTTTTGGATTCTACATGTCAAAAAATTGTTAAGGTGAATTTTTGGTATTTTTCTGAAATACTTGAATTTTTGGTGAATAGTAAAATATGGTAATTTACGGTATAATACATTATAAGATAAATACACTATTAATTGCTTCATGAATGATGTAAGAAACAATTATTTAAAACTAGAATGCACTTATGACTCTTCATGGTCACAATAATCAATACTATTTCTTGTCTTGAGAAAAATAATAAAATAATGAATAAAATATTGAGAAATCACTCCTCTCCTCCACTATAAAAACCACCCATACCCCCTCTTCTCATCACACCTCTAAGCATTGAATATTCACAAATTTCTTCACAAATAATATTCTTTATTACCTCCTCAAATTTAGTAGCCCTTTTTCTTTCCAAAATACCAAAACCCTTTCCCTTAATGAGGTTCTCAAGGAGGTTATTTCAAGATGTAAATCCTCTTCCTTTTTCATTTAATTTCATTTCAATTTATCTCATTTTATTATTCTCTCCTAACCCCATCTATACAAATTATCATGATAGATCCAGTATCATCTATATAATGGAATTATACCATGTTAATTTAATAACCATTATCAATCTCTTTACTCTCCCTCTTTTATTTTATAAATGAAATTATCATCCACAAGGTGCCAATTCACAACCTTCGTGGATGATGAAGTTTCATTCTTCAAATTCTTCTTAAAATATGTTCATGAAACCATTTTAATGGTTTATATATATTTTAAAATGTATAATATAACCCTTTTTATGTTCTATAAGTAACATATTTACATAACACTAAATGATAAAACAAAATGAGTTCGTTATGATCAATAACCACCGTAATAATCTAAACGATTATCACTAAATGAATTATTTAATGATTCATACTCATACCATGTAAAAAAATGATATAAATAATAATTTAACATTATATATTTTCATTAATAATTTGTAAATTCAATTATTTAGAATTATATCCATTCCACATGAACTTTTATACTCATACACAAGTACGCTGATCAGGAAAACCAAGTAACAAATGCTCTCGAGCGATAAATTTGTATCTTATAACTCATCCAAAAGTCCATAAATGAAATTAATAAAATTATAATAAATAAAATAAATGTATATAAGGTTCTTGAATTATTAATTATTGTATTTAATCTGATTATTCGAGACATTAAGATCTAGTGAAGAACACATTCGAGCATAAGGTATGAGGTTTCTCATCTCAGTTTTATTTCCGTGATATTTCCATTATTCGCCACTTATTTCTTGTACATGGTGTATGTATGATTCCACTTTATATACAGTATCATGATTATATTTATATCCATGGTATTCAATGATCCATTTGATGATTATTAAATTTTTGTCGTATGATTTGATTGATTACGATGTGGTAAGGGACTTCATCTCAATTTCCATTTCTTTGAGACTTACTTAGTATTGTGAACCTAATCATTTTTATGTGGTGTATCTACTTCCCATTTGAGATAATTTTATCATTTTTAATTAAATTCCTATTAAATATACATACTATTGTATAATTTATATGATTATTGTCTTAGCTATATACCCTTTTACATACGGTGTTTATTCTGTGGAAATATTGATGAATTCATATCCTCTACTAAATATGAAAATTGATAAGGCATATTATTATGGAATTAAATCTTTTAATGAGAATGATTTGTAATTTCAATTATGGATTGGGCCCGCTATATCCCCTTGATGCATCAATATTTCTCATGAGACAAAACAATTGGTGATAGGTCCTTCGAATTTGTTTCCAAAATATAATCAGATGTGTTTCTATCTACGAACTTAAACCATATCGACGATATGATGATTCATGTTATAGATACATGACGTCCAAATAATAATCATTCTATTTATTTAGAATTAAATTATTACTTTCCAAGAGGTTTTCACTATGAAAAAATCTATGGATTCATTTTCACTCTCAGTTTTTTGATGGACCAAGTTTTTCAATTATTCACCATACCATATTGATTATATCTAATTGATTATGTTTCAATTATTAGAATTTCATGATTCCAATATATGTAAACCTTACTGAGAATTTGAGATCACCTCTTTCATTTTTTTCCTTCCCTAGGTTATAAATAAGAGATCATCTATTGATTTTTCAAGGATGTAGTTTATTAGATTTTGTTATATATTTTATGTTATTTTATTCTCATAATGTTAAATAGGTTCCATATATGTATCTGGTTTCTTCAAGACTACTAAACTGATCAGTCCTTTGGGATTTGATTCCTTATAATCATGCCAATGTAATAAATAATGCACCGGTTCTAGGTTTCTGGGGTCGGGGCATTAAATTTTAAAGGATACTCCAAAATTTAGAAGTAAATCTTGGATCTCAATTAGAAACAATCAATAGTGGTACTCTATGGAGTCTCACTACTTATTGAATATAGAGGCAAGATAGATGCTCTAGTGAGAAATCATCTCTTATAACAGTGAAATGGATATAATTTGTCAATCTATTGGTGATTATTTTAAAGGATCCTCCAAAATTTAGAAGTAAATCTTGGATCTCAATTAGAAACAATTAATAGTGGTACTCCATGGAGTCTCACTACTTATTGAATATAGAGGTGAGATAGATGATCCAGTGAGAAATAATCTCTTATGATAATGAAATGGATATACTTTTTCAATCTATTGGTGATTACCCATATAACTTTTCTACCCTTGGGTGTATTCAAAAGTTCAGTGAGAAATTCCATAGTGATATTATCCCACTTCCATATAGGTATGGGTAGTGGTTATAATACCCCTTTAATAAGTTTTCACTCTGCCTTTACTTTTTGACACACTAAGCACGTTGTAGTTTTATTAGCTATCTACCTTTTCATATTATCCCACCAATAATGATCAAGAAGGTCCCTATAAATTTCAGTGATTTGTGGTGTATAGATAATGTAGAGCTATAAGATTAATCCATCATATACTTATTTATCTCTGTAATATATGGGATATATATCCTTGTACCAAATTTTAGTACAACTTCCCGATCAATATTTAATTTAGGAAACTTCCCATTTTTCATAGCCCTTATATTCTTTTTCATAAAATGACCATCTACTTGATATTTCTTTATCTCCTCTAGTAATGTTGGTTGATAAATCATTTGAGATAAGATTTATGATTTACCTTATCTTATGATTCCCATGTCCAAACTTACTACATCCTTGATTATTGGATATCATTAAATCCTCTTCACTTCAATAACACTAGGATATTTTCTAGTCAATGCATCTGTGACATTGTCTGCTCTTCCATGATGACAATGAATTGAATAATCATAGTATTTAATAAGATCCAACCATATCATTTTCCCCATGTTTAGTTACTTCTATAAGAATACATACTTTAAAATTTTACATTATATATATATATATATCACATTTTTACACATAAAGATAGTGTTTCCATATCTTCAGAGAAAAAATAACTGCAACTAACTCCAGATCATGGGTAAGATAATTATATCCACAAGTATTTAACTATTGTGATACAATGGAAATAACTTAGTAATTTTTTATTAGTACACATCCAAGTACCTTTAATTATACATCAATAAAAATGAAAAATCCTTCCCCATTATAGGGTAAAGTTAGAAAAAGTTTACTAACCAACCAACTTTTTAGTTCTTGGAAACTGTCTTCACACTACTTTGTCAAATAAACTTAAATCCCTTTCAATTTAACTTAGTTAGTGGATTATAAATCCATGAAATGTTTTTTACAATATTTATATAGTATCCTGATAGACCAAGGAAAATGAGAAAATGCAAATATGAGTTAAAATCATAGGATGTGGCCAATCCTCTATGGCCTTTCTCTTTGATGGATCCACTTAGCATACTTTATTAGTCTTGATGTGTCCTAATAATGAGACTTTTTATATCCAAAATTCACATTTTTTTAATTTACCAAACAAATTTTCCTTATTTAGAGTTTATAAGATACCCCTTAGATGAACTTTATTCTTCTCAAAACTTTTGGACTAATCAAAATATCATTAATAAATACTAACATGAAAATTTCAAGGTAGTACTTAAAGAATATATTCATCAAAGACATAAATATATCTAGATAATTAGTTAAGATGAAGGTCATAAAAAATAACTCATAATTCCCATATCTTTTTTAGGAGGCAGTATTTTGGATATCTTCTTTCTTCGCCCTCAATTTATGATATCCAGAATGAAGATAAATCTTGGAAAAGAATTGAGATCCACAAAGATGATCGAAAAAATCATTTATCCCTGTAAGAGGATATTTTTTCTATACTATGATCCCATTATGTTCTCTATAATCAATGCACAATCACATTGATTCATACTTCTTCATTAAAAAGAGAACATGCACTCCCCAAGGAGACACACCTGGTCAAATAAAACCCTTTTGTAAAATATCCCAAAGTGTCTTCTTTAATTCATCTAACTCTACATATTCCATTATATATATGGTATTTAATATTTTCTTGGATCCAAGTATGAGTTCAATTAATAAATATTCCTATCTTTCTAGGAGAGGTCCCGATAACTCTTCACGAAATACATTAATGCATTCTTGAACAATGTGCACACCTCCTATCTTTATGATTCCTCTTTCTTATTATTCCTCCCCAATCATTTCCATAAATAAGTAAATGGGAGGTGGTTATTGGAAATGATAAGGATAGTAAATATCTCCTTTGAAGATGATTAGATTTTTCCCTTCAAAACTATTTAAATATCATTACTTCTATAGTTGATATTGGCATTCTACTTTGACAACCAATCCATCCCAAGTATTTTTTCAAACCATACAATTAGAATGATCACTATATTTGAAAAGATATTTTACTCACCAAATTTAATAGGGGAATCCATATATATCTTTTATTTTTGAATAGTTACTACATAATTTTTAATATAAAACTATAACACTAGTGATTTAGGGTTTAACTTGATGTTCTTTTCAAAGTTTAAATAAATAAAAGAATGCATATAAATAGAATTAAACAATGTATTTCTTAGATTTGAGTGTATGATGAGTTCACCTTCCACAACATAATTTAGAGACTCAAATTAAATCATCATAATTATGAAAGAACAACCTTGATCCCTTATCCTATATTGGGGTTGATAGTTGTTCTCATCCATTATATTCTGATTTGGACATTGGTTAGTAAAATTAACAAGTTCCCTGCACTTGAAGAATTTCACAAGAGGTTGTGCCTATACCATATGTCCTTTGTCATTATAATTTATATGTCGAGGATTTAAATATCTATGATAGTTTCGAGATATATGTATATCTCTTACAAACTTGTATTACTTTACACTTCCTTACACAAAATTCCCCTAATTCATATTCCCCCATTTGTTTCATATGTTTCTTCTCGTTCAAATTATTTCCAAAATTTTGTTCCATATTTCTTTTCTTTTCATTCTGTCTATGATTCCTATGGGAAAATCTTAACCCCATTTAAACTTTGAGATAACATCACTCTCTCTCTTCATAACTCCCAAAGTATTATATTTCCAAATCTTTCCATAAATGGGGTCTTTTTCCTCTAAAGAATCGATTTGAATTACCTTCAAAATCGATGAAAAATAATAATGTGTAACATGCATGCCCTGTAAAGTTCATGTAATAATTCCCCACAGATTTATTTTCTATTTGTTTCAACTAGAAGAATTACCTATCCATTTTGGTCCAGAGGGTATGAGGTAAATACTTGATGAAAAATACCTTTTTGAAGTCTTCCCATCCCATGGAATCCACAAAATCCTTTGGATTAGTGTTCTTGATCAGTTAAAACCACTGATCTGATTCTCCCTCTAGGAGATTTACTACCAACACAACCTTCTATTTCTCAAAAATATGAAGTAAAAAATGTATTTTCTATAGTATTGATCCATTATTCCATGATTAGTGGATTATAGGTTCCACTAAAAATAGGTGGTCATTGATGCATGAAGGATTCAACTTCTAGTTGTTCTTTCCTTGGAAAAGAAGGGAGGTTCATAGGGTTTCAGTTGTTTTTCATGTCTTGATTTAACTAATTCATCACCATCATGAAGTTTTAAACTCCATGTCCCCTCGTATTGGTAAGTCTGTCATCACATTGTCTGTTTCATCCATTTTTTTCTTGAGTCCTTCTATTTCCTACTAATTTTGTTCTAGAAGGATAAAACCTAAGTGATAAATTTGTTACTATTGGTAATATTACAATACCAATTCTAAAGGAAAGATTAATCTTAAAATATTATAATATAATGCGTCTAGGATGATGTACTTCAATTTTAATAAAATTTTTACAACATCTTTATATCCTTCATAATGGTTTATACAGGCATGTATTAACCAAAGTATATCCCCCGAGAGTGTCAAACTAGGTGTTCATCAAGAACCATTTTTGTGCACCAATTATCGATCAATTCTAGCTCAATATGATATTTTTTGGGTTGTTACCCCTAGGAATATCTATACCAGATCCACATCCACTTGTAGTATCTATAGAGAGATGTATTTTCTTAAAATTCACTTACTTTATACTTCACCAAAATACTAGGATGTTTTCCTATATTTAGAATTATAATTATGATTTTTTTTATTGTATTCTAATACTAATTTCCCAAATAACTAAACCATTATTTGATACCAACTATGGAAACCTGCTTTTTTATTTAATAAACCTTTCATTACATGGTACAACATTTAACAATACAGAGGATCTTTTAAGGTTTAATGTACTGGAAATAGAAACATAATACATAGAAAACATAAAAAATTATTCTAATACAATTTTAAAACTTATTCATAGGTTTATCGTAATTTACTTTTACTACATCTCATATCCCAGGGAAATACCTCAAAGAAAGGGGTGAGCATAAATCCCAACAAGGGAATAAAAAAAGGTGATACATAGCATACGACAAAGTGGCATATAAATAATGCATGATACCATGAACACACGAAATATAATAATAGAAATAACATTAATAATAACATGTATATGTGGCTACAACATAATAATGAGACATTCATAATCATATCACCATGTTTTATCACCAAGGTTTCATAAATCATAATTACCAAGGTTATTCACCAAGGTATCACAAAACATGTCATCTATAGTGATTAATTATTTATCCAATGCATCAAAGAACTACCAGGAATCACCATTCATATGTATTAATTCATGTGATCCACATTTATCATAATAAATCATTTCATTAATAACCATAGGAGAATAAATAATAAGATTTATATGAAAACATTTTTACAACTATTTGGGGGAAGGTGATTACAAAGAAATAAAGAAACTACTGTGAAAAAGGAATATGAGTTTAATACATGTAAATACCCAAATAAATATATTATATTTACATCCAGTTGAATTCCCATGGTTAAAGAAGAGTTTTGTGTATTCACCATATAAGAATATTTCATGAAAAAATATCCTGAAATGATTTCGTCAAAATAATGGTATACAACATAGATTAAAGGGATTAAATAATGAGAGGTTATGTAGGTATCCCATTAGTAAAATTTTTTTTGGTAGTAAAGGGAATATCAAAATTTCATTAAATTAAATAATATTTAGCATTATGAAGACTCATAAAAGAGGATCAATTAAATGAAAAAGGGAGAAGAGGATAAATCCCTTACTATAAATATTTGCTTCCTAAAAATTGAGTGTGGAACCATGAAACCATAAGGGAACCTTGGATGGACTATTTGGGAGGTAAAATGATCATAAATTTACAGATTATGATTTTTTAGTGGATAGTAATGGCTAATGGGTGGTATTTATACTTGAGTAGGGGTGGGTTTAAAGGATTAAATATTGGTTATTTTATCATATAAGCCAACCACTTGTGGGTAAATTGAATTAAAACTAATTTTATGGATAATTAATCAGTGGGAGAGTGTGTTTGTACATTCAATTACTTAAATCCAAACCATAACTTCCATAAAACCCAATAAATTCATAGAATCCAAAAAAAGAATTTTATTTCAAAAATTCTATTTTTGGTTTAAAAAATAAAGTACAAATTTTTAAATTAAAATTGATATTTATAAATTCATTTTCATAATTATTAAATAAAATTTTAATTGATAAAAATTTTTTATAAAATTTTTAATCATTCATACATAATAATGATGTCATAAAATCATAGTGCTCGTAAAGCATCAGTTTTCACTTTTTCGCTAAAAATTCAACTTTGTTAGAAAATTCCCAAAAAACACCCTAAGATAAATTTGACATAATGTGTCAAAAACTGAAATTTATTTCCTAAGAATTATTATCTAAGTATGAGAATTTAAAATTTTAAATAAATCATTATTTTAATTAAAATTAACAATTTATAGAAAAATAAACATTCTAACCATTATAAAAATCACTTAGGGATTAATTAAAATATATTATCATTTAAAAATAATTTTATAATTGATAACACTATTTTGTATACATATTATGATAGGTTTTTTCATATGAATTCATTACATATTAATTTCTGTGATATAATTTCTGTGTTTGATATTAATGTTTTAGAAGTTCTTATGCAGGATTGAGTTGTGCAGTAAAATAAAGAAAACATGGAAAATGTGGAACAAAATGACACTTCGCGCTGTATGAAAAGTGATGCGACACCAGATTTTTGAGAGAGAAGGAAGCTGAAAATTCTAGAGCAGAACTGATACACACCATGTACTAAGTGTACATGACGTGTAGTTCATGACATGATACAGACCACATAGAAGAATTCGTTCCAATAGAACATGATGTGAACTGCAAGTACATGTTGTGTAACTCCATTACATGATGTGACCAAAGTCAAACCAACATATGAAGTTTCCACAAACTCAATGCTATAGAGGAAAAATCGGATCTGAAGTAAACAGCGTGTATACCAGGTACACATTGTGATGACGATGATACACTAAAAATTAAATGCGATGAGGGCCGCGGGTTTTGGCCAAAAAACCTATAAATAAAAGCCCCGACTGCCCTTCTAAGGAATTATGAAATACTCTAGACCTAAGGGAGCAAGCGCGACCACCAGGAGGCTTCCATAGGTTTCTATTTTAATTCCAATTTCTCTCTTCATTCATTATCCTTCTCCTTCAATCTTTTCTAATCTCTCCGCTATTGGTATTGGTTCATTCATCATCGATGAACACCCGACGATGATTGGATAAACCCCATAAGGGAGAGGAGGATCAGTTAAATGGGGTATATACCATCATTGGTTGATTTAACTTTGCTCTTAAAGATTATTTCATTTGATAGTATCATGTTGTTCCCGCACATATACTTTATTCTTCATTGAATCATTGGTCATATGTTGTCAATAATGAATGAACCCCATCACGATCGAGATGATTTATTCATGACCACTGAATGTAATTACTCTTATGCATAAGGAAATATGAACTAACTGAACTTTATCTATTTTGGTTCATCTGACCATAATAAATTGAGATTCTAGGGTAGTTTGATAGGGAATGAACATTTATTATATCGATAAAACTATTTGTTCATGTAGCTATTTAATATAATTATTTTTGCAAGTAAAGTGGAATTAATTTATTTAGTAAAACCACCCCTAGAAACTAATTCCCCTCTCTTATATTTCTCTTTTGAAATTCATTTATTTTAATTGCATAATTATTTTAACAAAATAAAACTGAAATTGAACCGACCCAACATTTAGTTAAGAGTTGTCATCCCTGCATTCCCCGCTCTCTGTGGGTACGACCCCACACTTATTTTATACTAAACCTTTGTAGTTAGTATAGTTCAGGAAATTATAAATTTCTAATTTTAATCATTCATATTGGAATTAATGAAACATTTCGGGCACGTTAAATTTTGGTGTTGTTGCCGGTGAGCAGCGAAGCGTTGTGGGTGACTCAAGACTGATTACTTAGGTCAAAGAATTTTCTTATCCCATTTCTATTTACTAATTTTAGTTTAGTTAATTAATTTTTTAGCCAATTTTTTATCATATATTATGATTTTGGTAGTGTTTACTGGTGTGTAGGATGAGTTTTCAAATGACCTAGTATTGTGCTTCACCACCACCAAAAGACATTGAATATATGAAGTATCCAACCGTATGGGAAGCACTGAATTCAGAAGGGTGGATAAAGCAAGACAATTGTCATGACGAGTCATTTTCTCATGAGTACGATGAATTATAACCCCAAAAGTGGAATGAAAACTACTATTAATAAGATGGAGGATCTCCCTACTATCAAAGATACCAAGGTAATTGTTGGGATGAGCAGTACACTCATTACTACTCATACTTTTAGAAAACTAAAGAGATTCATCCTGAAGAAATACAATCAAGATTGATTTACCATGGTATTGAAGTGATGGACAAGAGGATGGAAAATAAGGAGCTTGAACTCAATGATTAGGGAGAATTGACTACTCACCTTGCCCAAATGATTTTAAATTTTAATTGTCACCTACCAATTGTCTCTAATTTATATACAGGTTACTTTGAAGATGATAAACATTAAGAAGCAGAGAAAGTCCAAGCTATTGAAATAAAAAAAAACTCAAGAAAATTACATTCAAGAAGACCATTCCTTCCATCAACCTCATGAGTATAATTCAGGTGACATAGTCGCCGCTTTGATCTCCAAGTTCATTCCAGTATTGGATAAGCATATCGATGACTATGAAGCCCAAATTAGTGAACATGGAGAATTAATTACTCATTTTTACCATTTTATTTCAAATTTAAATTCTCTAGTATGCAACTTACCATTAAAATCTAATACAGGGATTGATTTGTTTGAAGAAAAAGAAGATAAAAAGGTTGAGGAAGCCAATACAGTGGAAACGAAAAAGGAAGAAAAACCAGAGGCAAAGAACAAAGAACATTACCTAGAGTATGTTGGAAACTTTGAAAAAGATGAACCTCTATATCAAGAAGGTGTATCAAAACCTGATTCATCCCTTATATACATACAAAAATACTAAAAAGAATAAAGAGAATTTCTTTTTCAACTATGCGATGAAGAGGAAAGAAAAATGATGGAAATTGGTGATTAAATGGTTGCAGAAAAAGAAAATTAGGAGGTCAAAGTAATATGATATATAGAATTAGAGGAAGAATAAGTGGTAAAGAAGGATAATCGGGAGGTAAAAGAGGTACAATACAATGAATTTATGAGGTAGGAAGATAAATTAAAGGAAGAGGATAATGAGAAAACATCCATCAACCTCATGAGTATTATTGAGACTGAAGATGAATGGGACTCTCGCCTAAAATTTCAGGAATAAGAGAAGAAAAAAGAGGCTCTGATTGAAGAATACATTCAAAAATGTGAACCAGAGGAAGATAAGGAAGAAGTAGTGGTGGAGTAGGATAATTACAAAATCTGGTTAGATTTTGATTTCTTATTATTTTTATTACATCTATCCTCAAATTTCATCCCACTACTAGCTAAGAATAACCAATGGAGGATAGATAAAAAGACAACCCCAAATGCATAGAAAATCCAAAAGTGGTTAAATTCAAGAAGGTTAGATTTGTACCATGTTCTAATCAGATAACAAATGTAAAATGTCGAGCATAACGACCATAAAAAAGTGCAGCTACTGGGAGGCAACCCGAATGTTAAAAATTTCTTTCTAGGATGTAGATTTATTTTATTAGTTTAAATAAATCTCCTTATGGTTGTCCTCTTTTCCTATTTGATACAAATATTTTGAATTCTAAATGTCCTATACTTTTACTGTTTAATTTTATATTTTAGGTCCTTGGAAGGAAGAAGCAAGAAATTATTGAAGAGGCAGAAAAAAATGAACATTACACATTTTGTAATCAGATTACATGTCATGTACCTAGCTAAAAAAAATCAAATAGACTCATTTAGATGCATCAATGGAAGGGGAGTACTGTTTTTACTTGTTTATATCTTTGCAACACTAGTTTTTTTAGTACATGATTTAAAAAATAATGAATTTAATTGTTACATGAACTGAATTGAATCAAATTCACCCACAAAAATGCTTGATTTTTTGTCTTGTACTCACTAATCTAGGAGTAATCATCACCGAGGAGAAATATTTTTACATGTTGGAAAATTTGAAATATGATGACCATAAATAAAAAGATATAAATGGAAATTTTGGAAGCCAATTGCTTACTTTAATTTGGGATTTCATGAAAACGATTGTTGATATGATTTCTTTTCATGATGTTTATTCATTGAAGCATGAATTGAGTAAACTGATTATTGATTTTCATGCCATGACCTAATTTAATCATATTATATTCCAATTCCTAAGAGGACTTTATACCCAATATTTTCTATTTTTCTGATCATATTTCATGAGTACAACTTGGGGCATATAAACCGATTAGAACTTGAATTGATATCTTATTAAATCTATAAATGTACAAATTCACTTTTGAAATGATTGATGCATTTTATTAATGATCCATTTTAACCAAATACCCACCTTCACATTGATCCTCCTTTAGTTTGTAGAATCCATGGATGACCTTGTTAGTATTAAGCTACATTACAAGCCATTATTTCCTTTCCTACCCAACTCTTTTTATTTTTCATGATATTCAATTGAATGAGTGTGGGGGAGGGGTTTTTTATGGTGGATATGAGATGTGATATCTTGAGGGGATAATACATGGTGTTTTCATGGATTTTAGGGAAGGTTTATATTTACATTCATTATATTCCATTGTATATCCGTTTTATTATTAAAAAACATGTATAGAAAGAGAAAAAATGGGTTGTTTCTTGGGTAGGTCAAAAATCACTATTTTCAGACCAATGATCTCAAAATCATATATTGTTAGATGGTGGATGTGAGACCTATCCTAGGGAAGATTCGAAAAAAAATGAAAAAAAGGGTTGTGAATTAGGATAATAAAAAATCACAATTTTCTAGATTTATGATTTTTATCATATGTGGTTAGGTGATGGATGTGAGGTTTATTCCAATCACGAATTTTGAAAAAAAGAAAAAAAATAATATAGAAAAATAAAAATTAAAAAGGAGAAACAATAGAGGATTATCATTCATTATGAATACATTTTTTGTGGGATTTACTCTGTGATTTGGGGGGTGTGTGAGATTACATTATATTTTTGTGAGGGGATTTTTCATTGATCTTTTATTTTTAATATCATTAATTGTACATTATGGTTTATCCTCCTCCTTGAGCCTTACTTGATTTTAAACATTTTACCTACCTACCCTCAGCCATAGAGTCATTTGATCCTTATTTCAAATCCCTAATGTTTAAATGTGATATTTGTCTTTACATGGTGGAGAAAGTAGATTCAATACAAGCCCATGGTTAGGAACATATACTTTAGGTATGAGCATAACTACATTAAATTGTTTCCTTGAGTGATGAGTGTAAAAATTAAATGGTGAGGTAAATCATAAATGGAATGGGTGTTGATGAAAAGTTGAAAACTATGTGCGGAAAAGGGGAAAATGTCTTGATTTTCACTTTATAAATGAAGCATGATTTTTTGGATTCTTTATTGGGTATGTGTTGTGGTTTTATAATATTTAGTTATAATTTTTTTTGTGAGATTTATAATTTGAAAATTCCCCTATTGATGTATGGACCCTTAGTGATTTGATGTTGAGGTTTTTCTCAAGGATGATCAAAGGATGAGTGTGGGGGTATTTGATAACTCTATTTTGTATACATATTTTTATAGGTTTTTACATATGAATTCATTGCATATTAATTGCTGTGATATAATTTATATACCTTATATTAATGTTTTCGAAGTTCCTATACAGGATTGAGTTGTACAGTAAAACAAGGAAAACATGGAAAATGTGGAACAAAATGACACTTCGCGCCGTGATGGAAGTGGCGCGACACTAGATTTTTTAGAGAGAAGTAAGTTGGAAATTCTGGACAGAACTAGTACACATCATGTACTGAGCATACATGATGTGTAGTTTGTGACATGATATATACCACATAGAACAAGTCATGATGATGGAACATGATGTGAACTACAAGTACACATCATGTAACTCTAGTAAACAATGTGACCAGATTCAAACTAGCATACGAAGTTTCCACAGATTCGACACGGTGGAGGAAAAATCAGATCTAAAGTACATGATGTGTATGCTAGGTAAACATCATGATGACGGTGATACACTGAAAATTAAATGCGATGTGGGCTGTGGGTTTTGGAAGAAACACCTATAAATACTAACCCCGACCGCCCTTCCATGACATTATGAAATAATATGGACCTGATGGAGAAAGTGAAACCATGAGGAGGATTCCATAGGGTTCCACCCATCCATAGATAGAGTTTTATTTTAGTTTTTTTTCTTTCATTTATTTGATGTAATTGATTGAATTATTTCTATTTTAATTCCAATTTATCTCTTTATTCATTCTCCTTCTCCTTTACTCTTTTCTAATCTCTCTGCTATGGGTATTAGTTCATTCATCATCTTTGATCACCCAAAAATGATCAGATAAATCCCATATGGGAGAGCAAGATCAGTTAAAGCGGGTGCGTACCATCATTTGTTGATTTACCTTTGCTCGTAAATATGATTGCATTTGATAGTATCATGTTGCGCCTATACATATACTTTATTCTTCATTGAATCATTGGTCATATGTTTTCAATAATGAATGAACCCCATCATGATCGAGATGATTTATTCATGACCACTAAATGGAATTACTCTTCTACATAAGGCAATCTAAACTAAATGAAAATTTTCTATTTTAGTTTATATGACCATGATGAATTGAGATTCTAGGGTAGTTTGATAGAGAATGAACATTTCTTCTATCGATAAAACTGTTTGGTTACACAACTATTTAATATAATTATTTTTCAAGTAAAGTGGAATTAATTTATTTAGAAAAACCACCCATGGAAATTGATTCCCCTCTCTTCTATTTCACTTTCAAAATTCATTTATTTTAATTTTACAATTAGTTTAATAAAATCAAACTGAAATTGGACCGACCCAACCTTTAGTTAAGAGTTTTCATCATTTCATTCCCCACTCTCTATGGTTACAACCCTTTAATTCTGCTATATGATACCTTCGTAGTTAGTATGGTTCATGACATTATAAATTTCTAATTTGACTCACGCCCAGAGGAATTAACAATGCCTTTCAGGCACATCAATAATATTATTTCACAAAATAAATTTTTATTTAAAACTTACACATAAAACATATTTTAATAGAATATGTTAATATCCTCTAAAAATAATACAATTTTGATTATATTATTTGATAATCCTGATGATCATTTAAATGCATATACATAACCAAAAATAATAATGCCCAAATATTTTATTGACTAATTTTCATAAGATTTATCAATGTCATTATTTGAAAAACATAGAGGATAGTGATCATATTTCCCTATAAATAAAATATCATTTTACTCTTCATCATTCACTTCAATTCGAAACAAGGTTCAATATCATTTTCATAATTAATATTTTATTACTAACTCCCTATTCCTCTATTATAGCGATGTTCATGGGTGCAATGATACCAAGTGATCAAAGTGAACCAAGTTTTTATATTTCTCTTTATTTATCCTCCATTTTTCTTCCCATTTTAATATTTGGTATGATGTTGGGTGTTTTTTAGACCTAATTAAATATTATTAATTAATGAAATAAAAATTTTCTGGTTTTTAGTATGTGTTTTCTTTCCTTTTACTGTTCCTATTTATACTAGTTCATATCAACACATGATGTTCAAAGTTCTTATGAAATTAAAAAATATTTCTATGTGATTATATTTTAAAACATAATAAAAATATATTAAGAGTAATTATATCCATTAATAAAAGAAGAATATTTTTTGGGTCATTACATGATTTCCTTGACCACTATGGTTTGGGAAAATGGGTGTCAACCATGCAACACACCTTAAAAAAATGGAATAATTGACTACACAAGCACCACATGGTTTTACTGGCCATATGAGATAACTGTGAAGCTTGAATTCCCTTCAACCCCAAAGCCAAAGAGTGGTCCCCAATATCACTCAATAGTCAATGGGGACCCAATAATGTCAATCACATCAAAAACCACGATAAATATCCAGAAGTAACCTTGAATTCACAATCCCAAACACAATAACCCATGGAAGCTTGAGGTTCACGATGGAAAGTTGATAGCTAGACTATCCCTACCCTTACCTCAGAAGATTCGAAAACCTTAATATCATTTCTACTAGGACATCCCCAAATAAAAAGGGATACATAAGATGATTTCGTTCCTACTTAAGGAAAACCCAAACCAAATATGATACCATTTTTTAATGAACCGACTCAGGATGCCATCCTAACCGGAACCAGAATCAGATTTTCACAAGGCCTGAAGGGCATTCTCGATCCCCATGGGTTGGTGAAAAGTGCATGGGAATCACTAGAACTCCTTTAGGAATGGTTTCACCCAAATCATAGATAAAAAAACGGATTAAACAAAATAAAAATACAAAGTAAATAAACTGCATGTCAAATAGGTTATAATCAACTTCCACGATCCAACCCATTTGTATATATATAAATAGAATCCATAAAAAAATATATAGACAAGCATAAAATAAAAAAACTATCCAAAAATAAAGTTAAAATAAACCAACCAACTCGATTTGATCTTGTAACCAACTTTATGCAACCTCTAGTTACTCACCACCACTAAACTCACCCCATGTTGGCCATGGTGAACAAGAGGGATCCAATTGAGAACCTGGAACTATAAATTTTTGAGGCATGATATAAAAATACTAATAGGTCACCAAAACCCACCAAAATAATGAAATATGTTTCATAAGGAAATTCATAAATTATAGTTTTAAAATAAAGTTAAAAATTAAGCTTTACATACATAAAAAGTATGTAAAATAAAACAATTACATAATACACTTTCAAAAAAATTTAATTATTTTCCCAAAACCTAGCACAAATGTTTTGAAAGAAAATCCATTAGCCTAAGGAATTTCTAAAAAAAATCCACCCATACACATTTCATTTTTCAAAAAAAAACTCACATATATTATTTAAATGAAAACAGTCACACGCAAAATTTAACCGAATGAAGACATCTTTAAACCAAAAACCATCTTGAGATCCACTTTAAATAACTCACACAAGAGTACTTAAAAACTCAAACTTTATTTTCAAAAACATCTTTTAAAACTCATTTTCAAAGGAAAAAACCCAACTTGCATAGGTTAATCATTACAAGAAAACACCACACATATATCTCATGGCATATGAAAATGAAATATAAAAAAGGAAGGGTGACATATTAATGAAATTAGGAAAAATGATACAAACAAGAACTAGATAAAACTCCACACAATAAATAACTCACTGAGTAAATGAATGTGTCATGGTCCCACCCAAATTCAATACTATTCCAAACATCTAACTGTATACAGGTACAACCACCCAAACTAGCTACTAGAATATGGTAAGTCTATAATAACATCAAAGTAGGCTACACAATCCTCATTGAGATGAAAAAATCCCACCTATCCCTTGTACCTAGCATGACTGGTGGGAAAATAGCAGTGTGTGAACCAAATAAAGAAACAAGATAGATCTTCCACTTATTACCTAGAATCCCATGACCAAAAAAGGAAGCAAGGTATAGTCCAAAAAATCCAAGTGTAACCATAAGGAATAACTATAACTACCTTCACCTATAACACACAATGATATAAATCCCCATACACATAACATACACACAAGGCATAACAATCACATTCCCACACAAGGGGAACAAAAAGCGTAACATAATGATAAAAAACCCACAAAAAAGGTTTATAAGTAAGGGTAAATGAAGTGTTCCATCCACATAAACCATTTACAACTAAAGTTCCAAATTATCCTTTAATATCAAAACATGTATTGGAATTCCAAGCCCTTTAACAATTCAAAAAATACCTATCATGACCCAACCCAAGCCGAGGCTTGTGATTCAACTACCCCAAGCCTGCCTATATGGGACAGGGGGTGGCAACTAGTTCCAAAGGCATGTCTAACACAGGGATTCATTTTCCTAAGTACCTATACATACACACATAGCCATCTCGATGAAAAAGTGCACATGGAAAGAGTACAAGATACAACCCAACTAGAAAGTAAACCAAGAATGAATAACCTATAGATAATACAAGATTACAGTAGTGTAAACTGAAAGGTAAAGGGGAAAAATACATGCCCAACTAGAAATATGTCCCAACTTGAAAAAACTAGAAAAAGTAAACTACTGTTCACTTTGAAGTCACCACTGACCTGTTCGTCATCTGTATAAGACATGAAACATGTGAAAAAACCCCATGTAGGGGTGAGTATATACATACCTAGTAGGACACCTTGAAAGATGAAGGGGGAGAAATAAGAGATACAATAGTAATAGAAAGATAGTAGATACAAGTTATAGTTAAATAGAATAGATCAACCCAAACCAAGAGTAAAAGTAACCTCGTCCAAGAACAAGGGGATCAACATGATTAGTAGAAGAGCTACACATCGATTCATCACCACCTATAGTAGGAGAGTGGACTCATATAACCACAAGAAGATAAACATATAATGCTTGTGTCATACCCCATGTGTCTTCACCTCTCATGGAAGGAGAATAACCAAATTCAAGGTTTTGGATACAGAAGAATATGTGTATATATATATATACAATCAGTCAAAGAAACCCAAATGAGAGAGTAAGGGGATCTCCATCTCACATCTCAGGCTAAGAAGAAGAGTCACTAACAGTTCCAAAAGTCTATCAATGATACTCATCATCTCACGCGTCTACCCAAAAGTAACCATCTCAGTCCAACCACACCTCATAATTGTGCCACAAAGTCGAGGAACAAACTCAAAATATAGGATCTATTCCCTAGAGCATCAGTGGGTTCCACTCTGTGAGTATCTATAGAGGACCCACACCCTAGTGCGTTAGGGGGGGTTCACTATGTAAGTATCCATAGAGGACCCACACCCTAGTGCGTCTGGGGGGTTCCAATCTAGTGTCATGAGGACTTGTTCCCTATACCAATGGGGGGGGGGGGGTCCACTCTGTGTCACGAGGACCTGCACCCTATGATGATAGTGGGGTTCCACTCAGTAGGTAGAGGACCCATGCCCATGTAGATGGAGGGTTCCACTATATAGGTCGAGGACCCGATCCTTGCTGTGATAGGGAGGTTCCACTCTGATCATCGAGAAAATGCACCCTATCTAATAGGGGGTTCCACTTAGAAGTCAAGGACCCACACCCTAGTGACACAGGGGGTTCCACTCTAGTCATCGAGGACCCACGCCCTAGTGTGTGAGGGGGGTTCCACTCGGAAGGTAGGTGTTGAGGACTCCCACCCATGATGATGAGGGGTTTCACTCTAATCATCGAGGACCCATGCCCATGATGATGGGATGTTCCATTCGGTAAGAAGCTATAGAGGACCGTCACCCATGCTGATGGGAGGGGGTTCTAGTCTATAGGAAGTCTCAGGTGATCCTGCCTGATCACTACCATCATCGGGCATCGCCTCAGAATGCGTTGTGTCCAAAACATTTCACATTATATCTCAAAATCCATAACTAAGGAAACCATCATGTTCTATGTGGAAAAAACACTTAGGATAGTCTAATCATAGGAAAAAATCTGAGTTCAAATGAAGGAGATATTAAACCTTTAAGTTTCTTAAAAATTGACCAAGGGGTACACGACATGTGAGGGAACCAACACAATACGTTGTACCACTTCACCACCTGGCCGTGTCCCTACCTAGTACACAGATCCCAACCCATGTAGTAGTAAATTCCATGCAGCTGGACTACACGGTGTGTCTTAGGTATCTGGGACTGAGCCATGTCCTTTTGGTCATGTCCATGTACTTAACCCTGTGTCCGCATACTTCAGTACATGGTGTGTTTCTCCATACGGGGTGTCGCTTGTGTGCTCTGGACATATCTATGTACTCCAGTACACGGATGTGTGCCTGACCATGTACTCCAACATGGATTCCTGTTCATGTGACCCATCACATGGGTCGTTCAACCAGGGATGAGGTACACGATGTGTAGGAGGGATACACATAGTTCTATCCTTATAATTTTCCAAAACCCTAGCCGCTACACTTAAGGGACTACACATCGTGTGTTTATACTTGTACAAAATGTGTAGTCGGGTTTTCTCTAGATTCTCGGATCTGATTATCATACCTCAAATATATACTTTTCCTTTGATTTAAACACTATCTATGGCTGAAATTTTTGGATCTATCATCAGACAGTGAATTATGACCCTAAGGTGGCTAAAAACTCAAATCCGGTTGGATTCCGAGCTATCTCATACATGCATCTCACATCGCGCATTCCGTGATCCTTATGAATTATATTCCTCAATATCCAATCATCAAAATGATCATCCATACCATGAAAAAAATACTATATTTAACCTTATTTCATTGATCCAAGCCTCTTTCATTGATCTGTCATGATTCTAGGGGTCTGATTGGGTTCGGTACCACCGTACAATGTAAAACCGGGACCTAGAGATCCTACCGATAATGAACGTAAAGAAATTGGGGATGAAGGCACCACAAATTTTTTTTAAATGATCATTGACTAGTTTTATTGACCCGAAATCAAGAACGATCATCTAGGGTTAGAAAACATTGAATAATTAATCAATATTTTAGTACGCAGGTGCATGTTCAATCCACAGTTGGCACAAATCCAAGAAATGAAGCAATATTCTCAATAAATTTAATCAATAATGGAATAAACCATAATTTATGACCCCTACCTATATATTGGATTGTTTATTGTCAAATAATTAACTCTCTAATGAGTGAAGGATATCGTTTCATTTATTGCACTCTGATCTGTAATTTTATTATCGTCCAAGGTGATTCACCAATGTAGAAGGAAGGAGAAACTCTGGAATTCTCCCAGAGTTTATGTGGACAACCCTGGAAAATTTTCCATGGTATTCTAGTTATAGAATTTTTTGTTTAGGTAAAAATTAATGAATGAATGAATTAATTAATTACTTAATATACCGAATGCACCGCCAATGATCGAGGTATCTGAACGCCCCACAATAACCCATTTTAGGTTACGTCTAGGGTAAACACCACATTCCAAACTCAACTGTCGTCTTAGATTTATGATCTGAGCTTTTATTTAAGAGTTATCCCATTTTATTTAAGGAATCGTGTGCATTCCATATAAAATATATTTAATATTTTTATAAAATTAATTCTGGGAACACCGGGCCTCAGAATCGCATTCCGTCTCAGCTCCTAGATCTGGAAATATATGTATAACTATTTCAAAGTCTTATAAGGAAAAAAGGTCTCTATATCATTAAATCCTTCAATATTTCCCCCCAAAAAGAAAAACTAAACCTAAAACTTAGGATACTAATCCTACATCTGGATCTCCTACTCCTAGGTACTCTTCTATATGTTTCAGTGCTACCATAACATGCAAACCAAGGGAATGGTCCATCCTTACATGGTCCTCTCCTGTAAATATTCCACCGCCACCAGTTGATCCACAAAGGTGGATCCATCATTAATGTCTATGTCACCCTATTAGATGATGTGTGCATGGTCATTCATGTATCTCCTCAGCTATAACATGTGGAAGACTTCGTGATCCTGCTCCAGCTGTGGGGGTAGGGTGAGGTGGTAAGCAAACTCACAAACCCTATGAATGATATCGGAAAACCTGATGAAATTTAGGGATATCTTTCCTCCCAGGACAAACCTCAGTAATCCTCATTGTGGGGAGACACTCATGAAAAATTAGACTCCCAACTCAAACTCTAAGGGACTACGAAGGTGATCTGTGTAATATTTTTATCTGCTCTGGGCCATCCTAATATTCTCACAGATGACCGAAAATTTCTCTATTGTCACCTACACCATCTCTAAGCCCATAAGATATATTTCACCGATCTATTTCCAACATAAGGTTGACCAACTGGGTCTCTCATGCAAGGCCTCAAAATGTTCCATGCCAATTATAGAGTGGTAGATATTGTTGTACAAAAAATCTACCAATGTAAAGTGATCCTCCCACATTTTACTGAAGTCTAACATGAAATCCATCAACATATCCTCAAACACTTGGATAGTGTGCTTAGTATGACCATTGGTTTAGGGGTGAAAGGATGTACTCATCCTTATTTGGGCCCCAAAATTCTTCCTGTATGCCTCTACCGAATCATGACGTAAACCATGAGTCATGATCATAGATAAACTTTGAGGGCACCCCATGAAGGAGAATGATATACCATACATAAAACTATTCCAAAATCTCCACCAAACTTTGATCCCTAATATCAAGGAAGTGTTATAACTTCTTGAGTCAGTCAACTATCACCCATATGGTGTCATGGATTTTTGTGTGTGTGAAAAATACCCATCACAATGTCCATAGATATGCTGTCCCATTTCCACTCTGGGATCTCAAGGGACTACAAAAAACCTTCCAAAACTTAGTGCTCATCCTTCACCTACTTAAAAGAGAGGCACTGAGAGATGAACTCATCTAAACTCTGTCCCATGTTGGACCACCAAAACTACCGCTAAAGGTCTCTATACATCTTCCCCACACCAGGATGTATTTACAGGGGAGTAGTGTGGAACTCTTACATCAACTCCTCCTGTATCATGATTAAGACCAACGTCTGTCCCTATAAAATGCTGGCATTATTCCCTCCTTTAGAATATCCATCCGATGAGTCCCTTTTGGATATATGGTCACGTATGGCCTCAAAGTCGATGTATCCTAGCCAAGAATCTATCACACACTCGAGAAGAATAGGAGTCAACACCATCGATTTTAGAAAAGTTATACCTTCCTTCTCCACTAGGTTCAGTTTCAAGGAATCCAACTACTCAAAATAATCTTACACTAAGAGATACCAGGACTTCATGCTAATGAAATATGCAAATACATTCCCCTTCCCTAGAGGATAGACTATATCAAAGTTATAGTCCTTTACGAACTCCAACCAGTGTCACTGTCTCAATTTTAAGTCTTTGTGTGTGAGTATGTACTTGAGACTCCGATGGTATGAGTAAAACAAAAAGTGATCTCCTAGAAGGTAGTTCCTCCACATACTCGAGGAAACTACTACTGCTTCTAGCTCTAGGTTTTGATTCATTCAGTTCTTCTTGTGGGGTCTCAACTACCTTGAGTCGTTAATAATAACTACCTACCGCTGCATCAATATGTAGCCAAGACCAGTTCTTGGGTAATCACACTACACTATGAACTCCACATATATCATCCTACCTTTTTATCACATAAACTTTCATTACATTATACAAAACTGAGGATCTTTATGATTTATTGTCTTAGAAACCAGGAACTCAATACATGACAAAAAAGCATTCTTCTTAAACACTTAAAAGGCTTCTTCATTTGTTTATCCTAAGTTCATTACAACATCTCATAATCTGGGAGCATACATCAAATGAAAGGGTGAGAAGAAGGCCCAGTAAGGGAAACAAGGGAAACATTTTACATGAGAACTTGAGATACATCAAAAGTCATGAAAAATAACTTTAAGCCATGAGAAAGAGATAATGAGGAATATCATAATAAAAATAACGTGATTAATAAATTGAAGATGTGGCTACACCATTTAACTTAGACAATCATGAACATATCACCATGGTCCATCCCCAAGGTGTCATTTTAAATTACCAAGGTTATTCACTAAGGTATCGTTATAATTGTAATCTCCAGTGGTTACATAATTACCCAATGCATTGGATAACTATTTGGGAGAACTCTTAAATTTTCCTTTATTATCATGTGATCCAAGTATATCATCATCAAACATTTCATAAATAACCCATATAGCATAAAAGAAATGGGTTTCCTTTCATAATCATAACGTTTTAAAAACTGCTTCAAATACATGATCTTTATGTCACTTTAAACCCACAGAAAAGGAAAGCGGGTTTCATGTATGAAAATCCCAGAATTTAAAAGAGAAAATTTTGATATATATATGTGAATACCCATGTATAAGAAATATATTTGAGTATTAACTTAATAAAGTAAAAGAATTTTAGAAAAAGAGAGAGACATTTTGAGATGAAAATTCGGCAGCATAACGCTATGTTTCAGGGTTTTAGAAAACATTGAAAAGAGAGGGGAAATGGGTCACCCACTCATAAATGATCCATAAAACAGTAGAGGGAAAAAATATAAAGTATTTAAGAATATGTTAATGAAATTCTAAAGATATACTATATTAAATGAAGAACTTGAAAGGAAGACAAAAATAAGATTTCTCTTATAAAAATTCGGCAACCTATCAGCGTCACTTAAAACGTAAAAAAATGAATTGATGAGATCTAATAGGGTCTCTCATCATATTAACATAAAATATCATTATGATAGATATATATATCATACCCCAACATAATAAAAAGGAACATGAAATAATTGACATGAAAATAGATCTTGAAAACGAGAAGGGTGAAAGAATCCCTTAAAAATTTGGCAGCCTAACAACGCCACTTAAGCATTAATAAAATGAATTGATAAGAGAAAGAGGGGGTCTCTAATCATATGAAAATGAAAAGTACAGTAGGATGAATATAAAATAACATCCTCCAACATAAATACACAGAGCATAAAAGATATGACACAAAAGAGAGTACTTGGAAAGAAAGAGAGAGGTATGATCCCTTACCTTAAAACGTATCTCTTAAAACTTGAAGGTCAGGACCTTGAGGGATTGGGAGAACCTTGGGAGAACTCATTGGGAGGTAATTAGACTAGATATTCTTTGGGGGGGAGTTGGGAGTGAAAAATAAAGGAGTAAATGGTGGGTATTTATAGGGAAGTGAGGGGACAAGGCATTAATGGCCAAGGGACACCTCATTGGTGGTTTTGGAAAAACCATGGGCTTGACCATGGTATTTGCCCATGGTTTTAGCCACATAGGACCCCTAATACAATAATTCATCCCCTTCAGTTTTCCATCCCTTAAAATATCTCATCACATCATCATGATGCAGTTATTAGGTCATTAAACATACCGAAACCCTAAAATTGTATTTTTACTATTCACTGAAAATTCAACTTTCTTAGAAAAATCCCAAAATTTCACCTTAACAAAATATTGATCCGCTGATTTAAAAAATAAAATAAATTTTATAAAAATAATTTTCCAAATATTTTTCATTTTATTTTTAAATAAAAACACTATTCACTGAAAATTCATTTTTTTTCAGAAAAATCCCCAAAATTTACCTTAACATAATATCGATGCTCTGAGTTCAAAAATGAACTCCATTTTATAAAAATAAATTTCTAAATAATTTTAATTAAAATTTTTAATTAAAAAACACTATTCACCTGAAAAAACTAAGACCTGGCTAATAATTTCTAAAATAGTTATTTACCTATTTTATTAAATCACATTACTTAATCAAGGTGCCTATATTATATTAATACTTTCTTTAAGTGAGATTACTAATCCATTTGGTCACATTACTAATCCAAAGCATAAATCACTATTCACAATTTACTATTCATCAAAAATTAATTTGTTCTTATTAGACTCTAAATTTCGTACTGAACATAATTATAGAAGACCATTTTTTGAAAATCATTACACATAATTAATTATTTAAGGTTTACATAAATATTTTCAAATATCCTTTTTCTAGAATTCATCAAAAATATGCATACTATATTTATACAGACATTTGAAAATTCACAAACTTCATCATAAGAAGAAATCACATTTTTTATTTAAATCAAAGGATTACACAAGGCTGTTACGGTCTCGTTACATAACCCCTTATAACACCAGCATAAGACCTAAGAGTAAGGTGTACTAGGGTGATATAATCTTGGGGCGGCTCGTCCAACATTGCACGAGTAGTAATTTCTATCAGTTTGAACTTCTCACGAAGGCGATTCCGTTCTAGCTTCACATGATGAATTTCAGCTTGGGTTTGGTCCAAAGAAAAGGCCAGTGGTGCTACCTCCTTCCCAAGTTCCTTTATATGGGATTCGATTGGCCCGAGACTACTGGATGAGCCATCAAATCTTATTTCTATATTAATTAACCAAGATCACTTTAATTTAGAGACAATAATCGAAACGTTTAGTTTCCAGCGGTCATATTGACCAACGATCATATAACAGTCGAAACCCAATGGTCTCATTTTAATTATACTCATGTTATCAAATGAAACAGTTTTGTTGAGTATAAAATAAAATAACACACAAAATTATGAAACAAGATTTATTCAAAATTTCGGTTCGTTACATTCTTCCGCCCTTAAGAAATTGCGTCCTCACAATTTTTAAAATTAGGCTTGGAAATTTCATTGAAATTCCCAAATCGGAAAAGGAGTCAGTAAAAATATTACTTTAAAAGAAAGAAAAGGAAGTACAAATGTCACTCCAGTTAACCCATTCTAGGATTCCATGTAGTAAAACATGGATATGGAAGAAAAAAAGTGTCATGTTCTAATGGAGAGTGATGGAAAACATGTCTAGGAGAAATTTAACCACAAGAAAATCACAAACTTATGATGGGTTAAATGGTATTTGATTACCCAGTAGGAAACGTAAACCAACAATGTTTTTGTTTTACATTCCTTTTAATAATTTTGAGGAATTAATTTACTACATAGAATAAGAACATAAGGAAATATACTTACATTCAAGTATACTTTCATCCTTTAATAAGTTTCTACCAAAACTAATCTTTTCTCCAAACTATGATCATTTAAAAACACTTGGTCTCATAAAAAGCAAAAGAATCATCTTCTAGATAATCACATAATCCACAGAAGATTAACTATTTATTTATTATATTACTCCAAAAATAGAAAGGGTAAGATAAAACAACTCTTCAAAAATAAAGAATCCCATAGGAAGGGAAACTTATTTAAATCTTCAAAATTCCACGGTATTACCCAAAGTTCATCATAGACCATTCCATAAATAACTGTCCTTAAAATTCCTCAAAATAAACCAAACTAAGATTGAAACCCAAATACAAGAAGGATTTTATAACATAGTCTTCCAAGATGAACTTTATCGTTCATATCCAATCAACATCAACCACTCCTAACATCCTATAAAAAAAGTAACTAACCTAAACATATTTTCCCCAAGATAGGTTAATCATTTCCATAAGTAACCTAAATTACTATAAGTTCACCTTAAATTCATCTATTCTTCAAAATATAAGTCAACCTCTTCTCAAATAAAATACCATAGTAATCTATTTACCTCGATCATATAGGGTTCCCAAAATAGAGAACGTCTTCCAAAATAATATTCATCTTTTAATCCCCTAATCATATCTTTTTTTTTCAAGAAGGATTGCTTCATAACATCAACATGTGATACATAAAAATAGATGTTTTCCTTAATGATATAAAATCATCTTAGGTAGTGACTCGATGATCTTAGAAAACATAAAAGATATGCTCATAGAGCACGAACTAAAATACAACATGACATAGACAATTATTGTGAAGAAGTTACATGTACTTCAGTCATCATGATCCATCTCAGCATAGGACTTTCATTGTTCCCTTGTCCTTGAAGATTTTTGATGCTCATCATGCTTCTCATACCTTCCAAGAGAGCATTGCATTGGATAATTTCCAACTTCTCCACATTTATGATATTGAAAAGTATAAGGTACATTAGATCGAACCTTATCTCTATTCATCACATTATCCATTTTTTTAAAGCAACAGACTACTTTATGCCCTATCACCCCACACTTAAAACATCTCCCGGTTCCTTTGTGACATTCTCCTTGGTGCCTCTTTCCACACTTTTTGCACAAAGGAAATTGGGTCTTCTTTCCCTTATCAACTTTATCAGATGAACCTCCTTGAGACTTCATCTTCTTCTTCCTTGATGAATTTGGGCATTCAACTAGGTACCAATTATTAATTGTGATTTTTGAAAGCTGGTTTGGCATAATCACAATATGTTCAACTTGATCTCTCGTCATCTCTGTCACATTAATTGGGCAATCGTCACATTTCCTATCACATTGTTTTTTGGGACATGTTCTTCCATTTCCCGCCATTAACTAAGAAAAGAAAGTATAACTAGGGGCTTAAATACTTAGCCAATAATCATGAAAATGAAACTTTAAGAATAGAAGGATAAACTTGTAGAATAAAATTATATCCTAACTTGTGATCCCCTAGGTTCCAATCTAGGTTATCCATGATCATATATTCTTATGTGAATATTTATTTTATTTTATATTTTTTCCTTTAATAATGGTTCATATTAAGCTTATGAATATACCAAAGCATATACCCCGGGAGTGTTGTAAATAAGAGTGCATCAAGGCCCGTTGTCGTGTACCAGTTCCCGTTCGATTCTAGCTCAAAGTGGTGTTTTCGAGTTTTACCCCTATGTACATCTGTGCTAGAGCCACCTCTACCTGCTCGTATCCAGATGAGGATGTATTTTCTTGGCAACCCCTTAATCAATACTCACCAAAATACCAGGAATATTTCCTATATTTAATCTTTTATATAGGGTTCTTCCTAAAGTTTTCATATCCTAATTTCCACAAATAACTAAACCATCCTTTGATACCAACTATAGAATCCTGCCTTTTTATCACATAAAATTTCATTACATTATACAAAACCGAGGATCTTTATGGTTTAGTGTCTTGGAAACCAGGAACTTATTACATGAGAAAAAAACATTCTTCTTAAACACTTGAAAGGATTATTTATTTGTTCATCCTAAGTTCATTACAAAATCTCATAACCTGGGAGCATACATCAAAGGAAAGGGTGAGAAGAAGGCCCAGAAAGGGAAACAAGGGAAACATTTTACATGAGAACTTGAGATACATCAAAAGTCATGAAAAATAACTTTAAGGCATGAGAAAGAGATCATGAGGCATATCATAATAAAAATAACATGTTTCATAACTTGAATATGTGGCTAAAACATTTAACTTAGACAATCATGAACATATCACCAAGGTCCATCCCCAAGGTGTCATTTGAAATTACCAAGGTTATTCACCAAGGTATCGTTAAAATTGTAATCTATAGTGGTTACATCATTACCCAATGCATTAGAGCGCTATCAGGGAGAAACCTTAAATTTTCCTTTATTATCATGCGAGCCACATATATCATAATCAAACATTTCATAAATAACCCATATAGCATAAAAGAAATGGGTTTCCTTTCATAATAATAACTTTTTAAAAACTGCTTCAGAGACATGATCTTTATGTCACTTTAAACCCACAGAAAAGGAAAGCGGGTTTCATGTATGAAAATAACAGAATTTAAAAGAGAAAATTTTGATATATATATATGTGAATAACCTTGTATAATACAGATCTTTGAGTATTCACTTAATAAATTAAAATAATTTGAGAAAAAGAGAGACATTTTGAGACGAAAATTCAGTAGCATAACGACTATGTTGCAGGGTTTTAGAAAACATTGAAAAGAGAGGGGACATGGGTCACCCACTCATAAATGATCCATAAAACAGTAGAGGGATAGAATATAAAGTATTTAAGAACATGGTAATTAAATTATAGAGATATACCATATGAAATGAAGAACTTGAAAGGAAAACAAAAATAAGATTTCTCTTATGAAAATTCGGCAGCCTATCGGCGTCACTTAAAACATAAAAAAATGAATCGAAGAGATAAAATAGGGTCTCTAATAATATGAACATAAAAGATAAGTATGATAGATATAGAGATCATACCCCAACATAATTAAAAGGAACATGAAAGACTTGACATGAAAATAGATCTTGAAAACGAGAAGGGTGAAAGAATCCCTTAAAAATTCGACAGCCTAACGACGCCACTTAAACATTATTAAAATGAATTGATGAGAGAAAGAGGGGGTATCTAATCATAAGAACATGAAAAGTAAAATAGGATGAATATAAAATAACATCCTCCAACATAAATACATGGAGCATAAAAGATATTACATAAAAGAGAGTACTTGGAAAGAAAGAGAGGTAGGATCCCTTACCTTAAAACGCATCTCTTAAAACTCGAAGGCCGGGACCTTGAGGGATTGAGGGCACCTTGGGAGGACTCCTTGGGAGGTAATGAGACCAGAGCTTAGTTGGGGGAGAGTTGGTAGTGAAAAATAAAGGAGGAAAGGGTGGGTATTTATAGGGAAGTGAGGGGACAAGACATTAATGGCCAAGGGACACCTCATTGGTGGTTTTGGAAAAACCATGGGCTTGGCCATGGTATTTGCCCATGGTTTTAGCCACATAGGACCCCTCATACAATAATTCATCCCCTTTAGTCGGCCATCCCTTAAAATATCTCATCACATTATCATGATGTAGTTATGATGTCATTAAACATACAAAAACCCTAAAACTGTATTTTTACTATTCACTGAAAAATCTACTTTCTTAGAAAAATCCCAAAATTTCACCTTAACCAAATATTGATGTGCTGATTTCAAAAACAAAATCCATTTTATAAAAATAATTTTCCAAATATTTTTAATTTTTTTTAAATAAAAACACTATTCACCAAAAATTCATTTTTTTCAGAAAAATCCCCAAAAATTACCTTACCATAATATCGATGCTCTGAGTTCAAAAATTAACTCCATTTTATAAAAATATTTTTCTAAATATTTTTAATTAAAATTTTAAATTAAAAAACACTATTCACCTGAAAAAACCAAGACTTGACTAATAATTTATGAAACAGTTATTTACCTATTTTATTGAATCACATTACTTAATCAAGGTGCCTAGATTATATTTATACTTTCTTTAAGTGATATTACTAATCCATTTGGTCACATTACTAATCCTAAGAATAAAATCACTATTCATAATTTACTATTCATCGAAAATTAAGTTGATCTTATTAGACTCTAAATTTTGTATTGAACATAATTGTAGAAGACCATTTTTTGAAAATCATTACACATAATTAATTATTTAAGGTTTACATAAATATTTTCAAGTATCCTTTTTCTAGAATTCATCAAAAATATGCATACTATATTTATACGGACATTTGAAAATTCATAAACTTCATCATAAGAAGAAATCACAATTTTTATTTAAATAAAAGGATTACAAAAGGCTATTATGGTCTCGTTACATAGCCCCTTATAACACCATCATAGGACCTAAGAGTAAGGTGTGCTAGGGTGATAAAATCTTGGGGTGGCTCGTCCAACATTGCATGAGTAGTAATTTCTATCAGTTTGAACTTCTCGTGAAGGCGATTCCGTTCTAGCTTCACACGATAAAGTTCAGATTGAGTTTGGTCCAGAGAAAAGCCTAGTGGTGCTACCTCCTTCCCATGTTCTATTAGATGGGATTTGATTGGCCCGAGACTACTGGATGAGGCCATCAAATCTTCTTTCTATATTAATTAACCAAGATCACTTTAATTTAGAGACAATAATCGAAACTTTTAGTTTCCAGCGGTCATATTGACCAATGGTCATACAACAGTCGAAACCCAATGGTTTCATTTTAATTATACTCATGTTACAAATGAAACAGTTTTGTTGAGTATAAAATAAAATAACACACAAAATTAGGAAACAAGATTTATTCAAAATTTCAGGTTGTTACACCACACCTTCCTCTGGAAGTCTTAACATAGGAACACTTTTTATCCTTAACATGAACTCATCAAAGAACCTCTGACACTTCCCCGATGAGGTAAACAGATTCCCTTTCCATGTTTGGGTGGTCAAAGGGGCTACAATTATGGATAATTCTACTAAAAACCTCTTGTAGTACCATGATAAACCAAGAAAGTTTGCACCTCTAACATGCTCTTGGATGTCTCCAAAGAAATAATTGCATTTATCTTCACTTGGTCCATGGATAAACCATGATTAAAAGTGACATTACCCAAAAAGTGAACCTCATTTATCTGTAACTGGAACTTCAAGAGATTTCTGTAAAGCTGGTTCTCTAGAAGAAAATATAGAACCATCCTCAAGTGCTCTATAAGATTCTCCTCTAATACAAAGTAGATGAGTATGTCATCGATGAAGAAAACCATATACAGCTGAAAAACTTGGTTCATAAAATCCATAAACACAATTAAGGAATTATTCACACCAAAAAGAATCACTAGGAACTCATAGTTTCCATAGCGACATCAGAATTCCATATTTGGAATCTCAGCCTCACAAAACCTCAACCGGTGGTAGCCAGTCCTGAGATCAATCTTCGAGAACTATCTCGTGCCTCACAACTGATCAAAGAATCTTTCAATCCTTGTTAAGGGAGGGTACTTTCTATTTATCATGACCTGGTTTTGACAATGATAATCCCTGAAAATCCAAAAGTTTCTATTCTCCTTCTTCACAAACTATATAAGGCTACCCAGGTGAACACACTAGGTCTTATGAAGCCCTACCTCTATAGAACCTCCAACCAGGACACTATCTCTCGAATCCCTATGGGGTTATCTGATGTGCTAATTAAAACATTGGTCTATCCCTAGAATAAGTCTAAACATAGGTCCATCTCATGGTGGGGAGGAAAAATCAATACATCATCATACCTCACCATCGTTGGAGGGAGCAGAGAGCTCATAACATCCATTATTCCAAGGGTAATACTAGAAAACTAATAAATTGATTGTAACCTCCTATGAATGAGCTCATCCTATGCTATCCAAGGATCACCCCTTCTCTAGGGGGGACTCCATACCATAACCTAGAAGCACTACCATGATCACTGCTAGAAATCATCTGAGTAAGGATGATCGATGATCAATCCATATTGAGGAAAACATTGTAGGGTCCCACTACCACTATAGAAAGATTTGGTGTGAGGTACTCTCCCTTTACAGAGTAAGGTCATCCCATTGGCAAGAACGTGTGACCATTGATCATCTCTATAGGGCCTCTAACACAAGGTTCTAGAAAAATGGGCCTCCATTTATATCTCTAGGTCTCGAATAGGGGCTATAGATAGGGAAATGTGGTCTTTGAATTTGTGCTAAAAACTTATATTAGAGTAATAGTGACAAAGGTCATACCTTGAACCATACTCGAGCCTCCCATCCAGAAGTCCCATCTTCCAAGAGATCATCCTTTCCATTTCCTGCCTGCTCTCCTAAATCAAGGCCTACTCTGATACCCCATCACATATTCACATCCCAATCATGCAATTAAAAGGAACTACTCTACAACACCTCAATACTATTCACTTTGGGATAGAGCTGACTCACTCACACAGTTTTGAATCATGTCACAAGGATGTGTCTCAGTGGGGGAAGTGTCTCTATTCCTTGTATGTCTAATTCCATGCTAAAAAACCTCCACAAAAGGACTCTATAAACACCTAGAGACATACCAGATAGGTCTCACTGTGAGGTTCACCATAGAATGGGATTCTAACCGAGCGAGATATCCAAACCACCGCATCAGTCCTGACCTCAAACACCTGAGAAGGGATTCTAGCTCAACATGGAACCTGGGTAATACCTATCACCATAACCTAAAATACACACTCAATATGGGTTCATAATCTTTCAGTACCACTAGATTCAACTGATACTCTACCAAGAGCACTAGTTGCAAGTCCAACCGTCTGATTGGTCAGGATCTGCACATGTCTGAAAACTCAGATCACTAACTCAAGAAAAACCTCCACTTATTGGGGAACTGAATCACCAAGGAACATTATAAATCTCTATCATTTAAGATTATGGGGTATACTAATACTAGGCACATCATCAACCTATTATGATATTACCAACTATTGGTCAAAATTATGGGGTTCTTTTACCTGCTCGACTGGAGGAAAATAACTCACAGGATGAACCCTGAACTGAGGCCTCATCACTCATCAAATCACCATCATGATCTAGAACTGGTATCCTGGATTACTCTCATCATAGAGGCATCTCAAAAGTTACTGATATGTACTATGGTAAAATAAATAAATAAATAAATAAAAAAATAAAAAAATAAATATATATATATATATATAAATGGGGATCTGACTCAAGAAGGATAATAAAAGACTCAATCCTATATGATGCATGTACCATTGATCCCTGCAACCAATGTCTCGGTATGCGAGTCGACAAGAAGGTTTTAAAGGTCTTGGTGAATGGATACATCATCCTCCCACACCATCACTAGATTCCTAGAAACTTTGACACTATTCACCTAAATCCAAACCAAATCCTCATAAGGGGACTAGTATAAAAAATGTCTCAAGGAATGAACTTGCTTTGATACCAATCTATCATGAACCAACCCAATCCATGGATCGATCCACAACTACCCCAAGCCCACCTCCATAGGCCAGGGGTGATGAATAGTGTCAAAGGAATATCTAACATAGAGTTATTTTACTAAGTACCTATATGCACACACATAACCATCTAGATAAAAAAGTGCAGAGGAAAAGAGTAAAATGTGAAACATAGATAGAAAGTAAACTAAGCATGCATAAACTCTAAATAGTACAAAAATACAATAGTGTAAAATAAAAGGTAAAAGGGAAAAATACAATCCTAACTAGAAATATATTCCAACCCGACAAAACTGAAAAAATTAAACCACTGAGAGAGACCAACTCCTACTTTCCAAGATGGGACCACCGTACGTAGTCCAAAGTACCAGGTATCCCTAAGCTCCTCTGAAGTCACCACTAACCTATCTATCATCTGAATAATACATGACATGTGTGGGAAAATGCCATGTAGGGGGTGAGTATGTACATACCCATTTGGACGCCATGAAATATGAAGGTGTGTGGTAAGTGATATGATAGAAATAAAAAGACAGTAGATATAAGTTACAGTCAAAGAGAATAGCTCAACCCCAACTAAGAGTAAAAGTAAACTCTTAATAGTATAAGGGGATCATCACAGTGAGTAGATGAACTATACATCAAGTCTTCACCACCTATAGCAGGATAGAAAACTCATCCAACCACAGGAATCTAAACATGGAAAGCACATTGCATACCCCGTGTGTCTTCACCTCTCCTAAAAGGAGAGTAACCAAATCCAAGGGAATGGATATATAATAATATATATATATATATATATAATCAATCAAAGAATCCCAAATGAGAGAGTAAGTGGATATTCATATCACAACTCAACCTACGAAGAAGAGTTTCCAACAGTTCCAAAAGTCCATCAATGATGCCCAACATCTCACGCATCTTCCCAGAAGTAATCATCCAAGTCCAACGATGCCTCATCACTGTGACACACAGTCTAATGGAAACAAAATTAAAATATAGGACCCATGCACCAGCATTTCAGGGGGTTCCACTCTATAAGTATCCATAGAGGACCCATTCCCTTGTGCATCAGGTTGGGGGGTTCCACTTTGTATGTATCCATAGAGGACTTGCACCCTAGTGTGTCATTGTGGGTTATAATATGGTGTCACAAGGACCCATGAACTATGTTGATAGGGGGTTGGGGGGGGGGTTCCACTTTTTTTCATGATGAACTACATCCTATGTTGATAAGGGATTCCACTCGTTAGGTAGAGGAACCACGCCCATGCTGATAGTGGGTTCCACTCTATAGGTTGAGGACACGTGCTATAGTGTGATAGGGGGTTCCACTCCGATCATCGAGAACCCACACCCTATCCAATTTGGGGTTTCACTCAGAAGTCGAGGACCTGTTCCCTGGTTCCACAGGGGGGTTCCACTCAAGTCATCGAGGACCCAAGACCTAGTGCATCAGGGGGGTTCCACTCGAAAGGTAGTTATAGAGAACCCACACCCATGATGATGGGGGGGGGGGGGTTCCACTCTAATCATTGAGGACACAAACCCATGATGATGGGGGGTTACACTCATTAAGAATCTATAGAGGACTTGGACCCATGTTGATGTTGGGGGGTCCAGTCTATAAGAAGTATTTGGTGATCCCACCTGATCACTACTGTCATCGGGTGTCACCTCAGAATGTTCCATGATAGGAATATTTCAAATCCTATCTATAAGTCCACAACTGAGGGAACCATCACATTATATATGAAAAAACACTCAGGATAGTCTACTCATGGCCTAAAATCCGATTTCAAATGAATGAGATACAGAATATTAAAGTTTCCTCAACCGAGGAAAATGGGTACACGACATGTGAGGGGACACACATGACATGTGGTCCCAATCCATCTCCTGGCCGTGTTACTTTCCAATACATGGATCCCAATCCATGTAGTAGTACACCTGATACCGGTGGACTATAAGACTTGTCTTAGGTATCCCAAACTAGGCCATGTCTGTGTACTTGACACCATGTCCGTGTACTTCAGTACATAGTGTGTTGATCCAAATGGGGTGTTGCCTGTGTGCTCGAACTTGTATGTGTACTCTGGTACATAGCCATGTTCCTAACCATGCACATATATATAGATTCCTGTCTATGTAACCCATCACATGGATCATCTTATCAGTAATGATGTACATAGAATTTTTGAGTGCTACATGCTATGCCATACTTATAACATCATGAAACTCTAGCCGCTACACTTAAGGGGATACATGTCGTGTTTTCATCCTTATACACGACATGTTGTTGATTTTTCTTTAGATTATCTGATCTGATTATCACACCTCAAATCTGGCCTTTTCCATCAATTTTGGACCTATATCTATCTGAAATTTTTGGATTTATCATAGACTAGTGGATTCTAGCCCTCTAGTGGCTGGAAACTCAAATATGGTTAGATTCCAAGCTATCTCGTACATGCCTCTCGCACCGCGCATGACTCGATCCTTATACCTTCGATTACTCAATCTACAATCATTAGAAAAATCATCCATGCCTTGAAACCATCCTAGATCTAACCTTATTTCATCTTTCCAAGCCTCATTCATCAATCCTTTGCGATTCTGGGGGTTTGATCGAGGTTGGTACCACTAGAAAATGTCAAACCGAGACTGTGGGATCCTATCAGTGATGAATGCAAAGAAATTGGGGAGGAAGGCACCAAAAAAAAATGTTTAAATGATCATTTCCAAGTGTTATTGGCCAATGATCAAGAACAAGTATTCGAGGTTATAAAACATTGAATAGTTAATCAAGATTTCAATACACGGGCGCTTGATCAATCCAAAATTGGTGCAGATCTAAGAAAGGAATCGATCCTCTCAATCAATTTAATAAACAAGGGTGTAAAACAAAAATTGATGATTCCTACTAGGATATTAGATCATTCATCATCAAAGAACATTATTACCAATGATTTAAGGATTTAATTGCTTTCTCTACGCTCTGATCTTCTCCGATATGGAATTTCATCATCATCCAAGGTGATTCAGCTATGAAGGAGGAAGGATAAGATATGGAATTCTCCTAGAGTTTATTTTCCCAACCATGGATAACTTTACACAGAAGTATAGTTATATACATTTCATTTTAGTTTAAAATGAATGATTGAATGAATGAATTAACTACTCAATCCCCTAAACGTACCACCGATGAGCGAGGTGTCTGAACGCCCCACACCGACCCATTTTAGGTCGTTCCTAGGGTAAAAACCACGTTCGGGACTCAACCACAGTTTCATATTTCTAATCCGAGATTCCATTTCAGAGTTATCCCATTTTCTTTAAGGAACCATGCACACACAATATAAAATATATTTAATATTTTTATAAAATTAATTTCGGGCACACCATACCTCAGAATCACACGTCGTCTCAACACCTAGATCTAGAAATATATGTCGAAATATTTAAAAGTCTTACAAAGAAAAAATTGGGTCTCTAAAATACCTTCCTAACACCATTTTAAAATTTATGGAAATCACCCAAGAATTTAAAACATTTCAAAGTCACCCTTACACAAATGATCTCTTCTTTAAAAATATAAAACCTATAAAAAGCCTTTATTTCCATCACGACTTTCATTAAACACCACTTAAATGATTTAAGAGGTCTAAAGAAATCACCCATTAATTTTAAAATGTTTCAAATCTACCCTGAAACAAGGGTCTTTCTCTTTGAAAACCCAAACAAGGACAAAAAAAAACAACTATCTACACCAAAAAATTTGATAAAATTCAATAAGGAATTTCACCAAGGGGTAACCCACACACACATTTCAAATCACCATTTGAAATAAAATAAATGACTCCTTTACATAACATTTAGAGGTCAACCCTTCAATTCAAAACCAAATTCCATTTTTAAACATTTTTTACCCTTATTTAAAATAAAAAAATGTGTCAAAACCCATTACACACCTTAGAATCCATTTCAAAAATCCCCAAGATAATTTCAAAAAATATTATAATATTTAAGCATTCTAATTAAAACATAAAAAAATGTGTTTTAAATGAAAAACCATTTATTCCAAACTCAAAACATAAAAAAATGGTTCCAAAACAACACAAGGATATCACATATAGTTATACTTTCATGAAATGGGAATTTAGAAAGTAAAAGAATTCTTTGAATCCCAATACAAAACAATTTCATAGTAACACCTACCTAAAAAAAACAAAAACCAAGCTGAAGCACCTCGAAAATTTTGGCCTTCAATGGATACCACACCCATAGGACAAAAAATAGTGTCTACAACCCCTAGAAAACAAAATAAATATCACTAGACCCTATTTTAACCTTAAAATCAAACTACATGATAACTAGGGTTCATGGGGGAATCCAAATCCAAGAGAATAGAGGGAGAGAAGGAAGAAGGGGAGAAAATGAAGATGATATCACCTAAAATGCACTTGGAAAACACTAATGTAATGAAAAGAATCAAGGGATTAGGAATGAGGAACTCCTACAAGGGATCCAAAGGGTAGAACAAATCATGTGAGGGAGAATAGGGGTAAAATACATCTTAATTAAGGTGGGAAATTTTTGAATAACCCAAATTTTTACACACTGAGACAACTTGCATGGTTTGGCTACACAGTTTTAATAACCATGTGCCAATAATGTGGGTACCACTACCTCCCAGAATGATTAAGATTCATGATTATTAATAAGAGGAAAAACAATTTACCAAACTGTGAACCTCACTTTGGAATCACCCAAATCCTCGCATGACCTACTAGGATGCCTTGTATGGTTTGAAAATCAATTCCAAAGATGTGAAAATTGCCCTGTGAAAAACTAAATAGCCAACCACATGGTTTAACAAACCATGAAGAAGTCATGGTCCACACCTCAAAAACACTACTGACCCCACATGTTTTCTCCCAGGGGACACACAATTTGGACCTAACCTTGCAAAGCCCATGATGAAAAACCATGCGCAGTTCAAAATGAACTGAAAAGGATCCTCACAAAGAAAATCTACACAATTTACCTCTAACCATGAAACTTAACCATTTATATTAGGAAAAACTAAATTTTTTTAAAGTTCTATGCTAGAACTCCATTGAAATGAAACACTGACCTCAAATTCACAAAAATAACATGAAAAGAACAACACTATGACACGGGGGGTGTCACACCATGGAATGCCAAATAGTGCATGGGAATCTAAGAAATCCATTTGGAATGATTTTTCCAATGAAAAAAAGAAAAAATATAACCCAAATAGATAAATAATTTTTCCAAAAAGCATGATGATCAACAATACAATGAAAAATCCATACAAGAGAAGCATTTACAAATTATAATTATAATTTCAATTCTAAAAAAAGTCCCAAAATAAACAAAAGGGGAGGTAATAAACAACATAAAAAACCTCCTTGTAATATGAGGAACTTAATCCACCATTCCAATACCATCACCTGACTTAGAAGGGAATGAAACATAGTAGGAGTAACCACCACACCCAAACGCGGCCTTACCTTTTCCTGTATCAGACAAAACAAGGTCTACATGCACATGAAGTGGGTTTATATATGTTGGGAGCTCACTTTACCAATATTATCCCACTATGTGTTCTATTAATACCCATTATAAGATAAATAAAATTTATGGTTTTAAAATGAAGATAACAATTTAGTTTGAAAATAGGTTTTAGCTTTTGAAGGAAATATGCATAATGATGAAAACTAAAAACAAGTGAACGAGGGAGATAAGAACTATGGGAAACCTCAAAGTATATAGGTTATTGAGTACTAGTTACATAGTATCTTGGTGATAAAACATATTCCTTCTTGTTCATGAGCCTTTGGAGGGGATGCACCTAAGGTCCAATGGTAATAATCTGCATCACATCATTTTGTTAGTGTTGCATCATAATACTACTAGGGAGACCTAGGCCATAGCCCTGTCATCCCTCCTAGATACCAGTACTAGAAATACTACCTCAGTAACCAAGGTTACCAAGTGTTCTATTTCATTTTAATAAGCAAAACCAATCCCCTTTTTATCACAAACCATTTTATCACTAGAAAATCATACTATTTCTAGGAATTTCAAAAGTGGAAAAACCATTTCTAAATATTTACACACACAACCACCCTTTAATACAACTATTTTCATACAAAAAGTATTTATAAAGATATTATAAATTAGTTAAAGAACATTTAAATCATCAAATAATTATGTAACATGGAACCACCTACCCTTCTTATATAAATAATCACAAATGGGTTGAAAAACACAAGAAAAGAAAAGAGGGGACCCTATAGGATCAAGATCACACCAAATCATCAAGTTTCATGCCATAAATTTCATATTTAACCCAATATAGGTCCACTATAGTTAAATACCACCACTAGAGATATGAGAACCCAATGGAAAAGGGAGAAGAGACCAAAATAGGAAGAGAAGAGGAAACTGCTTGGAAGAATCATAAAGAACCAAGCTCGAATCACCCAAGGGTTTAAGAAAAATATAATTAGATAATAGGTGGAGGTGGTACTAGGTATATGGTATTAAAATGGGTGAAATTAGAGGTGAATAAGGGTTAAAAAAATGAGGGGAAAAGTTAAATTTTAAATTTTTTAATGATATGGTAGGATACATAGTTTGGCTTCTTAATCTCCCAATCCATGTGCCAACTGTACAAATCCTATATCTCCAAGGGAGGGGAGGAAACCCATTATCTTATTATTAGTGAATGGTAATGTTTATATCCATTCATATTTGAAAAACCCACTTTCTAGAACATAAGGTTTATATAGGGATGGTGCATGGTTTCTACTAATCATGCATTACCCCTATCTATCCCAAAAACCTTCATTTTTATTGAAAAAATACTAGAAAATCCATGGAACAAAACAAGACCAAAAATAAATTAAAAAATAACTATAAATAACATTATGAGTGTGATAATTCTCCCCACCATAAAAACTTTCCTCCATCGGAAATTCAAACTATAGTTTGACTAGAGAATAAGTGAGGGTACTTCTCCTCCACCTAGGAATTCTACTCCCATGTATCTTGTTCTTAATTCCAACTCTTCTATAGGGCCCAAAATAATAGAATATATTTAACCCAAATAAATTTCACCTAGGAATCCCTCATCCTCATTGGATATTTGGTCACTGATAAATTAGGTTCCAACTCAAGTTCTTCCCAACTCAACACATGAGAGGGATTAGAATTATAACTTTTCAAGTGTGGGACATGGAAAAAATCATGGATTTATGTTAACTAATAAGGAAACACCGATTGGAATTAAACCTTACTGATCCTCTCTATAATCTCAAAGAGTTCTACATACCTTAGAGTAAGATTCCCCTATTTTCTAAGAAAGTGATGTACCAAGCGAGGTGTTACTTTTAGGAACACTAGTTCACCCATTTAAAATTCTATAGCTCACCATTGATGTTAGAAATAATAATTATAGTGACTTTGATATATCAAAACCCACTTTATGATCATTTGATTCTTACCTTATATATCCAACATAATGCTCTGTCCTATCAAGGAAGTTTCACCCACTTATTTCTAGTAGAGAGGAAACCAACATGACCAACCATACAGTGATTCAAAGGTATCCATCCTGATTGAATATTGATAACTATTGTTGTAAGAAAATTCCACCCATATAATATGGTTGTCCCATGAGCCACCAAAGTCCAGTATATAGGCTCGAATCATATCTTCAAAAATTGGGTTCTCTGGCTCTATCTGATAATCCATTTGGGGATAGTATGTCATGCTAAGCCTAAAATTTGACCCCATTTCCTTATGAATTCCTTCCCATAATTGAGAGGTACAATGGGGGTCTCTATAATAAACTATAATAGATGGAACCTATTGTATCCACATGATCTCCTAAACATACAACTTGACCGTCTCCTGCACTTTGGTCAAATCCCTGACTGAGGTGAAATGGATGGTTTTTTTCAAATGATAAATAATCACCCAAATTAGGTTCCTTACCTAGGGTGTATGAGGTAACATGATAATGAAATATACGGCCACCTTATCCCACTTCTATATAGGAATGGGGAGTAGATAAAGTAATCTTGAGGGTATATGGTGCTCAACTTTAATCCACTGACAAGTATAACAATGAGAAACAAAGTCAAATATATCACACTTCACACATAGCCACCATAAATGGTGTCATAAATAATAAATATCTTGGTGATACGAGGATGAAAATCCCATTGAGAATGATTACTATCCTATATTGCAACTTTCCTTATAGAATATGACACAACTAAATGACCCTTAAAGAAAATAAAACCCTTAGGAGACAACAACCGTAAATTAGACACCTCACCACCATTTAGCAGCTATATAGAACATTGAAAAAACTCATCATACATATGATCACCTTAAATCAACTCTAATGGTTTCAACTACATTCTATACAATAATATACCTGAAGAACCTTTGTGATGTTTTTTAACAGAGTTTTGTATTTTTTGAAAACTAATAATTTGTAAAATAATGTTTCTGAAAAACATGTGAAAGTTGATTAATGTTAAAACCCTAACATAAAGGGGGAGAAAAGTTTTTATCTTTGAGAAATTTTTCTTTTGGACATTGTTTTCTAGACTCAGGTTTTCAGATTGAGGAGTATCGAACACAGAAGGTGTATGAAATTTGGAAGCTGGAAGTTCTGTAAAGTTTTTGATTAGATGCACCATCAGACTCAGATCCATCAACATGAAGTTCAAGATTCATCGAACTCAAATTTGGTTAGAAATTCAGAAGTTTCAGAGTGAGTAAGTCAGAATGATACTGAAGAGGTCGAATAAAGATAGTGATTTCAAAAGTTAGAAAGTTATTAAACCTTTTAACCTCAAGTAAGATGATTATTTTCTAGTCATAGAGTTATCATAAACCATGAAACATTCTTATGATAAAATATTTTGAAGAAATGGAGGAATTTTAAGGATTCCATCGGTTCTAAAAATCAAGACAAAGTCTCTATCAGATCCCAAAGTACTAAACAAAAAAGTTTTCAGAAGTCAAAATGAGTTATGGCTGATGAGGTTAGAAAACTTTAAAAAATTTGTAGGGTAGTTTTAATCATAATTATAATTAAATAATAATGATAATTTAATCATTATGAGGATTCCATTGGAAAAAATATGATAAGTAAAGTCAATCAGACTAACTCTGATGAAGATAGTTGGATCATAATAAGTAGAGGAAGATAGTCATATCATAATGAGAAGAGAAATACAATTATATCATAATTAGAAGAGGAATAAATTTAATCAGACTGAAGATAATGAAGTTAATTAGAATAAAACTAAGGAATTTAAACAGACTAAAGTTAAGGAAGTTAATCGAACTGAAGTTGAGAAAGTTAATCAAACTAAATTTGAGGTTGTTAATCAAAATGGAGACGAGGAATCTAATTAGATTCAATATTAATAAGTTAATCAAAATAAAAATGAGGACGTTTCATCAAAATTAATAAAAAATAATATGTTTAAAGGAATGATTTTGGAGTAATATTGAGAAGGATTAAAGAAGTAAAAGTTGAAGTTTAAATGTGAGTAATTTTAGGAGATTTGAAATTTGAGTAAGCAAGAGAAGTTTTTCTATTTCCCACCTTTTTTATTCTGAGTCACCTATAAATAAAAGCACAGTACATTCATAGTTTTTAACTTTTTCACTAGAGAAAAAAAGGTAGAGCACTACAAAAATCATGTCAAAGTTATCTTTCTAGACTGATACCTCATTATAAGGTCATACATATAAAAGTTTTGTTTACTAGACTGAGGAATATTGGACTGAGAATTTGGGTAGAGTTTGAGTAATGAAAATTGAGAATGATTTCATCGTACTGAGTTCATCAGGCTGAATTCATTAGACCGAGGAAGATCAAACTAAGAAATTGACCTGAGTTTGAGAAGTAAAGTTTGTGAAAAGGGTTATTCATAATGATTCTATCATAATGAGATAATAAGACTAAGATAATTGGACCCAGCTAAATTGGACCAATGATTACAAATAGAGCATAAGTGGAGCAGTTTGAACAAAGTATTTATTCTTTTTTTGGCTGAATTGTTTGTAATAAAAATTTGTAAACTAACGAGAGTCGGTATAATCATTCCTATCAGGCGATAAAAGGTGTCTAATAGAAGTTGGAATAAGTTGTATTCACTTATTAATAATAGTTAATTTCTATAGACCAATGGGAGTAGATATGGAAAGGATGTAGGTTCTCACACTGAAGATAAACCTTGTAAATCTCATGTGATTTACTTGATTTCTTACTTTTTCATGCATGGATATTTACTAAAATATAATAAAGATATAAAATTTAATAGGTTTCATGGGTTATGTTTCTAAAAGTCTTAAAACTTATAAAAAGTTAACAACTGATTCAACCCCCCCTTATCAGTTGTTATTTGATCCTTTGGAACTTTAATTAGTATCAGATCCAAGGTTACCTTATTGAATCCTTATCATAGATAATATTGATTATATCAATAGTAGAGGGATTAATACATTTGATGGAAACAATTATTATAGATGAAAAATAGGATGATTCCTTATCTCTTATCTCTTTTCCTGAAAGTTTTTGATGCTGCTACAATTAGTTTTCCAACTATTGATAAATATTATCCTAAGAAATTTTATGATATGAGAAATATAGAAGTTGTTGGAAAATATTGAAATGATATCCTTATTTATATATTAAAAAATGTTTATATGAAGGTTATGGGTCTTAAAACTTTAAAGAGTATTTGGGATAAGATATAAATTATATTCAAAGGGAATACTAAAGTAAAGGAAGAACAACTAAAAATATGGAATTGTAAGTATGAAGGAATAAGAGTAAGAGATGAATAATCCACTTATGAATACTTCACCAAAGAAAATGAAATTTTTTGCAACATCAGAGGTCTTGGAGATGACCTGTAATATTTTATGATTGTGAATAAACTCATGAGAAACTTTTCAGACAAGTTTGATTCTAAAATTTCCTCTTTATAAGATAAGGATGATTTATCTCTTGATAAATTTCATAACTTTATTATTGCTTATGAAATGAGGAAAGGTAAAATGTTCAAAAATAATATTAAATATGAAATGGATTTTAAAGACATGAGAAAAATAAAAACACAAGATGTTGAAGATTTTGATCCTTGTGGATCTAAAGATAAAGAGGTTGATGAGTTGAATAAAAAAATTAAGTCTCCTATATCTAAAAACTATCGAAGAGGAAGAGGAAAGTATGGAGGTGAAATTATTCTCAATTTTTTTGAGAGTGGTATAATTAAAAACTTTTCTTTGAATTTTCCAATGAAAAAAGTTGGATAATATCGATATGATTCTGATGAAAAACCTTGATGGAAGAAGTGGAAAAAAATGTTCTAAAGAAGAAAATTTATCTAACAAATATAAGAAGTAGTTCACTGGAGAAAAAAGGAGTATGATGAGTAAGAAAGATAAATCATCATCAACTAATAAAAATTCTTAGGAATATGAAATTTTAGAAACATTCTGAACCTTCATTGCAAAAGTTGAGAAAACAAAAGATTCCTCAGATAGTGAAGAAGGCGGTGAAGAATCATATAGAGAGTATCAACTCAAAATAGAACTTGTTTCATGTCTTGATAAAAATAGAACTCTCATAAAATAAATTAGAGTAATAAATAAGGATTGTGAATAAGTTTCTGAAGTAATAAATAATTTCATTGAGTAGGAGGAAGAATACATTGAGGAGATCTTAAGTTATAAATTAATAATTGATGAACAAGTAAATTTGATTGAAGATATCAGTAAGAAATTGGAATATAAGGAAGAATAAGTAAATAAGTTTAATTATAAAATTATTGAATCTAAAAATACCTTATGAAATATAAATTAAAACTTCAACAAAGCTTTATAAATTAGATCTAAGAATTATAAAGTTGTTGGGAGAGCTCAAATCAAGAATCAGGTGAAATCCTCACCCACCAAAAATATTTTTCATATGATTTTTCTAACATTTATAGTTCTGAAAAAATGTTGGGTGGAAAAAGGATGTGATAAATTTATTTAATCTATACAATATTAAAACTCACTCAGGTGTAAAGATGGTCCACATACAGATATTTTTAGTACAAGAATAATTCATCAACATCAATAAAGTTTCTATAGAGAACAATCATACTTTAATATAAAATCAGGATTTGATGGGTTTTTTACTGTTTTGGAATCTATGGGAATAAGGATTATAATTATTGTAACATCTTATCTCTACCCATAAGAATATTTGAGCAGAGTTTAAGAAATAGTGAAAGTAGAATGGGTAACTAATATAACTTATAGAAAGTTAAAAAAGCGAATTCTCAAGATGTTAGAAACATTACAATGAAAATTATGTTTGACTATCTTGAAGAAGTTTTTGGAAGATGTGATAAACTAATTCATATTGAAAAATAATGTATGACTGCTCTTCCAAGACAAGTTTTTTATACAATAAAATATAAATAAGTAGGAAAGAATAAAGTTAAATAAAGAGCCTTTGTTGTTGAAATTTCATTGAAACCAAGTAAAAAGAACAAACCATGGATACTTGATAGTGGTTGTTATTTACAAATGAAAGGTGATTTCGAAATATTGAAACATGTTGAAAATCATGATGGACATGTTTTTTCCTTTGGGAATGATAGTTCCATATAAATCAGAGGAATCAAAATGGCTGAGATTGAAGTAAAAAAGTTGAAATATAAGGAAGTTTTATTTTTTGATTGGTTAAAACATCACTTACTTATTGGAAGTAAAATTTGTGATGATTTAAAATAAGTGATCTTTAGAAAATATTTTCATTTTATCAAAATTGTGAAAGATATAAAAGTTATCCCAAAAAGAGAAAGAACAAGTGGGAATCTCTTCAAAATAGGAGAATTTTACAACTCCTATTACTTAAGTGATGAAGATGAGAATAAGTTATGGAACTGAAGAATTGGACACCTTGGGAGGAAAAACATGAAAAAATTTCTAAATCTAATGTCATATGAAATTATCTATAATTGAAGATAATAGAGGAATATGTTTGTGTTACTTGTCAAAAAAGGAAGATGGCTAATAAAAGTCATACTAATGTTAATATTCAGTCTACTGGGCCTATTGAACTTATTAGTTATGATTTATGTATACTAATGAGACATAAATCAATAAAATAATATTTATAATTTATCACTTTTATTGATGATTTCACTTGTATGGTCAACATCATGTTTATTAATCACAAGTCATAGGCTATTGAATTGTTCCGACTCTTTAGAAAAGACATTGAGAAAGAAATGAGGGTTTATATAAGAATCCTAGAATAGATAATGGAACAGAGTTAAAATATAATACTTTTGAAACTTATCTAATAAATAATGGAATAAAACATTAGTATAGTGATCCATATACCACACAAAAAAATGGAGTAGCAGAAAGGAAGAATAGAAGTTTAGTGGAAATGGGATGAAGCATGTTAGCAGAATAAATATTTTCAAGGTTATATTAGAGAGAATCTAATAGTATTACCATACATGTTTATAATAGATGTTTGTTAAGGATAGAATTCAACATTAATTCTTATGAAATGTGGTATAACAAAAAATCTTAATTGAAATACTTTAAGGTTTTTAGAAGTCCCTATTTGTTAAAAATAAAAAATCCGGATCTTGGAAAGTTTGATGAGAAAGATGAATAATGAACTTTTATGGGGTATTCACCCAATAAAAGAAGGTAAAAATGTTGGATTTTTTTTTAAAAAAGTTGGTTGACTCATATGATGTGAAATTTATTGAAAATAAAAATTCCTTTACAAAAGTTATTAAAAATGATTAGGAGGATAAAATTAATGTTTACAATGAAATCAAGAATGATACAAGACAAACATACCAATATTTAAAAGAATCATGTGTTGAAGAAAGTTCATCTAGGAAATAAAATTTTAAATTTACTACCTTAAAAAAACATGTTGAGACCAAAAATATTCATGAAAGTTAGAAGTATCCAGTTAATACCAGAAGAAAGTTATGATTAGAAGATCAAACTTCACTTATCTAAAAATCTGAACAAGAATTAGTTTTAGAAGCATTTCAATACAAAGAATGGGTGGATGATATGAATTAAGAGTTAGATCAAATTTAGAAAAATGAAACATGGGAACTTGTGCCACATATTAAAGGTTAAAATGTTATTTGAACAAAGTGGGTTTACCAAAACAAGTTTAATAAACAAGGAGAATTTTCAAGAAACAAAGCGAGGAATGTTTATAAAGCCTATGCATAGGTAGAAGGTGTAGATTTTGATGAAAACTTCTACCCCATTGTAAGGTAAGAAAATATTAGAATGTTTCTAGTAGTGGATTCTCACTAGAATTACAAAGTATATCAAATAGATGTAAAGTCATCATTTCTCAATAGAGAAGTTGAAGAAGAAGTTTACATTGGACAACCTTGTGGGTTTTTACTTGATGAGGATGAAAAAAAAGTATTTAGATTGAATAAATCTTTGCATGGGACGAAACAAGCACCATGTTCATGGTATTTTAATCTTGGAAATTGTTTGATAATGTTGAATTTTTATAAAGGAAAAGTTGATAGAAACTTATATGTGAAAGATATTGACTTAGAAACTCTAATTGTAATTGTTTATGTGGATTATATAATTTTTTATAGGGATATAGAAGTTGTTTTTAAAAAATTTGATGAATAAATTAAAGGGAAATTTGAGATGTCAATGATGGGAGAATTAAAATTATTCCTTGGTTTACAAGTTCAAAAAAAAAAAGAAAAATAAAATTTCCTATCTCCAGAAAAGTATGTAGTGTAATGGTTACAAAATTTTGGCATGACAAAATATGAAGAAGTTTCTACTCATATCTTAGTGGGGATGAAGTTGAGTAAATATGAGTATGGAAAAAGTGTAAATCATAAAGACTTTCAGAAGATGATAGGAAGTCTACTTACCTTATAGCCTCAAGGATTTATATTATTTATGAAGTAAATTTGTGTTCCAGGTATCAAAGTAATATGAAAGAATCACATATGTTGGAAGAAAATAGAGTTTTGAGATAGGCGAAAGGAACAAATTTAAATGGGTTATTATAAAAACTAAATTATGTTATGAAGTTTCATGGTTGTACTGATACTAATTGGGATAGATATTATAATGATAAAAAATAAACCTAAGGAGGAACATTTTTCTTGGGTGAATGTTGTGTAAGTTGGCATAGTAAGAAATAAAGTTTAGTAACATTGATCACAATAGAATCAGAATATGGTGTGGCTACTCAGGATTGTTCTCAGATGTTGTGAATGAAATTTCAAATGGATGATTTGAAAGTAAAAGTTTATAAACCATTGAAGATACCTTGTGATAATCAAAGTGCAATTTATATTTTTAAAAATCATATCCAAAATTCAAGATAAAAACACATTGTTATAAAGTTTCAATTTATAAAAGAAAAAGTTGCTGATGGAGATGTTTTTTTGGAATATATCTCAATGAAGTATCAAATTGATGATATTTTCACAAATGAAATTCCAAAATAAAGGTTTGTTTATTTGAGGCTGTAACTTCATGTCCAGCCTCCTCCAATGAATTACTCAATCCGATAGAGAATTCCACCACCATGCATTAGATTATATTGATAAAGGGGGAGGTAAAGTAACAAATTTTTTAATTTTTGAGAAGTTTTCACCTATCTTTTATTTATGAATATGAATTTGTGGTTATCAGATAATAGGGGAGAGGAAAAGAAAAGTGAGAGAAAAATAAAAGTGAGAATAAATAAAAGTGGGTGAGATTATCTTTACATGGATGAAAAATTTTCTTATCACCAAGGGATGTAATTCCTCAGAAAACATTACATTATCTAGTAGTGTGGTGTGAGGACATTCTCTTTTGATAAAGGATATGTTTTGGTAAATGTAAAGAAACTTTAGTTGTTTACAAAAGTTGAGTTGTGAATATTTTCCGAGAGTTGAAAAAGTTTTTAACGAATATTGTCAACAAATCCAAAGGGGGATATTAAAGAACCTTTGTGATATTTTGTTTTTAATTTTTTTGTATTTTTTGGAAACTAATATTTTTTAAAATAATGTTTTTGAAAAATAGGTGAAAGTTGTTGAATGTTCAAACCAAAACATAAATGGGGAGAACAATTTTTATCTTCGAGATTTTTTTTTCTGAACATAGGTTTTTGGACTCAGGTTTTCAGACTGAGGAATACCAAACACAGAAGGTGTAAGGAAGATGGATGTTTTGTAACATTATTGATTAGATGAACCATCAAAATCAGACCCATTAGTATGATGTTCAAGATTCATCAGACTCATCTGTGGTTAGAAAGTCAAAATTTGAGGAGTGAGTAAGTTAGAAGGATGTTGTAGAGGTTGAATAATGATAGTGATATCAGAAGTTATAATGTTATTAAACTTTCTAACCTCAAGTTAGACGATTCTTTGATATTCATGGAGTTATCATGAATCATGAAACATTCTCATGATAAAATATTTTGAATAAATGGAGGAATTTTAAATATTTCATCTGTTTTAGAAATCAAGAAAAAGTCTCCATTAGATCCAGAAGTACCAGACACATAAGTTTTCAAAAGTCCGAATGAGTTATGGATGATGAGGTTTGAATAATTTCAAACTTATAGAGTGTAGTTTCCATCATAATGAGAATTCCATCATAATAATAATTCCATAATTATGAGGATTCCAATGGAGTGACTCTGAGAAGGAAAGTAAATCATACTAACGTTGATGAAGATAGTCAGATTGTAATAAGAAGATGAAGATATTGAGATAGTAATGAGAAGATGAAGATAGTCAGATGAAAATGAATAGAGGAATATATTTAATCAAACTAGATCTAGGGAAGTCAATCAGACTAAATCTAAGGAAGTTAAATATATTTAATCCAAGTAAGTTAATTAGACTTAATTTTAGGAAGTTAATCATACTGAAGCTGAGGAATTTAATCATATTGAAGTTGAAAAAGTTAATCAGACTGAAGCTAAGGAAGTTACATCAGACTGGAGAAAATTTATTGTGTTTTAAAAGACTTATTTAGAGAAATATTGAGAAGGTTTGAAGTAGATAAAGATTAAGTATAAATGTGAGTTATTTTCAGAGATTTAAAATTTGAGTAAGTGGGAAAAGTTTTTCAATTTCACTCCTTTTATATCTATAGTCACCTATAAATAGAAGCACAATACATTCAGGATTTGAAACTTTTTCACTAGAGCAGAAAAGGTAGAGAACTGTATAATTAATTTCAAATTTATCTTTCTGAACTAAGACCTCATTAGAAGGATGAACATCTAAAAGTTTTTTTACCAGACCGAGGAAGATTAGATTGAGAATTTGAGTAAAGTTTGAGTAATGTAAATTGATAATGGTTTTATCATACTGAGTCTATCAAATTGAATTCATCAGATTGAGTCCATCAAACTCAGCCTCATAAGACTAAGGAAGATCATACTGAGAAATTGAGTAGAGTTCTAGAAGTAGAGTTTGTCAATAGGGTTCATCATAATGAGTACATAGTAATGAGAAAATTAGATTGAGAGAATCAGACCCAACCACAATGAACTGAGGATTCAAGACCGACCATCAGTGGAACAGTTTGAACAAAGTATTTATTATTTTGTTTTGGATCAATTGTTTGTAAGAAAACACTGTAAATTGAGGGGATTCAGTATAACCATTCCTATAAAGAGATAGAATGTGTCTAATGGGATTTGGAACAAGTTCTATTCACTTATTTATAATAGTGAATTTCCATAGACCCATGGGAGTGGCTATAACAAGGATTTTGGTTCTCACACTGAGGCTAAACCTTGAAAACATTATATTCTTTACTTTATTTCCTACATTTTTATGCATGAGTATTTACTAAAATATGATAAGGACATAAAATTTAATAGGATGCAGTGGTTAAGTTTCTAAAAGTCTAGAAACTAATAAAAAGTGAACAACTGATTCAATCACCCCTCTCAGTTGTTATTCTATACTTTATAACTTCAATAACTTTGCTTTATTATTTGGTTTTGAAGTTACAAAGGATCAAATAACAACTAATATGGGGGGGGGTGGGTGAATCAGTTTTTCACTTTTATAATTATCAATAATTTTAAAAACTTAACCCTTGTAACCTATTAAATTTTATATCCATATCATATTTTAGTAACTAATCATGCATGAAAATTTAGGAAAGAAAGAAAAGTACACAATATTTACAAGATTTGGCCTCAGTGTGAGAACCTATATCCTTTACATTTCCACTTATATGGATCTATAGAAATTCACTATTTTGAAGAAGTGAATACAACTTGTGCCAAATCCCATTAGACACCTTCTATATCTTGATATAAATGATTATACTAACTACTGTATATTTATAAAGTTTTCTTAAAAACAAATGAAGAAAAAAAGAATAAATACTCTTTTCAAACTACACCACAAATACTCTGTCCAAATCCTCTGTTCGATGTGGCTTGGTCCAATTATCTAAGTCCGATGGGGCTAGGTCTAATGGACTCATATTGATGAATTCAGTCTGATGGAATTAGTATGATGAAGCCATTTTCAATCTGCATTACTCAAACTATGCTCAAATTATTATTATAATCTTCCTCAGTCTGGTAAACACAAATTTCCTACGGCTGACCTTCTAATGAGGTCTCAGTCTAGAATGATAACTTTAACATGAATTCTACAGTGCTCCGCATTTTCCACTCACATGAAAGTGTTTCAAAGTATGAACACACTATGCTTCTATTTATAGGAATATCATAATTATGAAGGTGGGAAACTGAAAAAAGTTTCCTGCTTACTCAAATATAAAATCTTTGAAAAAAATCACATTTAAACTTAAACTTTGATTGCTTCAAACCTTATCAATATTTTTTTGAAATCAATCTTCTTGAAAATACAAACTTTTCATCAGTCTGATGTAACTTCCTCAACATCAGTTAGATAAAATTAATTAGCTTCATTATGATGTAACTTCATTACAATGGAACTTCTCCAACTCATTATGATGGAACTTCATCAGTTCACTATGATATTAATTTCTTCTTCTTCTTATTACAATCAGAATATATTCCTCTATTTATTACGATCTAACTTTATTCCACATCTCATTATGATCAGAATATATTCTTCTATTCATTATTATTTTAAATTCTTACTCATATTATTATGATCTAAATATATTCCTCTACTCATTATGCTCTGACTTTCTTCCTCTTCTCATTACAACATGACTTTATTCCTTTTCTCATTATGATCTTACTTTCTTACTATTATCATTATGATTATTTTTCCCATTTCAATGGATTTTCCCATTATGATGGAATTACCATTATAATAGAATTCCCATTATGATGGAATTCCCATTATGCTAGAAATTTTACTTTACAACTTTAAAAATATTCAAACCTCATCAGCTATAACTCATTTAGACTTATGAAAACTTATGTGCCAGGTACTTCTTAATCCAATGCAAAAATTTTCTTGATTTCTAGAACTGATGTGATCTTTACGATTCCTCAATTTCTTCAAAAAAATTATCATGATAATGGTTCATTATTTATAAGAAATTCATGACTATCAAAGCATCATCTAACTTTAGGTTAGAAGGTTTAAGAACTTTCTTGCTCCTGACATCATTGTCTTTATTCAACCTCTTTAGAAAAATTCTGACTTTTTAATAACCATGGTGTTCGATGAATCTTGAACTTTGTTATAATGAAACTAAAAATGATGGATTATCTGACCAAAAAATTTATATTTCTAATAAATTATGTGAACGGTGCTTCTCAGTCTGATACTCTGCGTCTGGTGCTGCTCAGTTTGATTGTTTGTGTCCATAAAAAAAGCTTTCTAAAAAAAACATTTCTCCCACTTTGTGTTTGGATTTGAAAATCCATCAACTTTCACCTATTTTTCAAAAAAAATATTTTATAAAATATTATTTGTCAAAAAATAAAAAACTTTGTTAAAAAAACATCGAAAATGTTCTTTATTAGCCCCTTTGGATTTTTTGACAACAAAAATTCAATTTTTTTTTCAACTCTTATAAACTTTTCACAACTCAAGTTTTAAAAAAAATCCAATTTTTCAACTTTTATAAAAATATCCTTTCTCAAAATAAAGATTTCTGACACCACACTACTAGATAATGTAATGTTTTTTAAGAATTCCAACCTTTGGTGATAAGAAAATTTTGCGACCATGTTAATATAAACCCCCTCACTTTTATCTTTCTTTACTTTTCTTTTTATCTCCCCCTTGATTGTTATCTTCCACATTATTTGATAACCAAATATTTAGATTAATAAAATAAAAATAATTAAACACTTCTTAACAATTATAAATTTGATACTTTCTCTCCCACTTTTCAGCATAATCCAAAGCATGGTGGTGCACTTACTTATGAGTTTTAGGAATTCATTGGAGGAGACTGAACATGAAGTTACAATGTCAACTCAAAAAAACTTTCTTTTAGCATTGAATTTGTGAAGATATGAACAATTTGATACTTCATTGAGATATATTATAGAAAAATATCTCTAATAGAAACTTTCTTTTTTATAAAGTGAAACATTATATCAACGTGTTTTGATATTGAATATTGGATAATATTTTTATAAATATCAATTGAACTATGATCATTACAAAGTATCTTCAATGGTTTAGAGACTTTTACTTTCAAATACTCCAGCTTAACTTTCGTCCACAACATTTTAGTACAAGCCTGAGTAGTAACAACATATTCTAATTCTACTATGCTTAATGTTAATGAACTTTGTTTCTTACTATGCCAACTTATACAACATTCACCCCAGAAAAATGTTCCTCCCGAGGTTGATTTTCTATCATTACAATCTCTAAACCAATTGACATTATTATAAACATAAAACTTCATCTCCAAATTTCTTTTATATAATAAACCATGTAGAGTTGTTCCTTTGAAATATCTCATAATTCTCTTTATTGGCGACATATGTGATTCTTTCAGATTACTTTGATACTTGGAACAAAAATTCACAACATAAAACAATATTAGTCATTGATGATGTAAGGTAAAGTAAACTTCCTATTAGATTCTGAAAGTATTTATGATTCAAACCTTTACCAAAATCGTCTTTACTAAACTTTATCCACACTGAGATAGGAGTAAAAAATTATTTGGATTCTTCAATTCAAAACTTTTGTAACAATTCCCCGACATATTTTTTTGATATAGTAAAATATATTTTTATTTTTGTTGAACTTGTAAACCAAGGAATAATATTAATTCTCTTAACATCAAAATCTTAAAGTTTCTTTTCATTTCTTTAGAAAATATTTATAAAAAATATTCTTTATCCCCATAAAAAATTATATCTTCCACATAAACAATTACAATTGGAGTTCCAGAGTAAAAATATTTCACATATAAGCTGTTATGAAATCTTTCTTCAGAAAAATTCAACATTATCAAACAGTTTTCAATCTTATAATACCATGAACATGGATATTGTTTCATCCCTTACAAATATTTATTCAATATATAAAATATTTTATCATACTCATCAAGTAAAAACATATAAGGTTATTCAATATAAACTTCTTCTTCAATTTATCCATTGAGAAATGATGACTTTACATCCATCTAATATACTTTGTAATTATAGTGAGAATCCACTGCTAGAAATATTATTATATTTTCTAACCTTGTAATAGGGGAAAAGGTTTCATCAAAATTCACACCTCTACCTATGAATAGACTTTACATACATGTTTGATTTGTTTATTGAAACTTATCCATGTTCCTTAAACTTGTTTTTGTAAACCCACTTTGTTTCAATAACATTTTTACCTTTCATACATGGTACAAGTTACCATGTTTTATTTTTATCAATTTGATCCAAATATTTATTCATAGTATCCACTTATTCTTTGTGTTTAATAACTTCTGAAACCGATTCTGGTTTAACTTTTGAAATATGTAAATTCTAATTTTCTAATATCAGCTTTCTTCTGGTATAAACTGAAGCCTTATTATTCCAAATAATATTTTTAGTCTTAAATTTTTTTAAAGAAGGAAATTTTAGAGTTCCTATTCTAGCTTTACATTCCCCATCACATGATTCACTTGTATCTTGATAAGTCTCTTTTGACTCACTATTATATTCATTAGAATTATTTATCTTGTATTCCTCAACATTCTCAGTAACTTTTGTTAAGGTGTTTGGATTTTCAATAACCTTCACATCATATGATTCAACCAAATTTTATAAACATTTTTTCTAACACTTGTAACTTCTTCCATTGGGTGAATAACCCATAAAAGTTTCTTATTCACCTTTCTCATCAAACTTTCAAAGATATTTATTTTTTATTTTAAGTAAACATGGAATGTTGAAAACTTTTAAGTATTTCAATTAAGGTTTTTTGTTATACCACATTTCATAAGAAGTCATGTTAAATTATAGTCTCAATAAACATCTGTTCTGAACATGTACAACAATACTACCAACTTCTCTCTAATAGAACTTTGAAATCTTGTATTTTACTAAGATGATTCATCCCTTTTCTACCAAACTTATATTATTCCTCTCAACTAATCCATTATTTTTTGGGTATATGTAGAACTATATTGATGTTTTGTTCCATGATTTCTCAGATAAGTTTCAAAAGTATTTCATCTGAATTCAGTACCATTATCTATTCTCAAATTCTTATATAAACGCCCAATTTTTTCTAAACTTCTCTTTTAAATACTTTGAACATTTCTAAAGCCTCTAACTTGTGTTTTATAAATATGATTTTAGTCATCCAATTGAAATCATAAATAAAAGTGATAAAGTAAAAATCCCCTTTTTTTTGAGTAATGTCTGATCGACCTATATAAATCAGAATGAATGAGTTCAAGAGATCTGGTAGATTGAATCTCAACTTTATTATGACTCTTATTAGTCATCATCCCTTTATGAAAAGTTACAAAAAATCTTCTTCACTTATTTTCAATTCTATAAAACTTCTTACAACATCTAAATTAGAGAGTTTGTTCATTTTTTTCTTCCCAAGGTGTCCAATTATTCGATGCCACAACTTATTTTCATCTCCATAACTTATATAATAGGAGTTATTAAATTATACTATTTAGAATAGATTCCCACCAGTTCTTTCTCATTTTGTAATAAATTTTCCATCTTTCACATTTTTTATAACATAAGAATATTTTATGATGATCACTTATTTTCTATCATCACAAAGCTAACTTAAACTATGTAAGTTATGTTTTAGTCCATTTAAAAACAAAAATTTATTATATTTAAACTTTTCAACTTCAATATAAACTATTCAGATTCCTTTTATTTTTAAGAAACTATAATTCCTAAAGGTAAAAACACCTCCATCATGATTTTCAATAAGTTTCAATATTTTTAAATCTTCTGTCATGTGTAATGAACAACCACTATCAAGTATCCATGGTTTTTTATTTTTTACTTACTTTCAAGGTAGTATCAACAACAAAGGATCTTTATTTAATTTTCTCATTTCATACTTTCTTTTCTTTTCTTGCATACTAAACTTTTCAAAGAAGAGTATTCATACATTCTCCAGAAAAATGAACTGGTTGATCCATCTTCCACAAACTCATTTGAGTCAATCACACTGTTTTTTCATTGGAATGTTTCTAACATCTTGAGATTTCACTTTTTCAATTTTATGTAACTTAGGAAAGTTACTCATTCTACTTTAACTATTTTTTCCAATCCATTCAAACATTCTTCTAGGAAGAGGTAAATTATACCTACAATTATAAGCTCTATGCCCATAGATTCCAAAACACCAACAATAACCATAAATTATTTATTTTATATTGAAGTAAGATCTTTCACTGTAGAAAATTTGTTGAGGTTGATAACTTCTTTACGCTCTAACATGATCTGGGTGTGAACCGTATTTCCTAAAGAATCAGTTTTAAACCTTTATAGATGTGGTAGGTCTCTAACATCCCTTCCCAACCCATGCTTTCCCAAAAATTTTATTCTCACCTGAAATGTTAGAAAAATATGAGGAAACATTATTTTTAGTGAGTGAGGTTTGAACTTGATTCTTTATTTTAAATTTATATGCAACTTTAAAAGTCTCGTCTTTTACTTCTAAAGATTCGTTGAAGTTTTCATTTATCTTCCTCAAGGTGATTTTGGACTCAAGTAGTTTTAATCAAAACTTGTTAACTTCTTCTTCCTTATCTTCCATATTCTTACTAATATCTTCAACTATACTTCCCTATTCATTAATTCTAAGTTTTTATCTTAATATATACTTTATGTATTATTCTTCTTGATATAAAACATCCTTTTCACTTTCAAAAACTTTTCCACTATCTTTATTTATCATTCAGATTTATTTTTTGAGAGATCTATTTTTTTCAAGGCATGAAAAAAGTTCTACTTTGAGATGATACTCTTTGTAAGATTCATCACCTCCTCCTTCTTCAATATTTGAAGAGGCTTTTACTTTCTCAACCTTTTCAATGAATGTTTTGAACTTTTTATAACTTTCATCCTCTTATGAATTGTTTTCAGTTGATTCTAATTCATCTTTATTAATTATCATACTCATTTTGTCTCTCGTTAACTTATTCTTATATTTTTTGGATGAATTTTATTCTTTAGAACTTTTGTTCCACTTCTTCTATTGAGGTTTTTCATCATAATGATCTTGATATTCTCCAAAATTATTCTTGGGGAAATTCATAGGAAAGTGTCTAATTCCACCACACTCAAAACATTGATAGTAAGTTTACCTCCATACTTTCCTCTTCCTCTTTCACAGTTCTTAGATATAAGAGACATGATTTTTTCATTCAACTCATCATCCAATTTATCTTTGGAATCACAAGGATAAGAATCTTCAACATCTTAAATTTTAATATTTCCCATAGCTACAAAATACATTTCATCTTTCATCTTCTTTTTCAAAATGTTGGATATTTTCTCATTTCATAAGTGATAAGAAAGTTATGAAATTCATAAATTGATATATCATACTTATCTTATAAAAAGAAATTTTAGAATCAAACCTACCTGTAAGGTTTCTAATGAGTTTGTTAAAAATTGTAGAATCTTCTAGGAAATATATGAATTATTTGATGTTACAAACAATTTCATTTACCATGGTGAAGTATTTAAAAATAGTTTATTCATATCTCATTCTTATGTCATTAAACTTACTACACCAGATTTTTAGTTTTTATTCCTTCACTTTAGTATTCCCTTTGAAAATACTTTTCCTCTTGTCCTATATTCTATTTGATGTTTTGAGACCTATAACCTTCATATAAACATTTTATGATATGAACATAAGGATAGAATTTCTATCCCTTCCATAAACTTCAATAATTCTCTTATTAGAAAATATCATAGGAGAAACTTTATCAATAGGTGGAATACTAAATATAGTAGTATCAACAACTTCCTGGACAATAGATAAGAGATATGGAACTATCCTATTATTCTGACCATAATATTTTTTTTCTATCAAATGTAAGAATTCCTATACTATTGAAATAATTGAGATTATCCATGATAAGGATCCAACAAGGGACCCTTTAATACCAATTGAAGTTCCAAAGGATCGAATAACAATTGAGAAGGGGGGGGGGGGGGGGGTTGAATTGGTTTTTCAATTTTATAAGTTTCAATAATTTTAAAAACTTAAACCCTGAAAGATGTTAAGGTTTTTATCCTTATCATATTTTAGTAAATAATCATGCATGAAAAATTAGGACAGAAAGTAAAGCACACAAGATTTACAAGGTTTTTCCTCAGTGTGAGAACCTACATCCTTTCTAAAACCACTCCCATGGGTCTATGTAAATTAAATATTATGATGAAGTGAATATAACTTGTGACAAATCTACTTATACACCTTATATATCCTGATAGAAATCATTATACTAACTCCCATTTTTTAACAAAGTTTTATTACAAAAAATTGAGAAAAAAAGAATAAAGTATTTGTTCAAACTACTCCACAAATTATCAGTACGGATCCGTAGTTTGATGTGGCAGGGTCTGATTCTCTCAGTCCAATGGAATTAGTATGATGAACCCATTTTCAATATGCATTAATCAAAATCTTCTCAAATGTTCAGTCTAATGTTCCTCATCCTGGTTAAAAAACTTTCAGATGTCTAAGCTTATGATGAGGTCTTAGTCTGGAAATATAAATTTGAAACGAATTATACAGTGCTCCACATTTTCTACAAACATGAAAGGGTTGAAAAGTAAGAATGTACTATGCTTTTATTTATAGGTATCTCATAATTTCAAAGGCGGGAAACTAAAAAACTTTCCCCACTTACTCAAATTTAAAATCTCCAAAAATAGTCATGAGTGCTCCAAACCTTCTCAATATTTCTCCAAAATCAGTCTTCTCAAACATAATAACTTTTATTTAGTCTGAGGTAACTTCCTCAGATTCAGTTTGATAAAATTACTCAGCTTTAGTTTCATGTATTTATAATGATGTAACTTCCTTAGTTCACTACATTTTCAATTTCTTCCTATATTCATTATATTTTACTATCTTCCTCTTCTTATTAAGATCTTAATTTCTTCCTCAGCTCATTATAAATTTATTATCTTCCTTTGATCATTAAAATATAACTTTCTTCCTCATATTATTATGATATGACTATCTTCCTCTTCTCATTACGACATGACTTTATTCCTTTTCTCATTACGATATGACTTTCTTCCTCTACTCATTACGATATGACTTTTTTTCTCTTCTCATTATGATTGTTTTTTTACATTATGATAAATTTCCCCGTTATGACGGAATTCCTATAATTATGGAATTCTCATTATTATGGAATTACCATTATAATGTAAAGTACAATCTAAAACATTGAAAACCTTCAAATCACATCAGTATAACTCCTTGAGACTTTTAAAAAATTCAATTCCTAGTACTTTTGGATCCGATGAAAACTTTGTCATGATTTCTAGAATCGATGTGATCTTTACAATTCCTCCATTTCTTCAAAAAATCATATCATGAAAATTATTCATGATTTATTGGAACTTTATGAACATTAAAGAATTATAAAACTTTAGGTTAGAAAGTTTAAGAACATTTTAACTCCTAGCATCACTGTCTTTATTCAACCTCTTCAACAACATTTTGACTTTCTAACAACCACGATGTCTGATGAATCTTGAACTTTATATTGATAAAACTAAAACTGACAACTCTTCCAATCAAAAAATTTATATTTATGTTAACTTCTGTGACCAATTATTCTCATTCTAATACTCTACATTTGATGCTGTCCAGTCTGATCCTCTATATCTAGAGAAAAAAATTTCTCAAAAACAAAACTTTTCTTCCTCTTTGTGTTTGGGTTCAAACATTTAGAAAATTTTACCTATTTAAAAAAAAATTATTTTATAAAATATTAATTTTCAGAAAATATTTTTTTTTTAAAAAAAAACATCAGAAAGGTTATTTAGGTCTCCAGGTGCATCTGATTGAAAAGATTTATTAAATATCACTCATCACTAGACTCCTTGAAAGCATGGGTAAGTATTTTCCTATTTAAGGTTTCAACAACCAAACTTACTTTACCTGAGTTATAGATGATATAAAAATAGATTCCCTTGATGTAATTAATCGATTATAACTTTCTTAATTTCAAATCCTTATGGGGGAAAATGTAGCTAAAACTTTTCTGGTATGAATAGACCATAAATTTCTCTCTGAATAAATAGTACCGCTAAGATTTAAAGGCATTCATGACCACTACCAGCTCGAGGTCATTGTTTGGATAATTCTTCTCATGTGTATGGATTTATAATTATCAATTAAACACCACATGTTTATCCTGCATAATCACACATCCCATACCTATACCTGAGGCATTACGATAAACCACATACCCTTTTCCTACCTTTGGTATAATCAAAATGTGTGTTGTGGTCAACCACCAATTTAGTTCCCCAAAATATTCTTGGAAATCTAGATCCTAGGATAAATTCACCCATTTTGGGGTGAGAGCTATCATTAGTGAGAAAATATAAAATAAATCTCTAAAAAACTGCCTGTAATATCCTTCCATGCATAGAAAAATGTGAATCTCAAAGACATTATTTAACTCTTCCCATGAAATCACTGCCTTGATCTTTTCTAGGTCAAATGAAACCCATGTTTAGATATCACAGGTACCAAAAACTTAGCCTTATAGATCCATAAACTATACTTTGAGAGTTTATCATAGAGATGATGATCTCATAGTGTTCCCTGAATAACCTTCAGATGTTTCCTGTGTTATTCTTTTATCCCCAAGTAGTCTAAAATGCCATCTACAAACACAATGATGAAGGGGTCAAGGTATTTATGGAATACCTAGTTTATAATATCCATAAAAATCACAGGATCATTCGTCAATCTGAAATTTAGTACCAGATACTTAAAATGGACATTCCTTCTTCAAAAAAAGTTATTGGGAACATTTTCTTCTTGCACCCTGACCTAGTGATACCTGGAGAAAAGGATGATCTTTAAAAACCACCTTTCTCTTATGATCTAGTTAAAAAGATCATCAAAGTGGGGAAAGGGGTATTTATTCTCAATCATGACCTGATTCATCTTCTCGTAGTTGACACACAACCAGAGTGATCAGTCAGACTTCTTATAAAAAAGTACTGGAGTGTCCCAAGGAGAGTTGTTTAGGTTAATGAACCTTTTGCATTCCAAATTGTCTAGAAGAATATTTTATTATCTAAACTCAATGGGGGGGAATATGATATGAGGAAAGATATATCGGCTGTGTCCCTAGTGACAAATTTATGGTAAATTCTACTTCCCATTTAGGTGGTAAACTTGAGAAATCATCAGGAAAAGACTTAGGAAACTCATCCACTATGAGAGTAAACTTGATCTCTATGTATTTCTCATCATCTTCTAGTATTGGGGAAGATAATTGAAAAGAAAGTTTTTCTAACTCTGGAAGTGGAGGTCTAGCTCATCTTGAATATGAATCCTATTCACCATGAAAAACCTGAGTTCTCCCACTAGGGACCTTAAATGTCACCTACCAAAGATAGCAATCAAAATGACCCCTGAATCATGTCATCTAATCCATCCCTAGGATCATGTCAAAGAGGTCCATATCTGGGATAAGGATGTCCCATTTCATCTCAAACTATGATAGAGAGATAAAAAATGATGGTAATTTGAATCCTTTCACATTCCTATTATTATGGGGCATAACCAACTACATGGAATACACCATAATATCAGTCATAAGTTTCAATAAATACAAAAGTAAAGATGAAATTAATGAATTATAAGTACTAATATCAAACAAAGAAATTACCATAAATGGTGAAATAAGAATAGTACATCAAACTACTGCTAGACCTACATCTGATTCCATTGGTACCTGGACCAAAACATGAAGGTTCTTTATCTCTATCTGTTCCTGAGGTCGACTACTAACTTGAAACATTATGTTATGATAAATATTCCTATATGAAGATCTATCCTTACAACCACATCCACAAAAATGTGACCCATAGACCAAGATGAATTATAATAATCTTTTGATCCCCTAGGGGATATAGATCCTACATAACTCTAAGAAGGATGTTAAATCTTGAAAAACCTTACAGATGACTCATGCATCCATATAAAAAAATGGCCCAGGTGGAGCTGGGATTATGGACCACACGTGTCCAAATTTCCCACACCGATGAAACATAACAGACCGACCACATGAAGTTTCTGATGAAGGTGATATGGATAGATATCCAGATCTTCAACAACCCCTCTTTCCCAACTCCCCACACTTCCTTCTTTTTCAAAAAATATACCACCATTCTAAACTGATGTTGGAAATTTCCCAAAGAAATAAGACCTATCTTCCTAGTCAATTTCCACCATAAAGGCTCAATCAACCACCTTAGCATACTTATTCAGCTTAAAAAATAAGATCTGAGAACAAATGTTTAACCCCAACCCCATTTGAAACTACTGTTCTTTTAGTTGTTCATTAGAAACTACCTTAGGAGTGAAACATAATAGCAATGCAAAGTGATTGGAATATTCCAAATACGAACATTATACATGATGAAGGTCCCGGAATTATCGAGTCTTATCAAGGACCAAAGTATCAAGGTGGTAATACTAATTAAATATGACCTTGAAGTCATTCCAACCCATCCAATCATGTTTCTATACTTGGATCACAAACTCCCACCACCTTCAACTGAGACCTTCCAATATAAATGCAAAACACTTCACATTTAAAACCTCATAAGTCTTGAGGAATTAAAATATCCTATCAACCTTATCAACCCAATAATCCTCTTCATGGGGATCCATGATTCCTCACAAGGAAGGGGGTTTATACTTAAGAAACTCATGATTTCAATCCTTTTCTAGACTAGGTTTATCTTCCTATGAAAGACCAGATCTTGCTTCCTAATCTAAGGATTATACACACCGAACCACTACATCAACTAATATTTAATCAATCGATGAGGCAAAACTCTATCAGCCCTCATCCCATAGCTATGTATGGTGTCTCTAGTGAGGCATAATTCTATACAAGTCAAAACAAACCCCAATAGAAAATCCATCAATACATCAACCCATGGGGAATAAAATAAACACAAATAAATACTCATATAAACCATAAAAATCACAAAAATAATCATATAAACCATAATAAATATAGAACAACTCAATAAAAAACTTAAATAACTTCACCATACCTTAGTTCTCATGCCCAGTCTATAGCTTGTTCATCATACCTGAAGTCGGAGTCAAACAAAATCCCATACATCCCATGGTGACCCAAGGCCTCTAATTAGGCATATTATCCTGAAACCCCACTCGTAACCAGAACCTTAAGTCCAGAAATTCCTAGATCCTATATATCCATACATTCCCAAATAACATTACCTAAAGAAAATGTAACAAATTGTCTCTCATACCATTTTTCACGAACCATTCTAGGATTCAATCCAATTTGACACCAACTCAGCTCGTGGAATGGCTCAAAGGGAATTCCTGATACTCATGAGATGAAAACATTTACTAGGCATAAAATAACTCCTTTGGGAATGATTTTATAGATTAACAATAGCCAATATCTATTCCAAATAGATAAATTACATTTCTATAAATCACAACGATCAATAATACAAAGAAAAATCTATACAACAGAAGAATGTAAAATTATAATTAAAATTTTAATTATAACCAAGTTACCAAAATAAAAAGGGTATAAAACCAACAACATAAACAAAACCTCATAATGACATAAGGACCATCCTCTGCCATTCCACCACCACTATCCATCTTATAAGGTAATGGAACATAGAAGGAGTAACCACCACCCACAAATGAGGCCTTACCTTTTCCTAGATTAGACAAAACAAGGTCTACATACACCATAAGGAGGTGTATATAGGATGTGAGATCACTTGAACAATAGGAACCCACCTAGTGTTCAATTAATATCCATTATAAGATAATTAAAAGTATTGGTTTTAAAATAAAGAGAATAATTTAGTTTGAAAATAAGTTTTAGCTTTTAAAGGAAATATACACAATGGTAAAAACTAAAAACATGTGAAAGAATGAGATAAGGACTATAGGAAACCTCAAAGTATCTTGGTTAATGGGGTATATGTACATCATATCTCATTGATCAAACATATTCCTTCCCATTCATGAGATATTTTAGGGGAAAAACCCAATGTATAATGGTAATAATCAACATCACATTTTTTAGTTAGTGTTGCATCATAATCCTGATAGGGAGACTCAGGAGATAGTCTTTATAGTTTTCTTAGCTACTAGACCTAGGATACCTTCATAGTTAACCAAGGTTCCCAAGTTCTATATTTTATTTTCATAATCCAAACTAATAACCTTTTTATCACAAACCATTTTATCACAAACCAATTTATCACTATCCAAACATACAATTTCTATGAATTTCAAAAGGGGGTTAACCATTTAAAAAGATTTAAACACATAACCAACCTTGAAGACACCAATTTGAATAAAGAAAATAATTTATAAAACAATTATAAATTAGGAAAATCACATTTAAATCATTAAATAATGAAAAAACATGAAACTACTTACATTTATTCTTGAAATCACCACCAATGGGATGAAAACTGTAAGCCAAGATGAGAGGGGACCCTACAAATGAAAGATCAAACCACAAAATCTAGTTACATGCAAAACATTTCAGATTTAACCCACTATAGTTTCACTATAGGTCAACACTAGTACTATAGAGAAGAGAACCCAAGAAAGGTGGGAGAAGAGACAAAAGGAGGAAGAGAAGCATGACTTACTTGGAAGAATCTTGAAGAAACAAGCTTGAATCACCCAAGTGTTTAAGCCAAAGATGATTGGAGAATAGTGGGAGTAGTTACTAGGGATATGGGAGTTTAATGGTTTAAATTATGTGTGGATAAGTTTTAAAAATAGTGAAGGGGAAAAAAGTGAAATTTCAAAAATTTTAAATATATGGCAGGCCGTACTGTCTGTTAGACCATGTGACACTTCTATCCAAAAGGGAGGGGAGGATGAATGGTTTGTTGGGAATTTAACATAACCATGAACCTAGCCATTATTACTTGATATACCCATTGTCTAGGTTGCACTAATTATAGGGGTCTGGCACACAGTTTCTACTAACCATGCGCCAACCGTGAGCTGCCCCTTATCTGGCCCAAACCCTAAATATTTATTGAAAAAATCCCCAAAAAGATTTGGAAAAAAACAAGAAAAAAATAGATGAAAAAAATTGGAAATAATACCATGAGTGTGAAAATTGGAATCAATTTTATGGTTGAATTTGGTATAAAATCATTTTTATACTTAAAAAGTCATTTTTTCGAAAAGTTATTTTTTGTTGCATTTTGAATTTTAATCGTAAATTAATTTAATCCCATATAAAAATTGAATCTTAAAAAATAGATTCCATATTTGGAATAATGAGGTCCAAATTTGGTAGATAGGTCCCTTTTATTTTTTGTCATTATGAATAGTAACTATAGTAAATAATTATCACAACGATAAGGGTAAATTAGGTAATTAGGATTAAAAATAATATGATAAGGACTAGAAAATGAACCTAACACTTAACTTTGTCGTATGAGATGAGTGGATTTTGGCCATGTATATAAAATATTATAAAATACATCATTTAGTTTCCATTTATCCTTGAGGTTGACTTTTATAATATTTAAGTAAAATATAAAGTAAAAAATGTCACTTTCTTGCTTTTAATTTCTATAATATTTTTTTATACGGATAAAGAAAACTTATGTTCAATTTTAAATAATTATTTGGATGAAAAATGATTTTTTTATAATTTTAATTTACTATTAATTTTTAGGGATGAAATAATTATCTTAAATGCTCACGCAATGCCAACACAATATTTATTTAATTAATATAAAAATAAAATAAATGATTTTAAAAATGTTAAAAGTAATATAATTTGAATGAATTTTTATCTCCCATTATTTTTTAGATAAAAATAATATATTATAGAGGTTTTAATGAATTATATTCTAATTTCATTATTGTCATGTTGTTTCAAAAGTCAAATTAAATTAATATTTCAAAAAATGTCACTAAAGTTATTTTATAATAAATAATATTTTATTAAAAAATTTAAAATTCATAAAATTTATATATTCATCTCATGGATTTATATATGTTTAAAAATATCATCTATGGTTCATTTAGTGACCAATTTTTGTTTTATGGAAACTATATTGGTCGCTAAAGAGGAAAAACTTCACTATCGTGGTAATTGTAAAATAGGGTTAATGTGGGTTAAAACAAAAATATAAGAGTAAGAACATAATATAAAATTGTCAAAATTTTACTGTATGATATGATTTATACCCATAATTATCCTATATTCGAATTATATTAGTTTTGAACCTTATTTTATAAAAATTAATTTATATTAATTTAATATTTTAATTAATTCCAAAAGTGCCCCTCCCCTCACTTATAAAAGGGAATATCCTCTCCTCTTTTATTCACACTTCAAGAGACTTTTAGTTTAGTCAAGTCCTACTAAAATCCCTTTCTAAAATACCTAACCACATTATATAGTTCTTAGTTTGGATATAATACCAACCTTAGTGTGCTTAAGGTGAAACGGAAAGGAGGTTATCTAAAGAAGAGGAAGATAAAGAACGTACGTGAAGAGTCGTACTCAAGGTAAGGGATCTATCCGAACTACCCTTTTTCTTTGGGTTATGAAATTTTTATCTATAACTATCCTTATATATATATTTAATGTTATTTATTCTAGATTCTATATATATCTATGTCCTATATATACCTAGTTTATTCTGCCTCTCAATTGTGGGGTAATATAAGCATTATGTTCATTTCTAAAATGCATTCTTTATGAAATTTATTTTGGTTATATTATGAGACAATATTATGCAACCCATTTCTTTCCATGGGAAATTATTATGTTTATGAATTATGATTTATTTCCTTTTGTATCACACATAATCATGAACAAGTTATGATGAGTGTGCCTAGATAGCGATGCAATGCATTTGGTAAAGTTTTAGTTTTATGAGATATTATGTATGATATTAATGAGTAATTAAAATACTCTATGAGATTATATCCACCATATGATGTTTTCTTCATAGTTATCCTTGACTTATGCTTATGTCATGTTTTATGTTTCTACAATATATTCATATATTATGCTTCCTTATCATTTTTATTCCATTACTAGGATTTTTAGTTCACCCCTTTCTTTTATGTATTCCCTAGGTTATCCTATGAATTTTTAGAATCTTAAAGGGATTTAGGATCTCATTAAGGAGAATAAAACATAGAAATTGTGTTTTAGTTTCTTTTTGATGTATTATGAACCTAGTCTTCCAAATATAATTAGCCTCATGATCTTTGGGTTTTATTTACTGGATGTTTATATTAAAAATCATGTAATAATTTGTGTAAAAGAGTTAGGTCACTATAATTGGTATCATATCACAATATAGTTATTTTTAGATATTAAGACTAGAATACTTTAGTGATAACCTTAGGTATAAGTCTAAGTATATTAAAATATTCTATGATTTTGGAAATTTATAGAGTGAGTGGTTTCAAATAAATTATATATCTATTTGGAAACAACAAGTGGATGTGTATTTAGCATACTTTTACCTAGGGGTTAATACCCCCAAAAAGGTCACATTGAGAATTTAAACCTTTATTACCTGATGCATGATGAAGAGAACTTAATGTAAAGCTGGTTTAAAACTCCATGGGGATATGTTTTGGAAATTCACAAAATCATTACAAACCATTGTGAAGGACTTGAAAAAATTGTTAGGTTAGAAAGATTAATAGGGAAATTACCATGGATAACCTATATTGAAACCTAGAGACTCATAAGTTAGGATATACTTATCATTTATAAGTTATTCCTATTAAGTTCATAAATTTTCCTTCTGTATGTTTATTGGTTAAAGTATTCTCACTTTGTTTTTCTATTTTTAGTTAATTGTGGGAAATAAGAGAAACCTTTCCAACAACCAATGTGATAGGCAATATGCCGATTACCTAATTATATGCCTAACCTTACGGGAGTGGGAGATGTGAAATTTAGGGAAGTAATGGATCAACTAACTCATGCTATGAATAGTAATTTAAATCATGTGTAACATCCTCCTTTTCCTAAGAAAGAGAAAGTTATGGTTGAGTCTTTTATGAGACAAAGGACTCCTACCTTTAGAGTATATTCTGATCCTCTCATCACAGAATAATATATTAAATCTATTGAGAATATATTCTCTATCCTAAAATGTTCATAACAATATAAAGTTATGCTGTTCATTTATCGCATGGTGGGGGAATCTGATTTGCGATAGAATCTGATCAGGATCAAAAATTCCAAAGAGGATATTGATTCTATGGAATGAGAATAATTCAAGAAAATATATTACCTAAACTCACCATCTAAAATTATAGAAGGAGTTCCTAGGATTGAATAAAAAAATATGAGTCTATCAGGGAGTATGAGGAAAAAATTATAAAGATTTCATGGTATGCCTCCAACTTCATCATAAAAATTGAATGTAAGGTGGATTTCTTATTTAATGGATTAAATCGAAGTCTATGAATAAATTTTATGATTCAAGAATTTCACATATATCAAGAAATAATTATTTTTTATTTGAAGTTTAAGATATAGATAGGAAACTCTTAGTGGTCTCATGGGATTAGAGATAAAAATTGTAAAATAGACTTTTCTTCAGGAGGATCAGTTGATAAATCCCATGGATGAAATAAAAATCAACATCCCATGTGTCAAAAATGTTAGAGGAAACATCCTGAAAACCATCTCAAGGGAATCAAAAAATGTTTCAAATGTGGAAATGAATGGTATCATGATAATTAATGTTAAAGGTATATAAATAATCCCACAAATGAGATAGAGGGGAAGAAGGTTCAGATCAATACTCATCCTATTATACAATGTTTTAACTACAAGGAACATGTGCATTGTGCAATCCAATTACCTAATCCAAGAGTTGTTATAGATAGTCAATGACAACAACCTCCAAGGATTGGAGAGTATAGAAGAGAATATATTATCACTATTGTTGAGGTGGATCCAAACAATGATGTGGTGATAGGTATTCCTGTTATTCATTTAATAATAGAGATTGTACTTTTTTATTCAAGTTCTATAAATTATTTAATATCTTGTAAGTTTAGTAGAGATATTCAAGAACCACCTCAAAACACGGGGGTTAAACTATTTGTGAGAACAAAAAACTAGTAAATCGATGCATACCAAGTATATATCTCCTCCCTATTTAATTTTTGTGGATTTAATCTTCTAAAAAACCTCATATTACTTCTTTTAGTGGAGTTTGATTCTATATTGGGCATGGATTGGGTGTCCTTATATAAATTCAACATAAATTTTTAGGAGAGTGAGATCACTCTTTAAATACCAAGTCACCCAATGAATCTATATTATTTCAATGAGGAGGATGAATATACTTAGGAATATTCATCTCAAGTGTGGATATTATTTCCTTCTGAGAAATCATATTTAGCTTAAATGATTGGTAAAAGGGAGAGAATCATGCTTGAAGACATTCCCATTGTGAAGTATTATACTAATGTATTCCCTGAAGAGTTTCCTAGTATTCATCCTAAACAATAGTTTTATTTATAAATCAAAATTGTACTTGAATATCTTCCCATATCCAAGACTCTATATATAATGGACACCATTGAGTTATAAGAACTAAAAAACCCATTACGGGAGAATCTGGAAAAGGGTTTTATATGCCTGAGTGCTTCAATGTGGAGTGTGTCAGTCTTATTAATCAAGAAGGATGGGTAAATATTCCTCTATATTTATTATCATGAATTAAAAAAATAATGATAAAGAACAAGTATCCCCTACCACAGATAGAATACTTGTTCGATCAACTATGTGGGGATCAATATTTCTATAAGGTGGACCTTTGGTTAAGAAATCACTGATTAAATGTGAAGAAGGAAGATATTCTCAAAACTAACTTTAGGACAAGTTATGGACACTATGATTTAATTTTAATTCCCCCAAACGAATTAATTCTCCATCAATCATTATAGACTTAATGAATAGAGTCTTTAGAGATTACCTCAACAAATTTATGGTAGTCTTTATAGATGATATTATGATATAATCCAAAAATAAAGAGCATGAGAAGAATTTGAATACTATAATAAATACTTTTCAAAAGGAGTATCTATATTAAAAGTATAATAAATGTGATTTTAGGATGAAAGAAATATCATTATATGGTATATTATCCCCACCAAAGGGATATCTGTGGACCCTTCCAAGACAAAGGCAATTGAGGAGTGACCTAGACCAGTATCTATAATAGACATCCATAGTTTACATACACTAGTTGGGTATTACCGATGATTTTTGAGAAACTTATCATGATTTCAAAACCCATTAACAAAGATAACTCAAATGGTAGTAAAGTTTTATTGGAATAGTGAATACGAAGAGAGCTTTAAGGAAATGAAAAAGAGGCCTATCACTGCACTAGTCCACACGTTGTCCTCATGTGGGGAAAATTTAATGGTATATAAAAATTCTTTAAAGAAAGGTTTATGATATGTACTAATGAAAAATGAAAAATTTATATCCTACGCCTTAAGGAATTTGAAATTTCATGAGAAGAACTATCCAACACATGATTTGGAGTTATATATAGTGATATTTGCATTGAAAATATGACGAAATTATCTCCACAGTGATAAGTGTGAAATATATATGGATCACAAGATAATAAAGTATATTTTCACATAAAATGATCTTAATTTGTTCTATCAAATATGGTTAGATCTAATCAAGGAAAATGAATGATTAATCCATTACCAATATGGGAAACAAAATAAAGTGACATATGTTCTTAGTATAAATGATATGAAAACTTTATCACTGATAATAATTGAAAAGGATCCAATATTCATATACTTGAAAATTATGAACATAGGAATTTTAAAGGAAGGAACATCATCATTACTCTCTCAAATGATTGCCCAACCATCCCTTATGTAGAATCTAAGGGACACACAAAGAAATGATGTGGAAATTTAGAAGAATGTGGAATCTATGAGAAAAGGGAATTCCTCGATGTTCCAAATTGATGAAGGAGTTGTAATATTTGGTTCATGACTATGTGTACCATAAAATATTGAGATAAATAAGGAGTTTTAGAATTATTCACATTGCTCAACCTTCTCCATCCACCTAGGGAGCATGAAGATGTATCGAGATCTTCGAGGGAACTGTTGGTAGGAAAATATGAAGAAGGATACCATAGAATATACATCAAAGTGGATAGTATATTAGTAAGTGAAGGATGAAAGGAAAAAGTATAAGGGGATAATGTAAAAATTACCCAAACCTACATGGAAATGGGGAAACATCACCATGGACGTTTTCACTATTATTCCAAATAAATCAAGAGGAAATTATGATATATAGATTATGGTGGATCACCTTATGAATTTTACTCAATTCATTATAATATTATAGGGATTATCACCTGATAATCTTGCTAGGATATACATAAAATAAGTGGAGAGGCTATATGGAACACCGATATCAATTTTATCTGACTGAGATGTGATATTTATGTCCAAATTCTAGAAGAGTCTCTAACATTCTATAAATATTGAGTTGAAATTCATTACAACTTATTACCCCCAAACTAATGGCCAATCTGATTAGAAGATCCAAACACTGGAGGACATGTTGAGAGCATGCTTGATTATCTTAAAAGGAGGATGTGATCAATATCTTCCTTAGGCTGAATTCTCATATAATAATTGCTTTAACTCAAGCATGCAAATGGACCCTTATGAATCTATTTATGGTATGAAATGTATAACACCTATTTATTAGGATGAATTTGGTGAACACAAGACATTGGGGACTAAAATGATTGTGGAAATGGTAGAAAAGTTCATTACTATTGATAATCACATTAGGGCTCTCAGAGTTGAAAAAAGAGATATACTAATAATCGTCGATGAGACCTATAGTTTTAGGTCAAATATAAAGTGTTTATACATATATCTCCATGGAATAGAGCCATGCTATTTGGGAAAAAGTTAATATAATTCCTAGGTATATCAATAAATTTGAGATTCTCAATTTCATTAGTGTTGTGGATTATTAGTTAGCACTTTCACCAACCCTTTCTTAAGAACAAATCACATTCCATGTATCCCCCTTAAGGAAGTACATACCAGATTCCTCACATGTACTAAATTAATAGGTGGAACAACTAGAAAAATATCTCTCTTGTAAGGATCATATAGTGAAGATATGGGAGCATAGATATAATTTTTTACACAACAAGACAACTTACCTAGTCAAATTACAATGACAGAACCATAAATATGAAGAGGCAACATGGGAACCAGAGGAATCCATGAAGGAAAAGTACCCTCACCCATTTTCACAATATCATGTAATAATATATTGTGAGGATAAATTTATTAAAGGGGGAGAATATAAATCCTTGAAATTTTAAAAAGATGACTACTTTTTATTGTATATACGACATGCAACATTGAACCTAAATGAATCATAAAATATTATTATATAAATATGACGATTATAACCTAGCCATAAAATTGGATGGTATAAATAGGATTAAATACTTTGTGAGATATATATTAAGGTCCTACTCAATATAAATGTATTGATAAATTCTGAGTATATAATCAGTCAATGTTAAGTAAAGTTATTTTATTATTCAAAAATATGTTTTCTTCAAAAATGGGTTTTAATTATTTTTTGGAGAAAATATTATAATTAATTTTTGGAACTTTTAGAACCCTTATTTGAAAAAAGTATATCATTTTTGGAATCAACATGTCAAAATTATCTTGGAGTTATTTTTTTGGATGAAGTAGTTGTTGGATGTAACACTTGCAACTATTCATTTCCACCATCGCTTTTGATGCCATTTCTAGCACCGTGTAATGTTTATCTATTCATGTTGGACCTTACCACTTGATCACGATCTATGGTTATATAAAATGAGGTTTGAAATATATATTAGGGTTATTGAGGGTTTCTTTTCTGTGCTTCTGGAATTTGATGAATCATCTTGATCCAAACTATCTATGCTGATGATTAATCTGGCGCATCATTAAAATGGGGGATAGATTGTGTAATATTTATTATATGATAATATAATGTTTAATATTAATAATATTTATTTTGGTATCAATCAATTAAAAAAAAATTTGTTTAGATTTGATGGTTTTAGAATTTATAAAGTTTTTAAATAATTTAGAAAATAATTTTAATTTATCCTATAAAGCATAACTTAATATTCCACTATTATCATAATAATGACTTGTGTTGTATTATATTATGATTTTAAAATTAATATAAAATTTTAATTTTGTTTTAGAATGAATTAATAGTTAATATGACCTTTTTAACTTTTTTTGAACCCTTTGTAAGAAAATTTATATTTTTGTTGGAAACTTTACTAACAAACTTTTTTATTATATAAACTTTTTCTATATGCGATGAGTTTTAAAATATGGTGTGTTCAATTTTAAAAGGGTTTGGGTTTAATGGTATTTTAAATCATACAAATTAAACTTTAATAATATTTATTTCAATATGTTTTTATAATAAAATAATTTTTAACCATCAAATATATTTTTAAAATTAAAATGAATATAGTTTGAATATTTCACCTAATATACTGAAATAAATATAAATTATGGAATAAATAAAAAGAAAAAAATTAAATTATATAGCCAATGCACTAATGAAAATGCTTAAAATTCATTAAAACTTACACTGTAATTGGAGTGCATGATTCAATATAAAATACACTATTTACTACATTTTAGTCTGCAATGGAGAGGAATTAATAGCATTATTTAACCAAACACAACAAAACATAGAAAAATCCATTTCAAAATGAAATATTTATGGAAATAAAATATTCAAATGTTAACTTTATTATTAAATTGAAAAAGAATATTATTTGGATATTTCTTTTTATAGACCACCGTTTTATTATTACTTTTATTTAATATATTACATCATGTATTATTTTTTTCATAAATCCAACCATGAAATTATATTTAGATATTTAATAAGATTAATAATTGTATTTAATTAAATTTTATACATTATATAATAAAATGAAAAAAATAAATAATAAAAAAATTATTATAAATAGGTTTTTAAATTATTATATGTGTTTCATAAATGCATTAAAAAGGAATTATAGAGTGAAAGATGAGCATGTTTTTCCTTTATTTTTCTTTTTTATTAAGTAATTAATGAAATTTACCATTTTTATCTATCATCATCTGAATTATTGGAGTTTTAATTTCATCACATCTATAATTGGCACATTAAGATCATGCTTATCATTAATTATCATATTGTGCATGATAATTCATGAAATAATTATATCATGTAATATATGTTTATCCAAAAACAAGCAGGTCCTTTAATAATTGGAAAGTTTGATTATAGAACATCAAATAAACGTTTCAAATATTTCTTACATGTCACTTTTCATTTCAAAAGTCCTATTTTTTGAACTGACTACCCCATTAATGGTTTGTGTAATAGTGTATCAATTTGGATTTATACAATCAAGTAACCATTATCACATATCAAAATTTCCCCTTGAATGACATAATAAATTGGGTGAGTAATATCTTGAATGTCATTAAAAATAAAATAAGAATAGTCAAACACATTAATTTTATTATTGGTTCTTGGAATACCAAAATATGCATGTCATATCCAAAGTGAATAATTAAACACTCCTAAAATAATAAAAGATGATGATCCAAAATGTATTGAAGATTTTTTAACTAAATTTTTAGGTATGTTTTTCTACTTCCAATGCATAAAATCTAAAATTTCTAGATCTTATTATCAGTATATAAAAAATTAAGATATATTTTTAATAAAAATGGATCTCTTGGAGGTAATTCCCCTTGAGAAAGACCCATTTATAAGGAAAATTCTAACCCTATAATGTTAGCCACTTCAGTCGATTCCCCATCCATCTTCCTCCCCAATTAGTTCTGGATTCCCACAAGATTTTATTTATTTGTTTAAATATGGACGAAAAAATTACTATCAACCATTCTCAACAAAGTTCCACAGGAGACTAGATTATTACAGAAGAACTGTTCAGATATAAAGGTATGAACATAAATGATTTTGATTAATATTTGGTACACTCTCTTACTTCACACAAAAAATTATCCCATTTTGGTAAGTTTTTAATCGGTTGATCAAATATCATAGTGATAATAAAACAACCCTTGAAGTCATTGGTTTCAGCAGTGTCACTATGGGTTTAATCGACCCTAATAGGGTTCTTTTTAATTTCATTTCGAAATTGAAATTTTATTGTTGTAAGATTTGTAAAACATGAATATTTAATGGTTATTCTATGCAAGTGTTAAAGTGATATGGTGAGTTTCATCCTTTTCATAAATCACATATAATTTATTTCTCAATTTCACTTCAACAACTTTTTATTCACCTCATGGAGGAGAAAACATTGATGTCTATCATAAAAATTATTAGACATCCTATTAAATATGATTTAGCCATATGTTGGAATGGTGTGGCCCAATTATCTAGATGAAGTTGGCCCAACTATTAGTGACCGAGACTATACACCATATTTTGTAACACCCTAAGATTTTATGATATATTTCTCTTTAAATAAGTTTTATGTATATGATATATTTCCTTACACGTAACACTGAGTTTAAACAAACTGTGATATACTATTGAAATATTACTATTAAGTTATCGCCTATCCATTGGATTGGTGGATATGAAAATGACTAAATAAATTATCTAAAACTATATTTTACATATGTATATAATGAATTCATTAGTTATAAATTTATTATGAATTAAAATAAAATCATTTAAATGTAAAAAAATAAATGTTTTTCTAAAAAAATGTTTTTATGCATGAAATGTGTTTTTATCTGTATAAATTAAATCAATTAGTATTGATGAAAGATTTGATAAAATGTGTAGATAATATATTAAATAAAATATTTTAACATTTATTTAGTTGTTATTATGAGATTCCATCTAATTCAATGATATGATCAATTTGGTGCTTGGTTTATCTCTTTTTAGGTTCGAGAGGCTTTCAGGAGTCAAAGGTTAAAAATTAGGATATTTGTGGAAAACATGTTAGGAACACAGCTCTATGGTTTCCTGTAGTGTTTTTCATGGTTTGAGAAAATTTTTTCTAACCATACGAGTCTCATGGAAAACCATGAGAATGTTTTGGATTTTGGTCCAATGGTTATCACAAAGCTTGAGAAAGGGTTTTCAGACCATGCAGCCTTATCTATGAAATTGTTCTACTTTATTTTACATGTATAGTGTCCAACACATGGTTTTAACACAGGTTTTCAGATCGTGTAGCCTAACCTTGTGACTTGATCTGAAATTTTAAAAATGGAAAATTACCCCTCATTCCCTTGGCCATTTTAACATCTTAACACCTCATAATTTTTTATTTTCCCAAACCAAACTGTCCATGGCCCTATAGGATGTTATCACATCGACCCATTGGGGATTATCCATCGATATTAAAGGATCCCTTCGAGGTATGCATGTTTTCTAGTTGTTTTATTCTCCTCTTTCTATATATACCTCTAATATATCATCCTATCTAAGTCATGTAAATATATGTGGGGTATGATGTCCCAATATATGGTTTAAATGGAGAATTTATGGTGTTTCTATTAGATCGAAGATTTTGAGGACCCAATGTCTTTATTTTTAATCACCAGTTTTCAAGTCCCAGAGGTTTTCTTAGTTTATGAGGTAGGTGTCTATAAAATTGTTGTTACTTTCGAATTACTAAGTATTATTGTAAATTAATTTGGTTTTGTTTGATAAAATTATTGATTTGATGAAATCACATATTAGATGGCATGAAATAGGGGGTTATTAAAGACGTTTTCTTTAAAAAAAGTTTTATGCACTTCACGTGTTTTATGAAATGTCAGGAAGGTGATTTTGACTCAAAAATGAATTTTCAATCGTGGGAGTGGTGATCCTTTTATTGAAAATGTTTTATAAATTGTGATCATGTTTTATTTAAATGTTTTGGAAAACATAGCACACAGGGGGCCTTGGGTGAACCTGGAAATGGAGATATGAAACCTTAGTGTGTGTGATACCACTAAGGGTTATAGATAGGTTCTCATTATGTTGTGGTAGCTAATGGCTAGCCAGATACCAAAAAAATGTGGCAGGAATCAATATCATAGGATTGAAATTATGCTAACTTAGTGTTCTTTTGTGTATCATAGTATTTATTCCCATAATTTAGAGACCAACTTGTGTTTGATTTTATATATGATGGTATTTGTTTCATATTGTATTTCTCACATTATTATAATAGGGTCCTGTCATGGACATGGAACCCACTTGTTTAATTATATTATATTGGTTTAATTTGGGTATCATGTTTTATTTTCTCACCTGGTTACCTTTTGAGATATGGATTCTATTGTCTACTTCTCTTGATTTTACCAATTATATTTATTTTTATATTCTAGTATCTTTGAATATTCATTGTTTAAAAGGAGCTAAAGGATGTTTAAAAAAATATTTTTTATTTGAAATTGATTTATAATATGGATTTTTTAAAGATATAACTTATTATTTTACGGTATTATACATTTTATAGATTAATTGGTGAAATCCTACTAGGATTTATTGCTCACACCCTACTTTTTCCTTTGGGAATTTATAGTTATGGTTTTGAAAGTTACAAGTTAAGAGAAGGGTGTCATGTGGCATGGTGGCTTCTCATGGTTGATACCATCTTCATGGTGGTTTATGAGGGGGGTTAAATATAGTAACATGGAGACTTGGTCTTGGTATTCATTTGTTTTGTTTCCAATACTAGCTATTTGGATTTTATTGTTATGTATCATGGTTGTGTTTTTTTCTTCCACATTATAATATAGTATTTATATTTGGATTGATATATATATATGAGATATTCCATGTTATAATTTGGTGTTAATCCATTCCCATAGTTTTTTTTGTTGATACCCAGGTCCTTGTAGCCAGCCTATGGCGACCAGGAATGCCCTTCGGGTCTTATTTTAAGCTAGCTCAGGTGATGTGTCAGGTTGGATCGGGTTGGTTCATTACAAAATGGTATCATAGTAATACCCAAAGAAAGTGTTATTAAACTTCCTGGGTTTGGTTTAGGGTCTATGGAGGACTAGAGATATGATTTTTAGAGATCAATATGTACATGGAGAATAGGTTCTTGATCACCACCTTTCATGAGGCCACTTGAGTTACCCTCAAAAGTAATAGATTTAATTATTTCCTAGTTGATTTTTTCATGAGTTATGGTTTGGTGTGATGACTTATGATGCTCATTGGAATGTGTTGGTTTCATTAGGGTTTATTCTATATTTGGGGTGTTAAAAAATACGAATCAAGTTGTGAAGTCGACTTGGATAGCTTGAAAACCCATTCAGTGACTAGAAACTTGGTTTTTAAATAATTAAAGGGGTTATGGAATTATTAGAACATGGTTTTCAAACATGTGGCTAGGTCGAGCATGAATCCACATCCCTTTTATATGGTTATTTAGAACCCATTATTATTGGATTCTTTTAGTGACTCATTGACAGGACAATAATCAATGTGGTTCTTCGCACATGTGGATATAAATAATCAGTTCGACTAGAAGTTATTTAATTTTTTTGTGTAGGGATAGTGCAACCAGTATATTATGTGAAAATGAATTTCATGAATTTTTTTAGAAGTAAAGATTTATTGCTTACTTATGAAGCAATTCTTGGTTTCTAAATCAAGTTTTAAAAATGGATGTTTATTCATGAAAAAATGGAAATTATTTTAGGTTTCAAACCAATTAAAGATTTTTAATGAAATAATTTCATTCAATTAAAGAATGATTTCTGTAATATTTAAATGTTTTAAAAGAAATGGTTGGTCACCATGATCTTATAAAGGGAAGGTTTTTGGTTTTATGAAAAAAACCGTAGTTTTTTAACTTTTAATCTAGAAGAGTAAATGGTTTTTAAAGTAGAATGATAAATTAAAATAAGATTCCAACATTTAAGGAAAACAAGTATTATATCTTGGGTAGTGGTTCCCTATTTTAAAGAACATCAAAACTAGATAATTAAATTAAAGTTTAAATTAAATCCTATTTAATGTTTTGTCCTAAAAAGGGTGAAAGGTTTCATCTTATAGTTGTAGAGTTGTGAAATGTTTCTCCTTTTTAATCCTTTTCTAATGTAATAAAATATGTCACTTATGAAACCATTTTTTTTAAAACTCATTTTAAAATGGTGTTTGGAAGTTTTCAAAATAAAAATTTATTTAACGAGGTTTCTATTCCTTAAGTGGGTCAAGTTAAAGCCTCTCTAAAATGATTTTATTGATTTTATGACTTATATGTTTATCCTAATCCATTATTATGTGCAGTTTTATATGATTATCTCTAAATGACATAACTGAATGGAGTTCTCCTCTTGTGTGGTTTTAGTGAGTCTTCTAGAGAGGTTTTGAGTGGAATTGTGATGATTTCCTTTATAATGATCCTTTTTCCTCATCTCCTTAGGAATTTTCAAGACTTCAGATGAAGCAGAAAGTGTTTTCTTCTCTCATGGTTTTCTAGTGATGGAAGGACTTGAGATGAATCAATATGATGGACTTTTGTGTCCTGATAAGAGAACAATATAAGTTTGGTTGGGTATATGGGTAATTAAGGACTAGTTTTCTAGGTTTTATTATGACCCTTGAGAAGAGTGTAATCTAATGTGTATCCTATGACTTTTTTACTTATCCCTTTTAGTTCGTACTCACTAGTTTCAAAACTGTTACATTTTTTGGATAACATTGTGTGATCTTTGATATATTTCTTAGGCTACTTCATTAATAGTAGTGGTCATCCTGAGTTTCCACATGCCTCATTGTTTCATTTCACTACATGAAATTTATTCCAAAGGCTAGATTTTTGTGTGAAATTTATGAAATAGGTTTAGGCTTGGTTCCATAGAATTGGTGAGACTTGGGTATGTGCATGGGTAACAAGATTTAGTTTCATGATTTATTTATCCAAGACATTCATTAGTGATATATTATTATTGGTTGGATAGTGGGGACTATTAGTTTTATTTTTCTAAAAGTAAGTTATGATAGATGCAATTTCATAGCCCAAGACTAGATCCTTACAATTTCTTATTTCAACATTCCTTTGTTTTAATTTTCTCTTGGTTATGTGGGATTTGGTGGACCCGGTGATTAAGCTTGTTCCCTTTTAATGATCTTTAACGTGGTTTTATCCAGTGATCTTTTGTGAATTTCTTTGGAATGTTTCCTTTTTATAGGAATTTTTTTACCCCTTATTCTTGGGTTGCATCTAGTGGTAGCATTTTGGTTTCCCTTTATAAAGGATGAGAATATTTGGAGATCCATTTGGATGATATGTAGAACCCTTGTTTCCATGTTATTGATCTCTTGTATCAATGTAGTTGCTTGTTGTTACACCATTTTAGATTTAATCTAAATAGAGAGGATACCTATGTTAGGTCTATATTATTTTAGAGCCTCATGTTGGATAATATAGAACCTAGGACTCCTTTGAAAGGATGGAATTGTGGTTAATTTTGTCCCCAATATTGTTTCATGCTAAGCTAAGTTGGGTCTTGATTATATCACTACAAAGCCTCAAGAATAAAACCCTTCATGGAAATAATTTATCTCACCGCAACCTTGAGTTAATAGAAGTTGTACATGCTCTTGGAACCTGGTTACACTACCTACTTAGAGAGAAGTTTAGAATATATTAAGATCATAGAAGACTGAAGTGTAATCTTAAGTAGATTATTCTGATCCTATAATAAAAATAATGGGTTAATTGATTTCATATCTTCGATTTTGTTATTGGGTAAACTCTCAGTGAATGAGGTATGGTCATAGACACCTTGAGATGGGAATTTTCAATACAGGTTGTGAAGAATCAAAGTAGAAGGGATCCTTAGTGAACCTTTTTACAGGTATTCTTTGGGTGTGTTTGGGGATATAGAGTGCTTATGTTCCCTAATTGTGAGAAAAGTAGTTTCCTTTTTCTACTGGATTTGAGTTGTGACAGAACAATTTTATGCATGTATTTTTTGGATATAAAATTTCCATTTTGTATAAATTAATTTATAATTCTATAACTCTAATTGTATTGATCCCAAATACAATAAATCCAAATCATTAAAGGATTCTCAACCTTGTATTTTGAGTTCCATGATTCATTAAAAAAATATTTATTAGTGATTTTTAAAATTGGATTTAATAACTTCTCTCTAGGTTTCCTCGAAACCCATGTGTCATATTTTAAAATCTCAAATGGAATTCAATTAATCATTAAACAAATAAAAACACACTAAAATTTGTATTGGTGATTAAATGTTTAATTAAATAAATGGGAAGAGAGAAGATAAATTTCAGATAAAATACATACAATGAAAATATCTATACATTTTTCACAATTATAAGGACCCTCTGATAATCCAATCTCTATCTATAGAAACTTCTGATCTCTATGGAAGTTTCCTATCCAATGAACCCTAGAACCCCTAAAAACCATTTTAAAACATTCTTATAAATGGGGAGTCTTCTAAAACAATATATATATTATTTATTTTAAATAATTCCTCACTACTTCTACACACCACCACAAACATGTCTAATTTTTGTTCAACTTTATCCCTATGGAAACACCCTATTCTAGACTCAATAACACAGTCTATTTTTAAATTCAACATCTTGTTAAAGGATAATTTACCGTTTCACCTTTTTTAAAAAATAATAATTATTTTCATTCAAAATCAAATGTTGTGATTAAACCAAGCCATCAATGGGATTAATTTGATTCAAATTAATCCAAATTTATTTTAAAAAACTATTTAAAGAATCAATTTAAATGCATGAGAAAATTAATACTTATATTAAAATTCAAGCTATTGTAGTGTGCAGTTAGATGTCCATTAGATAATGTACACCAGTACAAGTTGAGCTATGCGGATATGAGGAACATGGTGCGTGACCCATTATCACACCTTGTGTGGAATTTATGGAATGTATAAACCCTAGATCTAGAAAGGGAAATGATATATGGTGTGTGACTCTCTATAATACATGAAGTGTAATAAAAATTCATAGTTCTACAAACTATAACTTACATGATTTTTCCATTTTTTTTCCTTCCACCACTTGTCACACCACCCAAAATGCTTGGATTCCACCAGGGGTCCTTCATAGTTCCAAATCCATCATCATTGTTCCACTATAGGGTTGCACCATCCTATCCATTTAGAAACACACCCCAATATGACTAGATTCAAAGGCCCATCATTTCCTAAGCTATTACAAAACCATATTACAGAAGGACCTTGTTGGATGTGTCATCCGTTTAGAGCCATCCCCACCCACTAACATCTAACCTTTAGATCCACATCAACCTCATCAAATTATTATCCAATGATAAGGTTGATGGTTATTGATTACTATGAAAAGAAATGAGGATAGGGGGAAGTAATCAATTTCTAGTGAAAATATCGATCACTTTATAATTATTATGGAATCGTGCATGACACTGAGGAAGAAGAATAAAATCTCCATTAAAATCAAAAATAGAAGTCACAATTAAAGACATTTATCTATGAATTATCAATGAAAGAATCAATTGCGTAATTGTATCAAAGAACAATCCATATAAAATCTTATTTTTTTTGGAAGGTCTTAAGATAATATTGATAATTCTAGAGCTGGTTCTTGAAATTGAAATGATTAAGGAAAAGGGAAACCAAAAAATAAAAAATCTCTATAATATGGAGTTCATCGTCGTTGCTTCAAAAACTAGTAATTAATGACGCTTCATGTTTTTTTAATTATTTCTACATAAACCTGCTTCCAATATAATGCCAATCCCACCTCCTCATTAAAGGATATATTCTCCTCATTTCCATCCTCTATTGATATGTAGTTTATGTTATTGAAGAATGAAGTTAACCTAAGTGGTTGAATTCATAAGAGGTATTTTAGAAGAACTCACAATCCAAAACTATGATTTTAATTGAGGACCCAAAATGGGATGGATTGAGGGAAAACACCAAAGTGAAAAAATTATACTTTGTCTTTGAGAAACAACTAGTTTCAGACACAACCCTAGTTTCAAAATTTATAATCAAAATTTTGTTTAGGTTATATCACCATCTATGTTTATAGGATAAATTTTTAACCATTTAATAAATTTTAAAACTCCCTTAAAATTATACATGGTTTAAATTCCACTAAAAAATATCATGTGGGATAATACCATGTTCGAAGATCAAAAAAAAGCATCAAAATTTTTTAAGGTCTTCATCTAGGTTAAAATTACAATTTTAAAATTTTTGAGGGATCGTGAATAAAGAAAAAAATTGATCTATGTATTAATTGTAAAAAATATGATTCACTAAATCCTCCTCACATTAAAACCTTTTCATCCCAAAAAGAGAAGAAACTAGAGCATTTAAGTGAAATATATCACAGAGAAACCCTATATGGAAAGACAATCCACCCTTGAACACAATTCTTCCTCATTTAGATGTATATGTTCTAGGAGAACACTATAAATAACTATAAGACCCAATAACATCCACCTTTACCACACTATTATGTAATTTCTTCCCTAAGATTCTCACCTTAGTGGTAGTAAGATGACTATGCCACCCTAATCCAAACACCAATAGGCCAGGTGATGGTGGCTAGCACCAATTATATATAAACATATAAGGCATTACTTATCCTATATCAACCTACAAGAGACATATATCCCATATATAAGAAATTAAAAAAAACTAGAGAAATATATATAAATAAACTGCTAAATGGTATACAGTGCATGAATGAAAAATCATCCTATAAGTAAAACAGCACATGGGGAACCACCATGGGAGAGTAAATATGCATAAAAAAAAATAAAAAAGTATAATAGACTCTAGAAAATTGAGAATACCTACTTTATATAATAACTTTGGTATCAATCCTTATAGAATAACCATCACTTTTATAAACCACAAGTATACCACTAAGAATCTTTAATACCAACTCCACCAACTCTACAAACACTAAGATCACCTCGAAAATATGTATAACTTGAATAGAAAAAACATGTGTGTGAATAAATCACATTTAGAGGTTATTATAAACATAATAATTATGATTCCTTTAAAACATAAAGTTGGGTGGAACAATGAGTCAAATCAAACCTAAGAATATATAAACCGCAATGAACATGACCAACCTCCTTAAACTGCTAAGAAATTAACCCTTATATCTTTTTTTACCATTTTCACTAAAATACTATGTGATTGTTATTGACCCATTCAGACAAACCAACTATTTTGGATAGAAACCATATGATACACCTAACATGACCCAACCCACTAGGGCCCTTCTTAAGATGATGGTAATCCAAGTGTTCCACCCCAAGTCTGCGTCTAATAGGTAGGATATGGATACTAGTACCAATAAGTAATGAACATACATGATAGGCCTTAACCTATATTAACATACACCAAAATTACATCTCTGATATGTAAAAAAACTTGCAAAAATGGTAGTATATATATAAACAACTAAATTGTATATAATGTATGCATGGGAAATCATATGATAATTACAACATCACATAGGAAAAAATTATATAAACCTAAAATTTATACTATAACATTACCAGGTAAATCAAACACCCATTGAGGGAAGGAACCTACTTTCTAAAAAAGATATAATATCAACATTTTAAAGAAACCATAACTGTCATGGACCACTGAATTCCCCCATACATTAACACTATGAGATTTTTATATTACATGACCACTACAGTTCCCCATACCATACACTATATATACATACACAACATTTGTGACCAAAAATCCTATATTGAGGTTAGTATAAACATTATTATTAAGGAACCCCCCAAAAAGTAAATATGAATGAACATCTCAGTTAAAACTTAGGACTAACAAAAATGAGTAGAAACCCAAAGATATCATATATTCTATAAGGTTAAGGGAGACATGGGAGATAAAAAATCCCAGTATTTAGAGATTATCATTATAAATAATCATATCTCATAATAAATTTTAGATACACTAAATATCTAAAGTATTTTATAGCCTAAATCTGTAAGCCTAGATTTATGTAGAATTTCAATGGAAACCAAACATGTATAAATAGTATGAAGACCAACAATATTCTTTTAAACCATCTCCACAACATTCCAAACCTTAGCATATCTATAGCGGGGGTCCCATACCTCACCCAAAAAATGGTCATCAGGAAAGGGAGAACTGACCCTTGGGGATGAAGGGCTCAAAACTATCCTCATAGTGGAGTATCATCTTCTAACATATAGAAATATAGAACATTTATAAGGTATGTGCATTAGTCAAGGGAGTACTGAACAAGGACTTCCATAATTTCACAATCATATAAAAAACCATTACATGACATAGTATCTCGATTGGGGGTGGGTATTTCCTAAATGAAGTATAATTGTTGGTTGAGGGAGTAGTAAACATTGATGGAGGAATTGTTCCACATGGAGAAATTCAATCTGAACAAGGGAGTACCTAACTCCATATATAGAGGACACACACCCCATATATGGGTTAGTTGTTGACTCTATCATCCTTATGGAGGAGTAACAAATATTATAGGTTGAATAACCATTCTACATCACATTGGTAAGTAGCAACTCAGAATTTAGTATAGGGGGACTATCCCTCCATGATACATATGGGGGAACCACAAATTTTCATACAAATTCTACCAGAGGAGTTATAAAACCCCATTACTGATCCAGAAGTCTTTCTTGAATAAAGTTGTTTCTTCTAGAGAGGTTTTGAGTGGGAGTGTAATTATTTTCTTGATAGTGGTCCTTTTTCCTCATCTCCTTAGGATTTTTCTAGACTTAAAATGAATCATAATTTTTTTTCTTCTCTCATGGTTTTCTAGTGATGTAAGATCTTGAGATGAATCAATATGATGAAATTTTGTGGGATTATAAGAGAACAATATAGGTTTTGTTGGGTATATGGGTAATTAAGGACTAGTTTTCTTGGTTTTATTATGATCATTGAGAAGAGTGTAATCATAGGTGTATCCTATGATTTTTTACTTATCCCTTTGAGTTCACAATCACTAGTTTCAAAGCTGTTACATTTTTTGGATAACATTGTGTGATCTTATATATATTTCTTAGGCTGCTTCATTGAGAGTAGTGGTCATCCTGAGTTTACCCATGCCACATTGTTTCATTTCACTCCATGAAATTTGTTCCAAAGGCTAGTTTTTTGGTGAAATTTATGCAATAGGTTTAGGCATGGTTCCCTAGAATTGATGAGAGTTGGGTATGTGCATAGGTAACAAGATTTAGTTTCTTGATTGATTTATCCAAGTGATGCATTGGTGATATATTATTATTGGTTGGATAGTGGGGACTATCAGGTTGATATTTCTAAAAGTACATTATGATAGATGAAATTTCATATCAGAAGACTAGATACTTATCATTTCTTATTGAGACATTGATTTTTTTTAATTTTCTCTTGGTTATGTGGGATGTGATGGAACTGGTGATTATTATTCTTCTCTTTTAATGATCATTAATGTGGTTTGATCCAGTGATCTTTTGTGAATTTCTTTGGAATGTTTCCTTTTTATAGGAATTTTTTACCCCTTATTTTTTGGTTGAATCTAGTGGTATCATTTTGGTTTCCCATTATAAAGGATGAGAATATTTGGAGATCCATTTGGATGATATGTAGAACCCTTGTTTCCATGTTATTGATCTCTGGTATCAATGTAGTTTCTTGTTATTTCACCATTTTAGATTGAATCTAAATAGAGAGGATACCTATGTTAGGTCTATATTCTTTTAAGGCCTCATGTTGGATAATACATAATCTAAGACTCCTTTGAAAGGATGGAATTTTTGTTAATTTTATCCCCAATGTTGTTTCATGCTAAGCTAAGTTGGGTCTTGATTATATCACTACAAAGCCTCAAGCATCAAACCCTTCATGGAAATAATTTATCTCACCGCAACCTTGAGTTAATAGAAGTTGTACAAGCTCTTGGAACTTGGTTACACTACCTACTTAGAGAGAATTTTAGAATATATTAAGATCATAGAAGACTGAAGTGTACTTTTAAGCAGATGATTTTGATCCTATAATAAAAATAATGGGTTAATTGATTTCATATCTTTGATTTTGATATTGGGTAAACTCTCAGAGAAGGAGGTTTGTTCATAGAAACGTTGATATGGGAATTTTCAATACAGGTTGTGAAGAATCAAAGAAGGAGGGATCCTTAGTGAACCTTTTACAGGTATTCTTTGGGTGTGTTTGGGGATATAGAGAGATTATATTCCCAAATTGTGAGCTAAATAGTTTCATTTTTCTATTGGATTTGAGTTGTGACAGAACAATTTTATTCATGTATTTTTTTGGATATAAAACTTCCATTTTGTATAAATTAATTTATAATTATATAACTCTAATTGTATTGATCCCAAATACAATAAATCCATCTCATTAAAGGCTTCTCAACCCTGTATTTTGGGTTCCACAATTCATTAAAAAAATGTTTGTTAGTGATTTTTAAAATTGGATCTAATAACTTCTCTCTAGGTTTCCTCAAAACCCATGTGTCATATTTCAAAATCTCAAATGGAATTAAATTAATCATGAAACAAATAACAACACAATCAAATTTGGATTGGTGATTAAATGTTTAATTAAATAAATGGGAAGAGAGAAGATAATTTATGATAAAACACATACAATGAAAATATTTATACATTTTTTCACAATTATATGGACCCTCTGATGATCCAATCTCAATCTATGGAAAATTATGATCTCTATGGAAGTTTCCTCTCCAATGAACCCTAGAACCCCTACAAACCATTTTAAAACATGCTTATAAATGGGGAATCTTCTAAATATATATATATATATATTATTTATTTTAAATAATTCTTCACTACTGCTACACACCCCCACAAACATGTCTAATTTTTGTTCAACTTCAACCCTATGGAAACACCCTATTCTAGACTCAATAGCACAGTTTGTTTTTAAATTCAACATTCAGATAAAGGATAATTTACCGTTTCACCTTTTTTAAAAAATAATAATTATTTTCATTCAAAATCAAATGTTGTGATTAAACCAATCCATAAATGGGATTAATTTGATTCAAATGAATCCCAATTTATTTTAAAAAACTTTTAAAGAATCATTTTAAATGCATGAGAAAATGAATACTTATATTAAAATCCGATCTATTGTAGTGTGCGGTCAGATGTCCATTAGATAAGGTACTCCAATACAAGTTGAGCTATGTAGATCTGAAGAACATGGTGTGTGACCCATTATCACACCTTCTGTGGTATTTATGGAATGTGGAAACCCTAGATCTAGTAGGGGAAATGATACATGGTGTGTGACTCTCTATAATACATTCAGTGTAATAAAAGTCATAGATCTACAAACTATAACTTACATGATTTTTTTCCATTTTTATTGACTTCCACCACTTGTCACACCACCCGCAATTCTTGGATTCCATCGGGGGTCCTTCATAGTTCCAAATCCATCATCGTTGTGCCACTATGGGGTTTCACCATCCTATCTATCTAGAAACACACCCCAATATAACTAGATTCAAAGGCTCATCATTGCCTAAGCTATTACAAAACCATATTAGAGAAGGTTCTTGTTCAATGGCTCGTCCGTTTAGAGCCATCCCCATCCACCAACATCAAACCTTCATATCCACACCAACATCATCAAATTATTATCCAATTAGAAGGTTAATGAGGATTTATTACTATGAAAAGAAATAAGGATATGGGGAAGTAATCAATTTCTAGTGAAAATATTGAGCACTCTATAATTACTATGGAATCATGCTCGACACTGAGGAAGAAGAATAAAATCTCAATTCAAATCAAAAATAGACGTCAAAATTAAATACATTTATCTATAAATGACCAATGATAGAATCAATTACGTAACTTTATCGAAGAACAAGCCATAAAAAATCTAATTGTTTTAGAAGGTCTTAAGATAATGTTGATAATTCTAGAGCTAGTTCATGAAATTGAAATGAATAGGGAAAAGGGAAACCAAAAATAAAAAATCTCTATAATATGGATTTCAATGTCATTTCTTCAAAAACTAGTCATCAATGATGCTTCATGTTTTTTCATTATTTCTATATAAAGATGCTTCCAATATAATGCCAATCCCTCCTCGTCATTAAAAGATATATTCTCCTCCTTTATATCCTCTATTGATATGTGGTTTATGTTATTGAAGAATGCGGTTAGCCTAAGTGGTTGAATTCATAAGAGGTATTTTAGAAGAACTCACAATCCAAAACTGTGATTTTAATTAAAGACCCATAATGGGCGGGTTTGAGGGACAACACCCAAGTGAAAAAATTATACCTTGTCTTTGAGAAACACCTAGTTTCAAACACGATCCTAGTTTCAAAATTTATAATCAAATTTTTTTTAGGTTATATCACTATCTATGTTCATAGGATAAATTTTTAACCATTTAATAAATTTTAAAACTCCCTTAAAATTAAACATGGTTGAAATTTCACTAAAACATATCATGTGGGATAAGACCATGTTCCAAGATCAAAAAAATCATCAAATTTTTTTAAGGTCTTCATCTAGGATAAATTTATAAATTTAAAAATTTTGAGGGATGATGAATTCAGAACAAAAAATTGATCTATGTATTAATTTTAAAAAAATATGATTAACTAATTCATCCTCACATTAAAACCTTGTCATCCCAAAAAGGGACAAAACTAGAGCATTTAAGTGAAATATATCACAGAGAAACCCTATATGGAAAGGAAATCCACCCTTTCACACAATTGTTTCACATTTATAGGTATATGTTCTAGGAGAACACTATACACAACTATAAGATCCAAGAACATCCACCTTCACCACACCATTATGGAGTTTCTTCCCTAAGATTCCCACCTTAGTGGTAGTAAGATGACTATGCCACCCCAATCCAAACACAAACAGGCCAGGTGATAGTGGATATTTGCAATTATATATAAACATAGAAGGAATTCCTTATCCTATATCAACCTACAGGAGTCATATAACTCATATATAAAAAATTACTAAAAACTAGAGAAATATATATAAATAAACTGCTAAACGGTATATAGTGCATGAATGAAAAATCATCCTATAAATACAAAAGTACATGGGGAACCACCATGGGAGATTAAATATGCATAAAAAAAATCAAAAAGTATAATAGAATCTAGAAAATAGAGAATACCTACTTTATATAAGAACTTTTGTATCAATCCTTATAGAAAAAACATTACTTTTATAAACCACAAGTATACCACTAAGAATATTTAATACCAACTCCACTAGCTTTACAACCACTAAGGTCACGTAGAAAATATATATCACTTGCATAGAAAAAACATGTGTGTGCATGAATCACATGTAGAGGTAAGTATAAAAATAATAATTATGATTCCTTGAAAACATAAAGTAAGTTGGAATAATGAGTCAAATCAAACCCAAGATTATAGAAACCTCCATGAACATGAACAACCTCCTTAAACTACTGAGAAATTAACCCTTATCTCTTTTTTACCCTTGTCACAAAAATCCTATGTGATTGGTATTGACCCATTCAGACAAACCTACTATTTTGGATAGAAACCAAATGATACACCTAAAATGACCCAACCCACTCGGACCCTTCTTAGGATGATGGTAATATAAGTGTTCCACCCCAAGTCTGCCTATAATAGGTAGGAGATAAAGACTAGTACCAATAAGTAATGAACATACATGATAGGCCTTATCCTATATTAACATACAAAAAAAGTACATCTCTGATATGTAAAAAAACTAGCAAAAATGGTAGTATATATATAAACAACTAAAATGTTTAAAATGTATGCATGGGACATCATATGATAATTACAACATCACATAAAAAAACACTATATAAACATAAAACTTTGTACTATAACATTACCTAGTAAATCAAAAACCCATTTTGGGAAGGCACCTCCTTTATAAAAAAGATATAATATGAACATTTTAAAGAAACTATCACTATCATGGACCACTGCATTCCCCCATACATTAACACTATGAGATTTTTATATTACACGACCACTACGGTTCCCCATACCATGTACTATCTGTACATACACAACATCTGTGACAAAAAATCCTATATTGAGGTTAGTATAAACATTATTAGTAAGGCACCCCCAAAAAGTAAATATGAATGAATATTCCAGTTAAAACTTAGGACTAAAGGAAATGAGTAGAAACCCAAAGATATCATATATTCTATAAGGTTAAGGGAAACATGGGAGATAAAAAATCTCAGTATTTAGATCTTATCATTATAAAGAATCATATCTCATAATAAATTTTAGATACACTAAATATCCAAAGTATTTTATAGACTAAATCTGTAAGCCTAGATGTATGTAGAATTTAAATGGAAACCAAACATGTCTAAATAGTACGAATACCAACAATATTATTTTAACCCATCACCACAACATTCCAAACCTTAGCATAACTATAGCGGGGGTCCCATTCCTTACCCAAAAATGGTCATCAGGAAAGGGATTACTGAGGCTTGGGGTTGAAGGACTCAAAACTATCCCCATAGTAGAGTATCATATTTTAACATAAAGAAATATAGGACATTTCTATGGTATGTGCATTAGTCAAGGGAGTAATGAACATGGACTTCCATAATTTCCCAATCATATGAAAGACCATTACACGACATAGTATCTCGATTGGGGGTGGGGATTTCCTAAATGAAGTATAATTATTGGTTGAGGGAGTAATAAACATTGATAGAGAAATTGTGCCACATGGAGAAATACACTCCCAACAAGGGAGTACCAAACTCCATATATAGTGGACACACACCTCATATATGGGGTAGTTTTTGACTCTATAATCCTTGTGGAGGAGTACCAAATATTATAGGTAGAAGAACCATGCCACATCACATTGGTAAGTACCAAATTAGAATTTAGTATAGGGGGACTATCCCTCTATAATGCATATGTGGGAACCACAACTTGTCATCCAAATGCCACCAGAGGAGTACTCAAACCCCATTCCTGCTCCAAAATAATTTCTTGAATACAATTGTTTCTTCTGGAGAGGTTTTGAGTGGGAGTGTGATGATTTCCTTGATATTGGTCCTTTTTCCCCATCTCCTTAGGATTTTTCCAGAGTTCAAATGAAGCGGAAAGTTTTTTATTCTCTCATAGTTTTCTAGTGATAGAAGGTCTTGAGATGAATCAATACGATGAAATTTTGTGGCCTGATAAGAGAACAATATAAGTTTGGTTGGGTATATGGTTAATTAAGGACTAGTTTTCTAGGTTTTATTACGATCCTTGAGAAGAGTGTAATATTAGGTGTATCCTATGTTTTTTTACTTATCCCTTTGAGTTCACACTCACTAGTTTCAAAGTTGTTAAATTTTTTGGATAACATTGTGTGATATTTGATATATTTCATAGGCTGATTCATTGAGAGTAGTGGTCATCCTGAGTTTCCCCATGCCTCATTGTTTCATTTCACTCCATGAAATTTGTTCAAAATTCTAGATTTTTGGTGAAATTTATGCAATAGGTTTAGGCTTGGTGCCCTAGAATTGGTGAGACTTGGGTATGTGCATGGGTAGCAAGACTAGATCCTTATCAATTCTTATTGAGACATTCCATTATTTTAATTTTATCTTGGTTATGTGGGATGTAGTGGACATGGTGATTAATCTTGTTCCCTTTTAATGATCTTTTATGTGGTTTGATCCAGTGATATTTTGTGAATTTATTTGGAATGTTTCCTTTTTATAGGAATTTGTTATCCCCTTATTTTTTGGTTTCATCTAGTGGTAGCATTTTGGTTTCCCTTTATAAAGGATGAGAATATTTGGTTATCCATTTGGATGATATGTAGAACCCTTGTTTCCATTTTATTGATCTCTTGTATCAATGTAGTTTCTTGTTGTTACAACATTTTAGATTGAATCTAAATAGAGAGGATACCTATGTTAGGTCTATATTATTTTAGAGCCTCATGTTGGATAATATAGAACCTAAGACTCATTTGAAAGGATGGAATTGTGGTTAATTTTATCCCCAATGTTGTTTCATGCTAAGCTAAGTTGGGTCTTGATTATATCACTAAAAATCCTCAAGCATTGAACCATTCATGGAAATAATTTATCTCACCGCAACCTTAAGTTAATAGCAGTTGTAAATGCTCTTGGAACTTGGTTAAACTACCTAATTAGAGAGAATTTTAGAATATATTAAGATCATAAAAGACTGAAGTGTAATTTTAAGCAAATTATTCTGATCCTATAATAAAAATAATGGGTTAATTGATTTCATATTTTGATTTCGATTTTGGGTAAACTCTCAGAGAAGGAGGTATGGTCATAGACACCTTGAGATGGGAATTTTTAATACAGGTTGTGAAGAATCAAAGTAGGAGGGATCCTTAGTGAACCTTTTTATAGGTATTCTATGGGTGTGTTTGAAGATATAGAGTGCTTATGTGTCGAAATTGTGACCAAAGTAGTTTCCTTTTGATATTGGATTTGAGTTGGGACAGAAAAATTTTATGAATGTATTTTTTGGATATAAAATTTATATTTTCTATAAAATAATTTATATTTCTATAACTCTAATTGCATTGATCCCAAATACAATAAATCCATCTCATTAAAGGCTTTTCAACCTTGTATTTTGGGTTCAATGATTCATTAAAAAAATGTTTATTAGTGATTTTTAAAATTGGATCTAATAACTTCTCTCTAGGTTTCCTGAAAACCCATGTGTCATATTTCAAAATCTCAAATGAAATTAAATTAATCATGAAACAAATAACAAAACACTCAAATTTGGATTGGTGATTAAATGTTTAATTAAATAAATGGGAAGAGAGAAGATAAATTTCAGATAAAACACATACAATGAGAATATCTATAAATTTTTTCTCAATTATAAGGACCCTCTGATGATCCAATCTCAATCTATGGAAATTTTTGATCTCTATGGAAGTTTCCTCTCCAATGAACCCTAGAACCCATAAAATCCATTTTAAAACATGCTTATAAATGGGGAGTCTTCTAAAACAATATATATATATTATTTATTTTAAATAATTCCTCACTGCTGCTACACTCCACCACAAACATGTCTAATTTTTGTTCAACTTCATCTCTATAGAAACACCCTATTATAGACTCAATAGCACAGTCTGTTTTTAAATTCAACATCCTGATAAAGGATAATTTACCATTTGACCTTTTTAAAATAATAATAATTACTTTCATTCAAAATCAAATATTTTTATTAAACCAAGCCGTAAATGGGATTAATTTGATTCAAATGAATCCTAATGTATTGTAAAAACTATTTAAAGAATCAATTTGAATGCATGAGAAAATGAGTACTTATATTATAATCCGAGCAATTGTAGTGTGTGGTTAGATTTCCATTAGATAATTTACTCCAGTATATGTCAAGATATGTGGATATGAAGAACATGGTGTGTGACCCATTATCACACCCTGTGTAGTATTTATGGAATGTGGAAACCCTAGATCTAGTAGGGGAAATGATACATGGCGTGTTATTCTTTATAATACATGTAGTGTAATAAAAATTCAAAGTTCTATAAACTATAACTTACATGATTTTTTTCATTTCTATTTCCTTCCACCACTTTTCACACCACCCACAATGCTGGGATTCCACCGGGGGTCCTTCATAGTTCCAAATCCATCATTGTTGTGCCACTATGAGGTTGCACAATCCTATCCATCTAGAAACACACCCTAATATGACTAGATTCAAAGTCCCATCATCACCTAAGCTATTACAAAACCATATTAGATAAGGACCTTGTTGGATGCCTCATCCGTTTAGAGCCATCCCCATCCACCAACATCTAACCTTTGGATCCACACCAACCACATCGAATTATTAGCCAATGAGAAGGTTGATGGTGATTGATTAATATGAAAACAAATGAGGATAGGGGGAAGCAATCAATTTCTAGTGAAAATATTGAGCACTCTATAATTACTATTGAATCTTGCTCAACACTGAGGAAGAAGAATAAAATATCAATTCAAATCACAGATAAAAGTCACAATTAAATACATTTATCTATAAATGATCAATGAAAGAATCAATTGCATAACTATATCAAAGAACAAGCCATATAAAATCTATTTTTTTTGGAAGTTCTTAAGATAATGTTGATAATTCTAAAGCTGGTTCTTAAAATTGAAATCAATAGGGAAAATGGAAAACAAAAATAAAAAATCTCTAGAATATGGATTTCAATGTCGTTTCTTCAAAAACTAGTCATCAATGGAGCTTCATGTTTTTTCATTATTTCTTTATAAAACTACTTTCAATATAATTCCAATCCCTCCTCCTCATTAAAGGATATATTCTCCTCCTTTCAATCCACTATTGATATGTGGTTTATGTTATTGAAGAATTCGGTTAGCCTAATTGGTTTAATTCATAATAGGTATCTTAGAAGAACTCACAATCTAAAAATATGATTTTAATTAAAGACCCAAAACCGGCTGGTTTGTGGGACAACATCTAAGTGAAAAAAATTATACCTTGTCTTCAAGAAACACCTAGTTTCAGAAACAACCCTAGTTTCAAAATTTGTAGTCAAATTTTTTTTAGGTTATATCACCATATATTTTCATAGGATAAATTTTTAACCATTTAATAAATTTTAAAACTCCCTTAAAATTAAACATGGTTGAAATTTCACTAAAACATATCATGTGGGATAACACCATGTTCCAAGATCAAAAAAAGCATCAATTTGTTTAAGGTCTTCAATGAGGTTAAATTTATATTTTTACAAATTTTGAGGGATCATGAATTCATAACAAAAAATTGATCTATGTATTAATTGAAAAAAATATGATTCACTAAATCCTCCTCACATTAAAACCTTTTCATCCCAAAAAGGGAAGAAACTAGAGCATTTAAGTGAAATATATCACAGAGAAACCATATATGGAAAGATAATCCACCCTTGCACACACTTATTTCTCATTTAAAGGTATATGTTATAGGAAAACACCATACAAAACTATAATATCCAATAACATCCACCTTCACCACACTATTATGGAATTTCTTCCCTAAGATTCCCACTTTAGAGGAAGTAAGATGAATATGCCACCCCAATCTAAATACCAATAGGCCAGGTGATGGTGGATAACACCAATTATATATAAACATACAAGGAATTCGTTATCCTATATAAACCTATAAGAGACATATATCCCATATATAAAAAATTACTAAAAACTAGAGAAATATATATAAATAAACTGCTAAACGGTATGCAATGCATGAATGAAAAATCATTATATAAGTACAACTGTACATGGGGAACCCCCTTGGGAGAGTAAATATGCATAAAACAAAATCAAAAAGTATAATAGACTCTAGAAAATAGAGAATACATACTTTATATAAGAACTTTGGTATCAATCCTTATAGAATAACCATCACTTTTATAAACCACAATTATACCACTAAGAATCTTTAATACCAACTCCACCAGCTCTACAACCACTAAGGTCACCTCGAAAATATGTATCACTTGCATAGAAAAAACATATGTGTGCATGAATCACATGTATAGGTAAGTATAAACATAATAATTATGATTCCTTGAAAACATAATATAAGGTGGAACAATGAGTCAAATCAAACCCAAGACTATAGAAACCACCATGAACATGACCAACCTCCTTAAACTACTAAGAAATTAACCTTTATGTCTTTTTTTACCCTTTTCAACAAAATCCTATGTGATTGGTATTGAACCATTCATAAAAAACTACTATTTTGGATAGAAACCACAGGATACACCTAACATGACCCAACCCATTAGGGCCCTTCTTAGGATGATAATAATCCAAGTGTTCCACCCCAAGTCTTCCTCTAATAGTTTGGAGATGGAGACTAGTGACTATAAGGAATGAACATACATGATAGGACATAGCCTATATTAACATACAACAAAATTACATCTCTGGTATGTAAAAAAAACATGCAAAAATGGTAGTATATATATAAACAACTAAACTGTATATAATGTATGCATGTTACATCATATTATAATTACAACATCACATAGAAAAACACTATATAAACATAAAATTTATAGTATAACATTACCAGGTAAATCAAACACCCATTGAGGGAAGGAACCTACTTTCTAAAAAAGATATAATATCAACATTTTAAAGAAACCATCACTATCATGGACCACTGAATTCCCCCATACATTAAAACTATGAGATTTTTATATTACATGACCACTACAGTTCCCCATACCATGCACTATCTGTACATACACAACATTTATGACCCAAAATCCTATATTGAGGTTAGTATAAACATTATTAGTAAGGTACCACCCCAAAAAGTAAATATGAATGAACATTTCAGTTAAAACTTAGGACTAAAGGAAATGAGTCGAAACCCAAAGATATCATATATTCTATAAGGTTAAGGGAAACCTGGGAGATAAAAAATCCCAGTATTTAGAGCTTATCTTTATAAAGAATCATATCTCATAATAAATTTTAGATACACTAAATATCCAAAGTATTTTATAGCCTAAATCTGTAACCTTAGATGTATGTAGAATTTCAATGGAAACCAAACATATATAAATAGTATGAATACCAAAAATATTTTTTTAACCCATCACCACAACATTCCAAAACTTTATCATAACTTTAGTGGGGTTCACATACCTCACCTAAAAATGGCCACCAGGAAAGGGAGTACTAACCCTTGGGGTTGAAGGACTTAAAAAATATCCTCATAGTGGAGTATCATCTTCTAAAATATATAAATATAGGACATTTCTATGGTATGTGAATTAGTCAAGGGAGTACGGAACATGGACTTCCATAATTTCCCAATCATATGAAAAAACATTACATGACATAGTATCTAGAGTGGGGGTGGGGATTGCTTAAATGAAGTATAATTTTTCGTTGAGGGAGTAATAAACATTGATGGAGGAATTGTGCCACATGGAGAAATGCACTCCAAATAAGGGAGTACCTAACTCCATATATAGAGGACACACACCCTATATGTGGGGTAGTTGTTTACTCTATAATCCTTGTGGAGGAGTACCAAATCTTACAGGTAGAAGAACCATGCCACATCACATTGGTAAGTACCAACACAGAATTTAGTATAGGGGGATATCTCTCCACGATGCATATGGTGGAACCACAACTTGTCATCCAAATGCCACTACAGGAGTACTCAAACCCTATTCCTGCTGAAAAAGTCTTTCTTGAATACTTTTGTTTCTTATATGGAGCTAAAATCCTTAAACTATCCAAAAAATTACATAAATGGACTTTGATAAATAAAATTACCATTTTATCATGTTCTATATGGAATAATTCTTAGAATATACTATTTAGTTGTCCAATTCTGTCACCTGGGTGAGAATATAAAAGAAAAACCAATATACACATAGTACACAACATGAGATTTTATATAAATTGCATGTAGGTCCTTTGGGAATGAGCTATCACTATCATTCCATGTGTTGTCAAACTACACGAGTTTTAATTTTAAGTACACACCATGTAGGCATCATGAGCTACTTGGGTGTGTACTCCAGTACATTCCATGTCGAATAGTATCTATTGCATACTTACTTTCCATATAAAGGTTGGGTGTTTACCCAAGTACCTACCACGTTGAGTGACCAAACACTTCAAGACATGTACTTATAAACTAATGATCATTTAATATTTAAGTCACTTAATATAAAACCTATCCAAAAATGAGTGACCATACATCGAATGTACATCAAAGTTACATGCCATGTGATATTTTTGTCCCATAAATCCATAGCTACTATAAGGAGAAAATTACACATTGTGTAGTTATAAAATACACAATGTGTAGTCGAGAAATTTGTAGAACAAAATATTTTCACATAAATCCTCACTTTCATCAGTGTATTATGCTCAAATAACACCTAAATCACTTCCTATAAATCATAAAACATTTTTATACCTCTGGGGGTTGATGTTTTTCTCCTTCAAAGTTCCACTGACCATCCATGGATGAAAAAATATCTAAAACACACCTTCTTATCGAACCCCTAACACCCCACACATAGAAAAACTCTAGATACCTCACTATCGAGCCTCTAGTTTCCTCACTATTATGCACCACACTTCTATGTTCATCCCTTCACTACTATTGAATCCTAATATAATATCCTATATGCTCAAATAATACCCAACCATCATCTCGAGCTTGGTTCATTGAACCACTGGGCATGACTAAGGCTAGTGGTGAATGCGTAATGAAGACAAGAGATATTATAGATAAATAATGAGGTCTTTTTGGTTAGTGTGATATTGAAACCACTGTTCATCAATACCAAATCAACCAATGGTGAAGAATTCTGAGAAAAATTAGGTTTTCAAGAAAATATTAATGAAATAAAATTTATGGGAACTTTAGTCATGATAATAAATCAAATGAATAAATTTGAGTATGAAATTGACATCATAATAAAAAATAAAAGATAAAAAATTATCAATAACAAACCCTTCCTTATAGATAGATCATTGGTTGAGGAAGATAATGATCACACCAGGCTCCATCATCAGTCCCATTAATAATGCATGCCAAGATATCTAAATACCCATATCCATATATCAAATTATGGTTTATATTGAATGTGGATAATTCATAATTGTGAGGGTTAAAAAGTTTTAAATCGATTATTATTAGAATTTTACATATATATATTTGATATAATAATTTTTTATTAATTTTTATTAAATAATACTCTCGCTGTAGGATTGGATTAGATCCTAATTTGTGAAAAAAGTTATATCAATCCTAAGGTAAACCCCATATTTTGGAAGAATCTGTGGAATTAGTTATCTCATGAGAGGCTCTATTTAGGAAGAAATTATGATTTTATATTAAACACATATACATAGACTAAAAAATATACATTACATTTAATATAATATATACAAGCATCTAAGATGCTAATATAAAAAAATGGATTATCCACCCTAACATAAAATATTATTTTAAATATTCTAAAGGTTTGGACTATATAAATATGGGTAACTACATACTCCCTACATTTAATCCTTTTGATCCACAAAAAGGTAACAATGAGAGCTAAAAACTAGGGATATTATAAAACAACATCATATGAAAATAACCCAAACTCACACAGACCTAATCTGCCTATAAAAGTCTAGGTTCTAAGAGAACTAGGGATGAAACCATAAAGAGAGTCCTCCATTTACCTACCACTTCATTTTGGGAATTTTATCACTCACACTCCAATTTACCAATATAACACACATTCCAATTTTAATCTAAAAAATGTATCAAAATATTATAATCTCTCTTTTAATGAATCTTTACATGGTAGATTTTGAAGGACTGTTACATACATAGGTCACTAATCCTCATGGAATGATTCAAAACTACGATAAATTAACATTATAATGAACATGATATGATAAAAAAACCACCTTCCATGGGACCAACATGATCCTTAACTTTATGGAGTGACCTAGAAGAAAATTTCTCAAGGGAAATTAGTTCAAACAAAAATAGATATATTTTTCAATTCCATTAGAAATATCTACCAAAACAATAAGTGATTTTGAATATTATGCATCTTAGGGTATGATTTTATGACCCATCACCACATGATATGGTTATTATTGAAACACTAATAGCAGGCACTGTAGTAGCACTGTACACTGTGCAGGTACTGTAGCAGAACTGTACACTATACAGGTACTGTAGCAGAACTGTACACTGTGCGGGTACTGTAGTAGGTACTATTCGGTACTGTAGCAGCTGGAAATATTCACCTTAGGCCACTGGTTTGGGCTTGGAGTCCTTAAGGCTTTCGGGCCACCCAGGACTTTGGGTCAGTAGGGATTTCAGGCCACCATTAAGGCCCTCGGGCCACCTCAAGGCCTTTGGGCCACATGCAGTTTCCCAAGACACACTACAAAAAAAGGAGCAGCCCCAGAAGAGGATTCAGAGCAGGTGCACTCACTAGAGCAGAACCAAATGGATTGTTAGTATGAGAGGGTATGACTATGCCATCGGTACCCGCCTGTGATTGCACGGGAAGCCTAGCCAGACGACCATGCAAAGGTGGAGAGCTACTATCATGATGAAAATGCTAGGGAGGGGCAGTTCCTTGTAGATAGTCTGGTTGAATTCCCTAAGACCTTTGGGTCATGTAATCTCCTAAGCCTACGGGCCTTGTAATCTCGGAGCCTATGGGCCTTGAAAGGGTTCCCCCTCATCCCTTGAAAGGGGGGTTATCAAAAATCAATAAAAATGAAGGCCTTCGGGCCATTCGGAGTAATAGCTCTAATATAAGGACTACACAATCTCATGGATCCCTACAGTTTACATATCCCACACACTTATTCTAACGCATGATACATATTTTTTAACTCCAACTTCTATAAAACTCTTTTTTTAAAATAATCATTCTCAACATTAACTAACTCACACTAGACTATTTTTTTCCTATAGTTGTGAAATTATACATACTATTACTTCCTATCCAATAAATCCTTTTCATATAATCATAAATACCACACTACCAATCAATAAACATCAAAGGAAACATTATTATTAGAATATATATTCTATTTTGACACCAAAATATACTGATTTTTAGTAGTATGGATCTTAAACCATCTATTTTTATTCACTTAAAAGTCATATTCAGTGAATCTATGAAAATAATTTCTATAAAAAATATATTATTCCTTAGTTACATATAAATCATATTTTTTATACCCAATCAAGTCTCCTTATCTATAAAGTGAAATTATCTTGTATAAAAACTCTTATAACTTCACAAGCTAGAATAAATTTCAATACATCTCCACAAAAACAAAATTTATGACTCTGTATTTCTTGAGAGTGACACATGTTTCCAAAATTACTTTTGAGATTCTGACATCCAAAAACAGTTATCTTATTCATCATTATACTTATCATTATATAGTTCTTATCTTGTCATGTTTTTTATTAGATAACTATCTATATTACTTATTGGATTTAATGGTGTGTTGTATGTTCAACAATTATTTTTATACTTTATAACAAAGACTTTTTTTCTTAATAGAATAATATTTAATTTATCCCAAAATCCTTTTTAATCTTAACAATGTGAACAACACAATAATCAAATAATTTATTAATTTATTATATCTGACTATCATGGTCCACAATTCTCTTAGGTTTATTTTCCATTAATATAGTATTAGATATAATATAATATATTTTCTATTATTCTAATAATTTTTTTTACAAGATAATTATTGTTCTTAGATTTATCATTTATTGTCTCAAAAATTTCTTTGAGATTGACATCGATATTTTTAGTAATATTATCTAATTCTTCATCTCTATTTTTCTAGAATACTTATCATGTTTAAATTTAATTGTTTTATTTTTTAGTAGCTCTTTTATTCAGCAATATCAACCCTTAAAAATAATAAAAATGATTTTATTTTCTTTAAATTCCATTTTTTATTATAAAATAGAATTTATATTTATTTATTCAATAAGAATATCTTTGAAATAATTACTTATATCCATAAAATATATCACTTTTTAATAACATACTTTAACTACCATCAAGATTGTCAGATTTATTCTTGATTTTTTTAACTCACAACTTGAATGAGTAATAACCCCATGGAAACTTTATATATTTTCAACAATAATTTAAATGATATAATCTTTATCAAATTCAATACCATAATAATTGGAAAACTAATCACATTCCTTTGAAACTTTATATTCATAATTTGTACATGTAGTAGTGTTTTTCTCACTACTATTACTTAAATGGACATCACCACATGCACTAGATTTTTCATATCTTAATTAGTAATCATCTTCAGGTTTCTAGATAATTAATAATCATATATCTTATAAAAAATTATTTTTTCCCAAGAAATAATTATAGATACATAATTAATAAGTTTTCCTTTACCATTTTGAATTATTATTATTTTAAGGATGATCCATATTTCAATATTTAATAAAAATTTGAATAAAAATTTAGTAGATCTGAAAACTCTAAGAATAAATAATTTCTTTAACCTATCAGTAATAAAAAAAGAAAAAATTGAACAGAAACATAAAAAATAAATAAAAAAAAATTATAGAAAAACCACTATATATATATATATCATTAAAAAAAACTCACTCAAATAGAGAACCATATAGTCTAAGGATTAGGTTTATTTCACTACGAGAGGGAAGATTGAGTTTGTGATTTTTTTATTTTTCTCATTTTATGATTTCCCTCCTCAAATCATCTTACACCACTTTTAATAGTAAATAACCAATATTTTAAATATTTATTTATTAAATATGGATCAAATATTAGTAATTTTAAAACATAAAAATAGGAGACATATAAAAAACACATGATGAGAGCACATAGAGATATTTACAAGGTTCACCACTCATCTTGAGTGGTTAATCCCTAGTATGGATTGGAATCATTCTATTCAATATAGATTCACTCTATTCAAAAAATATTTATAACAATAAAGGGATAATCTTGGACTCGATTATAATTATTTATATCTCAATAACTTTTGTTGCTCTTATACCTTATTAAATGATAAAAAAACCTTTCCGATATTTTTAAGAAAGTATTCAATGAAAAATAATACATTCCAATGTTTTTTTCAAGATAGTCTTCTTTTTATACTTTAATGAATAAGTTTAATATATTATAAGTGAAGATTATAACTCATAGTATAATATTATTTCTTAGGTCAATATTTTTCTTTTTTACTTCAACGATATTTCCATTCAATGTTCCAATCTAACACAAGTAAATCCATCGCATCACCCTTTTATAGTTTTATCCCTATTTAGATACATAATTAATTACAGTTCATTATTTAATTTATATGTATGAAAATTATTTCAAAAACTTAGATAGGGTTTCTATATTATTACATTTTCACTATATACAAGGGATCACATCCCAAAGGACCAAAAATTTTAGTAGTCTTGAAGAACCAGATATATACATGATACCCATTTTATGTTGGGAATAAAAATAAAATATAATACATAAAAAAAGAAAATAATATATATCCTTGAAACTCATTCAATGATTTACTCTTCATATCATGGGAAAAAGAAACAAAATAAGGGTAAGATCAAACCAATAAGGGTTACATACATCAGAAGCTATCACGAGTGTAAGATTCCAAGTTTCTAATGAGGTATACTCTACTTATGTTTTGGTTGAAATCATTATTTTTTTCTAATGAAATGTTTCTTAAGAATATGGGGAGGATCGGGGGTGTTTTGGTAGTTCAGGACATGCAAGAAGAGGAAGATAAGATATTATGGGTAGAGCGCACTATAGGTGCACGATTAGTAGAAACCATGTGCATTAAATGTAAAACCTATAGAGGAAGGGTTAGCAGTTGAAAAACCTTGAAAGGGGGAGCCTGTAAACCATGAAAACTTGGATATATATATTTCAGATGGAAACTGCATGATTTTTCAAGACATGTGGTCTTCTAGGAGGCCATGTGACCCAGACCCCTCTTGGACAGAGGACTGCACACGATTGGTGCATGGTTTGGCAAACCATGTGGAAAAACCATGTGCCTCATTAAAAAGGAAAATTTTCAATTTCCCCCTTATTATTTAAGGGTTCTAACATAATTTTTCCCCATTCTTCCTCCAACAAACTTGGTGATGAATCATTTCCTCCTTTCTTCTCCAAGGATATTTCTCCCTCAATTTTGGATGTTTGGAGTGCGTTTGGGTGAGAATTAAAGATCTGGGTGACTTCAACACTCCTCTTCATTCTATTTTCTAGAAAAGGCCTTATATAGTTTTTCTACTCCTTTTAATGCTCTAAAATCTTGTTTTTGAAGAATATTAGATGTTTAGTCTTTGAAGAGTGTTTGAGTTCAAATCAATGGACAATGTTAAGAAAGATTCTATCTATAAACTTGAGGTGGGTGGTCTACAAGTTATATACCATAGTCTTTATGTTGGTTATGTGTATGTAGTTGTGATCTTGCCGCTGTTATTATTTTTTTGTTTTACCATGATAGTAAATGATTAATTTGGTAACTAAATGATGTGTTAGATCCCTTGTGATCCCCATGGGATCTAATGGGGATGGCTAAACCGAGCCTATGGACACCCATGGGGTGGGATGCTCTATTGAACATGGAATATTGGGATATTGAATGATAAATTGAGGTGTTTATGATATTAAAACAATTTTAAATGTGACTAACCTAGTAACATAACATTATATGGTGTTTGGATTAATATGAAGATTTAAATAAGTGATGGTATATAAAAGGTTGGAATTGATAATTAGTTAATGGGGATTGTCCTCATGGTTAAATGGATAAAAAAGGGAAATAAATGGTTTTAATGTGTGAAATGATAAAATGGGATTGTTTTGGATTTGAGAACACAATAAATTTTAAAAACCACATAAATGTAAATGGAAATGGTTCACCCTTGTTTTTTTCTATAATAAAATGGTTAATGATGATTAACCTATGTGATTGTGACAAATGGTTGGTGAGAGGTTGAACTAATGCTCCAAGCACCCTTATGAATAATAGTTATTTAGGGAATGGATTGATGATCCTAAACCTAAGGGTATGGACATGGTGTTCCATATCGTGGTTGGGATAGTTGGACATGGCATTTTGAATCCCGGCCAGATTCATGGACTGATGCTCCATGTTTACTGACCAGTGACCCCTTGACACATGGGTCAAATGACCAGAATAGGCCGAAGTAGGTTTGATGAAAAATGTTTAAAACATGGAACAAAGAATGAAAGTAATTAATATAATAAATGTTAAATGATGTAACCAGTTCTAGTTTTATTTTTTACTTTATTATATATACTTATTCATACATTGTATTAGAATTGATATTTTATAGACACTGTTGGTGGTGGCCTACTGAGTTGTACTCACACTCTGCTCAGGCCACCATTGGGTACCCAAGAAGGGTTCATGGCTATAGGTTAGAAGAAGGGAAAGGTCCCTATTCTTGAGGGTTGAATTGGGGCATAGGGATGTGCATGAATGGGGGGACCAAACCTGAAGTTGGGACCCATTTTGGGTATTCTTCATAGTGTCATTATTTTAATTATTCCTTTATACTTATTTGTGTATTAAATGACATGACATGTCATAGTTACTATTTGGTTGTGGGCATATACTTAGTTTTGGGAAATTTTTGGTAATGCATGATTATCCTTTGTGTTGTTTATATTAGTTATAATGTTATTTTTTGTGGATTACTATGATAAAGAGGGTATAGTATCCTCACATTATTTATTAGACCCTTTATACTAGTTGTAAATCTCTCACGTATGTGGAGGCATGCATGAGTTCATGTGGTGAACCAGCTTAGGGAATTGGTTAGTGGTGCCTGAGTTAGGATGCTACAAAGTGATATCTAATGAGGTTACTTTCTATTGTTATTTTATTTGGGGAAGGTAGATAGAATAATAGTAGGTGTCAGTCCTTGGAAATGATCTCATGCATGGGAGTAACTAACCCATGTATGGGGTAAAAACCAAGTACCCAGGGTGGGATTGTTATTTTTGATATTTTTCGTTATAGTTGAATGTTATTTCACCTTGAGGGATAAACTTTTAGTTTTATGTTATTAATTTTTGAGATTTAATTTGTGCCTCAACATAGTATGAGGTTATATATGCATGCATAATTCTAAGAACTTAGGTATACATGTGACATGCATTATGCTAGGCACACATGGGAAAATATGTTATGGTTAGGTATGGGAGTTGAAAATGCATCTTGATTATATTGTAATTTTAAAGAAAGTGTGGCTATTAAAAATGATAAAATTGTGGAAGGAATTGAAATATTGTGGTAGGATAGTTAAAATGGTGTCTTATGTAAAGTTATTATTTGGGATTTGGTCTACCCATTATTAAAACTGGACCAGATTAGAAGTGGTTTAGAATGGTGCTGGGTTAGTGGTTATGCATGTTGGGATAGTGTATGTGGGACATGTTTTATTGGATGTAAGCTCTCCTTTTCTCATTTGTGAAAAATACTACGTTATAAGTGTTTTGAGATGTGAGTTTGAAATTGTAGAGAGATTCTACTATGATAGTGTCTACCATTTGGGATACATGAGGACATCACTGAAAATACTCCTCCAGTAGAGAGGTAAGAACCCACATTGATTTTGAGTAACTAGGGGGAAGAAAAATTATGTGAGACCATTTATAGTTTTATGTAGTTAATGGAATGAAACCCAAGGAGGGATGTACTGAGTATGTTGGACATGAAATTAGAGTTTGAACTAAAGAACCCCCAACATTTTATAGAGACAGTGGACCTGAGGAAGCATGGTTTTTGATTGATTCCATCTTAAAGATTCTATATCACTTGGAGATTCCACCCAAAAATAGAGTGAGACTGGTGACTTATATGTTTCAAGGAATAATGATTTTTTGGTGGGAAATATGACCCTGAGATGAAAATATGGATGGAATTTCATGGAAGTAATTCCATGATAACTTCTTAGAACACTTTTATCCTAAGATCTTGAGGTAGAGGAAGGATCCAAAGTTTATGATTTTGACTCAGGGAAGTATAACAATGATTTATTATGCTGGACACTTTACTTATTTTCATCATTTTTCTATGACATTGGTAGAAGATGAGGTTGTTAAGGTTAGACACTTTTAGAATGGGTTGATATATGAGATCAAGTCCTGGGTAGATATACTTTTCTTGAGGGGTTTTATTGAGGTGGTGGATTAAGATCTCATTTATGAAGGGAACCTAAATGAAGCTTTTGGTTACAGAACAATTTTTATAGTTGGGTGATCTTGTGATACATATTTCAATATTAGGAAGCACCGTTATGATAGTTTTCACCAGAGTAGTGGCAGACAAAGTAGTTAGGGAAGAGGGACTATCTTCCAGGGAGGTGGATCAGTCATCTATTATCGGTGTGGTAGTAAAGGCCACATGCGAGGACAGTGTCATCGCCCACCAGTGGAGTGTCAAGAATGTAGAAGGATGGATCATATATAGAAATTTTATAGTAACCAACAACAGGAAGGTTTTGGTGGAGTATCTAGGCCAATACAGAGTGCCAGAAGAAGGTGAGCTACTCCATATCAGTCAGGAAGTTATAATTCCATTGGCCATACCGATTGGGTTAGGGGATGAGGTATTTTAGGAGAATATAATCTATATCAGTAGGGGAGTGAAACACCAAGAACTAAGACTATAGTCCAAGGTATAGGGGTAGGTTAGCTTCATGTAGTTTAGCCTGCACCTGGTGGTGGCAAGGCTGGACCATCGACTGTTCAAGGTACAATTCTTGTAGATTCTATGATTCTAGTGCTTTATTTGATATAGGAGACTCAAAATCTTTTATATATTTTCATTTTGTAAATATTTTGGCTCTAGTGGTGGAAAATGTGAGTGGTATTATGTCGATTGACACACTGTTAGGAGTACGAGAAGAAAATATCCAGCAATGTAAAGAGTGTGTTCTCGAGTTTGGTGGGTGACACTTCTTTGGGACTTGTTTATGCTACAGATGTTTGGTTTTTACCTGATATTAGTGGTGGATTTTTTGGTGTTGTGTCGATCCCAAATTGAATTTTATCGCTGAAGGTTAATGCTTACATCCATTAACAGTGACACTTATGTTTACCATGGAGAATGAGATATTAGGTGAGTCTTGTAGGTCCAGTTTAATAGTAGTTAGGTGAGATCACAACCCAAGTGACATGCCTTGGCTTGACAATGAAGAAGGAGAGAATGATGTCTTTCCTCCTATGGTGTATCTGTTTCGAGATATGTCTCCTAAGGATTTTTTAAGATTACACAACTACAAAACCGGTGTTTAACTATACCGATATTTATCAACACTTTTTTTAGCACTGATAAAGGGTACCCTTTATCAACACTTTGTTTTTAGAACTCATAGAGGAGTCCTTTATTAGTGATTTTTATCAGTGATAAAGGTCTGAATAAATAAAATGAAATAATTAAGTAAATAAAAAAATAAAAAATGTGTTCACTAAAAAAATATTACAAATTTTATTAATCAACTAATTATTGATAAAAATAAATAAATTGATTATACTATATATAAATTATAAATACTAATAAATAGTATGTATTAAATATATAGATATGAAAAATTAAAATTAATTAAATTAAAATTAAAAATAAGTAAATTGAGAAAAATATTAAACATTTTATTAATTAGATGATTATTAATAATGTTAATAAATAGTATATATTAAATATATAGATATGTATTGATGTATATAAATATAATTTATATATTAAAAAATATTTATGTGCTTTATATAAAATATTCATATATTTAGTGAATAATTGATTATAATTAAAAACTAATATCAATTAAAAATACTAACTAATTGCATAGAGTAATGAACATATAATTGAATGTTGTTTGATTTTTTAATTTAACATAGATCAAATGTGCATTATATTGATTTCACATATATGTAATTAATGAATTTTTCTATATAATGCACAAACACAAAACTTATCCATTTTTTAATATTATTAAAGTGTACTTATTTTTAATTTATTAAATTTTACTTATTTTTAACATGCATGCACTTAAAATTAGAATGAAAAATAACATTTTTATTGATTTTGAAACCACAAAACACAAAGTACAAAGAAAGAAAAGCCTCAAGGAGGTCAAAAATAATGGATCCCGAAGGCATCATTAAAAGTATTTATATAATTATAAAGAAATAATTATATATTTTTAAATAATTAATAAATTTAGAATATATTTACATAAATAATGAATATATTTACTATATTTATATTTATATATATTTATTAAAGATATATATATAGATATAATTATATAAATATATATAATGATATAAATATTATTTTTTAAATATATTTATATAATTATAAATAAATAATTATATATTTAAATAAATATAAAATTATAATAAATATATTTAAATAAGTAATATATTTACTATATTTATATTTATTAAGTATATATATATTTAATTTTTTATAATTATAATTATAAATCCTTTATCATCACTTAAGTAATAAGAACTGATAAACGAAATTTTTACCAATGATTTCTTTAGCATTGATAAAGATGAGGCCTTTTCAGTACTAAAAAAAGCATTGATAAATGTCATATTTATCCGTGATAAAACTTTAGTGTTGATGAATATGGATTTTATCAGCACTTTTTTAGTAAGGATAAAGACCTAAATTTATCAGTGCTAAAAAAGTGATCATAAATATAACTTTTATCAGCGCTTAAATAATAAGCACTGATAATAGGACTCTTTATGAGAGATTTTAAAAAAACATTGATAAAAGTGTCATGATATAATTAAAAAACTTAACTAGTTTCTAACCCATCACAATATCATATGATTTTCGCAGAATCCACCCATTGACGGTGCTCCTCCTTAGTGAATCAAAGCTCGAATTACAAAAACCCACTCCCTCCACTTGATCAAAGGTCGTCTAACATCTAGTGTTAGATTGAATTTTGGGTTTCCAAAGAAAAAATCGAGATATGGATCTGAGGGTTTCATATTTTCTTTAACCTAGTGACGTAGGATTGTGTATTCCATTGTAGGTTCCTATTTTCTTTATATGTTTGTCATTTCGAGATCTGGATCCGAGGGTTTCTTATTTTCATTTGTGGGTTCCAATTTTCTTTCTTTATTTATGCTTCAGTTTTTGTATTATTTTTTTCTTTTGTTTATGATTCGTTGTTTACTTGACTACTGTTTTGGATATCATATTTTTTCATTTTTAAATTTTTGTTTTGAATCAATTTTCTTCACTGTCTACATCTATACCCCATATTTCTTCACTGTTTTGAATCAATATTCTTTGTAGGTTTTGAGTAAATTGATTTTGAAAACCAATTATCTGTCTGATGATGGTGTGAAGCAGAAACATAAGCTGATTTTATGCAATTCATTTAAGGGAGTTTATTTTTTTTAATATTCTGATGTAAGGTTTTTTCCTTAAAAATTTATTTTCTCATAATTGTGTTGTTTTATTTTAAGATAAATATTAATAACTGTGATACCATATTTATTTATTTTCAATGGATCTCAATTTTAAAAATTAGTATGGTGTTGTATTTGTTTTATTATGTTATGATATTCTATTGTAAGGATTAAATATATTTTTATCAATTTAAGTTTATTTTATAAAGATATACACACACACATATATATATAAATATATATCTTTCAATCTATTTATATGTGTTTTCAGAACTTATAATGTAAGGGTGATTTTATAATTATTTATTCACAAATTATGGTTCTGGATTTCCAAATTAGGAAGGGATTATATTTATTTTTATTAAAAATTATATTAAACATGCATTTGTTTTTAAATTATGTTTATTATAAATTCCATGATATATATATGCTTAAATGTGTATGGGATAGACGTTTCATGTGTTTGTGAGCTTTTCACCTTTATTTTGGATATATCTTATTGATGTGTATTATTACTCTACTCTAACTTCTTTATGGACCTCTCTAGAATCTCAAGGATGGGTCAATGCATTTTAGATGACCTCCCAAGAATCCTTAGGTTTCTACATCATTTGTTCCAAAAAATAGAATGGTAGTTATCAAATTCTATATATTAGAAATTATTTTTAGGTATTTATCATTTTAGGTCTATATATACATTTTAGGTTTATATATATATTTAATTAATAGTAATGTAATTTATACTTAAATAAACAAAAAAATATTGTAAACTCATGTTACTTTCAAAATAATAAAATTAGGTAACTATATATACATTTTTTTTGAAATAATTATATTTTATACACAATTACCCAGAATAATAATAATTATAATTAATATAATTTAAAAATTATTATTATTAGTTTTTTTAATTTCATTAGAAAAAAATTTATTATATATATATACATTGAATAATATATTGTATATTTAAATAAATTTAAATATGATAAATAATATACATATATACATATATAATTATATTCAAATAATGTTACTAATATAATAAATACACACACACACACACACACACATATTTAACACATATATAAAATATTTAGTTAGATTCACTTTATTTATCTATGTATCGAATGAGGAGTGACCTCCATTTTATAGTTTTTGATGATGGAAGGCCTGAACCCCGTATATGTTTATTGCCTATCAAGGTAAGTGTGAATGAAGTACAATCCTCCATCGACCGCTTTTTCTAATCATATAAAAACCTATAATTTTTTAATAAAATTAAACCTATTAAAAAAACCAAGTTTTATCGAAAAAAACAATATAAAAAAAATCATTAACAAATTATTTTATTAAAATTTTATTCCAATCCTTGTGGATAAGTTCGAGGATAAAAATGAAAGAAATTCATCATTAACTCTATATCAACATCAAATAAAATAAATTAATTTCAGTTACATACACTTGTCATCTAAAATTACATTATAGTAACATAAGATCCCTGGGTTGCACAACCCTGAAGATGCGTATTCTAATTTTTCCATCTCCACCCTCTCCATTTTTTCCCTCCCTTTACTCTATCATTTCCATGGTTAGGTGGAGATTTTATCTAGAAGGAGTTAGTGGAAATGGAGTAGTCGAGTTAATAATTAGTGTCGATGGTGTAATTCTCACAAATGGGAGGTATTACCAATTTTAGTGAACACAATGTATTAAATGGGAGGCATTTCCCCTTGTACTTCATTGTGTTCTCTAAAAGGGGAAATGCCTCTAATTTGTGAGAATTACACCATTGACGCTAGTTATTAACTTGATACATCCATTTTCACGAAATCCTTCCATAGAAAAGCTACAAAAACTAGAGAAATGATAGAGTGAAGGGAGAGAAAGAAATGGAGAGGGTAGAGATGAAAGAATTAGAATACGCAAATGCTGTGTTATGCAACCTGGGCGTCTTGGGTTTCTATAGTGTGATTTAAGCTGATGAGTGTTTGTTACTAAAATTAATTTATTTGATTTGACATGGAGGCATAGTTAATGATGAATTAATTTCATTTTTATCCTTGAATTTATCCCCAAAGATCTGAATAAAACTTTAATAAAATAATTAGTTGAGGATTTTTTTTATTTTGTTTTTTTTATAAAATTGGGTTTTAATAGGTTTTATATTATTAAAAAAATGATAGGGTTTTATATGATTGGAAAAAGAGGTTGATAGAGGCGTTTAATTTGATCACACTTATGAAAATGATCCATAAGTAATTTGAGACGTGTAAGAATCAGTCGCACCTCAATTCGATGCATGCTGTGACCGCTATGACTCAAGGTATCCATTATCAGTTTAAAATTGATTGTTTAGTTCAAAAAATGTCACTCAATGAAAATAAAGAAAACACACTCATATTTTCTTGATAATTTTGGATATAGATTCATAATTCCTTTGTGACATGTAGTAATCAGTCTCACATCAAACCAGTACATGTTGTGATCGGTATAGGTCAAAGTGTGCGTTTCCAGTTTAAAATGACATTTTAGTAAAAAACAAGTGAAATACTCAAAACTGAGAAAAATAATTTGGATTTATTTATTACATTAGAAAAATAATCCATATTCAATTTTAGATGTTTAATAATCATCTATACCTGAATCTGACACACGATGTGATTGGTATGACTCCAAGTGCGTCTTTTTATATAAAAATGATATCAATTTTAGTAAAAAGGACAACTGACCTACTCAAATATGAGAAAACACATTCATATTGTTTTGATACTTTAGGTAAGTTACCCATATGTAATTTTTGATGTGTATGAAATAGAAACACCTCAATATGACACATGGTGTCCCTGGTATGACTTAATGTTCTTGTTATCAGTTTAAAGTCGACAGTTTAGTTTAAAAAATGTTACTCACAGAAAATCAAGAAAATGTGCTCATATTTTCTTGATAATTTAGGACATAGATTCATAATTCATTTTTAACCTTTAGGAATCAGTCTCACATCATACTGATACACTATGTGATCGGTATAGGTCAAAGTGCATGTTTCCAGTTTAAGATGACATTTTTGAAAAAAAAACAAGTGACGTACTCAAAAGTGAGAAAAATCATTTTTATTGATTTTATAATTTAGTAAAATGATCCATTTTTCATTTGAGATTTTTAGTAATCATATGTACCTCAATATGTTGCATGGTGTGACTGGTATGATTCCAAGTGCGTCTTTTTATTTTAAAATGACATCAATTTTAATTAAAAGGACAACTGACCTACTCAAAACCAAGAAAACAGATTCATATTGTTTTGATACTTTAGAGAAATGACTCATAAGACATTTTTGACATATAGGAATCATCCATACCTCAATCCAACACATGTTGTGCCCGTTATGACTTAATCTGTCTATTATCAGTTTAAAATCGATAACTTAGTTCAAAAAATGTTACTCACTGAAAACCAAGAAAACATGCTGAAATTTTATTTATAATTTAGAAAATTGATTCATAAGTCCTTTGTGATGTGTAGAAATTGGTCACATGTCAAAATTATACACTATGTGATCGGTATAGGTCAATGTGTATGTTTCCAGTTTAAAATGACATTTTAGTAAAAAAACAAGTGATGTACTCAAAACTGAGTAAATGCATTTATATTATTTTGATACTTTAGAAAAAAAATCCATAACACTTTTGGGATGTGTAAGAATTATCCACACCTTAATAAAATGCATTGTGTGACTGATATGACTCCAACTGTGTCTTTTTATTTAAAAATTACATCAATTTAAATAAAAAGGACAACTAACCTACTCAAAAGTGAGCAAACACATTCATATTGTTTTGATACTTTAGGGAAATGATCCATAAGTCATTTGTGACATGTAGGAATAATCCACACATCAATCTAATTAATGGTGTTCCAGGTATGACTCAGAGTGTGTTTTTTCAATATCTAAGTATCATTTTAGTTTAAAACACACATCACATTGCAAAAACTGAGTAAACGAGCCTAGATTGTATTCTATTTATTTAAATTCTATGTTCGATCAAAGATGAACCATTTATTGGGACATCATAATTAGTTCATTCTTGTCATAATATAGAAAATTTCTTGTATGTTATAGGGGACCACAAATAGGGGATTTGGATTCTCAATAGAGGAACCAAATCCTTGAAACCTTTAAAAAAAGAAAAAGGATTCAATGAGAAGGTATTTTTTAATATATTATATTTTTCCTTATAATATTACATGTTATCTAATGAATTAAAATAATCTAAATTAAATGCTTAACTACTCATGTAGATAATGTATTCTACACATTATGATGTTACCAATCCCTCAGAAGAACAAACTATAATGAAGGAAACCATTTAGAAAGATGTAATGGTAATGTCACGATATAATTTCTCTATTTTACTGAAAAATTATATAATGAAATGTTGATTTAATTTTCATTATTCCTTGAAGTGTTTTTTTATTTTATAAAATTTCCATCCATGTGTCATGACTTTTCAAGAAGATCAATGACACTACCTCTGCTCAATCACAGAGGTAATATTGATGTTTTCATAGTAAAATAATTGTCTATAAAATTAATTTCTTATTTCATATTAATGTTTAATTAATTTCTTTTTAGTATTACTCACATAATAATTGTTTTCATATATAGGTGGATTATTTTTTTTGATTTGGGGTTGTCAATACATATTTCATGCCTTTCTAAAACAAAAATTGCACACAATTCTTCTCTCTCAAAACCTATTCACCCTTGTAGTGGTGAATTTATCACTTTCCTTTATATTACCTCCACTACCTTTTTAGGAAGAGAAACAATGCTACCTCTTCTCAATTACATATGTAATATTGATATTTGCACAGTAAAATCATTATCCATAGAATTAATATATTTTTTCATATTTATGTTTAATTTATTTCTTTTTTTCATTACTCACATAATAATTGATTTCTTATATAGGTGGATTCTTTTGTTAGAGTTGGGGTGGAATGTCTATATTTCATGACTTCACCAAAACTTCCACAAACTTCTTCTCCCTCAAAACCTTTTCACACCTACAGTGGTAAATTTATCACTTTCTTTCAAGTTACCTCCACTGCCTTTACAAGAAGATAAATGAAGTTTCCTCTACTCAATTACAGAGGTAATCTTGATGTTTTCATAGTAAAATCATTGTCCATGTAATTAATATATTATTTCATATTTATGTTTAATTTATTTCTTTTTAATATTACTCACATAATAATTGTTTTGTTATATAGGTGGATTCTTTTATTCGAGTTAAGGTGGTCTATCCATCCTTCACCCCTTTCTTCACCAAAACATACATAGAATTATTCTCCCTAAAAACCTTTTCATGCCTGTAGTGGTGAATTTATCACTTTTTTTCAAGTTCCCTCTATTTACTTTACAAGAAGAGAAACTACGCTTCCTTTGATCAATTATAGATGTAATATTATTGTTTTCATAGTAAAATCATTGTACATAGAATTATTGTATTATTTCATATTTATGTTTAATTTATTTGTTTTTAGTATTAATCACATAATATTTTTTCAAATACAGGTGGATTCTTTTGTTCCAGTTGGAGTGGTTTTTCCATATTCCATGCCATTATACACAAAAAATTCCCATACTTCTTCTCCCTCAAAACCTTTCACCCCTGTAGTGATGAAATTTATCACTTTCTTTCAAGTTGCATCCACTGCTTAATCACAAAGGCAATCTTGATATTTTCATAGTAAAATCATTGTCTATATAATTAATGTATTATTATATATTTGTGTTTAATTTATTTATTTTTATTATTAATCATAATAATAATTTTCTTATATAGATGGATTATTTTTTTGATTTTATGTGGTTTGTTCGAAGTATCTCATGCAGTGTTGGTAGTTCAATAAAGAAAGTCAATGGAAATCATGGTAACATTGACAGTTAGGATTGGTGTGAGAATTTGAGATGTATAGGAATCTGCCACTCCTTAATCAGACACATGATATGACCATTATGACTCAAATTACTTCTTTCTATTTAAAATTGAAATTACTTTTAGTAAAAAATACAACTGACTCAATGTTTCTCTTATCATTCTAAAATCCAGATTTGTCTTTAAAAAGTTTCACTCATTGAAAACCAAGAAAAACACTCATATTTTATTGATAATTTAGGGAATCAATTAATAAATCATTTTTTACATGTTAGAATCAGTCTTACATGAAACTAATACATGATGTGATCTGAATGAGTCAAATTGCATGTTTAAGGTTTAAATTGACATTTTAGTGAAAATTATAAGTGATATAATCAACCTGAATAAAATACATTCATATTGTTTTGATACTTTAGGGAAAAAAATCCATAAGTGATTTTAATGTGTAAATATAAACCACACCTCAATCTGATACATGGTGAGACTAGTATGACTCTAAGTGAGCCTTTATTTAAAATTGACATCAATTTTACTAAAAAACAAATTGAACTTCTCAAAACTGAACAAAAAAATTAAAATTGATTAAATAATTTAGTAAAATGATCCATAAGTGATTTTATATGGGCATGAATCTGCCACACCTCAATCCGACGCATGGTGTGACCAGTATGACTACAAGTGAGTGTTTTTATTTAAAACTGACATCAATTTTCATAAAAAGGACAACTTACCTACTCAAAAATGAGAAAATGAATTCAAATTATTTAAATAATTTAAGAAAATGATTCATAAGTCATTTTTTATGTGTATAAATCATCCTTACCTAAATCTGATACATAATGTGATCGATATAAGTGAAAGTTCATGTTTCAATTTTAAAAATACATTTTAGTAAAAAAGACAAGTGACATACTCAAAACATAGAAAACACATTCAAATTATTTTGATACTTTAAAAAAAGGATCCATAAGTCATTTGGGACATTTAAAAATCAACCACACCTCAAACCTGACACATGGTGTGACTGATATGACTCAAAGTGCATCTTTTTATTTAAAATTGTCACGAATTTTAGTAAAATGGACAACTGTCCTACTCAAAAAAATAAAACACATTCATATTGTTTTTATACTTTAAAAAAATGATCCATAAGTCATTTTTGACATGTAGGAATCATCTTCACCTCAATCTAATACATGATGTTCCCAGTATGACTCAAAGTGTCCATTATCAGTTTAAAATCGACATTTTAGTTCAAAAAGTGTCACTCACTGAAAACAGATCAAACACACTTTTATTTTCATGATAATTTTGGATAATGATTGATAAGTTATTTTTAATTTGTAGGAATCTATTTCTCATCAAACTGATACACGATGTGATTAGAATGATTCAAAAGTGTGTGTTTCTAGTTTAAAATGACATTTTAGTAAAAAAGATAACTGATATTCTCAAAACTAAAAAAACACATTTAGATTGTTTTGATATTTTAGAAAAATGATCCAAATTTCATTTGAGATGTTTTGAAATCAACCTCACCTCAATCTGATTCATGGTGTTACCAGTATGACTCTAAGTGCGTTTTTTTATTTAAAATCAGCATCAATTTTAGTAAAATTGACACTTTATGTTAATTTATTTCTTTATATGATTACTAACATTAATTTTTTTCCCATATAGGTGAATTATTATTTTTATTTGGGGTGGTTTTTTCAGAAATATCATGAGTTGGGTCATGATTAAAAGAAAAAGGAACATTGATGTTTCTGAATGTATGTAATAATTTTTATTTATATAATTATTTAAACCAATGTTTGAAATGTCAATAATACAGTTTTTTTTGTGTTTGTGTTTTAATTTTCATTTCAATTAAATTATATATTGGGAATTATTTTGATATCTGGTGTGTTTCTGGTACTACGGTGTGCTCTTATAGCATTCTATAGTGGTGCTGCAGTTTTCTATTACAGAACACTCTAGTAGTGTTGTAGTGTGCTGTTACATCAAACTATAGCATGGAACTTTATCAATGCTTCTATGAGTGATAATAAAAGGTCCTTTATCAGTGATTTTATAAGTGTGGATAAATGTATACTTTATCAGTGCTTCTATAAGTGATGATAAAAGACCCTTTATTAGTTCTTTTATAAGCACTAATAAATGGTGCCTTTGGCAGCACTAAATTAAAGTGCTGATAAAGGTCCCATTTATCAGCATTTTTTAGTGCCGATAAAGGACCCCTTTATTAGAGTTTTTTCAAAACTGATAAAAGAACATGGATTTTAACCCCTCTCATGCAGTCAAAACTTTTCTAGCACTGATAATGGTGATGTATAATGCCGTTAAAGTCCTATTTTGTAGTAGTGTTACCATCAGAGAGAGATGTTGAGTTCATGATTGAGTTAGTGCCTAGAGATGAGCATGTCTCTATTTCACCTTAAAAAATAACACTAATAGAGCTTCATGATCTCAAGACTCAGCTAGAGGATTTATAGGATAAGGAATTTATCCACCCAATTATGTCACATCAGGGTTCAACAGTCTTATTTTCCAAGAAATCTGATGGATCATTACGCTTGTGTGTCGATTATATAACGTAAGATAGGATGAAAGTTAAGAACCAGTATCCTCTTCCCCATATTGATGATATTTTTCAATTACTCAGGGGAAATTTCATGTTCTACAAGATCAATTTGAGGTTAGGATATCATCAGCTGGGGGTGATAACTTATAATGTACTGGAAAATTATTTCAGGAGAAGGTATGGTATTTATGAGTTTGTTGTGATTCCATTCAGGTTGACAAACACTCTATCAGTTTTTATGGAAATGATGAACCGAATCTTCCACCCTTTCTTGAAGAAATTTTTAGTAGTCTTCATATATGACATCTTGTTGTACTCTTAGACTCATGATTATCATTATAAACATCTTGAAATAATCTTGAGTACACTAAGAGATCATCAAGCTATCAATGTGTAGTTTTTGGATTGATAAGGTGCATTTCTTGGATCACATCATTTCCAAGGAGGGTGTTTTAGTGGACCCAGAAAAGGTGCAAGTAGTTGTATAATTGGAGAATCCCATGAATGTTTTTGAAATCATAAGATTGTCGGGTTTGGAGAGATATTATTGAAGGCTTATCAATGACTTATCTCTCTTGGAATCACCACTTTTGGGATTGAACAATAAGGGTATAAAGTTTTAATGGTCTAGATCATAAGAAAATGATTTATAGGATTTGAATAAGTGTTTGAATACTAATTTTTTTTGAAGCTAGATGAGTTGGGTAATGAGTATACCTAGTTTTGTGATTCATTAGGTATTATAATTGGGGTAGTGTTGAGGTAGGATGACTGAGTTGTGGAATATGGATCATGAAAGTTGAGGCCACATGAACCAAATTACCCTAAGAATGACCTCGAGTTGGCAGTGGTGGTCTATTATTTAAAGCATTGGAGGCATTGACTATTGTGTGATAGGTTTATTGTGTATACTGACCATAAAAGCTTCATGTATATCTTTTATCAGTGAGATTTTAATCTCCAACATTAATTATGGGTTGAGTATATGAAATATTTCAATTTTTAGTTATCCTATACACAAAGAAAAGGGAATAGTGTTATATATGATCTAAGTAGAAAGATATAGACTCAGGAAATCTAGGAGTCTATTTTTGAGTGGAAAATGATGGATTTTCTCACTGATATGCATATAGAGGTTTATGAGAGACATGGATAGATAAACCTCGTATCTTTGTCAGTTGATTCTAAACTTATGAGCTAGATCAAGGAGAGGCAGTTTGAGGGCCTAGAGTGTTTGGACCTAAGGGAAAGCCTCAAAGGTGGGGAGTTACCTTTTGACTAGACTATCTATGATGATGATATTTTTTATGTTTATGGTCATGTTATTATGACTAAAATTATGCGTGAGGAGATGATGCATGAACTCCACCCCTAAAAGTGGGTAGTAAAACCAGGTTTTAAAAAAATATATCATGATCTTTGTAGATAGTATTGGAGATTAGGGATGAAGAAAGAGGCTCCAGGTTTCATGATGTGGTGCTACACTTTTCAGCAGCCGAAGGCCAAGCATCAACAACCAGGTGGTATGTTACAACCATTTACCATTTTGAAATAGAAGTGGAATGATATCACCATGGATTTTTTGGTAGGTCTCATGGGTATAACTTTTAAAAATGACACTATCTAGGTAATTTTTGACTGACTGAAAAAGGAATCACATTTATTAACGATTCGAGAGAATTTTACAATTGACCAGTTGGGTGAATTTTATGTTTTGGTTATAGTATGTTTTCATTGGGTACCTTGGAGTATTGTTTCGGATTGTGATACACGTTCTACTTATCACTTTTGGCAAGGCTTATAGAAGGTTCTTAGTACCTAGGTGCTTCTGAGTATGACCTTCCACCTGTAGATAGACAGAAAGTCATAGAGAACTATTCGGTTTCTAGGGACATGTTGGGGGAATGTGTCTTAGATTTTGGTGAAACATGGGAAAACCACTTGACGATTAATGAGTTATCCTATAATAACATCTGCCAGAAAAATATTTAGATAAGACCATATGAGGAGATCTATGGTAGGCCATGTAGATCAATATTGTGTTGGATAGAAACGGGGGAGGCAGAGTTATTAGGACTAAGTCTCATGAAGGAGATGTATGAGAATGTTTAGTTTGTTAGGAAACATATGGATATATCTCAGAGTAGATTGAAGTCATATGGTAATTGGTGATGTCGTCCCACTACAAAAAATATAACATATCCCAAAGGTTTAAAACTATTGGGATAACCCCTAAAACTGTTGGGATAGCCTATCCCAACAGTTTTAGAAACCGTTGGTATGTTGGATATCGGGATTGAACTATACCAACATTTTCTATAAAACCGTTGGTATAGGCTATATCAAGTTACTCTATACCAACAGTTTCAATGAAACTGTTGGGATATATGTTTACCAATAGTTCAAGAACCCTGGAATACATACTATCTAGGATAACAGTATACCAATAGTATACAGAACTATTGGTATATCCTCTTCTCCCTAGTCCATCATACATAACTGTATAAAAACAGTTCTAAAAAACTAATAGTATATCCTATTCTCCCCAAAAAACAATAGTTCCATCATGCACTTCTTCTAGACCCCATCATTCACCTCTTCTAGAACCTGTAAAAATGAAATATTTGAACTACATATTTTTTGGTCACATGATATCTGATTGCAATAGAGACAAAGAATAATCCTTTTGTAATATTAAGGGACATGCATTTGCTCAATGAAAAAAGAGGAAAGGAAAAGAGGTCCCCTAAACTAATACAAATTGTAACAGTGATGCTGGTCCTTATAATTTGGAAAAGTCAGAAAATGGAATTGTATATAGAACAAGAGATACTTCAAACATGACCACCCCCTCTAGTGATGCACACCATGGGAATATCAAGGATGTGCACCCTGAGCATCCCATGAATATGCATGATACCCATATTTCTCCTATTCAGAACCACACTAAGTCTCTTTTTTATGGGAAATAAACTCGATTGGAGGAAGGTAGAGACAAAATAGAAACTTCCATTCTGGGTGATCCTAGGAGCACTGAAACTGCCTCCCCTCCTTGCACCAATAAATACCTTGATGATAAAAGATCCACAGTGAGAAAAAAAGGGTTCCTCTAAACCATAGGGTGTATATGGGAACCATACCATGGGACCATACACTGATGGATTCTTGGGAGATCTATCATTGAAAGAGACCCAAGAGCAGGCGATACCTATTAGGAACACACCAGAAAAGGATGATCTCATACATGAGTGCCCATATCTTATTAGTGGGAAGCATAAACAATTTAACTACAGTCCTACACATACAGATGACCATTCAAAGGAAAGTGTATAGGGATATATTGAGGAACCATAGCCTAAGAACATACCATAGGGACCTGTTAAATCTAACCATCAAATGGACACATAAATGTCCCATAGTGGATTTTACCATAATGTATTTAATGTATCCCATATTATGAACATTTTAATTTGACCATCAATCATACATATACAGAGGCGAACCAGTTTTTAGACACCCTATCAAAGAGGAAAATCATAGAAACAAGTTTAATGTGGAATTTTAGAGATCTTGATTATTGTGATGCACTAGTTGATGATGACATTTATGGAATGATTCACTCTCTCCTTTGTATACTCCATTGTAATGCCTAACCATATACAATTTATTTTATTAATAATTTTTAGGATCAGTGTAATCCAAACCCTGGATCTTCTTGGTATATAAATTCAAAATAAAGAACCATGAAAATATTGTTTAGGGAAAAATTATTCTCCAGAAAAGCTATAGTTGATTCCTACTGAATGGGAATACATATAATATGAATCATTAGATATACAATTAGATAATAGGAATTAACTAGATTTAAGTCATGATTCTGTGATCTTAGGACTGTGTCTTTTGTTTGATTTCTTAGGTAATATATGTGAACCAGACTAATGGAGGTGTAGAATTATAAAGATGTTCCCAATCCATCCCTAGTTATTCAATGTCTCCTAGGCCCTCCCATGGTTAAATCATAGTAATGACCTATTTATACTCTAATATAGGAATGACTAGGATTGATTAAGGTGGATGTGATATGCCCACATGATGGAATAAATGTCCGAGCATCAAGGAATCACCACTTGGGAATAATTTTTTCCCAAAAAAATTAATTAAAATAACTATAGAAAATAAATAATATTTCAGCATGACCTATATATACATAGGACATACCTACTGAAGGAAAAGAAAATAAATATAAGAAAAATGGTATAAAGGAAGACAAAAATGAAACACAAAAATTAATCCCTCCACTAACCCAATCTACCTCCCCTTCAATGAAAACCTCATTGTCACCTCTGGTGCCCTTCTGGACAATTCACAAAATATAACTACCCTCCATCTATAAAAAGTAGTAAAAGGCCTAAGTGGATGATGCAATAAAGAAAATAAAATAAAAAATAAACTACAACATACCTATCTCCTATTACTATACAAGTCATGCCCTAACATATTAGAACCACAACACCCCATGGGTGAAATCATGTTACTAAAAGAAAGGGGGAAACAAATCCAAGTTTTAAAATGATACTATAAAATAGTAAATTACTATTAATTAATAATTAATCTATTTATTAATGGTATATAATCAGTTTGGATTGAGTTTCAGTTTAGTTTTGTTTTTTTCGATACAATTTTGTTTGGAAAATTTTCATTAGATTTAGTTTGTCTTATTTTTTTATATTATCTTGGAAAATTTCATTCATTTGGGTTCTTATCAATTAAGTTTTATTACATTTGGTTCATATCAGTTTGGTTTAGTTTAGTTTAGTTCATGTCAGTTTTGGTCACATATGTTTGAATTCATTATATTTGGTCCAATTTGATTCATCATTTGTAATATGAGATTAATTCAAGTTATATTAGTTTGAATTGGTCCAATTTAGTTTCATTCAATTTTTTTTTCTATTTGAGTTATATTTTCTTGATTTTGATCATTATAGATCTATTTTGGTTGATCTGATTTGCATTTATACTAGTAAGGTTAACTTATTTTGTGAATGATTTTTTAAAAGTGTTTCATTCTATTTTTTATTTGGTTTTATTCTATTGATTATGAGTTTGTATGGTGCCACTATATTTAATTCAACTCATTTTGGGTTTACTCTTCTTAATATTATTTTCTTTGGTTTTCTATGGTTCATATTGGTTCATGAGAGGTCTAACTGGATTATACTGATTATGTATGATTCACTTTGGTATAACATGATATGATTTGTTTTAAATATGGTTAGTTTTAATTTATTTGTTCGGTATATGCTAATTTAATTTATTGTACATTTGTTTAGGAATATTCAATTTTACTCTTTATAGGTTAATAAAATTTAGATTATTTTGGTTTTTCCTACTTATATTATGTCCTATTTCATTCAATTTGAGTTTGAATGAGTTTATTTTAGTTTCATTTAATTTGGTTTGTTTTGATTTGGATCATGGTAGGTTGATTCTATTTGATTCAATTCAGTAAACACTTCATTTCATATCAAAAAATTATACTATGAAATCTATATCATTATTTAGTACAAAAACATGATGTGAAATAAAAGCAATCAATGATTCTTTAAATTTAAAGGAAAATGCATAAGGGAACCTACCTCAAACTCAAGGAGCTATGCTTATGAATAAAACAAATCAAATTTTCCATTTACCACTTGCACATATATTCACTTTTTCATATATATAAGGACACCTATCCTCTATGTACATATTTTTATAGAACAATATGTACATGGGGATCCTTAAATATATGCTTATACATGCATATACCCCTTTACCTTACACACATATGCATTTTTCGCACACACACAGATATATATATATATATATATATACATAATCACACCTAGCCCTAATATATATATTCATACCATAATGGGTGAATATATATATGTGGGGGAAATTATATATATATATATATATATATTAATACCCATGAATACATGTGTAAGTTTCCTTTGACAATGGTAACCCTAAACCACCACAACGAGGTCTAAAATACTATAAAAAAAACAGAAAACTCAAAACCCCTAATTTTTTAAAAAGGCAAAGAATTGAAATGGAGTAAAAAATACAGAAAACCCATGGAAAATTTTCTCTTTTTCCAAAAAAAAGAGTCTGGGATAGGGTCGAAAATTTTGATAGAAATTTAAGAGTCTGCATAAAAACAGAAAGAATGAAGTTTCTTTATAATCAATAGATAATCTAAAATATAATTATTGGGGAAAATAAAATGGATTGGTTTAGGCCAATATTATGGTTGGACCTATTTAATGGATGTGTAATTGAATAATTTAAGAATTAGTGAATATATACTTTTAATTACAATGATCGAAAATGAAATGAATAGTAGAAAGGAAACCACAAGTATTACACAACATTTTTCTGATCACTACTAGCTAGAAACTACTACCAAATCATCAAAAAACCTCATTATATGAATAGTTTCACCTTCAAGGTCATGTTAAAGACATTGAATCAGTTATTAAGAATATAGAATCGGTCAACCATACATTGGAAATCTATAAAACATCAAATAAACATAAGTAAAAAGCTAAATAACCCAAATGAGATTAACATAATTTACATCATTTAAAAATTAAAAAAATGAATCATAAAAATAAGATTCAATGAAAGTAGAATAAAATATACACTAGGTTGAGTTGACAAATATAATAGCACATACCAAAATAGAATAAAAAAATAAATTATACCTATATATACATTGTACAATATTATGTTTCCCACCATATACCCACTCATCCACCAATAAACAAACATGAGATGATTATACCAAAGGATGAATCTTGAGCATATACACATAATATGAGATAAAAACAAAATAGAAATAGATATGAAGGATGTAATCTAACAGGTCCAGTAGGATGTCACAAAAGAATCCATGCAATTTCATTCATGTGTAATTTCATAAATATTAATATGAAATACAATTATAAAATAGTTTTATTTGAAATGCACACACAAGAAATCCAATATCAAGTCCATAACCATTTAAAAAACATTCCATTTTGTTTTCATTAAATTAAAAAACTACTTTGAATAAAATTCCTTATACATAGCCATTTTTATCAAAACAACCATTTTAGAACCAAATATGAAAACAAAAAACAACTTCCTTTAATTTAAAATGGTTCCCACAAACATATTTAAAAACCCATTTAAAATGAATCAATCCACACAAAAGTGAAATGAATACCACTAGGAAGGAACCACCCATCATGAGGTAAATAATTAATGTAAATGAGATAAGTCTACCACAATAATATAATTAAGTGATAAATAAAATCAACCATGAGATAATAATCCCTTATTCAATCCACAAGTCAAGGAGCATGTGTCATGGGATCTAAACTAGATCCTAATTTTGGATGACCTAGAATTTACCTACCCAATGTAGGACTAATTATTGGCCTCTGTTTTTTCAACCAAATACAATCCATTGGCATATCACACACCAAATTAATTGAGATAAACCTCCACCAAGTCCAATATCATGCTAGAGGTTACACTAGAGGCCTCCATACCAATTAGTGCAGCCTAAATATAGAAATCCCACATAGTTATCTGTGTTCCCATGACCAAAAAGTGGAGGTGATTTAACATGAAAGGGAATATTGAGGAACAAAGTACAAAAAATAACTCACCCTCTACTAAAACACCCTCTTATAGAAAATAACCTTTCCAACATTACATATCAATCACATATAAATAATATATCCACTACCATTCTAAATAACAAGGATAAATAAATGAGGCCCCCATGAGATCAACCATATAACCCCAGAAGTTCCAAATAGTCCTTTACTATTAGACACACTATTTACATTTCAATACACACTTTTTAAAACATATATTTCCCTATTTAAAAACAAAACAAGGATAAAATCCTTGAATTTATATCAAAAATACCTTTTAATTTCTTAAATTATTTTTTACAAGGATTTTAGAATTTCTAGATATTTATTTCAAAGAGACATTTGAGATTTATAAATGAAATGATCTATATCATGACATAAATTTCAATGGTCAATTTAGAAACACTACATACTATCACATAGAGGAATAATTTCATCAATAATGAATTTATAAAAATCAATCACTCTTTGAATACCAAAATGAAGCAATTTCAATGAAACACGAACCTAAAAAATGGATACATATTTGGGATATGATATATAACCAACTAGAATATTTATAATTAAGATAAAGGTAATGTACAATGAAAAATTATCACAAGAAAATGATTGTTTTAAGAGAAAGTAAACAATCACAAAATAAAGTGAGATAACACAATAATTTTTACCTCTTTAGTAACATTTAAATAGTAACCCCTTGAATAATAAACTTTAAATGAAACATAATCATCATGAATAAATATTTATTCATTTTAAAAACAATTATATGAACCACTTAAAAGTGAATAGGTTTATATTAACCAAAATGTCTCAATTAAATAGGAATTGGGATGAAATCCCATACCTCGTGCTTTAATTTAGTTGAACATGATTTAAAATCATGTATAATGGTTTTAAGAATGTTATCAACTTATAATAGAAACATAATAATATTTATAATATCATTTATTATCCTATTATAACATTTTACTGCACTTTTATTAATAATATTTCATTATTTTTATTGTTTTGGGTGTTAATTGCCTTGTTTTCCCAATTGTGTTTTTCCATTAAAGTTTCGATTATTGTACATAGGATATAAATAAATCATATACATAATTATAATAATTTTATAAATATAATATTTAATCATTATATATATTACTATAACCATTCTTGAAAGTTGGGTATGAAAATGAATTGCATCACTTTTTGGAGACGGTTTGTTGTACGTACGCACGAGCGATAATATCGTTCCCTTAATAGGTGAAAGGATAAGGGAGTGTATGATATATTAATTTTATAAAATTAAAATCAAGTCATATATATCACATATATTCATTAAATTTATCCTTATTACCTTATAGGTAAAGCGTAACTGAAAAATGAATCATATCGTTTGCTGAGGCTGTAGTCCGCCGTATACATGAGCGACATTATCATATTTTAAACAGAACAAAAATTAACAAGGTATATGTGATATTATTTTTAAAAATTATAATTATATCATAAAAATTATATATATACATTAAATCCATCATTATATCTATCCTTGAGAAGTGTTGATGGAAAATGAGTTACATTAGTTCGTGAGGCGGTAATCCGTTGTACACATGATCAATGATTTCATTTCCCATTTGATGGAAAAGGAAATGGATATAGATTTTTACATTAATATAATAAATTATTATTATCTGGTAAATGCTGTTGTTATTATACTAGACTAATATAATGATATTTTAATGAGGTCGATGAAGAGAAAAAATTAAAATTGTCGTTTAAGAACTCGACCTCCTCTTTAGACGTCTTTAAATTTTCACCAAAATCCTTCCTAGGATGGATTTATGATAAAAATAATGGATATATGTTGTTGGTTTGTGAGTAATTATTTTTTTAGGGAAATTATTTTTTGAACCAAATAGATTTGGAAGTGTGAAGAGGGGAGGAAAGGGGGTGGTCTTTTATAAGTGGGGGAGAGCACACACATGGAATTTTTAAAAAGAATAAAGTGTATCGATGTTCTTCACATGAAAAAAGGATCCAAAATTTTCCATTATCTATCCTTATAGGTGATAAGGTCTAAATATGACCATAAAATGGGTGTTGGAAAAGTGTTAGGTCATTTTTGACACTTAACTTTTTAGTTTAACCCCTAGTAAATACATTTTTACCTAAATTATGATAATTAATTTTTATTGTTTTTTCTATACATTATTGTAAAAAATAGTTTGAAATTATTAGATAATATTAATTAAAATTATTCCAAATATTGAATCCATTTTACAAAATCAAACTCATATAAGTGGAAGAATTTAATTTAAAATAATACCCATAGACTTGAAGAAAAGGGGGGTTTCCAAATAGATAATTCTCATAAGTATAGAAGATTTTAATATCAAAATTAAATATTAAATTGATTATACTGACCTAAATTGTATTTATTATAATTTAATTTAAATAATTTTACATTAAAAAAAATTAAAATATAATGAAACTTTGTAAATAATTTAAATGAAACTACATTTCTCAATAAAAATCAGTAATTTTCATTATTCATCGAAAAATGAAACTTTTCAGAAAAATACCCTAATATAATTTTTATATTATTATTTAAAAAATTAATTTCATTTTATAAAATAAATTTTAAAAAATTTTCAAAAAATAATTTTATTATAAGTTCACAAGAAGCGACGAAATAGTTTTCTTTGAAAAAAGTGTAGTTTTTCAGAAAAAATTTATTTTACCTTAAAACGATTCTTATTTTTATTTTTAATAAATGGAAAACCAATGAATGTTTGTAAAAAATATATTTTTCATAATTTAGTTAGGACTATTCATACCAACCAACTTAATTACTAGTTTATAATAGACTATTTTATGGTTCTCTTAAACTCGAGGTTGCATGTATCGTAAGCTATAAAAGAGATTAAATTTATTTAAAAGGAAATATATCATAAAGTATGAGGGTGTCAAATTATTACCTACTATAAAAATTTCATCCCCAAAAATTCATGGGTGTTACCTTCTAAATAGATGAGGGTAGTTATTCTTCATAACATCCTCTAGTTCCTACATTTCTTCCTCTATTTTATGATTTCTCAAAAGTACCTTAACCAATAAATCCATCCAATTCCTCACTAATTTCTATCTAGTATCAAGAATTTAGATTGAATCTTTAAAGTAAGATAAATAATGTTCTAATTCTATTTCATCAGAGGTGATAACATGCATTGGGCATGGCATGTAATTCCTTAATAATGATATATGAAACATATAATGTGATTTATAGAGGTATGGTGGCATTGTCAACCGATAAGTTGAAAATACAATCCAATCTGAAATATTGAAGGGTCTGTTATACCTAGGGATCATATTTAACTTCTTAAAAAACCTTATGACACCCTTCTATGGATATAATTTCAAGAAAACATGATCTCTCACATGGAATTCCAAATCCTTCCTCCAATTATTGATATAACTCTTTTTTCTACTTTGAGATACTTTTATATGAGCTTGGATAGTCATTATATTTATTGTTTCATATTCAATAATTTATGTTCCTAAAAGTATCATTTCACTAATTTCATCCTAATAAGTTGGATTATAACATCTATTTCTATATAATGCTTCATATGGTTCCATTTGAATACTTGAATTGAAATTATTATTATAAGGAAACTCTACCAAAGTTAAATAATGATACTACAATCCTTGAGAGTATAGTGAGCATGAAATCAACATGTATTCCATTATTTTAATATTCCTTTCAAATTGGATATCAGTTTGAGGATGGTAGGCTTTGCTCAAATGAAGCTCAGTATGAAGATCCTTCAGAAGACTCTTCCATAATTACAATGTAAAATGGGGATCACGATCAGAAAAAATCAAAATAGGTGAACCTTGAAGTATTAAAACATCATTAATATAGATAATTTCAAGGCAGTTAAAATGAAAATATTCTCTTATAGCAAGAAAATGTGAAAATTGGGTTAGGTGATCAACAATAACCCATATTTCATTATTCTTCCTAGGATTCATTGGTAATATTATGAAAAAGTGCTTAGTAATTCCATCTAATTTACACATATAAATAGGAATATTTTCATGAATACTAAAGGATTTTGTCTCATATAATTCACTTGTTGACAAACCAAACATTTGGACACATAATCAGAAATTTCTAACTTCATGTTACCCCACTAAAAATGTTCCCACAAATCCCTATATATCTTTGTGCAACCAGGGTGTATAGAGAAATTATGGCTATGAAAATAATGATAAAATTTCCTTTTTAGATCATATATATATGGAACACATAATATCATTAAAAATTTCATAACACCATATTCAAAAATGAAGTCTCCTAACTTCCCATCATTCAAAACTTTAATTTTCTTATGAAAATTATTATCCCCATATTAAAAAATTCTTATCTTTTCCAATAAAGACGGTTTCAAAAACATTTGAAACATGAGTTATGTATCCTATTACTTAATAATTACCATATATATATTTACTAGATACATGAACATAATATCCCTCTCCATCCTTATTTGGGACATAACTCTATGATCTTTCATGCTCAATGCATATTCTACCTTATTTTCATTCCATATGTGGAAGTATATTGAGAAATCATAATCCTTGAGTAGCTTGAGCCATAAACTTTTCCTAATGTTGGTATATTTCTATAAAAATATATATTTTATAATTTTATGGTTGATCTATATCTCACACCTTTCACCATAGAGATAATGTCACTATATTTTCAAAGAAAATATTATAGATGATAACTCAAGATCATGGGTTTGAAAGTTTTTTTATGAGTCTTAAATTACCTTTATGAATATGTAATAGCTTTATCATTTTATATTAGGATAAAAATAAGTCTATTTTTTGATGTATCACTATATATCACAAAACCATCATTTCCAGATCGTAGGTTTAAAATCATAGCAATGAACAACCTCCTATCCTATTCATCAAAACATTCTTCACATTCCTTTTTGTAAATGAACTTAAACCCATTTCATGTAATATTGGTTAATAGGTTAGAAAATAGGGTAACATTATAAATGAATTTCCAATAGTAACCTTCCAAACCCATGAAACTATATAAATCAGTTATGTTCATTGGTGTAGTCTATTTTCCAATTTCCATTTTCTTTGTAGTATCAACTGAGATTCCATACCCGGAGACAATGTAGCTAAGAAAAGAAATTTCTTAAATCCATAAATCATACTTACTAAAATTTCCATTTAACTATTTCCTTATAAGAGTATCAAGAATGAGACACAATTAATTGTTATAGTTTTTATAGATTTTAGAATACACCAAGATATCATCAACTAATACCATAAAAAAAATCATCATGATATTTCTTGAATACTCTATTCACTAGATCCATAAAAATAGAGGCTGAATTAGTCAATACAAATGGAATCACTATAAACTCATAATGTCCATTCCTCATTCAGAATTCTATTTTGAAATTAATTTCTTCTTTACTTTCAATTGATGATATCTAAACCAATGGTTAATCTTTTAAAATCATCAAGATCTATAAATTTGATTGAATAATACATCAATATGAGGTAGAGGATACTTGTTATTTATCATAATAGAATTGATTTACCTATAATTGATACACAACCTCATAGACCCATCATTCTTCTTAATTAAGATAATATGGGATCTCCATGGTGAAACACTAGGGAGAATAAATACTTTATCACAAAACTACTCTAGTTGTTTCTTTAACTCCACTAATTCCACAATGGTCATTATATAGGGAGCCTTTGATATTAGTCTTACATAAGGGATTAAATCAATGGAAAAATCAACTTCACACTCTAGTGTATGTACATGTAATTAGTCAAGAAATACATCAATGTATTCATGTATAATAGGCACATACTCAATTTTAAGATTACCTTATCTATTTATATATTTTGATTTCTCTTCTTCCCCAAGAATCTCATTCAGAAGAGCTAATAGGGATGGATCTAGACATGAATTAGATGATGAAGTCTCCATTATAAAGATAAGTAATTCCACACCTTCATTATGAATAGTAATTTACTTCTCTTTGTAATAAATTTTTATATCATATTTTGAAATCCAATCCATAATAACGATTATATCTAATTTAACCATAGGTATAATAATAAAGTCCACAAATAAAGCATGTTTATGTTTCATAATGTGGAATATTTGACACATCCATGTTAGAGTGAGACTTCTACTAGGATTTTTGACTAAAAATTATTCTATTATGGTGATAGAGAGATATTTATTTTTATTAGAAAACATGCAAGATATAATAGAGTGGGAATATCCAAAATCAAACAAAGCATTGGAGGAATTTTAGGCTATGATTGAAGTACCCACCACTACATCATCAGGTACTTCAAACTCATCTATAGTGATCATATAAGCTTGGCCTTCTCCCCTCAGCCTCTTCTATGGTATATTACGTTGATTATTGGGGTATTTGTTTTCATAGTGAACTATCTACCTATAATTGAAATACTAAATATCTGTGTTTTCTTTCTTCCCTTTGCATTATTTAGCATGACGAACCTTATCTCTAAACTTATAAAAAACTTTTATTTCCTTCAGGAATTTCATAAGAATATTCTTTTCATAGTTTTCAAAAGTATAAACATTTGTTCTTTCTATTATATATTATTTGGAACATTCTATTTTTCTTGGTTCTTAGTCAAAATATTATTTTTTATATTTTCCTTGAACATATAGGATATAGATAATTCCTTCTCCATTTTGATGGTACATAAAACTATTTCACCATATGAAGAAAATGTTTGAAAGAATAGTTCCTTTAAAATACTTGGATCAATCCCTTAAAATAAATGGTCAATAATACATTCTATGTTTCATATATAATCCATAACATACCTAGATAGCCTTGTAAAGGTAGTCTCATAATCCACAAAACTTTCTTATTAATTTTTAAATAAGATAAAGAGATTTATATTTTTTCTCATGAGGGAAATATTTTTTAAAGAATGTATCTTTAAAATATTTTCATTCCATTTGTTCTATTTTCTATCCCTCTATAGTATTCTGGATTAATGACCACCGTTGATCGACATTTCCATTGATATAATTCTCTTCAAGTTTAACCTTTTCCTTTTCACCACACCCTAATCCCATAAATATATTATCAAGAGGATCAATAAATTTATTATATACCATTGGATTAGTTGTCCCACCAAATAATGGGGGATTCTGTTACCTGAAGTGATTCGACATAGCATAATTACACTCTAGAATAATAGGTTTCTCCATTTGGGAAATGTTATTTTTCACAACCTGATTAAGATACCCTAATATAGCCATGATCTAAAAAGTTCCAATACCTATTTTATTATATTTATTAGAAGGAAAATATGTACATTATCCATGAGTATTGATACCCTTATTTCTTATAGGAACCATTTCTAAACAATAATATATACTATTTTAGATCATAAAATTATGAATTTTAAATCATAATGTATAATTCTTAATATGATGTAACACTTAGCATAAATTGAAAATTTATGCATTTGTAATCTCAAAATCATAAACATGGTTTCTTTGGGGATATATTTATTTTCAAATCCTTCATAATGGTCTGTAAAGAAAATGTAAATTATCCTATGAATATCCCCCAAGATTTTCAAACTAGGTGTACAGTGAGACCCATTTTCATGTACTAGGTAATGGTTGATTCAATAAAGACAATCCTTTTTTATACTTATTATCCCTAGGTACATTTATATGAGAACCCTTTCCACTTGAAGTATCCAGATAAATATGTATTTCTAGGGAAAACTAAATAATAACTTCCTCCCCAAAACTTTAGGATATTATTATATTCTTATCCTAAACTTTAATAATACTTTTATATCACCTAATATATGTTTTTCTAATATATATCCCAAGTTTTATACTAAAATTTCTCTGATACCAACTATAACAACCCTAACTCTAGTAAACCAGAGTCAGTGTCTACATTATTTCATAGGAACTAGATACAAGAGATCATATCCAAAATGACTGAACAGTTTAGTAGTCTTGAAGAAATAAATATATAAATTATACCCATTTTACATTGAGAATAAAAATAAAACATAATCAATAACAAAATAAAGTGATGTATATCCTTGAAATGAATTCAATTATTTCCTCTTCATATCTCATGGAAAGGAAACAAAATAAGGGTGAGTTGAAATGCTCAGTACAAGTTACATATAATGTTATATATCATGATTAAATAAATCATATTTAACAATTAAAGGTAAAAAACTAAAAACATTTCCAATTTTATAAATAAATTGAGTACTAAATTAGGAATAATCAATATAGAAAGGAAACTAACTGAAAACCCGTTCAATTTAATAAATAAAATGAGAATAAAATGAATCCATAGATAATATCAATGATAAAATATAATGGATAATAATAATAACTAAATTATAAATGAATTAAATGTTTAATTATGGGATTTTATTATCTCAAACATCATGATACCTCTACTGTCAAGACCTTTCACAAGATAGTTTAAAACTAAAGGCAAAAACCCATCTTATTTGGCCAACTGATTTGTCTCATGAGACCTATTTATGTGTTCAAGGGGTATCTATTACCAGGCCCCAACTGTAACTGAATGTCCAAATCATTCATTATTTACTAAATAATTTATTTAATTCATGGATCAATATGTCTTATCATCAAATATCCATATTGACTAAAGGATACAAATTTATCAATATTTCCATAGTTAATAAAATAACATTCAAAGTAAACACCATATATAAAAATGGTATATTTTTTAGGAAATTATAATATAAAAAATACACTAATATGTATATCTAATATAAATTTAATGTTTATTGAAAAATTATCATAAGAAAGTGATTGTTTTAGTATAAAGTAAACAATCACAAATAAAAGTGAGATTGTACAATAGTTTTTCCCTATTTGGTAACTTTTAAATTATAACCCCTTGAATAATTAACTTGAAAAAAACATTAATCACCATGAATAAATATTTAATCATGTTAAATTCATCAAAGGGGTAGTATAAAAACTATATAAATGTGAGTGGTCACGTATTAACAAAAATGTCTCAATGAAATGGAAATTGAGACAAAATCCCTTACCTCATGATTTCCTTTAGATAAATGTGATTTAACCTCCTATAAAATGGTTTTAAGAATGTTATTAATTTATACCAAAAATAAAATCATATCTATAATATCATATATGACCCACTTATAACATTTTACTACCTGTTTGTTAATAATATTTCATTATTTTCATTGTTTTGGGTGTTAATTGTCTTGTTTTCTCATGAATATTTTGACATGAAAGTTCCATTTATTTTAAATTGGATATAAATAAACCATATAAATAATTATAATAATGTTAAAAATGTCATATTTACTCATTAAATACATTTTTATAATCATTATTTAATGTTGGGGATGGAAAATTAATAGCATCACTTCGTGGAGAAGGTAGATCATACGTATGCACGAGCGACAATATCATTCCCTTAACAGGTGAAAGGGTAAGGAATTATATTATATATTAATTTTAAATTATTTATATCATGTCATATATATCAAATATATTCATCAAATTCATCTTTAATACCTTCCATGTAAAGCACAAGTGAAAAATAAATCTCATTACTTTGCGAAGCGGTAGTCTGTCGCACACACAAGCGACATTATCGTATTTTAAATAGAATATAAAGTAAGAAGTAATATGTGATATTATAATTAAAAAGTATAATTTTATAATAATTATTATATATATTTATTAAACCCATCATTATATCCAACCGTGAGAGGTATTGATGGAAAACATGTCACATCAGTTCGTAAGGTGGTAGTACGCCGTACACATGATTGCCGATTTCATTTACCATTTGATGAAATAGGGGATGGATATAGGTTATTTAATTTACATAATAACATCTCAGTATATGTTATATACTGTTGTTATTATAATATCATGGTTTAATAATATTTTAATTAGGTGTAGGAAGAAATAAAATAAAAACTATCATTTTAGAACGTTACCTTCTCTTCAGATGACCTCTTTACATTTGCACCAAAATCCTTTCTAGAATGGATTTATGATCAAAATAAGGGATATAGGAATTTGTAGAGGGTTTAAGGAAGTTATTTGGTTAGGTATTTTATGAACAAAATTTATTTTTAAGTGTGAAGAGGGGAGGATAGTGGGTGTACTTTTATAAGTGGGGGAGAGGATACACGTGGAATTTTTGAAAAGAATAAAGTGTACCCACATTTTTTACATGAAGCAAGGAAAATATGAGAAATTGTAAAACATTATAGGTTATAAGGTCAAAATATGTCCATAAACTGGGTTTTGGAAAAGTTTTAGGTCATTTTTATCCCTTATCTTAGTTTGACCCCCATGGTAAACCCATTTTTACCATAACCATGGTAATTATTTTTTTTATGTTTTCACTATTCATTATAGTAAAAAATTATGTTGAAATTATTAGATAATATTAATTATTATGATTCTAAATATGTAACTAATTTTACTAAATTCAACTCACATAATTGGTGTAATTTAATTTTAAATTAAACCTGCAGACATAATGAAAAAGTGGGTTTCCAAAGAGAAAATTCTCATAAGTCTAGCAAATTTTAATATCAAAATCCAATATATAATTGATTAAACTGTCCTAAATTGTATTTATTATAATATAATTTAACTAATTTCACTTTAAAAAAAATTAAAATATAATTTAACTTTGTAAATAATTTAAATGAAAATGCATTTTTCAATAAAAATCAATATTTGCACTATTCATCGAAAAATAAAACTTTCAGAAAAATACCAAAAAATAAAACTAATATAATTTTGATATTATAATTTTAAAAATTAATTAAATTTTTATAGGATATATTTTCTATATGTTTCAATAATTAATTTTACTATAAATGCTCAAAATACAACAAAACTGTTTTCTTTGAAAAAATAATATTTTTAGAAAAAATTTCTTTTAGTTTAAAATGATTCCTATTTTTATTTATGATAAATAGATAACCAATTAATGTTTTTAAAATATAAATTTTTTATAATTTAGTTATTCCTATTCATACCCACTAACTTAATGGCTAGGTTATAACAATATACTATTTTACGACACTCTTTAACTTGAGGTTACGTGTATCATAATCTATCAAAGAGATTAAATTTATTTAAAAGTAAATATATCAAAAATACATAGGGTTTAACATTATATTTAATAAAATATTTATTAAATCCTTTAAAAACTATATTCACCAATATTTCATGCTCTCTATGTGTCCAAAGATCATTCTAGACTCTCTAAAAAATTTTCCTTTTGTGTAAAAGATCTTACTATAAAAGAAAAATTATAATAATTATGAGATAAAAATAATGTGAAATAAATATATTTTACTTAATTTAACATAATTAAAAATTACATATCAAATAAATACACACTCTTAGAACTTAAGGATTTATTTATTTGTATATTAGCTTCAAAACTACCTTTTTTACACCATAACATCAACATGTTTTCCTTAAACATGATTCCATTATAGATATATAATATATAATATATAATACTCATTATAATTAGCTTTGGAAATAATAAACATAAGAAAAGGGTGATATTAAATTCTTAGCAAGGGAAAAATATATCAAAAATCATAGAAGGTTTATCATTAGACTATTAATATGTAAGGAAACCTGAGAATGGGAGAAATAACTGATTAATGTACCAAGTTGAAGAAATCATTAGAAGTGATGTTCAAGAATGATATCATAATCATATATTAATACATATAAACACAAAACCAAAAACAGACAAAAAATATTTGTTTAATAATTTATTATTTCAATAAGGTGTTAGAGGAGTAGACAAGATGATGAATGATGAAGTTAATATATGAAAAAATGAACAACACATTATTGTTTTTAGCACACATCATTGATTCTATTGGGATTTATTAGTTCATCAGAATGTATTGAGGATGATATTGGTGAAACTACTTTGGATTTTGGGAAAAAACTAGACATTTGTTTTTTATAAAAACAAGACATTTTTTATAAAGGATTTCATAGAAAATTGTTGTATTTTTTTAAATTTCAACTAGTGGGAATGGGACATGGGATATGGTGTGGGTTAATATCAATTTTTTTGGAATATTTTAATATAAATTCTTTTTATAAACACACTATTTTGTTTCTTTAATAGAAGTATCATTAAATTGGTAAATTATTACATGGTTTAAGGAGGGGATATAAAACAAAATTTTATTTTTAGATCAGGTGTTGGCTAGTAAAGAAAACCACATTTTAATAGTACACATTTTGGTTTTGAATAAGGAAAATTAAAAATAATGGAAATATATACAAAAATAATTTTTTTATCTTAAAACATATTTATGACATTAGTATGGGCCATATGGAGACATATGAAATATGTTTGAGGATATTTAGCACCCATTAGTGGATTTATTTATGGGATTAGTTTAATTGATGCTTGGGTTGATATGAATCATTGATTTAAGAAAGATATTTATGTGAATTCATAGAAAGGGTAAAAATTTGATAAATTATACAATTTAAAATTCTATTTTATAATGTTTATTAAAATTTTATAGTTGAGTTGATATGGTAATGAACCATTTTTATGGATCATAAGGAATTAATATTAGATTAATATAATTTATGTGAACTTGTGGGCGGTGGGAATTGACATGTGATGAAATAATAAACTAAATATAAATGATAGTAATTCTTGGTAATTAATATGGATGAACAATTTCATAGACTAATAATTTTAATATTAAAAAGAGAATATGTTATTCAAGGTAATAGGAAAGAGAAGAATTTGGTAATTATTTGTGATTATTTTGGGATGAATCTACATGAAGCATGATTTTCTTTACATTGTTACATGATTTCATAATACTTGATAACTATAGTGTTATGTTACTATGGAAATAATTATGTGAATATTTTTATATTAATAAGGGAAATTAAAACCAAGAGGGAGATGAGGGTATAAAAATGTGGTTTTTGTGGTTGATTTCCCTATGACATTTGTGTGTTAGTATAGAGTCTCAGAAGAGAAAATTGAGTATAGTGGGAGTTTTTTTTATGTGTGGTGATTCTTATCATGTTTTTAATTGTTATTATATGTTTTTTTGGTATTATAATTTTATATGTGTGAACAATTATATATTTCTTTTATTATATCATGAAATTTAAAAATATTTTATAGAATGATGATGAGGTGGTTGTTAGATGGATATGGTATTCATAGATATAGATGTGATGTGATGGATGTGATATCCATGAATTTTGACATTAATAAGATATATGATATTCCCACCATAGGTAGATTTTTTTGGTAGATGTACCACTATATAGTTATTTTTATAATATCTATATGGTCATCATTATGAAATTAAATAGTGTTTGTGATTATAGATTATTTTCATTATATTTTTCAATAGATATATGTGGTGGTTGACATGTCTTGGGTATGGTGATGCATATGTGGTGATGTCAATAACATGGTGGATCACCTGTGATGGAGCTTCTTGTATTGAATATTTCTTGATTTGTTGTTCTTTGTTTATTATAATTATATATGTTATTCAAAAAGGTTTTATTAGGATTATTCAATTTAGATGAGTGTGTTTCAAGGTGGAATAAATTGGTTATTCAAATATACTCACACTATTATTATTTATCATTTGGACTTATATGATAATTTCAAGGGTGGTGTCAAGTGGTGTTAATTTAAGCACGATGTGATCAAGAATGAATTATGAGGAGTTGTGCATTGGTTTTTTCTTTGGTATTGTTAGATAATTTGTTCTTATGTGCAATATACCCATTCACATGTCAATTAATTTTATACTGATTTTTTATGGTGAATGTTTTTGTTTTCATATACAAAATAAGAGTGATGAATTTCATAATAGAGATTTTATACCCTTAAATCTAATCTATACCCCATGACCTATTGGAGGAGGGTGTAAGCGACCATTCTCAATCTCATTTCTGGATCAATAGGTTTAACACCCCGAATAGAATAACATGGAGCTAGTAGTTAACTTACTATATTGGTTCAAAATATAGGAGATCACATCCCATATGATTTAATATTTTATTATAATTGGGAGACTAAATACATGCATTATTCTCACATTAAATTTGAAAAAATGAAATAAAAATTAAAAATATAGTGAGAAATTTATTATTTATTCTATCAAATCCCTTATATCATTTAAAGTGTGCTTTTTGGTACCCTGGGGAAAGTAAAAAACAATAAAGGGTGAGCTTAGATGCTCAGTTAGGGAAAACGTATAGTGGAAGCTATCATAGAATAAATAAAGAATGAATAATATGGAAGAGATAAACAATAATAGAATATTACATATAACTAATATCATAGTAGGTGAATATATCCATGGATGGAATAACTACATAAATAATCCTGTGGATAATAATAATTAGTTTCATAATGATATAACGCATAATGTCAGACATCATAATCTTACCGTTAAGGCCTTGTGCCATGAAATCATACATAAATAGGTATTAAATACACCAAATATCCAAAATATTCTACCTCATGAGACATACCGATGCATTGAGGTGATATAATGGGTTCCACCAATAACTTAATAATTTCAATGCGTTCATCATATGAAAAGATTGAATAATAAATACAATACATAATCAACATAAATATATATATTTTAAAACCACCATACATAATATAAATATTGTCCTTAGTTAATAAATAGAATAACATGATCACAATACATCCATATAAATAAGGTGGATAATATCATTAGAGTATATCCCCAATGAAGTAGAACAATCCATAAAGGATGTTGACATAGTTGAAAATTCCATTTTACAAATTCATTAGAAAGTCACATTGAAATAAGAAATAAATATCCTTTTCTTTTTAAAACATCTTAAAATAAGAAATTCCCAGAATAATGGGAATATGATTTTATTTTAAAAACTATGGAAAATTTTAGAGGAATTTTGATAAATAATAATGGTTATAATAATGGGAAAAGGTAGTCATGGGGTAAACATTAAAAAAAATTATTTTCTCACATTTTGAAAAGAAAAAAGGGTTTCATAATAGAAAATGTTTAAAAAGATTGTTTTTAATAAATTAAAAATAAAGTAAATGGTAGTATATAAATAAATTTTTAAAATCATTCAAAATTAAATAAGATCTTCAATATAACAATTTTGGAGAACATAGACATAAAAGAAAAAGTTTAACAAAAAAAGAGAAGAAATGAGTTCAATTTTTATTAAACATATTCCTTCAGTATTTTGGGTACAAAAGAGAGGAAAATAAAATGAACACATAAAAACCCTAAAGATAATTATAGGAACATAAAATAGATGGTATTTAAGAGATAAATATCATATAATTACCCCAACATAAATTTGAAGATAAAAAAATCCCGAAGAAAAATTAGATTATGAAATGAACCCTTACATTGGACTTATTATTAGTCCTACAAGCTCTAATATCCTCTATAATAAAATCTAAAATTATTATATATCTATATTAGAAAAATATTTGGATTTATCTTACTAGATAATATTCATTAATAATTTATTCTTATTTAGTTATTAATTTTTTTTCTTAAATTCAATATTTTTTGGTAAACCATTCCATTTTCCATACATGTTTTGGTTCGACGAGTTTGGATAATTGCAACCTGGTCATGGTTTCATCATATATATAATATTAAACATGTTATAATTATCATCTTATACCATAAATATATTTTTAGGCCTATCCATTAAAAACATTGATGAAAAATGAAATACATCATTATGGAGACCGTAGTCTATAAGTACGCTAGAGTGATGTTTCCATTTTTCTAATGGATTAAAAGAAAATGAAATAACTAAAGTTTCACTTTTACATAATCCTAATAATATTAAAAAATCCTAAATATTAATTATGTCATGAACCAATGATCGTACCACGATTCACTGTTTTATTCCACCCTTACAACGCTGTTTTAAACAAGTTTTGTAATGAATATTCCAAATATAATAATAAATTGAACTTTATGTTTGAATCAATTAATTAATGTTAATCAATATTATAATGGGAAATGTTACTTGTTTTTATTATTTCATTGTAGGTGAAGATGCTTTGGAGGGCCCTTGATGAAGTGGAAGAAAAATGGGCCAAAATTGCATGGATCCATGAAGATCTGTCCACTGTTATGATTGTATAGAAAATTATGTGAATTAAAATGGGCTCATATTTTGCGTATTGGTACAAAATATAATGGGATACAACTCTTATGAAGAAATCCAAGCCCAATTCGGCCATAAAGTGGCCCAACCGAACTGATCTATCCAAGGAATCAAATCTGTACAATGTCAAATGCGGTGTTCTGTAATCTGTCCATATCTCTAGATCCACTTGTCCAATATATGCCAAAATTTAGGCGGAGATATTTAGGAAGTGGGTATATAACTTTTCAGTTTTGTCAAAATGGATATTCAGGTTTTATTGGTCGAAGCGCGTGGTACAAGTGGATTAAAGAAATATGTGTTCCTCAAAAAACCTTCCAATTTTCCTATAAAATGGCACCTTGGGCTTTCCATTTGAGAGTTATTCCAGGAGGCAAGGTGATACCATTTTGGAGTCCCCAAGGAGTCTTCTCAAAATCCCTAGCAGTTATAGATGCATGGGAAGTTCTACCACATCATATTTCTCTTCCTCCTCACCCATGGGTTTCTAAACCCCTTGTGATCACCCAGGGAGGAACGTGATGTAAATCCCAAGCATTATGTTTGTAATATTTGAATTCTACTTTGAATTCCAGGTTTTTGTGTTTTTTTCATCATCCCCTATTCTTATTTTATTGAGTTATGTACTTATATGTCATGCTCAACTCATATGATCATGTTTGGGGGTACCCATTCATGTGATGTTTCACACACCGTTCACCACTTTCTTTCCCCCCTTTCAATTGCAATGTTTGTGTGGTTCATATTGGTCAATTGAACTCACATAAGAACTGTCAAGGCCATGTACATTTATTTCATGGTATCAAAAATAAATAACATACAAACCTGGATAGCGCATCGAGTTCTTCGTGTGTTGCCTTGGTGAGTTTCGGTTATGAATTCAGACACAATTCACCCAATCATCAACGATGTCTGGTGAATCATTGTGTATTTTCGACTAATCCCTAGGAGGTATCCTAGTATAAACTCAGTAACATTCTGGTTCTAGGTGTTACAAACCAGGTATTAAAAGAAAATAACCCTATATCATGAAGCGATGAAGGATAAACATCATGATAGAACCCCGGGTTGATCACGCTTAATTAATTCTGTTAATCTCTACATTGTTTTATCGCATTCATTTTCTATTTTCATCATTAATCATCAAACCCCCAAGTTTTAAAAAACCTCATTAACCTTCAACTTTAATAATCAAAACCCTCTTTTTAAATTAATTATCTAAGGTTCCGTCGAGAGACGACCTAGGGTTGCCACTATACTGCAAAAATTTTAGTCAAAATTAAACAAATAATTTGACGCGCTCGACAACGCGATCAAATTTTGGCGTTGTTGCTGGGGAACCAAGATAGTAACACCCTGATATTTTATGAGAAGTATATTTTTTATGTATTATGTTATACGCAAAGGAATCTTTCACTGCACACAACACTATCTTGTCTTGCGTTACACGCAATCACGACCTTCCTCGACAGCGTGTGTAGTACGCAATACTGAGTTTCATTAAACAACGATATGTTATTATAATATTATAAACTAGCCGTTATGAATAGTATTAACTATATTTTAAATTTTATAACATTATAAATCATCTTACACATTTTCTAGAATGAGGTATGAAAACAAAATCAGTTTTTTGGATAAAAGAAGTATTTTTCAAAAAATGAAGTTTTACCGCCTTTTGATGGCGCACACATTTTAAATCTAGTTTTTGACATGTTTATAAGTTAAATTTGACAAAATAAAATTCTTCTTTGGAATCAGGATATAAAAATTTACTTTGGATAAAATTTTCATATTATTCTGGTAACTTTCATATTTTGATGAATAGTAAAAACACGCTATATTTTAATTAAAAACAACTTTTTTCATCGCAAAATTTTATATGGCTAGATTATCTTATTAATTGGTTTTAAAGTGTAATTAGAATATATTTTTACCATTTAATCCAATGTTGGTCATTGGACTTAATTTCACTTTGAAGTTGGACATAAACAAGTGATGATCTTTTGATGGTTATTGTTTCTTAAAAACACGCTATTTGTTTTGATAACGGGAATTACATTTAAAATTAATTAATTTCACTTCTATGTTTTGAATTTGGAAAAATAGACATCATTTTTGAATTTGTAATATCAAATATATCTTAGGCTGAATTTTTGGTATTTTTCTGAAAAACTTCAATTTTTGATGAATAGTGAAAACACTGAGTTTTTGGTTAAAATCGACTTTTTATTTAAATAATCATTTATTTGATTTCAATTTATTTTAAGACAAAATAGATACATAATACTTATATAAGTCCAATGAAATTCATTGGAATCATTTTATAATAATTTTAGATTTATAAAAAATTGTATTGAACTTTTCACCGTCTTTTACCCACCACCTAGGAGCTTTTTCAATTGTTCATAAAAATTAATTTTACCGCTTCTGTGAGTTGAATTTTGAAAATCCTAGAGACATGGTTAATATCAAGGAGTAAAATGTGGTTCAATTAGATAAAAATATTTTTTGGTGAATAGTAACTTTTTACTTTTATTTACCACGGTTAAAAGTAAATAGGGTAATTCAAGGTTAAAAGAAAATTATAATAATTAAAAATTACCTTAACACTTGTCCAAACCTTATTGGATGAGTAATGGCCGACCATGGGCATCCTTGGGTCGATTTTGGGACCCCATGGAGCCACTTATGAAAGACAATGACACATTAGATTAATTAATTTAATGTAAAGACAAAATTGGCATTAACAAAAAAATTCTTTAGTAAGTAATTTTTATAAGAGTCTATATAAATTATCTTTTCGACTATAAATATTAATTGGAAAGCTAAAAATATTTCCTACATGTTGGTATTTTTTTTATAATTTTTAGACATCAAATAAATTAAATTATTTATGACACAATAATGATGCAGTATTTACCTCATTAATAAACGATTTAAATAAATAAGATTATAATGATTAAAATATTTTCCAAAACCTGCCCAATTCTGATTGTATGATTTTATTTTGACTGTGAGTCATCTTATCTTCATCTTTAATTGTTTTTGGACCTTTTGAAACTGAATATAAGTTTATAATAAAATAATTTTTTCACACTTTCCAAAGGCGCCCCTCTCCTCCCTTATAAATGGGCACCTCCTCCCTCTCCTCCTCACACCACTTTGAGCCTTCATGATCGACCAACCCATGACCATTTTACTTACCCACTTCCTTATAAACCTACTAGATGTACTGGTCTTCTCAAAAGACCAACTCTAGTTCCCTAAGAGAAAGTTTAAAGGAGGCACTTCGAAGAAGAGGTAATACCTTCTACCGTTTTCTTCAAGTTCCATTATTCTTATACTCCCTCTTCTTTAGTTTTAGCATTATGAGGTAATAACATAATTATCCATCATATACTGATATGTTATTATAAATATGAAACAACCCTATTTCACCTCTTATCCATCCTACGGTAAACAAAATCATCGCGCGTGCGTACGTACAGAATACCGTCTCCATGCCGTGGTGTAATATGTTTTCCACCACCACCTTACTTGGATGGGTATAATGGTGTAAATAAATAACTATATATGATTATTGTAAAGTGGTATTGATTCTTAAATATTATACATACACTTAAATACAATTCCACGATCATGGGAACGATATCATCGCTCGTGCGTACGTACGACCTACCGTCTCCACGATGTGATGCGACTCGTTCTATATGATCTTCATTGAATAATGATTATATAAATAACATGAATGAATTAATATGATATATATTACACTAATACCATTCTGAAAATGATTTATCTATATACAATAAAGAGGAATAAGAATTTATTAGACAAAACATGCATAAGAACATAAAGCAATAAACACCCGAATAACAAGTAGCAATGAAATATTACTACTAAGAAGATACAAATATGAACACATATGATATCATAAAAATGAATATGATTATATAATAAGTCAATTAACATTATTTAAACCATATTACAGGAGGTTTGGATTCATACGAAGCATATCAGACCTAAGGTAAGGGAAAATCTCACAATCTCATTTTTATCCGAGTTTGTTTGTACTTTGGTATTTACTGGGGTGTATTTTATCATCCACATCCATGTTTCCTCAATATGTAATATTATTTACATCCTCATACAATTTTTTAAATCCAATTTTACCCTTCGGTGAGTTTTTAGTAAAAGATATGAAAGGAATCTTTTGTCGTTTTTCGTACGAGGTACTTTTTGACTTTTCCAGCCAAAATACGAGAAGAATGTTTTTTAATTTATATGACATGAATGGATTTTTAGAAAATTATTTCCAAGAAGCTTCCTTTACAAGTTTTCAAGTTTATTTTTAATCAACTTCTTTTAGTTTAAAATTGTATGACATGTTAAGAAAGGAAAAATGTTTTTGAAGTAGAAAGGATATTTTCCTCAAGAATGGAGTTCAAGTGTTTTATCAAAATTATTTTCCATATAAGATAAAATAGGGTTCTATTTCTATCCCTATTTTTAAATTGATTTGATTGTTTTATGATGGAATTAATTTTATGATATCCTTTTATCTTATATGGGTTATGTTATGATGGAATGATGTTTAAGAATCCCATTTTTATTACCTGGGTTATGCTGTGATGTATGATTTATGATTTTGTGGCACACATAAGAATGGTTTCATTTTGAGATGGGTGGGACCTATATCTCCCTCCAATTAATTGGGTAAAGATTTATATCTCATGAGATATACATGGATGGAACGACAAGTTAAACCGGTTCAGTGGTACAGGACTGGAACGAGGAGTGAACTCGGTTCAGTAATAGACTTTGTCCTCTATGATGGTCTTGGCAATGAGCCTTGACTAATATGAAATGATTTTCTATGATTATGTGTGTATTCCACAAAGTTTCATGTTTTATGTTATGATTATTTGGGATTACTTTTCATTACAATAATTTATCCCATGACATGATATTATGACCTCTTTTGCAGGTTATGATTTTCAAAATGTTATGTTCTTATGAATATGATATGACAGATATTTCTTTTGTTTACCCTTACTGAGCATTTGAGATCACCCTTTTGTATGTTTTCTTTTCCCTAGGTCAGGAAGAAGGATATTATGTAGGATATGCCAAAAAAGGACTCTAGATATGGTGAAATAAACGGGAGACAATGTAGTCGATTTTATGAACCAGTTGTTTATGTTTCCCAGTTTCTAAAGACATTATACCTATACGGTCCTTTCATGGTTTTGTTATATGTTGTAATAATTATGCTTCAACTCTAAAGTAATAAAAATTAATGTAAAGTATGGGTCGTTATAGTTGGTATCAGAGGAAAGTTATAGTCAAAATTTGGAAACTAGGATGTGAAATCCTTAGTAATAACCCTAAAGATAAGTCTAAGCATAGAACACAATCTTAGTGTTTTAAAAATGGACATGAAAAACCTATGATATGACCTTAAGTGTGAAATTTTATTCTTGATTATGTGGTTTTACTATTATGATTAATGTTGCTCACACTATGCTTCTTGGTTTTAGTCAATAGATGGAACCTGAAGGAACAATGTTAATGCTGAATGCGATGGGCAATGCAATGATTGTCCCCCTGAGCAACCAAATGTTATGGGACCTGGAATGTAAAATCTTGTAGCCATGCTCACACAACTTTCTCAAGCTATGAACCATGTAGGACTTCCAAACGATCAAAGGAAGGAGCAACATTCTGTGGAATCCTTCATGAGGCAGCGTCCACCTTTATTCAGCAGGTCTTCTGATCCATTAGTAGCTGAACAATGGATTAGTACCACTAAAAAGATATTTTCAGTTCTATAATGATCTGAACATGACAAAGTCATCTTAGCAGTGTATCGTTTGGAAGGTGATGCTGATCAATGGTGGAATCTTATCAAGAATACGAGGCAAAGAGATGAAATTGAGTCCATGGAATGTGATGAGTTCAAGAACTTATTTTTCAATAAGTACTTCCCTCATTTTCTCCAAACAAAGATGGAAAAAGAGTATCTTGAACTGAAGAAAAAGGATGATGAATCGGTTGGTACCTACGAAGATAATTTTACAAGACTTGCAAGGTACGCTTCTGAAATTATTATCCAACCTGAGAGTAAAATCGATCGATTATTTAGTGGCTTAAAACCATGTCTTCGAAGGGCGTTATCCATAAGGGACTTCAATAGCTAAGAGTAAATTTTTTGATGTGCTCTCAAGGTTGAGATGGAGATTGGAGTAACCCATCAGTCATATGGTTTTGATAAGAAGAGGAAAATTGAATTCAAAGGAAAATCTATAGACCACACGAAAAAGAAGATGAGTTTTACTTTATGCTCAAATTGTGGAAAGAAACATGGAGGGAATTATCTTAAAGGGACAAGAAAATTTTTTAAGTGTATAAAAGAAGGTCATCAGGCAGTTGAATGTCGTAATAATGGGAAGAATATGTCTAATGATGCGAACAAAGAAAGGGATACACAGAATGAACCTCCTACACTTCAATGTTTCAAGTGCAAAGAGATGGGGCATTATTCCAATCAATGCCCAAATCCAAGGGTTGTTGATGATGATCGAAGTCAAAAAACTCTTAAGGCTAAAGACAAAGGAAAGTCACATGCAATTACTATCGGCGATGTGGAGTACGATAATGAAGTGGTGAAAGGTACACTTACCATCCAATCTAAAGTAGAAAATGTTTTATTTGATTCTGGATCCACCCACTCTTTTATTTCTAAACAATTTTCTAAGTGTATCGCTGTATTAACACAACAATTAGATGTTGAGTTAGCTGGGAAAACTCCTAATGGCACAACAGTTGCATCAAAAGTTTATAATTCTTCTCCGATTGAAATTTGTGGGAAAGTGCTTCCTGAAAATCTTGTGATCCTTCCTATAGTGGAATTTGTTGTGATTCTTGTAATGGATTGGATTTATTTATACTTAGCTCATATCAATTTCCAAAGAAGGAAAATCACATTTAATATTCCAGATCAATCTATGATTGTCCATCGATGCAAGGATGAATATAACCTTCCACAGGAAATTTCTTCCATCTTATGGGTCTTGATTCTAATAAATGAAGGTTATTTATCTCAAATGGTTGGCGAGAAACTCACGATTAAAAATATTCCCATTGTACATGAATTTGATGATGTCTTTCTGGAGGAATTGATGGGTCTTCCACCAAATCATGAAGTTGATTTCTCAATAGAACTCATACCAGGTGCTTTGGCTATTTCAAAGACACCTTATAGAATGACACCAATTGAGTTTCATGAATTGAAGAAGCAACTCCAAGAGAATATTGATAAAGGATTCATACACCCTAGCGCGTCACCTTGGGGAGCACCTTTTCTGTTTGTTAAGAAGAAAGATGGATCAATGAGACTCTGCATTGATTATCGAGATCTTAAAAAGATCACGATCAAGAAAAAATATCCTCTCCTGCGCATTGATGACTTATTTGACCAATTATGCGGAGCTCAATACTTTTCCAAGATTGATCTTCGTTCAGGGTATCATCAATTAAGGGTCAAAAGAGAGGATATACCAAAGATGGATTTCCGTACAAGGTATGGACACTATGAATTTATAGTGATGCCATTTGGTCTTACTAATTCCCCTGCTATCTTCATGGATCAGATGAATAGAGTCTTTATAGACTATCTTGATCAGTTTTTGGTAGTATTTATAGACGATATTCTTTTCTATTCAAAGAGAAAGTAAGAACATGAATATCACTTGAGAATTGTATTGCAGACCCTGAGAAAGGAGAAGCTTTATGCCAAATTTACCAAGTGTGAATTTTGGCTTCAAAAAGTTTCATTTTTGTGTCACATAATCTCAAAAGAGGGGATATCTGTGGATCCAGCAAAAATAGAGGTTATCTAAAGATGGTCGAGACCAACAACAATAAATGAGATCCGATGTTTTCTTGGTTTGACTGGATATTATCGACATTTTGTGAAATATTTTTCACAATTATCTAATCCAGTCACCAGGTTGACTCAAAAAGGAGTTAAGTTCATGTGGACAGAGGAGTGTGAAGAAAATTTCAAGGAATTGAAAAGAAGGTTATCCAGTGCACCTGTGCTCACACTGCCTTGTAGTGGAGAAAGGTTTATGATCTACAGTGACACATCTAAGAAGGGATTGGGGTGTGTTCTCATGCAAAATGATATGGTGATAGCTTATGCCTCATGACAGTTGAAAATTCATGAGAAAAATTACCCAACTCATGATTTGGAGTTAGCTACAGTAATATTTTCATTAAAGATTTGGAGGCATTATATTTATGGTGAAAGGTGTGATATTTATACTGATCAAAAAAGTTTAAAGTATATTTTCACACAAAAGGAGCGGAATATGTGCCAAAGGAGATGGTTGGAGATGATTAAGGATTACGACTGCTCAATTCATTACCACCCTAGGAAAGAAAACAAGGTTGCAGATGCATTAAGTCGACAAGACCATGCTAGCTTATCCATGATGAGGATCACAAAAGATCCAATATTTATGGATTTACAAAGTATTGATCTTGGAATTATAATGGAAGGAGAAAAATCTTATCTTTCTCAAATAAATGTTCAACCATCTATACATGTGAAGATTAAAGAGGCACAAAAAGAAGATGTAGAGTTACAAAAGAAGGTGAGAAATGTTCCTTAATTCAACCTTTATTGTGATGGGATAATAAGGTTCAGGAATCGGGTTTGTGTTCCTCCAATCCCCAATTTAAAGAAGGAGTTGATGGATGAAGTTGATAGTTCTTCATTCTCTATTCATCCTAGAAGCACGAAGATGTATAGGGACTTGAAAGAGTACTTCTGGTCGGATGGCATGAAAAGAGATGTTGCTGAATATGTCTCTCGTTTCTTGGTTTTTCAGCAAGTTAAATTTGAGAGACAAAAGTCTAAGGGGATGTTACAACCATTACCCATACCCGAATGGAAATGGGAAAACATCACTATGGACTTTGTCATCGGACTTCCTAAAGCATCCAAAAGCAAAAATTCTATCTGGGTTATAGTTGATCGTCTTACGAAGTCGGCACACTTCATTACTATTAAGGAAGATTTCTCTCTGGATCATCTTGCCGGGATATATGTAAAGGAAGTGGTAATATTTCACGGAGTACCACTTTCCATTATATCTTCTCGGGATCCGAGGTTTACCTCGAAGTTATGGCGAAGTCTTCAGCATACTCTAGATACAGAGTTGAGTTTCAGCATTGCTTATCATCCTCAAAATGACGGTCAGTCTGAGAGGACAATTCAAACTCTAGAAGACATGTTAAGAGCTTGCTCTATGGATTTCAAAGGTGGTTGGGATGAACACCTACCTTTGGTGGATTTTTCCTATAATAATATCTTTCACTCTAGTATTCAGATGGCTCTTTATGAAGCTCTCTATGGAAAGAAATACAGAACTCCAACTTACTGGGATGAAGTTGGGGAAAGAAAGCTATTAGGACCTGATCTTGTTGATGAGATGGCAGAAAAAGTCTGATCTATTCAACAACACATAAGAGCAGATCAGAGTTGACAAAAAAGTTATGCCGACAAGTGAAGAAAAGACCTAGAGTTTGAATTGGGTGATAACGTGTTCTTACGAATATCTCCTTGGAAGAGAGTAATGAGATTTGGGAAGAAGGGAAAGCTTAGCCCTAGGTATATCAGTCCTTTCGAAATACTGGATCGTGTTGGGAAGGTAGCTTATCGATTGGCACTTCCACCGAATCTCTCTCAAGTTCATGATGTGTTCCATGTATCTCTCCTAAGAAAGTACATACCAGATCCTTCACATGTACTAAGTTCAGAAGTCGTACCGCTGGAGCAAGATCTTTCTTATGTAGAACAAACGATAGAGATTCTGGATCATAGCAAAAAAGTTCTACAGAACAAGACCACTCGCTTGGTGAAAGTTTTATGGAGGAACCACCAATTAGAAGAAGCTACATGGGAGCTTGAGGATGTGATGAGGGAGAGGTATCCTCATCTGTTTGTTACGAAGTGACGAATTTCAGGGGCGAAATTCATTTTAAGGGGGGTAGAATGTAATACCCTGATATTTTATGAGAATTATATTTTTTTATGTATTATGTTATATGAAAAGGAATCTTTCACTGCACACAACACTAGCTTGGCTTGCGTTACACGTAATCACGACCTTCCTCGATAGCGTGTGTAGTACGCAATACCGAGTTTCACTAAACAATGATATATTATTATAATATTATGAACTAGCTGTTATGAATAGTATTAACTGAATTTTAAATTTTATATCATTATAAATCATCTTACACATTTTCTAGAATGAGGTATGAAAACAAAATCAGTTTTTCGGATAAAAGAAGTATTTTTCAAAAAATGCAGTTTTACCACCTTTTGATGGAACACACAATTTAAATCTAGTTTTTGACATGTTTATAAGTTCAGTTTGAAAAAATAAAATTCTTCTTTGGAATAAGGATATAAAAATTTACTTTGGATAAATTTTTCATATTATTCTGGTAACTTTCATATTTTGATGAATAGTAAAAACACGCAATATTTTAATTAAAAACAACTTTTTTCATCGCAATAATTTATATGGATAGATTATCTTTTTAATTGGTTTTAAAGTGTAATTAGAATATATTTTTACCATTTAATCCAATGTTTGTCATTGGAGTTAATTTCACTTTGAAATTGGACATAAACAAGTGATGATCTTTTGATAGTTATTGTTTCTTAAAAACAAGCTATTTATTTTGATAATGTGAATTACATTTAAAATTAATTAATTACACTTCTATGTTTTGAATTTGAAAAAATAGAAAACATTTTTGAATTTGGAATATCAAATATAGCTTAGGCTGAATTTTTGGTATTTTTCTGAAAAAGCATCAATTTTTGATGAATAATGAAAACACTGAGTTTTTGGTTAAAAATGACTTTTTATTTAAATAATCATTTATTTTATTTAAATTTATTTTAGTTCAAAATAGATACATAATACTTATATAAGTTCAATGAAATTAATTGGAATCATTTTATAATAATTTTTGATTTATAAAAAATTGTATTGAACTTTTCACAGTCTTTTACCCACCTCCTAGGAGCTTTTGCAATTGTTCATAAAACGTAATTTTACCACTTCTGTGAGTTGAATTTTGAAAATCCGAGAGACACGGTTAATATCAAGGAGTAAAATGTGGTTTAATTAGATAAAAATAATTTTTGGTGAATAGTAACGTTTTACTTTTATTTACCACGGTTAAAAGTAAATTGGGTAATTCAAGGTTAAAATAAAATTATAATAATTAAAAATTACCCTAACACTTGTCCAAACCTTATAGGATGAGTAATGTCTGACCATGGGCATCCTTGGGTCGATTTTGGGACCCCATGGATCCACTTATGAAAGACAATGACACATTAGATTAATTAATTTAATGTAAATAAAAAATTGGCATTAACAAAAAAATCCTTTAGTAATTAATTTTTATAAGGGGATATATAAATTATATTTTCAACTATAAATATTCATTGGAAATATAAAAAGATTTCCTACATGTTGGTATTTGTTTTATAATTTTTAGACATCAAATAAATTAAATTAATTATGACACAATAATGATACAGTATTTACCTCATTAATAAATGATTTAAATAAATAAGATTATCATGATTAAAATATTTTCCGAAAGATGTCCAATTCTGATTGGATGATTTTATTTTGACCATGAGTCATCTTATCTTCATCTTTATTGATTTTTGGGCCTTTTGAAACCAAAGATAAGTTTATAATAAAATAATATTTTCACACTTTCCAAAGGTGCCCCTCTCCTCCCTTATAAAAGGGAACCTACTCCCTCTCCTCCTCACACCACTTTGAGCCTTCAAGCTCGGCCAAACCCTACCCATTTCACTTCCCCACTTCCGTATAAACCTACTAGAGCTACTGGTCTTCTCAAAAGACCAACTCTAGTGCCCTAAGAGAAAGTTTAAAGGCGGCACTTCGAAGAAGAGGTAATACCTTCTACCGTTTTCTTCAAGTTACATTCTTCTTCTACTCCCTCTTATTTAGTTGTTTAATTATGAGGTAATAACATAAGTATACCTCATATAATGATATGTTATTATAAATTTGAAACAATCCTATTTCACCTCTTATCCATCCTACAGTAAACAAAATCACCGCGCGTGCGTACGTACGGAATACCGTCTCCACGCCGTGGTGTAATATGTTTTCCACCACCACCTTACTTGGATGGGTATAATGGCATAAATAAATAACTATATATGATTATTGTAAATTGGTATTGATACTTAAATATTATACATACACTTCAATACAATTCCACGATCATGGGAACAATATCATCGCTCGTGCGTACGTACGACCTACCGTCTCCACGATGTGATGCGACTCGTTCTATATGATCTTCATTGAATAATGATTATATAAATGAAATTAATGAATGAATATGATATATATTACACTAATAATATTATGTAAATGATGTATCTATATCCTATAAAGAGGAATAAGAATTTATTCGACAAAACACGCATAAGAACATAAAGCAATAAACACCCGAATAACAAGTAGCAATGAAATATTACTACTAAGAAGATACAAATATGACCATATATGATATCATTAAAATGAATATGATTCTATAATAAGTCAATTAACATTATTTAATCCATATTACATGAGGTTCGAATTCATACGTAGCATATCGAACCTAAGGTAAGGGAAAATTTCACAATCTCATTTTTATCTGAGATTGTTTGTACTTTGGTATTTACTGGGGTGTATTTTATCATCCACATCCATGTTTCCTCAATATATAATATTATTTACATCATCCTACAATTTTTTAAATCCAAATTTACCCTTCGGTGAGTTTTTATTAAAAGATATGAAAGGAATCTTTTGTCATTTTTCGTATGATATACTTTTTGAATTTTCTGGCCAAAGTACGAGAAGAATTTTTTTTAACTTATACGACAAGAATGGATTTTTAGAAAATTATTTCCAAGAAGGTTCCTTTACAAGTTTTTATGTTTATTTTTAATCAACTTCTTTTAGTTTAAAATTTTATGACATGTTAATAAGGGAAAAATGTTTTTGATGTAGAAAGGATATTTTCCTCAAGAATGGAGTTCAAGTGTTTTATCAAAATTATTTTCCATATAAGATAAAATGGGGTTCTTTTTGTATCCCTATTTTTACATTGATTTGATTGTTTTATGATGGAATAAATTTTATGATATCCTTTTATCTTATATGGGTTATGTTATGATGACATGATGTTTAAGAATCCTATTTTTATTCCATGGGTTATGCTATGATGTATGATTTATGATTTTGTGGCACACATAAGAATGGTTTCATTATGAGATGGGTGGGACCTATATCTCCCTCTAATGAATTGGGTAAAGATTTATATCTCATGAGATAGACATGGCTGGAATGACAAGTTAAACCGGTTTAGTGATACAGGACTAGAATTAGGAGTGAACTCAGTTCAGTAATGGACTTTGTCCTCTATGATGGTCTTGGAAATGAGCCTTGACTAATATGAAATGGGTTTCTATGATTATGTGTGTATGACGCAAAGTTTCATGTTTTAAGTTATGATTATTTGGGATTACTTTTCATTACAATGATTTATCCCATGAAATGATATTATGACCTATTTTGTAGGTTAAGATTTTCAAAATGTTCTGTTCTTATGAATATGATATGACTGATATTTCTTTTGTTTACCCTTACTAATCATTTGAGCTCAACCTTTTGTATGTTTTGTTTTCCCTAGGTCAGGAATAAAGATATTAAGTAGGATTTTCCAAAAAGGGACTCTAGATAAGATGAAATAAATGGGAGACAATGTAGTTGATTTTATGAACCAATTGTTTATGTTTCTCAGTTTCTAAAGATAGTATACCTATACGGTCCTTTCATGGTTTTGTTATATTTTTTAATAAGTATGTTAGCTTCAACTCTGAAGTAATAAAAATTTATGTAAAGTATGCGTCATTATAAAGATCATTTTTTTATTTATTTACTTTTATTTATTTATTTTACTTCTTAATTAGTACTCCTTTAAATATTACACCCCCATTTGATTGTTTTTGTTTTGGGTTTTGTCTTTATTTTTGGTTGTTTTTAGTGTGTTCTCTCTCTCTATCTCTCTATTTTCTTCTTCTTATCCATCTCCCTCTCTATAATTATGTATTATAACATTATATTCACTTTTCACCCTTATTAAGCGATTTTATCCATATTTAAAAAAAACAGACTTCACACCTTATTTGCATGACCCGATCTGGTAAAGAAACACTACTTAAATTTGACCCAAAAATTGAAAATTCACTTCACACTCATATCAAGGAATCTAGAGAAGGTCAATCAAGTAACATTGAAGAACCACTATTGGAACCTCAAGTGGTCCTAAATCAATCCATAATTTAATCCAATCAAACCCAAGAAAACATGGCTGAAAATAACCGAACTTTAAAAGAATTGACCACCCCTGATGTGGAGTACCAACTTGCGTACATCCAATATCTCGAGGAAGAATCCAACTTTGAGCTGAGATCAGGTCTCATCCACCTTCTTCTTAAATTCCATGGTCTTCCCGGTGAGGACCCTCATAAATACCTTAAGGAGTTTCACATAGTGTTCTCCACCATAAAACCCCAAAATGTGTCTAAGGACTTAATCAAGTTTAGGGCATTCCCTTTCTCAGTTGATGGTGTAGCCAAAGATTGGATATACTATTTTCCTACCACAATTGGGGGATAAAATGACCTTAAAAGACTCTTTTTAGAGAAGTTCTTCCCTACCTCCAGAACGACATCAATTAGGAAAGAAATCCGTGGAATTAGGAAATCACAAGGAGAGACCCTTCATGAATACTGGGAGAGATTCAAAAGACTTTTCTCAAGATTCCCCCACCACCAGATTAGTGAACAACTATTAATACAATACTTCTCTGAGGGACTTATCCCCATGGATTGTGGAATTATTGATGTTGCAGTTGGTGGTTCCCTAGTTGATAAAACTCCTTCCGCCGCTCGTGACTTAATAGCCAAAATGGCTCAAAATGAACAACAATTTGGTACACGATCAATTGCACCAACTAGGGGAGTTCATGAGGTAAGTCATTCAACCCTAGAACAAAAAGTGGATACTAAAATTGATGAGATACATACCCTTATAAGGCAATTAGCTCAAGCAAAAGGTAACTCGCACTCTACTTCTATTCCATTACATTGTGATATTTGTTATGATAACACTCATTTTTCTGACCAGTTCCTACAACTTCAAGATTCATATGAGTCTTGTGAAACTTTGTTCCCAGGGAGTCCATTCCAACAAGCACCTCCCTTCAATCAAGAACAACTCAGGCCAAATCCAAATCCAGTGTGGCAAGCACAACCCCAATACCAACAAGGAGGAAACTCAAGATACCCCAAGAATAATTGGTATCAACAAGGCCAAGGTATGCAACCTTATTATCCATCAATATCTCAAAACAATCCTCCTCCTCCCAAATCTGAACCAAGCCTCAAGGATATGGTAAATAAAATGGAAACCCAGAACCTCCAATTCCAACAGACCATACAATCGGAAATTCAAGATCTACGAACTCAAGTGGGACAATTGGCGAACACCATCGGTGAGCTTAAGATGCAAGGGTCTAGAAAACTACCATCCCAACCCATTGCCAATCCGAAGGAAAAAGGTAATGTAGGTGCAATTACACTTCGTAGTGGTAAAGAAGCTTCTCCTTCTACTGATTTTATGAAATAGGTATGTCCCCCACTTGAAAACACTCCTTTCCAACCCTCAAAAATTTCATGTAATGAAAAACAAAATAAAAAGGGAAATCAAATTATCATTGATGATTCAAATGAACAATCCATTCCTCTTCCTTTCACACAAAGACTCTCTAAATCTAAGAAAAATTTTGATAATGATATTGATAATGAGATAATGGATACATTTAAAAAAGTTCAAGTTAATATTAATTTATTGGATGCAGTCAAGAAAATTCCCCGTAATGCCAAATTTGTTTAAGAACTTTGCACCCATAGATGAAGGCTGAAGGGGAATGAGAGAGTCAACATGGGTAGGAATGTCTCGGCCTTGATTAAACTAGAAAATCCAACCAAATGCCAGGATCTGGGAAAATTCACGATACTATGTACCATAGGGGATACCTTCTTTTCTGATGCTATTCTAGATTTAGGTGCTTCCATTAATGTAATGCCTTACTCTGTGTATACTTCTATAAAGGTTGGAGAGCTTCAACCAATAGGAATTGTTGTGCAACATTCCAACAAGAGTACAACGAATCCAAAAGGAGTGATTGAGGATGTCCTTGTTAGAGTGAAGAATCTCATATTCCCCTCTGATTTCTAGATTCTTGATATGGAAGATACCCAAACCTAAGGACACGCTCCTCTCATACTTAGGAGGCCATTCCTCAAAACGGCAAAGACGGTCATCAAAATTCACAATGGTACACTGTCCATGGAATTTGGAGGATAAAGGGTAAGTTTTAACATCCTTGAGGCTGTGAAACACCCCGTTGAAGAGCACTCCACTCTTCCTATCTATTCGATGGAAGTTCTCTCAAATGATGCACACACACACAATTCTCTCCTCAACCCAAACTCTGATTCATTTTTGTTTTCTTCACCCTTGGATGATTTAAGTTTTGATTCATGTTTTGAGTGTTGTGTGGGTTCTGAAAAGTGTAAATTTTGTGCTTTAATTGATGAGTGTGTTCATTCTGAGGTACCTATGACCGTCGATGATTCTACAAATCTCATTTCTATAGATTCTATATATTTAGAGAATAAACTTGAGAAGATAAACAGTTTAATGGACCTCAAAACCCCAAAATACCCTCCCTTAATCCAGAAACCACCAGTGTTATAACTTAAAACACTTCCTTCTAATTTAAAATATGCATATCTTGGGGGTATTAACCAACTGCCCATCATTATTTCCAATAACCACTCTCCACAACAGGAATCAAAACTGATCAAACTTTTGAGAGAGTGTAAAAAGTCAATAGGATGGACATTGGCCGATATTCCTAGGATTATCCCATCTATTTGTATGCACCATATACTTTTGGATGATGAGGCTAAGCCCGTAAGAAAATCTCAACGCCGGTTGAATCCCACTTTCCTTGAAGTGGTAAAATTGGAAGCCTGTAAATTACTTGCTGTGGGGATCATTTATCCTATATCTGATAGTAAATGGGTTAGCCCAGTGAAAATTGTGCCTAAAAAACAGGAATAACAGTTGTGTCAAATGAAAGGAATGAATTGGTTCCAACAAGTGTGCAAAAAAGTTGGTGAGTCTGTATTGACTACCGTTTACTGAATCAAGCCACGCAGAAGGACCACTTTCTATTACCTTTCATTGACCAAATGTTAGAACGATTGGCTGGTAAGTCCCATTATTGTTTCCTTGATGGATATTCGGGTTATTTCTACATCCATATAGCCCCTGAGGACCAATAAAATACAACATTTACCTGTCTATTCGGCACATTTTCATACAGAAGGATTCCATTCGGTCTATGTAATGCTCCTGGTACTTTTCAGCGATGTATGTTGAGTATTTTTTCTGAGTACCTTGATAGTTGTATGTAATTATTTATGGATTATTTCACGGTATATGGATCTTATTTTGATGATTTTTTGGAACATCTAGGTTCTGTCCTCCGCCGCTGCATTGAAAAAGATCTTGTTTTAAATTATGAGAAATGCCATTTTATGGTTGACCGAGGGATAGTTCTTGGGAATTTCATTTCAAATAAGGTAATTCAAGTTGATAAATCTAAAATTGAATTAATTTCAACCTGTCCATATCCAAAATGTGTTCGTGAGGTGCAATATTTCTTGTGTCATGCTAGTTTTTACCGCCGATTCATTAAAGAATTTAGTAAGATTGCACTTCTATTGTCCGGGTTATTGAAAAAAGATTATGAGTTTGTGTTTGATAAAAATTGCGAGGATGCATTCAATTAACTAAAAAAGAAAATAACTCCTTGATGTTAAATTCATACAAATACTCTTTTTAGCATTCGTTATGGTATTTTTACTTTCCTCCCTTTATGGTCACTAAATCATCGAACTTCGAAATTATTGATGGGGAAAAATGAAAATACCATAAAGAAGGCTAAAAAGAGAATAAAGGATAAAACGATGAAAATTCCTAACTAAACCAGAAATGTATTCACCCCCCACACCTAGAATGTGCAGTTCCCTCACAGAAATAATTGAGAATGTGAGAAGGAAGGATAAAACCTTTGGTGTTTTATTGGTATGATGCGTTGAGAAGGTGGAATTCCTCCACCAGATTCTTCGGAAAATCCTCATAGAAGTCATACCATCAATGGGCAGTGACTTAAACACTTCTATGAGGATTTTCTGAAGAATTCAGTGGAGGAAATCCACCTTCTCAATGCATCATACCAATAAAACACCTTAGGTTTTATCCAACCTTCTCACATTCTCAATTATTTCAATAAGGAAACTGCACATTCTAGGTGTGGGGGGGGGGGTGGATACATTCTTGGGTTAGTTATGAATTTTCATCGTTTTATCCTTTCTTCTCTTTTTATCCTTCTTTATGGTATTTTCATTTTCCCCCATCAACAATTTCGAAGTTCGATGATTTGGTGACCATAAAGGGGGGAAAGTAAAAATATCATAATGAAGGATAAAAAGAATATTTGTATGAATTTAACATCAAGGAGTGATTTTCTTTTTTTAGTGAATTGGTTTTCTGTCAATGATATAAATGGTCGTATATATGTGAAACCTTTGAGGTGATTGATGCCCCTTATGTGAGTAGTTTTTGGAAACAATGTGTCAGTAATATCTCCACAAATTATTGCACCAAACCAAAAAGTGTGATTATTTCTTACTTAATATAAGGTAAATATATTTTGGGTTAATATTTTTCAGCTTTAAATGATATTCCCATATGTTCATCCCTTATCCGATCTGTTTCATTACTGTATCGGATTGACCTATGCGTGTGTACCTAATGTCCGACTATTTTATGCCCTCAAAATAAAAATGGTTGTGTCTTGGGTAGGTCAAAAACCACTCCTCCTCAACCTTTTATCTTGTTATAACTATTTCAATTAGTGCCGTGGGGAGATCAAACAAGGGTTGAGAGATAAGTGTGAGATTTGTTCCAAATGCACTTCTAAAAAAATAAATAAATGAGGGGAGTGATGAAATGTGAAACATATGGGGATATATAGGTTAGGAGTTTATAGTTTGACTTCTGTGAATGCTTAAATGAGTGGGTCTTTAAATATTATTGCAAAGGATATAGGGTAGGTTCGGTGGACAAAATCATTTAAGCTGAAAAATGTTAAAATAACCAATATTTATTGGATATCAAGTGGAAAGAATAGCATGGAATGGTTTTCACACACATACATGGTGAGTTAGTTTCATGGTTGACTTCTGAATTCATTGATCAATTTGGTATCATGATTTTTTTTTGAATTTTAGTATGATATGATTTATGAGACATATTCTTCTATTTTCACTGGGAAGAACTCCTTGGTATGGTTCGTACATTGATCTCATCACTTTAATTAAAATTTCCTAAAATATTAAATCTTAATGATTTTGGGAATATATATTTTCATCATTTTATTTGGATATGTTACTTTTCCCAGGAGTGAAAATGTTTAGGTGTGGGGGTGTGGTCGTACCACGATTCACTGTTTTATTCCACCCTTACACCACTGTTTTAAACTAGTTTTGTAATGAATATACCAAATATAATAATAAATTTCACTTTATGTTTGAATAATTTAATTAATTTTAATCAATATTAGAATGGGAAATGTTACTTGTTTTTATTATTTCAATGTAGGTGGAGATGATTTGGAGGGCCCTTGATGAAGTGGAAGAAAAATGGGCAAATATTTCATGGATCCATGAAGACCTATCCACTATTATGCTTGTATAGAACATTCCATGAATTCAAATGGTCTCCTATTTTGTGTACTGGTACCAAATATAATGGGCTACAACTCTTATGAAGGAAGACAAGCCCCATTTGGCCGTCAAGGGGCCCAACTAAACTGATCTATCCAAGGAATAAAATTTGTACAATGTCAAATGTAGTGTTCTGTAATCTATCCATATCTCCAGATCCAATTGTCCAATAGATGCCAAAATTTTGGTGGATATATTAAGGAAGTGGGGCTACAACTTTTTAGTTTTTTCAAAAGGGAGATTCAGGTGTCTATTTTTCAAAACGCATGGTACAAATGGATTGAAGAAATCTGTGTGCCTCAAAAAACCTTCCAATTTTCCTATAAAATGGCACCTTGGGCTCACCATTTGAGAGTTCGGCCAGGAGGAAAGGTGATGCCATTTTTGAGCCTCCAAGGAGTCTTCTCAACATCCCTAGCAGTTCTATATGATATGGGAAGTTCTACCCCCAACATCTTTCTCTTCCTCCTCTCCCATGGGTTTCTAAACCCCTTGTGATCACCCGGGGAGGAACGCGATGTAAATCCCAAACCTCATGTTTGTAATATTTGAATGATCTTTTGAATTCCAGGTTGTTGTTTTGTTTTTCATCATCCTCTATTCGTATTTTATTGAGTTATGTACTGGTATGTCATGATCAACTCATATGATCATGTTTTGGGGTATCCATTCATGTGATGTTTCACACGCTGTTCACCACTTTCTTTTCCCCCTTTCAATTGCGGTGTTTGTGTGGTTCATATTGGTCAATTGAACTCACATAAGCACTGTCAAGGCCATGTACATTTATTTCATGGTATCACAAAGAAATAACATACAAACCTGGATAGCGCATCGAGTTCTTCGTGTGTTTCCTTGGTGAGTTTCGGTTATGAAGTCAAACACAATTCACCCAATCATCGGCGGTGTCCGGTGAATCATTGTGTGTTTTCGACTGAACCCTAGGAGGTATCCTAGTATAAACTTAGTAACATTCTGGTTCTAGGTGTTACAAACTAGGGATTAAAATATCATAACCCTATATCATGAAGCAACGAAGGATAAACATCATGAGAGTACCCCGGGCTGATCACGCTTAATTAATTCTGTTAATCTCTACATTGTTTTATCGCATTCATTTTCTATTTTCATCTTTAACAATCAAAACCCCAAGTTTTAGAAAACCTCATTAACCTTATAATTTCATAATCAAAACCTTCTTTTTAAATTAATTATCTAAGCCTCCATCGTGAGACGACCTAGGGTTGCTACTATACTGCAGAAATTCTAGTCAAAATTAAACAAATAATTTAACGCACTCGACAACACAATCATCCAACCCACCGAAGCTCTTCTGGTTAGCAATAAGTTGTGTGTGACTACCCCAAGCCCACCACCAATAGTCCAAGGGTTGGATAGAAACACAAAGTAGGCATAAAACTCACATGGGAATCCTTAGACTAAGGTACTTGCACACACACACACACACATCCAAGACCATAAAATGATGAAATATAAAATAAAACTAATAGAAAATGCATAAATACATCTAATCCCACAGGTATAGTATAACAATAATACTGGAAATCATAAAGAGACCAATATAAGACCACCAAAAATTGTAAAGAAGTCCAACCTGATATAAAGAGGAGAAAATTGTCAAATGTGACTCTTAGAAAAAACCAAGGTCTGTTTAGCCCAAATATATGCTCCATCTACTCATAGTCTATCAAGAACCCTATTTAATATTAGATCATATACAAAAGACATGACACATGCATGCATATCCAATGTAGGGGTGAGTATAATAATACCTAGTAGGATACCCTGAAATCACTAATCATAAAGAATCAAGAGGAGTCATATCATTACATGATATGTCAACCATAATATGATAGATATAATAAAACATCAAGATATAATCATTATATACACTAAGACTCAAGGCATGGTCACTACCACATTGTCAGCCTAAGATTATGGTCGAGAGTTTGTAACCATACTCACCCAAGATAACTCACTTCCTGAGTCTGATAGCACTGATGAAGTCTATATAATATTTCTTTATCATCAGGTATCACCATAAGTAAGTACATATTGTATGTTTGAAGATACAGATACACATATGAGGATCACACCCAGGGCTATAAGGCATACCAACAGCCCAATCTGAATTGTACCTCTATGTAGGGGATTGATGCCTATGTATAGTTGGTCATGCTGATTTTAAGAACCCCACATAGGGTAGAAGATGATAGAGTATACCATACTAGCCCTCAGGGAGGGATTCCCACAACTCTATCTAAGACTAATCCCTTATAGAGGATCACAATCTTATGATCAAGACTTAATTTCATACTAACCCTCATAAGGATGGATTGAGGGAAAACACCCTTAAGGTAACTAGTCTATACTGAGGGAACATGGTCTCCAAGTCATCTTCGAAGAAGTACATAGTGTGCATGTAACAAAAAAACCTAGGTTACCCTAAAACCTAGAACCTGACCCGTTCCTTTACATACCCTAAGGGAGTTCCCAATCCTCATGGGTTGTTGATAAGCACCTGGGCATCGAACAACACAAAATAGGGAACAATTTCACCTAACATGATCAAAAAATTAGAATATATGTATACAAATAATGAAAAAGAAAAAAAAATTACTAAAAGAATATATATTCCATAACAGTCAAAATACAAAAAAAAAATAAACAACTAAAAAAGTAGTCAAATCTCAAAAAACAAGTCCAACTTCAAGGACCAAAACCAAATAGCTACTCCATGCGATAGCGTGGACGAACTCCCACCATCTCACCACCAGCCACCCAACACTAGCTGACACAAACCTCACTTCCTCACTATGACACCTTGCCTTTCCCTGCATTGGACGGCATACAAAGGCCAACACACAACTGAGGAGGTGTGAAGGGTGTGAGATAACAGGATCAGTAGGATCCCACCCATATGTTTTATATCAATTCTCTATATAATAATTCCTATAATATTATCTCAAATAAAACTTGGCATGATATGCAGTAAAGCAGTTTTATAGAAAACATGGTAAACATTTCCCATTTTCATAGTTCTAAACAAAAGAAGGTACAACATGCATATCAAGGTTAACATAGAAAGCCAAGAAGTACAAAATACAAGAAGTAACAAATGAACCAGTATAAAGTAACACTATAGGTTAGACTAGTAGACTAATCGTCCCATAGTAAATCAAATGCACAATCTAGTTCCTAGAGCACATGCCTAGGAAGCAGAGGAATAACCCATGAGTAAACCCCTTAACAATGTCAATATCCATACCCTAGAACAATGGGAATAGGAGATAGTGGAAATCCCCATGATCATACCTCTTGATAATCACAAAACATGGATTATGGCTTCAAGATAAAACTTCACCTAAGTACACAAGGTAACCCATGTGCTCATTTTCACAAATCAATTTCAATGTTTCAAAAGAACCCATTTAATTTTCATTTATTAGTAACCATGGAAGAACAATTTATCTTTAACAAAACTTTTTCAACACATTCAAATAGTCAGGCCAATTTGATGAATCAATTTATAAAGCTAGAGAAATCATGATTATTATCGTAGTCCAGAGACAGAACCACCCACCTCAAAGCTCGGGTCACAAACACCCGCAACAAGATCCACCAAAAATAAAAACCCAAAGATGAAAAAGAAGGCCCTAGAATCTAATTCACACCTCAATATTGTTCCAACTTAGAAAAAAAGGGGTCAATGAAAAGGGAAAACACCACATACCTCAAGAACATATGTCCACCACACCATAACTAACCAAAGAATGTCCTATAGAATGATATCTCCCAAAGAATATAGAAGAAGACATGAAGAATCAACAACTTAGGCCACAAGATCTGATAACATAACCCTAGTGAACCATCGTGATCAAAAGAAATGAAGAATCAGAAATATTACTTACCCAGAGAGATGCACCACAATCGCAATGAAGATCCAATGTAAAATTGATCAATCTATATAGAGTATAGTCTCCAAAAATTTCCTGGATGAGCTCCAGGTTGATATATGAGGTCTTAGAGAGAAGAACCAAAGCCAAAAAAGCTACTCGCCTATTTTAAAAAATGTACATAGGAAGTTTAATGACGTGTAATACAATTACACATTGTGAAATCTATAGTGTATATGTACGCCCAAAAATCCATCACCTTAGATTAAAAATACATTATTTTAAGAATTCACAATGTGAAACCACTCTTCATGATGTGTAAAATTTTACAGTGTGAATCCCCTTTCCCAGCTTGTACCCAGAAATAGTTACACAATGTGTAACCCAGTTGCATGATGTGAAATCATTCTGTATCCTGTAGAAAAAGGTGGTTAAAGTTGAAAGTTCAAAAAATATCCGAATTCACCATTATAGGTATCCTCTTAATATAAAAGGAGGGGAAAACATATTTTAATTAAGGGATTACCTGATAAAACGATAACAAGATGTTACAAAAACCCCACCATAAAGACTTTTAGTCCCTGAGAAGTCATGTGGAAGATGTAATCCCAAGAAAGAGATGAGGCCACTGCTCCCTCATCAATGAATCTCATTCCTAAGTCTCAGGAGAATCTGATCCTTGCTTACATATAACTCTAACTAATGAATTTGAATTCCCATATAAGACTTTCTCTTGAGAGTCAAAAATCTCAACTGGTTTCTCATAAAAAACATGTAGCTCCAAATCAATTTATTCCCAACTCAAAACATGGGTAGGGTTAGGATGGTATTTAATTATATTAGACATGTGGAAAACATCATGAATACCCATCAACTGAACCAGTAATGCTGAATGATAAGAAACTTTTCTGAGCCGCTCAGTGACCTCAGATAGTCTAACATATCTTAGAGCCAACTTTCCCTAATTTCCAAGCCAACAGTGACCCAACCGAGGAGAAAATTTCAAGAAAGCCCAATCACCCACAGAAAAATCCAGAGGAATACACCTCCGATCCACATATGATTTCTGTTGACTATGGGCTATTATCAGACATCTATGTACATATTGAATCTTCATGGACGTCTCCTAAACCAAACTTCGTAAACTAAAGACACCTCACCCACCTCAGCCCAAAAAATAGGTGATCTACATGAGTAACCATACAATGTCTCAAAGGGAGCCATTCTATTTGATGACTGATAACTATTGTTATAAACAAACTCAACCAATCCCAGATGGATATCCAATGATCATCCAAAATACAAGATAGGGTAGCATAGCATATCCTCTAGAATCTGAATTAGATGATTTGTCTCACGATATGTATGTGGATGGTAATCTATCCTAAACTTGACCTGAGTTCCCATTGCCTCTTGAAGAATCCTCCAGAACCTCAAGATAAACCTAGGATCCCTATTCAAAACAATTAAAGAAGGACTCCCATGTAACCTCACAATCTCTTGCGCATATAGCTTACCCTGATATTCAACTTTAGTGGGGCCTTTGATCAGAAAGAAATGATAAGACTTCGTCAACTGATCAAAAACCACCAGGATAACACTTCTCCCTTGAATAGTTTTTGGTAATACAACAAAACAATCCATGGATACCTCGTCCCATTTCCAAATCGACACCGGAAGAGGTTAAAGTAAACCAAAAGGTTTCAAGTGCTTTGTATTTATCTATTGGAAGGTGTAACATCGAGACAAAAACTCCATGATGTCACACTTCATACAAAGCCACCAGAATCACTACCTCATGTAATATTACATCTTTATAGTGCTTGGATGAATGGCCCACAAAGAGATATGAAAATAAAACAAGACTAAAATTCTTATAGATTTCGGGAAAACAACCCAATTCCCGAAGTAGAGCATACCATCTAAAGAAAGATACTAGCCAGAAATAGTCTCCCCACCATGAAGGATTTCTTGAGACTTCTAAAACTCATCATCCTACTATTGAATCAACAAAATAAACTCCAGGAGAGATTATGATAACTGAACATTGGTTAAAACCATGCCTAAAACATCCTCTTAAGTATCTAAGTGAAACTAACAGAAAATACCCAAAAGGTTCCACTCCTCCTTTGATTCCAAAACAGCCTATGACGATACTTTAATTCTAAGAGTATTTGTAACGACATTTCCCTTTCCCAAGGTGTAGGTGATATCAAAGTCAAATGTAGGAAGGTATTTTACCCATCATCTATGTCTGAGATTCATGTATTTCTAAGAAAATATATAGATCATAATTTTATGATCAGAAAATACCGTGAACCTTTCCCCAAAAAGATAGTGTCTTCAACATTTGATCTCATGCATGACTACAAAAAGCTCTAAATCCTGATTGTGGTAACTATTTTCATGTGAAAGAAGCTGAAAAGATTTTTAAGCTACCACATGGTCATCCTGCATAAGAACGCATCCCAAAATAGTACCTGAAGCATCCCAGAACACCACGTATCCCTTAATTGGCTCAGGTATGAATATAATAGGAGCTGATGTTATAAGTAATTTCAGTTCATCTAAAGAAGACTAACACTTTTAATCCCATGTGAATTTCACCAATTTCCCATTAAGAGTTGTCAAAGGTGATGCCAACTTAGATAAATCCATGAAAAATCATCAATAGTACCCAGTAAGACAAGGAAGCTCCATATATCAAATATATTTTGTGGTTCCTTCCAAGACCAGACAACCTTAACCTTCTCAAGATCAAATGATAAGATGTGTTTAGAAATCTTGTGCCCTAAGAACTTCAATTATTGAATCCAAAAATGAAACTTCAAAATATTTCCATAAAAACAATGATTTATCATAATTTCAAAAACCAAACCCATATGGTGATCTTGCTCACGATTATATTTGGAATAAAATAGAATATTATCCATGAACACTACAACAAAAGTTTCAAGATATTTATGGAATATCTGATTCATCAAAGCCACAAAAACATTAGGAGCGATAGTCAGACCAAAAGGCATCACAAGATATTTATAATGGCCATACCTACTCCTAAAATTTGTCTTCAGTATATCATATTCCCAAACTATGAGCTGATGATAACTTGATTTAAGATCAATCTTCAAGAACCACTTTTCCCCCTTTAAATAATCAAATAAATCACCCACGTGAGGAAAATGATATTTATTCTTAATCATAACTCAGTTCAACTACTGATAGTCCACACATAACTGAAGTGATCCATCTAATTTCTTAGAAAAGAGCACAAGGGCTACCCAAGGTGAAACACAAGGGAGAATAAAACCTTTTTCCAATAGGTCATCAAACTAAATATTAAGATCTTTCACCTCCACTGGTGTCGTATGATAAGAAGGTATTGATATCAGCTACATACCTGGAACTAGGTCAACCATAAACTATACCTATCTATCTAGAGGAAGACAAGAGAAGTAATCTTGTAAAACTTCAGAAAAGTCCCAAATGATGATGGGGAGATCAACAATAGGAGATATGTCATTGGGATTGAACACAACAATAGAAAAAAAAATCCTAATCTCTGGCTGGGAAGGACCTGCAATGTAGAGACCCAAATCTTGACGTACACGGACATTGCATTACTTTGGCAGAATACTTAATACATAACAAAAACAAACACCGAAGGACTGCAATAGTTTAGTGTCTTTGGAAACTGAGAACAAAATCTTCTAATAATGGTGAAAGATCTTCAGAATCTCCCATAAAGATCTTCCCCTTTTTTTTTATTACCTAAAACATTTCTTTATATCCAAGGGAAAAGAAAACATATAAAGGGTGAGCTCAAATGCTCAGTAAGGGTAAACATAGAGAATATAAAACAATCCATAAACATTTGAATGTAAAAACATGATCATAAAATCTAAACATCAAAATCTTGAGAAATGACATAAAACATTGCAGTATATAAGGAATAGATCATCAAAGAACATTAATCATGATAAAATAGCATGGGAATAAAACTTTTAATTGTGGAAAAAAACTAAGCACATGATATAATTTCCATATTTTCCAAGGCATTGCTTCCAAGACCATCTTAGTGGACAAAGTCCCTTTATGAATCGAGTTCACTCCTCGTTCCAGTCCTGTAACACTGAAATGGATTAACTTACCGTTCCAGCCATGTATATCTCATGAGATATAAATCTTTACCCAATGCATTGGAGGGAGATATAGGTCCCACGCATCTCATAATGAAATCATTCTTACTTATGCCACAACATAAACATAAATCATTCATCATAACCCAAATAATAAAACGGGTTTCATAAACATCATCCCATCATAACATAATCCATATAAAAGAAATGGATATAATTTCATAATAAGAAAATTTAAACCATGTAAATCATAGAGACATTATACTTGAAACATAATTATACTAAATAATTTCATCTTAGATGGAAAATAGATTCGACAAAACACTTGAAATTAACTTTTGAGGAAAATATCCTTACTTCTTCAAAATCATTTTCATTTCACAAAATGCCATGAAATTTTAAAAGAAAATGATTTTTTTGAAAATAGTCATGAAATCTTGTAGATTAAACTTCATGAAAATAAGGCATTATAAAACCTTAAAAATCCTTTCATGCCGTATAAGTTAAAGAAAACATTCTCCTCGTACTTTTAACAGAAAAGTCAAAAAGTACCACATATGGTAATAAAAAGAAATATTCCTTAAATAACACAAAGTAAAAGTCAATATGGGTAAAAATGACTTTAAAAATACATGTATGAATATTAAACACTTTATGAAAAACATTTTATGGGCATGGATGAAAAATATAACCCCTGTAAATACTTACGAATAAGAAATCTCGGATAAAAATGAGATTGAAAAATTATCCCTTACCTTATGTCCAATTTATTCCATATGTGTCTGAGACTCCTATATAGTGGGTTTAAACATATTATTAACTTTTAATAGAACCATAATAATATTTATGATATCATATATGATTCACTCCGTTCTTTTGTAAATTCCATGTTAAAGCAGCGTTTTGGGTAAAATCGTTTCATTTATCGTCCGTGTTTTGACTTGTAATTATTAATATGATTACTTAGATCATGATTAATTAATTCAAGAATATAAAAATGATTTATATATAATATATATTCATAATATACATATATATAATAGATTGATAAATGGAAATAAATACACCGTTCATGGAGACAGTAGGCTGTACGTACGCATGAATGCTGTTTTCGTTTCCTTATTGAATTTAATGGAATTAAGTAGATGACATACATATATATATAAATAAATCCAGTTAAATTATTATGTCATATATTTCATTATTACTTATTATATATACTTTATAATCATTCTTGAATTGTTAACATGGAAAATGAATATCATCGCGTCGTGGAGACGGTAATCCGTACGTACGCACGAGCGATGATATCATTACCATATTTATTGGATAGAATTGGAGTGGATGATATAATATATTAGAATCAGTATGATGTTATAATAATCATATATAGTTATTCTTTACACCATTATACCCATCCAATTAATGTGGTGGTGGAAAAACAGATTACACCACGACGTGGAGACGGTATTCTGTACGTACGTACGTGTGGTTATTTCATTTTCCGTAGGATGGATAGAAGGTGAAATAGGGTTGTTTAATATTTATAATAACATATAAGTATATAAGTAATACTTATTTTATTACTTTATAATGAAACAACTAAAGAAGAAGAAGTTGAAGAAAATAGAAACTTGAAAGAATCGGTAGAAGAGATTACCTCTTCCTCGTCGCACCTCCTTTAAACTTCTTCTTAGGGCACTAGAGTTGGTCCTTTGAGAAGACCAGAACCTCTATGATATAATTAGAGAGGTTTATAAAAATAATTTATAGGGGTTTTCTGAGCTTCAAGGCTCAAAAGGGTGTGAAGAGAAGAGGGAAGAGGTGCCCTTTTTATAAGGGAGGAGAGGGGCACCACTGGAAAAACATAAAATATTATTTTATAATATAGTCATATTCGATTTATAATAGGTCCAAATTGATTTATTTAGAAGATAAAGTGGGTATCAGTCTAAATAATCTCAACCAATAGGTTTTAGAAAATTTTAGGTTACTATTTTAACCTTATAATTTAGATTTAACTCTAAGTTAAATAATTTAACTTTTACCGTGTCTTTTTGCTTTCTTACACTATATGGTTAATAAACTTACTATAACAAGCCCAAATAACCCCAAGTGGTTCATTATTAATATATATATCTTTATCGATGTCATTTCACCGAACCTTAGATTTTTAAGAATAAAATAACAATTAATAATATAATTTGTTTTTAAAAAACTATTTTATGTCAATGTTGACACTATTTGGTAATTGATTTTTGTAAAACTCATAACCGCATTATTAGTTCGAAAAAAGTTAATTAAATCAAGAATAACATGTCATATTAACCTAAAAAATATTGTAATTCATAAAAAGTATCAAATTACATTTATTTGGGTATTTATAATATCAATTATTTTAATATTTCATTATTTAGGTAATTACTGAAGTACCATTGTGTCATAAATAAATTAAATTATTTAATGTCTAAAAATTATAAATAAAATACCATTAGGTAGGAAATATTTTTATATTTCTAATGATTATGTATAGTCGAATTTATCTTATGTATAACCCTATATTAAAAATGTTTTAGTTATTAAACATTGATTTTAACTATTTTAACTTTTTTTTAAATAAAATAATAATAAATGTCCTAATCTAATCCAAGTGGACCTAAAGGGTAATATTTTATCCCTAAGGTTGTGTTTGGTCGAATTACACTTATCCAATAGAATTAGGACATGTGTTAGGGTAATAATAATATCATTTTTACCCTTAATTACCCTATTTACTTTTAACCGTGGTAAATAAAAGTAAAAAGTTATTCTTTACCAATTTTTTTTATATTATTGAACCAAATTTTACTCCTTGATATTAACCGTGTCTCTCGAATTTTTTAAATTCCACTCACAAAAGTGGTAAAATTAAGTTTTATGTAAATTTTCAAATTCTCCTAAGAGGTGGGTAAAAGACGGTCAAAAGTTCAATAAAATTTTTATATATCTAAAATTATAATAAAATGACTCCAATTAATTACATTGAAATTATATAGGTATTATGTATCAATTTTGACCAAAAATAAATTTAAATAAAATAAATAATTATTTAAATAAAAATTCGGTTTTTAAATAGTAACCTAGTGTTTTCACTATTCATCAAAAATTGAATGTTTTTAGAAAAATACCAAAAATTCACCCTAGTCTAATTTTGATATTCTGAATCCAAAAATGAAGTCCATTTTGAAAGGTAAAATTTATAAAATTTCAAAAAGTGGGTATTACTATTCATAACGGCTAGTTTGTATAATATTTTAATAACATATCGTTGTTTAGTGAAACTTGGTATTGCGTACAACACACACTATCGTGGAAGGTCGCAATTGCGTGTAATGAAAGCCAAGTCAGGGATGTTTGTAGTGGAAGATCCTTTTGGTGTAGTGTACAACACAAGACATCAATGAAATTAAAAAGAATATTTTTCATATAATCTCGGGGTGTTACATTCTACCCCCATTAAAATGAATTTCTCCTTCAAAATTCGTCAGGGTTATAAATGTTTTACTACTCGAAAGTTTTTTTAATAGAACCCCACATAGTAAAAAGGAATACCAAAACTTATCCTTAAAAACTAATGTATGAAATGTAACGGTTACCCAAATTAATTAATCATAAGGTTTCCACATTGGAGAACATAGGTGAAAATATGGATATGGAAGAGAAATCTAACCATAAAGTTATGATGGAGAGTGGTAGAGAACATGGCTATGAAAAATCCAACAATAAAAAAGCCATAAATTTGTGATTATTTAAAGTACCATCTGATTAATCAGATACAAGGACACTAGGACAACATTTTTTGTTTTCAAGATCATTTCCCTAAAGTTGAAGAATTGATGAATTAAAATAAATACTTACTTGATTTTGCTACAATCTCACCGTTGTTCATGACATGAATAATTTCCACTTCATCTCTTAAAGAAATGAAGTTGAATTTGTCATTTGTGAAGTGTTCGCAGATCATGTGAAAGAATGATAGGTCATTCCATCTGTTTCTATCGCAAAAAGTTTAGAACAATTTATTAAATATACATAAGTCCATATATGTTGAGATTAATCGTATATGGTTGCTAAAATGGACTTATAATTCATATATCATAGCGCTTAGTAAAATAAAACTAGTTTCTACTAACCAGGGACTTCCTGTAGGCCAGTGGTAGGCGATAAAGGCCTGTCGCACTTCAGTTGCGGGTTCGATTCCCGCATCCTTGTTCGACATGACGGGTTGTCGCCCGTCTTACAAGTTTTACTTTTTCTAAAACTATACTATTATAACATAACAAAAATTTATAGCCTTAAAAAATACTATCTGATATATAACTTAATCTATTCCAATCATTAGGTTTATCCAAAATACTTCTGTCCAATCTCATAGTATAAAGATAACGATTACTTGAAATGTCATCTACCGAGCATGTGAATACCATCATTTATCATACGATATATCTTGTTGGTCACATTCTAAACATGTGAATACCTTAATCATGTATTCTCGTGAAATATGAATTACCATATAACCTTAGTGAAAACATGAGTTCTGTCAAAAGTTAACTCTTTCCACATACCAAAATCCCAAAAATTCTATATACTCAAACCATGACATCACTTATTCCTTATATCAATCATGAGATCATGAATACTATCAAACATCTCATTATCTCCTTATCCCTTCATTATGCGCATATAATCTACTTTCCAAAAATATCTGAATAACCTTTCATGGCTACCAGTACCATTCAACATATACTTTCAAAACTCAAGCAAAGGAAACCGTGTAACAATCCTTATATTTTTCTTTATTCCATAGTACCATAAATTATTCTTGATAAACATACAATCATTACACTACCTTCTTAAACCACTGACTGAGCTTCATCATTTCTTCCATCTCATATATCACTTGTAGTCTCTTCATCATCATCCACATAAATACTACCCATATGACCATGCTGATTCTCTTTATGAGATTTTCCCTTAGGGAATTGGTTTGTATAATGCCCATACATTCCACATTTAAAACACTTAACCGTTGTTGATGTCTTAGCAATACCATTATCCTTGTCCATGGTGTTAACTGAACCTTTTCTTTTACAATTACTAGCTTTGTGTCCTTCTTTTCCACACCCAAAGAATCTTCCAGTTCCTTTGAAACATTATCCCTAATGCCTCTTCCCACATGATTTACATGAGGGAAATTGAACTTTATTTCCTCTATGATCATCATAAAACTCCATCTTTCTCTTATTAGATGAGTTGAGAAACTTACCAAAGTTGAGATTATTGATCATATTATGAGATTTCTGATTAGGCATAATAACTATATGTGGAATTCCACATCCAATTTCATTTGGTTTCTCATGAATAATATCATTCCATTGTCCATCATATCCTCCATTATCGTAAATCTTCCTGTTTCCATCCATTTTCTAAAACCCAAAAAGAATAGTGTGAGAGGACAAAATCATAATCAAGGGAGAGTAACTTCAATATCTAACATCTTAGGTTTAATTATAATAGCGTTACCGTAATTCTAGTACTATAACCTATACTTATACTTAACCTTAGGGACATCTCTAGACATACCTTAGAAATATCTCTAGGGATCTCACTAAATTTCTCGCATCCTAGTTTCCAAAGGTTGACTAAACCGAACCTCGGATACCAACTATAGAGACACAAAGCTTGACTTATATGTACATTACATTACTTTGGCGGAATACTTAATACATAACCAAAACAAACACCGAAGGACCATAATAGTTTAGTGTCTTTGGAAACTCAGAACTAAATATTCTAATCATTGTGAAAGATCTTCAACATCTCCCATAAATATCTTCCCCTTTTTGTTTTCTTACCAAAAACCTTTCTTTATATCCTGGGGAAAAGAAAACATATAAAGGGTGAGCTCAAATTCTCAGTAAGGGTAAACATAGAGAACATAAAACAATCCATAAACATGTGAATGTAAAAACATGGCATAAAATCTAAACATCAAAATCTTGAGAAATGACATAAAACATTGCAGTACATAAGGAATAGATCATAAAAGAACATTAATCATGATAAAATAGCAAGGGAATAAAAATTTTAATTGTGACAAAACATTAAGCACATGATATGATTTCCATTGTATCCAAGACATTGCTGCCAAGACCATCTTAGTGGACAAAGTCCCTTTCGGAATCGAGTTCACTCCTCGTTCTAGTCCTGTAACACTGTACTGGATTAACTTACCATTCCAGCCATGTCTATCTCATGAGATATAAATCTTTACCCAAAGCATTGGAGGGAGATATAGGTCCCACCCATCTCATAATGAAATCATTCTTACTTGTTCTACAACATAAACATAAATCATTCATCATAACCCAAATAATAAAATGGGTTTCATAAACATCATCCCATCATAACATAATCCATATAAAACAAATGGATATCATTTTATAATAAGAAAATTTAAACCATGTAAATCATAGAGACATTATACTTGAAACATAATTATACTAAATAATTTCATCTTATATGGAAAATATATTTGACAAAACACTTGAAATGAATTATTGAGGAAAATATCCTTACTTCTTCAAAATCATTTTCATTTCACAAAATGCCATGAAATTTTAAAAGAAAAGGATTTTGTTGAAAATAGTCATGAAATCTTGTAGATTAAACTTCATGAAAATAAGGTGTTATAAAAGCGTAAAAATCTGTTCATGCCATATAAGTTAAAGAAAACATTCTCCTCGTACTTTTAACGGAAAAGTCAAAAAGTACCACGTATGGTAATAAAAAGAAAGATTCCTTCCATAACACAAAGTAAAAGTCATTATGGGTAAAAATGACTTTAAAAATAAATGGAAGAATATTAAACACTTTATGAAAAAAAATTTATGGGCATGGATGAAAAATATAACCCTTGTAAATACTTACGAATAAGCAATCTCGGATAAAAATGAGATTGCAAAATTATCCCTTACCTTATGTCCAATTCCTTCTGTATGTGTCCGAGACTCATATATAGTGGGTTTAAACATATTATTAACTTGTAACAGAACCATAATAATATTTATGATATCATATATGATTCACTTACGACCCGTTCTTTTGTAAATTCCATGTTAAAGCAGCGTTTTGGGTAAAATCGTTTCATTTATCATCCGTGTTTTGACTTGTAATTATTAATATGATTACTTAGATCATGATTACTTAATTCCATAATATAAAACATTATTTATATATAATATATATTCATAATATACATATATATATAATAGATCGATAAATGGAAATAAATACACTGTTCATGGATACGGTAGGCCGTACGTACGCATGAACACTGTTTTCATTTCCTTATTGAATTGAATGGAATTAAGTAGATGAAATACATATATATATACATAAATATAGTATAATTATTATGTCATATATTTCATGATTACTTATTATATATACTTTATAATCATTCTTGAATTGTTAACATGGAAAATGAATCTCATCGCGTCATGGAGACGGTAACCCGTACGTATGCACGAGCGATGATATCGTTCCCATATTTATTGAATGGAATTGGAGTGGATGATATAATATCTTAGAATCAGTATGATTTTATAATAATCATATATATTTATTCTTTACACCATTATACTCATCCAAGTAAGGTGGTGGTGGAAAAACATATTACACCACGGCGTGGAGACGGTATTCCGTACGTACGCAGGCGCGGTGATTTCATTTTCCGTAGGATGGATAGAAGGTGAAATAGGGTTGTTTCATATTAATAATAACATATAAGTATATAAGTTATACTGATTTTAGAACTTTATAATAAAAAAACTAAATAATAAGAAGTTGAAGAAGCAAGAAACTTGAAATAATCGGTAGAAGAGATTACCTCTTCCTCGACGCACCTCCTTTAAACTTCTTCTTAGGGCACTAGAGTTGGTCCTTTGAGAAGACCAGAACCTATATTATATAACTAGAGAGGTTTAGAAAAGTAATTGATAGGGGTTGGCTGAGATTCAATATAATGACCCACACTTTACATAAATTGTTATTACTTCAGAGTTGAACCATACTTATTACAACATATAACAAAACCATGAAAGGACCGTATAGGTATAGTGTCTTTAGAAACTGGTAAACATAAACAACTGGTTCATAAAATAAACTACATTGTCTCCCATTTATTTCATCATATATAGAGTCCCTTTTTGGAATATACTACTTAATATTCTTCTTCCTGGCCCGGGGAAAAGAAAAAATACAAAAGGGTGAGCTCAAATTCTCAGTAAGGGTAAACAAAAGAAATATCAGTCATATCATATTCATAAGAACATAATATTTTGAAAATCTTAACCTGAAAAAGAGGTCATAATATCATGTAATGGGATAAATAATAGTAATGAAAAGTAATCCCAAATAATCATAACTTAAAACATGAAACTTTGTGGCATACACACATAATCATAGAAAATCATTTCATATTAGTCAAGGCTCATTGCCAATACCATCATAGATGACAACGTCCATTACTGAACTGAGTTCACTCCTCGTTCCAGTCCTGTATCACTGAACCGGTTTAGCTTTCCATTCCAGCCATGTCTATCTCATGAGATATAAATCTTTACCCAATTCATTAGATGGAGATATAGGTCCCACCCATCTCATAATGAAACCATTCTTATGTGTGCCACAAAATCATAAATCATACATCATAGCATAACCCATGTACTAAAAATGGGATTCTTAAACATCATGCCATCATAACATAACCCATATAAGATAAAAGGACATCATAAAATTAATTCCATCATAAAATAATCAAATCAATGTAAAAATAGGGATAGAAACAGAACCCTATTTTATCTTAGATGGAAAATAATTTTGATAAAACACTTGAACTCCATTCTTGAGGAAAATATCCTTTCTACTTCAAATTTTTTTTCCTTTCTTAATATGTCATTAAATTTTAAATTAAAAGAAGTTGATTAAAAATAAACTTGAAAACATGTAAAGGAAGCTTCTTGGAAATAATGTTCTAAGAATCCATTTATTTCGTATAAGTCAAAAAAACATTCTTCTCGTACTTTGGCCGAAAAAGTCAAAAAGTACCTCGTACGAAAAATGACAAAAGATTCCTTTCATATCTTTTACTAATTACTCACCGAAGGGTAAAATTGGATTTAAAAAATTGTAGGAGGATGTAAATAATATTACATATTGAGGAAACATGGATTTGGATGATAAAATACACCCTAGTAAATACCAAAGTACAAACAATCTCAGATAAAAATGAGATTGTGAGATTTTCCCTTACCTTAGATCCGATATGCTTCATATGAATCCGACCTCCTGTAATATGGTTTAAATAATGTTAATTGACTTATTAAAGAATCATATTCATTGTTATGATATCATATATGGTCATATTCGTATCTTCTTAGTAGTAATATTTCATTGCTACTTGTTATTCGGGTGTTTATTGCTTTATGTTCTTATGAGTGTTTTGTCGAATAAATTATTATTCCTCTTTATAGGATATAGATACATAATTTACAGAATGGTATTAGTGTAATATATATCATATTTATTCATTAATTTCATTTATATAATCATTATTCAATGAAGATCATATAGAACGAGTCGCATCACATCGTGGAGACGGTAGGCCGTACGTACGCACGAGCGATGATATAATTCCTACGATCGTGGAATTATATTGAAGTGTATGTATAATATTTCAGAATCAATAACAATTTGCAATTATCATATACAGTTATTTATTTACACCATTATACCCATCCAAGTAAGGTGGTGGTGGAAAACATATTACACCACGGCGTGGAGATGGTATTCCGTACGTACGCACGCGCGGTGATTTTGTTTACCGTAGGATGGATAAGAGGTGAAATAAGGTTGTTTCGTATTTATAATAACATATCATTATATAAGGGATACTGATGTTATTACCGCATAATGAAACAACTAAAGAAGAGGGAGTAGAAGAAGAATGGAACTTGAAGAAAACGGTAGAAGGTATTACCTCTCCTTCGAAGTTCCTCCTTTAAACTTTCTCTTAGGGCACTAGAGTTGGTCTTTTGAGAAGAGAAGTACCTCTAGTAGGTTTATAAGGAAGTGGGGAAGTGAAATGGGCAGGGGTTGGCAGAGCGTGAAGGTTCAAAGTGGTGTGAGGAGGAGAGGGAGGAGGTGCCCTTTTATAAGGGAGGAGTGGGGCACCTTTGGAAAGTGTGAAAATATTATTTTATTATAAACTTATCTTCGGTTTCAAAAGGTCCAAAAATCATTAAAGATGAAGATAATATGACTCATGGTCGAAATAAAATCATCCAATAAGAATTGGACATTTTTTGGAAAATATTTTAATCATTATAATCTTATTTATTTAAATTATTTATTAATGAGGTAAATACTGCATCATTATTGTGTCATAAATAATTTAATTTATTTTATGTCTAAAAATTATAAAAAAAATACCAACATGTAGGAAATCTTTTTATCTTTCCAATTATTATTTATAGTCGAAACGATAATTTATATATCCCCTTATAAAAATTAATTACTAAAGGTTTTTTTTGTTAATGCCAATTTTGTCTTTACATTAAATTAATTAATCTAATGTGTCATTGTCTTTCATAAGTGGCTCCATGGGGTCCCAAAATCGACCCAAGGATGCCCATGGTCGGCCATTACTCATCCAATAAGGTTTGGACAAGTGTTAAGGTAAATTTTAATTATTATAATTTTCTTTTAACCTTGAATTACCCTATTTACTTTTAACCGTGGTAAATAAAAGTAAAAAGTTACTATTCACCAAAAAATATTTTTATCTAATTGAACCACATTTTACTCCTTGATATTAACCATGTCTCTCGGATTTTCAAAATTCAACTCGCAGAAGCGGTAAAATTAATTTCTATGAACAATTGAAAAAGCTCCTAGGTGGTGGGTAAAAGACGGTGAAAAGTTCAATACAATTTTTTATAAATCTAAAATTATTATAAAATGATTCCAATGAATTTCATTGGACTTATATAAGTATTATGTATCTATTTTGACTTAAAATAAATTGAAATCAAATAAATGATTATTTAAATAAAAAGTCGGTTTTAACCAAAAACTCAGTGTTTTCACTATTCATCAAAAATTGAAGTTTTTCAGAAAAATACCAAAAATTCAGCCTAAGATATATTTGATATTACAAATTCAAAAATGATGTCTATTTTTCCAAATTCAAAACATATAAGTGAAATTAATTAATTTTAAATGTAATTCCCGTTATCAAAACAAATAGCGTGTTTTTAAGAAACAATAACCATCAAAAGATCATCACTTGTTTATGTCCAACTTCAAAGTGAAATTAATTCCAATGACCAACATTGGATTAAATGGTAAAAATATATTCTAATTACACTTTAAAACCAATTAATAAGATAATCTATCCATATAAAATTTTGCGATGAAAAAAGTTGTTTTTAATTAAAATATAGCGTGTTTTTACTATTCATCAAAATATGAAAGTTACCAGAATAATATGAAAAATTTATCCAAAGTAAATTTTTATATCCTGATTCCAAAGAAGAATTTTATTTTGTCAAATTTAACTTATAAACATGTCAAAAACTAGATTTAAAATGTGTGCGCCATCAAAAGGCGGTAAAACTTCATTTTTTGAAAAATACTTCTTTTATCCAAAAAACTGATTTTGTTTTCATACCTCATTCTAGAAAATGTGTAAGATGATTTATAATGTTATAAAATTTAAAATTTAGTTAATACTATTCGTAACGGCTAGTTTATAATATTATAATAACATATCGTTGTTTAATGAAACTCAGTATTGCGTACTACACACGCTATCGAGGAAGGTCGTGATTGCATGTAACGCAAACCAACCTAGTGTTGTGTGTGGTGAAAGATTCCTTTGTGTATAACATAATACATAAAAAAATACACTTCTCATAAAATATCAGGGTGTTACATTCTTCCCCCCTTAAAATGAATTTTGATCACGAAATTCATCACTTCGTAACAAAAATATGAGGATACCTCTCCCTCATCATATCCTCAAGCTCCCATGTAGCTTCTTTTAATTGGTGGTTCCTCCATAAAACATTCACCAAGCGAGTGGTCATGTTCTATAGAACTTTTTCGCTACGATCTAGAATCTCTATCGGTTGTTCTTCATAAGAAAGATCTTGCTCCAGCGGTACAACTTCTGAGCTTAGTACATGTGAAGGATCAGGTATGTACTTTCTCAGGAGAGATACGTGGAACACATCATGAACTTGAGAGAGATTCGGTGAAAGTGCCAATTGATAAGATACCTTCCCAACATGATCCAGTATTTCGAAAGAACCGATATACCTAGTGATCAGCTTTCCCTTCTTCCCAAATCTCATTACTCTCTTCCAAGGAGATATTCGTAAGAACACTTTATCACCCACTTCAAACTCTAGGTCTTTTCTTCGGTTGTTGGCATAACTTTTTTGTCGACTCTGATCTTCTCTTATGTGTTGTTTAATAGATCGGAATTTTTCTGCCATCTCATCAACAATATCAGGTCCTAATAGCTTTCTTTCCCCAACTTCATCCCAGCAAGTTGGAGTTCTGCATTTCTTTCCATAGAGAGCTTCATAAGGAGCCATCTGAATACTAGATTGAAATATATTATCATAGAAAAATTCCACCAAAGGTTGGTGTTGATCCCAACCACCATTGAAATCCATAGAGAAATCTCTTAACATGTCTTCTAGTGTTTGAATTGTCCTCTCAGACTGACCGTCTGTTTGAGGATGATAAGCAGTGCTGAAACTCAAATCTGCATCTAGAGTATGCTGAAGACTTCGCCAGAACTTCAATGTAAACCTTAGATTCCGATCAGATATAATGGAAAGTGGTACTCCATGAAATCTTACCACTTCCTTTACATATATCCTGGCAAGATGATACAGAGTGAAATCTTCCCTAATAACAATGAAGTGTTCCGACTTCGTAAGACGATCAACTATATCCCAGATAACATTATTTCTTTTGGATGTTTTAGGAAGTCCAGTGACAAAGTCCATAGTGATGTTTTCCCATTTCCATTTTGGTATGGGTAATGGTTGTAACATCCCTTTAGACTTTTGTCTCTCAGCTTTAACTTACTGACAAACCAAGCATCGAGAGACATATTCAGCAACATCTCTTTTCATGCCATCCCACCAGAAGTACTCTCTCAGTTCCCTATACATCTTCGTGCTTCCAGGGTGAATAGAGAATGAAGAACTATGAGCCTCATCCAGTATCTCCTTCTTTAATTTTGGGATGGGAGGAACACAAACCCGATTTATGAACTTTATTATCCCATCACAATCAAGGTTGAATTCAGGAACATTTCTCACCTTCTTTTGTAACTCTACATCTTCGTTTTGTGCCTCTTTAATATTCACATGTATAGATGGTTGAAAATTCATTTGAGAAAGATAATATTTTTCCCCTTACATTATAATTCCAAGATCCATCCTTTTTAAAACCATAAAGATTGGATCTTTTGCGATCCTTATCATGGATAAGCTAGCATGGTCTTGTCGACTTAATGCGTCCGCCACCTTGTTTGCTTTCCCTGGGTGGTAATGAATTGAGAAGTCGTAATCCTTAATCATCTCCAACCATATTCTTTGGCGCATATTCAACTCCTTTTGTGTGAAAATATACTTTATACTTTTGTGATCAGTATAAATATCACACCTTTCACCATAAATATAATGCCTCCAAATATTTAATGCAAATATTACCGCAGCTAACTCCAAATCATGTGTTGGTTAATTTTGCTCATGAATTTTCAACTGTCGTGAGGCATAAGCTATCACCATATCGTTTTGCATGAGAACACACCCCAATCCCTTCTTGGATGCGTCAATGTAGATCAAAAACCTTTCTACACTACAAGGAAGTGTGAGCAGAGGTGCACTGGATAACCTTCTTTTCAATTCCTTGAAATTTTCTTCACACTCCTCCATCCACACGAACTTAACTCCTTTTCGAGTCAACCTAATGAGTGGATTAGATAATCATGAAAAAGATTTCACAAAACGTCGATAATATCTAGCCAAACCAAGAAAACTTTGGATCTCAGTTATTGTTGTTGGTCTCAACCATCTTTCGATAACCTTTGTTTTTGCTGGATCCACAGATATCCCCTCTTTTGTGATTATGTGACCCAAAAATGAAACTTTTTGAAGCCAAAATTTACACATGGTAAATTTTTCATAAAGCTTCTCCTTTCTCAGGGTCTTCAATACAATTCTCAAGTGATCTTCATGTTCTTCATTGCTCTTTGAATATACAAGAATATCGTCTATAAAGACTACCAAAAACTGATCAAGATAGTCTCTAAAGACTCTATTCATCAGATCCATGAAGATAGCATGGGCATTAGTAAGACCAAATGACATCACTATAAATTCATAGTGTCCATACCTTGTACGGAAAGCCATCTTTGGTATATCCTCCCTTTTGACCCTTAATTGATGATACCATGGACAAAGATCAATCTTGGAAAATTATTGAGCTCCGCATAATTGGTCAAATAATCCATCAATGCACGGGAGAGGATATTTGTTCTTGATCGTGATCTTGTTAAGTTATCGATAATCAATGAAGAGTCTCATTGATCCATCTTTATTCTTAACAAACAGAACAGGTGCTCCCCAAGGTGACGCACTAGGGCATATGAATCCTTTATCAAGATTCTATTAGAGTTGCTTCTTCAATTCCTGCAACTCAATTGTGGCCATTCTATAAGGTGTCTTTGAAATAGGCAAAGAACCTGGTATGAGTTCTATTGAAAACTCAACTTCATGATTTGGTGGAAGACCCAGCAATTCCTCCGGAAAGACATCATCAAACTCCCGTACAATGGGCATATTCTTAATCATGAGTTTCTTGCCAACCATTTGAGATAAATAACCTTCATTTATTAGAATCAAGACCCATAAGATGGAAGAAATTTCCTATGGAAGGTTATATTCATCCTTAAATCAATAGATGATCATAGATTGATCTGGAATATTAAATGTGATTTCCCTTCTTTGGAAATTGATATGAGATCCGTATAAAGAAAGACAATCCATGCCAAGAATCACATAAAATTCCACTATAGGAAGGATCAAAAGATTTGCATGAAGCACTTTCCCACAAGCTTCAATCAGAGAAGAATTATAAACTTTTTATGCAACCGTTGTGCCATTAGGAGTTGTCACAGTTAACTCAACATCTAATTGTTGAGGTAATACGACGATATCCTTAGAAAATTTTTCAGATATAAAAGAGTGGGTGGATCCAAAATCAAATAAAACATTTTCTACTTTAGAGTGGATGGGAAGTGTACCTTTCACCACTTCTTTATCATACTCCACATCGCCGATAGTAATCACATGTGACATTCCTTTGTCTTTGGCCTTAAGAGTTTGTTGACGTCGATCATCATCAACAACCCTTGGATTTGGGCATTGATTGGCATAATGCCCCATCTCTTTGTACTTGAAACATTGAAGTGTAGGAGGTGCATTATGTGTATCCCTTTCTTTGATCGCATCATTATACATCTTCTTCCCATTATTTCGACATTCAACTGCCCGATGACCTTCTTTTCCACACTTAAAACATTTTCTTGTCCCTTTAAGACAATTTCCTCCATGTTTCTTTCCACAATTTGAGCATAAAGAAAAGATCATCTTCTTTTCAGTGTGGTCTTTAGATTTTACTTTGAATTCCATTTTCCTATTCTTATCAAACCCATATGACTGAAGGGTTACTCTAATCTCTATCTCAACCTTGAGAGAACATCGAACAATTTACTCATAGCTATTGAATTCCCTTATGGCTAACGCCCTTCGAAGACTTGGTTTTATGCCACTAAAGAATCGAACGATTTTACTCTCAGGTTGGATAATAGTTCCGGAAGCATACCTTGCAATTCTTGTAAAATTAGCTTCGTAGGTACCAACCGATTCATCATCCTTTTTCTTCAGTTCAAGAAACTCCTTCTCCATCTTTGTTCGTAGAATACGAGGGATGTACTTATTGAAAAATAAGTTCTTGAACTCGTCCCATTCCATGGACTCAATTTCATCTCTTTGCCTCATATTCTTGATAAGATTCCACCATTGATCAGCATCACCTTCCAAATGATACACTGCTAAGATGACTTTTTCATGTTCAGAACATTGTAGAACTGAAAATATCTTTTCAGTGGTACTAATCCATTGTTCAGCTACTAATGGATCAGAAGACCCGCTGAATGAAGGTGGACGCTGCCTCATGAAGGATTCAACAGAATGTTGCTCCTTCTTTTTCTTGTTTAGAAGTCCTGCATGGTTCATAGCTTGAGAAAGTTGTGTGAGCATGGCTACAAGATTTTTCATTCCAGCTCCCATAACATTTGGTTGCTCATGGGGACAATCATTGAATTTCCCATCACATTCAGCATTAACACGGTTCCTTCGGGTTCTAGCCATTGACTAAAACCAAGAAGCATAGTGTGAGCAACACTAATCATAATAGGAAAACCACATAATCAAGAATAAAATTTCACACTTAAGGTCTTATAATAGGTTTTTCATGGAAATTTATAAAACACTAAGATTGTGTTCTATTCTTAGACTTATCCTTAGGGTTCTTACTAAGGCTTTCACATACTAGTTTCCAAATGTTGACTATACATTTCCTCTGATACCAACTATAACGACCCATACTTTACATACATTTTTATTACTTCAGAGTTGAAGAATACTTATTTAAACATATAACAAAACCATGAAAGGACCGTATAGGTATAGTGTCTTTAGATACTGGGAAACATAAACAACTGGTTCATAAAATCAACTACATTGTCGCCCGTTTATTTCATTATATCTAGAGTCCCTTTTTGGCATATGCTACTTAATATCCTTCTTCCTGACCTGGGGAAAAGAAAACATACAAAAGGGTGAGCTCAAATGCTCAGTAAGGGTAAACAAAAGAAATATCAGTCATATCATATTCATAAGAACATAACATTTTGAAAATCTTAACCTGGAAAAGAGGTCATAATATCATGTCATGGGATAAATCATAGTAATGAAAAGTAATCCCAAATAATCATAACTTAAAACATGAAAATTTGTGGCATACACAAATAATCACAGAAAATCATTTCATATTAGTCAAGGCTCATTGCCAAGACCATCATAGAGGACAAAGTCCATTACTGAACCGAGTTCACTCCTCATTCCAGTCCTGTATCACTGAACCGGTTTAACTTGCCGTTCTAGCCATGTCTATATCATGAGATATAAATCTTTACCAAATGCATTGGAGGGAGATATAGGTCCCACCCATCTCATAATGAAACCATTCTTATGTGCGCCACAAAATCATAAATCATACATCATAGAATAACCCATGTAATAAAAATGGGATTCTTAAACATCATGCCATCATAAAATAACCCATATAAGATAAAAGGACATCATAAAATTAATTCCATAATTAAAAAATAAAATCAATGTAAACATAGGTATAGAAATAGAACCCTATTTTATCTTATATGGAAAATAATTTTGATAAAACACTTGAACTCCATTCTTGAGGAAAATATCCTTTCTACTTCAGAAACATTTTTCCTTTCTTAACATGTCATACAATTTTAAATTAAAAGAAGTTGATTAAAAATAAACTTGAAAACTTGTAAAGGAAGCTTCTTGGAAATAATTTTCTAAAAATCCATTTATGCCGTATAAGTTAAAAAAACATTCTTCTCGTACTTTGGCCGGAAAAGTCAAAAAGTACCTCGTATGAAAAACGACAAAATATTCCTTTCATATCTTTTAATAAAAACTCACCGAAGGGTAAAATTGGATTTAAAAAGTTGTAGGAGGATAAAAATAATATTACATATTGAGGAAACATGGATGTGGATGATAAAATACACCCCAATAAATACCAAAGTACAAACAATCTCAGATAAAAATGAGATTGTGAGATTTTACCTTACCTTAGGTCCGATATGCTTCGTATGAATCTGAAACTCCTGTAATATGGTTTAAATAATGTTAATTGAATTATTAAAGAATCATATTCATTTTTATGATATCATATATGGTCATATTTGTATCTTCTTAGTAGTAAGATTTCATTGTTAATTGTTATTCGGGTGTTTATTGCTTTATGTTCTTATGCGTGTTTTGTCGAATAAATTCTTATTCCTCTTTATAGGATATAGATACATCATTTATATAATGGTATTAGTGTAATATATATCATATTCATTCATTCATTTCATTTATATAATCATTATTCAATGAAGATCATATAGAACGAGTCATATCACATCGTGGAGACGGTAGGCCGTACGTACGCACGAGCGATGATATCGTTCCCAAGATCGTGGAATTGTATTGAAGTGTATGAATAATATTTCAGAATCAATACCACTTTACAATAATCATATATAGTTATTTATTTATACCATTATACCCATCCAAGTAAGGTAGTGGTGGAAAACATATTACACCACGGCGTGGAGACGGTTTTCTGTACGTACGCACGCGCGGTGATTTTGTTTACCGTAGGATGGATAAGAGGTGAAATAGGATTGTTTCATATTTATAATAACATATCAGTATATTAGGGATAATGATGTTATTACCTCATAATGAGACAACTAAAGAAGAGGGAGTAGAAGAAGAATGGAACTTGAAGAAAACGGTAGAAGGTATTACCTTTCCTTCGAAGTGCCTCCTTTAAACTTTCTCTTAGGGCACTAGAGTTGGTCTTTTTAGAAGACCCGTACCTCTATTAGGTTTCTAAGGAAGTGGGGAAGTGAAATGGGAAGGTTTTGTCCGAGCTTGAATGCTCAAAGTGGTGTGATGAGGAGAGGGAGGAGGTGCCCTTTTATAAGGGAGGAGAGGGGCACCTTTGGAAAGTGTGAAAATATTATTTTATTATAAACTTATCTTCGGTTTAAAAAGGTCCAAAAATCATTAAAGATGAAGATAAGATGACTCATGGTCGAAATAAAATCATCCAATCAGAATTGGACATGTTTTGGAAAATATTTTAATCATTATAATCTTATTTATTTAAATCATTTATTAATGAGGTAAATACTGCATCATTATTGTGTCATAAATAATTTAATTTATTTGATGTGTAAAAATTATAAAACAAATACCAACATGTAGGAGATAATTTTATCTTTTCAATGAATATTTATAGTCAAAAATATAATTTATATATCCCCTTATAAAAAATAATTACTAAAGGTTTTTTGTTAATGCCAATTTTGTCTTTACATTAAATTAATTAATCTAATGTGTCATTGTCTTTCATAAGTGGCTCCATGGGGTCCCAAAATCGACCCAAGGATGCCCATGGTCGGTCATTACTGATCCAATAAGTTTTGGACAAGTGCTAAGGTAATTTTGAATTATTATAATTTTCATTTAACCTTGAATTACCCTACTTACTTTTAACCGTGGTAAATAAAAGTAAAAAGTTACTATTCACCAAAAAAATATTTTTATCTAATTGAACCACATTTTGCTCCTTGATATTAACTGTGTCTCTCAGATTTTTGAAATTCAACTCACAGAAGCGGTAAAATTAAGTTTTATGAACAATTGCAAAAGCTCCTAGGAGGTGGGTAAAAGACGGTGAAAAGTTCAATACAATTTTTTATAAATCTAAAATTATTATAAAATGATTCCAATGAATTTAATTGAACTTATATAAGTATTATGTATCTATTTTTACCTAAAATAAATTTAAATCAAATAAATTATTATTTAAATAAAAAGTCGGTTTTAACCAAAAATTAAGTGTTTTCACTATTCATAAAAAATTTAAGTTTTTCAGAAAAATACAAAAAATTCAGCCTAAGATATATTTGATATTAATAATTAAAAAATTATGTCTATTTTTCCAAATTCAAAACATATAAGTGGAATTAATTAATTTTAAATTTAATTCCCGTTATCAAAACAAATAGCGTGTTTTTAAGAAACAATAACTATCAAAAGATCATCACTTGTTTATGTCCAATTTCAAAGAAAAATTAATTCTAATGACTAACATTGGATTAAATGGTAAAAAAATATTCTAATTACACTTGAAAACCAATTAAAAAGATAATCTATCCATATAAATTATTGCTATGAAAAAAGTTGTTTTTAAATAAAATATAGCGTGTTTTTACTATTCATCAAAATATGAATGTTACCAGAATAATATGAAAAATTTATCCAAAGTAAATTTTTATATCCTGATTCCAAAGAAGAATTTTATTTTGTCAAATTTAACTTATAAAAATGTCAAAAACTATATTTAAAATGTGTGTTCCATCTAAAGGCGGTAAAACTGCATTTTTTTTGAAAAATACTTCTTTTATCCGAAAAACCGATTTTGTTTTCATAACTCATTCTAGAAAATGTGTAAGATGATTTATAATGTTATAAAATTTAAAATTCAGTAAATACTATTCATAATGGCTAGTTTATAATATTTTAATAATATATCGTTGTTTAATGAAACTCGGTATTGCGTACTACACACGCTATCAAGGAAGGCCGCGATTGCGTGTAACGCAAGACAACCTAGTGTTGTGTGCAGTGAAATATTCCTTTGCGTATAACATAATACATAAAAAAACTATAATTCTCATAAAATATCAGGGTGTTACATTCAAGTCTCAAAAGGGTGTGAAGAGAAGATGGAAGATGTGCCATTTTTATAAGGGAGGAGAGGGGCACCTTTGGAAAAACTGAAAATATTATTTTATAATAAAGTCATATTCGGTTTATAATAGCTCAAAATTGATTTATTTCAAAGATAAAGTGGGTATGTGTCGAAATTCTCTCAACCAATATGTTTTAGACAAGTTTAGGTTACTATTTTAACCTTATCATTTAGATTTAACTCTATGTTAAATAATTTAACTTTTACCGTGTCTTTTTATTTTCTTACACTATATGGTTAATAAACTTAATATAACAATCCAAACGAACCCCAAGTGGTTAATTATTAATATATATATCCTTATCTAAGTCATTTGGCCGAACCTTATATTTTTAGGAATAAAATAACAATTAATAATATAATATGTTTTTTAAAAACTATTTTATGTCAATTTTGAAACTATTTGGTAATTGATTTTTTGTGAAAATCATAACAACATGATTACTTAGAAAAAAGTTAATCAAATAAATAATAACATGTCATATTAACCTAAAAAATTTGTGCAATTCATAAAAAGTCTCAAATTATATTTATTTGGGTATTTATAATATCAATTATTTTAATATTTCATTATTTTGGTAATTACTGCATTACCATTGTGTCATAAAAAAATTAAATTATTTAATGTATAAAAATTATAAATAAAATACCATTAGGTATGAAATCTTTTTAGATTTCTAATGATTATTTATAGTCTAATTTATCTTATGTATAACCCTATATTAAAAATGTTTTAGTTATTAAACTTTGATTTTAACTATTTTAACTCTTTTAAATAAAATAATAATAAATGTCCTAATCTAATCCATGTGTACCTAAAGGGTAATATTTTATCCCTAAGGTTGTTTTTGGTCGAATTAAACTTATCCAATAGAATTAAGACTTGTTTTAGGGTAATAATGATATCATTTTTACCCTTAATTACCCTATTTACTTTTAACCGTGGTAAATAAAAGTAAAAAGTTACTATTCACTAGAAATTATTTTTATCTTATTGAACCACATTTTACTCCTTGATATTAACCGTGTCTCTCATATTTTTGAAATTCAACTCACAGAAATGGTAAAATTAAGTTTTATGGAAATTTTCAAATTCTCCTTGGAGGTGGGTAAAAGATAGTCAAAAGTTCAATAAAATTTTTATATATCTAAAATTATTATAAAATGACTCCAATGAATTACATTGAAATTATATAGGTATTATGTATCAATTTTTACCAAAAATAAATTTAAATAAAATAAATAATTATTTAAATAAAAAGTCAGTTCTTAAATAGTAACCTAGTGTTTTCACTATTCATCAAAAATTGAATGTTTTCAGAAAAATACCAAAAATTCACCCTAGGCTAATTTCGATATTCCGAATCCAAAAATGAAGTCCATTTTGAAAGTTAAAATTTATAAAATTTCAAAAAGTTGGTATTACTATTCATAACGGCTAGTTTATATAATATTTTAATAACATATCGTTGTTTAGTGAAACTCGGTATTGCGTACACCACACGCTATCGTGGAAGGTCGCGATTGTGTGTAATGAAAGACAAGTCAGGGATGCGTGTAGTGGAAGCTCCTTTTGGTGTAGCGTACAACACAAGACATCAATAAAATTAAAAAGAATATTTTTCATAAAATCTCAGGGTGTTACATGCAAGACCTAATCTCGGGTCCCACTCCCCCTAAAACACATGAGAGATCCCATTGACAACACGAAACATGACACACCAACGATAATAATCAACCCCAGATCAATGAGCTACAAGTAAATCCCAACCGATAATGACGTCAAACATATCCAGATCAAGAATGAGAAAATCCCAGACCAACTTTGTATCAGCAATCGTTAATGAACAAGAGGGAAAACAAAACCCCTGCTCTTTCCTCTTACCGATAGGTGTCATTAAGTCCATTGTAATGGACATAAGTTCCATTAGAATTTTAAGAATATCAATAAACAAGAAGATATAAAAGAACGGGAGGAACCAATATCAAATAAATCAATGTATACTAAAGATGCAATAAGAAGAATACCTATCAATGTTGCCGGCTCTACATTGAATTCCATTAGAGACTCATCTATTTTGTGAAAGTGCTTCACTCCTGAGGCCTATAGATGGATCCATATAGTCCTTGAAGCTTCTAATAGCACCTTAGTAGCCTTTGGAGCCGACAAACCCTAACCATAATGAGGTATATTCATATCCTGACAGAAGCACTGTAATTGACCAATGTGTCCACACCAATTACAAGTTTTATAGGGTATATGAAAATAATGTATTGTGTGTCCACCCTTTATGCACTAATAGCTATTCAGAGGAACATTTCTAACTTAAATAGACGATGTAGAGGAGGATCACTACTGAGACCCACCCCACCACTTCTGTGATAATCCGACCACTTTTTTTTCTTCCTATAAATGCTACTGAAATTTCCACTAGATGGAAGGGAAGGATTAGAAAAACCAACGTTGATAGCCATATCCATATCTACCATAATAGCTTTGTCTACCATCTCTGTATAGGTAAAAAGTTTCAACATGAACACCTGTGATCTAATATCCAGTCGCAAACCCTATAGATACTTATGAGGATTCAGTTGGCCATTCCCTACAACATCTAGAGAAAAAGGGACAAGCTCATCAAAACATTGGTGTATGCCAATAGTGAATTCTCTCCATGTTGCAAAGACTATAACACTAGAGACTTCTGAAAAATTAAGGATTCTAGGAAAAGCTGTTGAAACAATATGGTTATGAAACCCTTTTAATCCAAGTCTATGTGCCTATCTTCCTAGACCATTGAATCCCACCATCTCTTACCGTAACCCTCAGACCTTAACACTGCACACTTTACCCTGATATTCTCAGGTGTATCTAGAAAGTAGAAGATCTGATCGATCATATCCAACCAGTTATCTAGCTATTGAGGTTCATTCATTCCTTTAAAGGATGGTGGATTCTCACGCATGAATTCATATGATCGATCTCTCTCTCCTTCAGCTCTTGGTTGAACCTCAATAACAACATTCTAAACCTGTGGTACATCCTGATCAACAGAACAGACTACTCATACTATAGTCTCAATGGGATTCTGATATATAGGTGTATTCCCTTGAGGATCATTAGCTTCACCCTCCTGAGGAACTCATGGAAGATGTCTAGGAGGTATACTACTGCACAAAAAAACATAATAATGATCAGAAAACAAAACAAATATCAATTCAAACTAGAAAAACCATAAGAAGAAACTGAGATTTAAAACTAAACCCAACACTAGAGACACACATCCCATGGAAACTTGAGTCTCATTACGACAAAAGATGGCTATCAACTTATCACAACATACCTATCTAGTCCTAAAAATTCTATCTCTAGTCTAGAAGACTCCCCAAGACAAGGAATCATGAGGAAATACCTCCTTTGATACTAAATTATAAAAAACTGACCTAGGAAACCCTCAAACCTAGCACCCAACCCGTTATGTCACATACCCAAAGGGCGTTCCCAATCACCACTGTCTGGAGACGTGCACCCATGCATCGAAAAAACTACAGATGGAATGATTTTTACCAACCTGATCAAACACATGGAATATATGTATACGTAGAATGAAAAATATACTGTAAGAATAAAGGAATATATATTCCATAATAGTCAAAAGATAGAATAAACGAACAACTACAAAAGTAGTCAAAAATTCAAAAACAAGTCCAACTGAAAGGACCAAACCCACACAACTACTCTATACAATGTCATGGAAGAACTCCCACCATCTCACCACCGGCCACCCAAAAATTAATCTCACCGCCTCACTACATTGCCTTGTATGTCCCTTAATTGGAAGACACACAAAGGTCTACGCACCACCGAGGAGGTGCGCAGGGTGTGAGATGACATGCTCAGTAGGATCCCACCTAGGTGTTCCATATCAAGTCTCTATATAATAATTCATGTATGAATATTTTAAATAAAACATGGAATGATAAGAAATAATGCATTTTTATAGAAAACATGGTAAACATTTCCCTTTTTCATAGTTCTAAACAAAATAAAGTACAAAATTCATATCAAGGATAACTCAAAAAGCCAAGCAGTGAAAAATAAAAGTCACAGTATAGGCATCAGTACCAAGGAACACTATTGGTTAGACTAGTATCCTACTTGTACAAAAATAAATCAAGTGCACAATCCAGTTCCTAGAACAAAGGCCTATGAAACAAAGGAATAACCCATGTGTAAACCCCCTGAAAATGTCAATATCCGTCCCCCAGAATAAAGAGATTAAGAGACATAGGAAATCCCCACGATCATACCCCTTGATAATAGAAAAACATGGATGATGAACTCAAGATAAACCTTCCACCTAAGTACCCAAGGTAACCCATGTGCTCATTTTAAAAAATCAATTTTAATGTTTCAAAAGTATCCATTTACTTTTCATTTATCAAAAACCAGAGAAAAACCATTTCTATTTAAAACCTCTTTTTCAACACACACAAAAAATCATTCCAATTTGATGAATCAATTTATAAAGAAGGAGTAATCATGCTTATTATCATAGGATAGAGACAGAACCACCCACCTCAAAGCTCGGGTCACACACTCCCGCAAAGGGATCCACCAACATCAAAAACCCAATGACGACAAAAAGTCCCTATAATCCAATCCACACCACAATATTGATCCAACTAAGAAACAAGGGGTTAGGGGAAAGTGAAAACACCACATACCTCAAGAACGGACATCTACTACACCACAACTAACTAAATAATGGTCTCTGAAATGAGATCTCCCAAAGTATATAGAAGAAGACATGAAGAATCGCCAAATTAGGCCACCATATCCAATAACGCAACCCTAGGGCACCACCATGATCAAGAGAAATGAATAAGTAGAAAGATTACTTACCTATAGAGATTCACCACAACCAAAATAAACATCCAACATCAAACAGATCAATCTAAATGGAGCAGAGTCTCCTAAAATCTTTTAGAAGAGCACTAGGTTAAGAGATAAGGGCATAGAGAAAAGAAACGAAGACAAAAAACTTATCACATATTTTAAAAACTATACATAGTCCATTTCATGATGTGTAATATTGTTACATTCCATGTAATCCATGATATACAAGTATTCCACAAAATCCATCACCTCAGATTATAAATATGTTATTTAAATAATTTTTGACTTAAAACCACTCTTCATGATGTGTAAAATTTCATATTATGAATCCCCTTTCATGTCTTGTACCTAGTAATTGTTACATGACATGTAACCTAGTTACACGATGTAAAATCCTTCTACATCCTTCATAAAAATATGGTTAAAGTTGAAATTCCAACAAATCTATGACTTCACCATTACAAGTATCCTCCCAATCTCAAAGGAGGGGAAAACCACAACATGGTTAAGGATGTAACTGATAAAATAGTAGAGAGATGTTACTGTGAAATTAGGGTACAAGATATATAGTGCTAATCCCAGACCTTCTCATGTCTATGCCTGTGTAAATTTTTTCATGGCCACATACATCTGGCCATCCTCATGTACTAAGGTCATGCAGTGTCCTGGTTGTGTCTGAGTACTGATTTGTGCCCATTTTCTCTACCTGTTACTGTGTACTTGGCTATTCCCATTCTCATGTATCCTTTGAGGTACATTAAAATGTATATGGTAGAGTTTATATGGTGTGTGACACATGTCACATGGTGTGTGATACTTTTCTTCTCCATGAAAAACCTTAGTGCTACAGTTAGGGTCCCACATGGTTTGTATTTATGGAATACACACCGTGTGTCGTGAAATTTTACATATTCCATAGTTCCTTCTCACATCATCATTCACTACTAAAACCTCCAAACTGATTGTGAATCATGCTAGTAAATATTGATATGGTTAAACCGATCCTTTCCATTACCGCTCTCCAGAATTCGGCCATACAGTTCTCAGAGAAAAACATTTGTTTCACCTCCCCATCACCACACATCAAACCATATAGGAGATATTCGATTTGGTCACAATCCTTCATAATTTACATCAAATCTTAATCCCATCCTCAATCCAAACCCATATTTTTAGTATATATCCTTTGTGCTGAATAACAGATGCATAGTGATTTATTACTAGGTATTTGTCGAACCACCAGCCAAAAAGGATTTCCAACGATTAATGCACAAAGAATAGTGGGAGAAAAAACAAAAAAAAGAATAAGAAATGAACCTCATTAATTTAATATGTTGGCCTCAATTTTTTCCATTATAATGATGAATAAAGATATATAATCGAGCAGAAAATAGAAATTTCCAAATCCAAAAGATAAACCCTTACCCAAAAAATGATCATCTCATGAATCAATTTGTTATTGGATTTGATCCATGTTAATCATGGTATAAATAAAATGGGATAAATACACATAAAAAGGTCCTACATTGAGTTTGAATTTTTCATTGGTTAAGAACAATCATGCGTCGTAGTCATTGGTGAGATCCACGAACTCTGATGTTGTTTGAAATCCTTGTGATATCTATTCGATCCTCTGATACAATTTCATTATCCAACAACTTTCCAATATATTCTCTATAGGTATCTAGGAATATGTGTATAAACCTGAGAATCACCCATAATAGGTTATTTATAGAGGATTCCTAGGTCTCTACATTAAAACAAACAAAGAAATAAATTTAATTTATTTAATTTATTATTATTTATCACGATGGATTTTCAGAAGACACTCAATGATGACAAATATTATGTCATGAATAGGGAGAAAAACATGGTCTATACTCAATAGAGACATCATATTTATGATCTAAGAATCCATTTAAGAGTTATTTAACTTTTTTCAAGAAACATTTTCATGCATGGTACTAATATATTTAATATTTTTTAAATATCAATTCCAGGATCACCAGGCCTCATAAAATCATGCTGTCTCAGCACCTAGATCCAAAAATATTTCTAGATATATTTTAAAACATTACATGTAAAAACTGAGAAATTACATTCTCTAAACCTTAGGTATTTTCATCCCAAAAATTTAAAATCTCTACTCAAAAAGGTGTGGGTATTGATCTCGCATCTGAGTATCCTGCTCCTAGGTTCTCTCTTTAAGATTCCCATTTTGTCACTAGACATGCACCAAAGGAATCTATTTATCTTAGAGGAACTTATCATACTAATCCTTGATCTCTACCAGATAATATAAAAAGGTATATCTATATTTGATGTCTATATCACTCCAGTTGATAACATGTGATGGGTCGTGCAAATACCTCTTCAGTTGCGACACGTAGAAGACATCGTGTACCTGATCTAACTAAGGTGGTGGAGATAATAAATATTTTACCTTACCAACTCTGCACAATATCTAGAATGGGTAAATGAATCTATGAGATATATTGCATCCCCATATGAAACTCCATACATCATGTTGAGGTGAGACCTTATATAACACCTAATATCCCTCTTCAAACTCCAAAGGCCTCCATCATCGGTCTATATAGGACTGATTATAGCTCTGTTCAGTCTTCATACACTCCTGGATGATCTGAATCTTCTTTTTTATTTCTCATACTAACTCTGGGACCATGAGGGGTTACTCACATTGATCAGTTCATCAAAGTAATGACTTGTATGGTCTCCTATACAAGGCCTCTAATAGTGCCATATCTATGGTGAAATGATATATATTATTGTATGTAAACTCTTCCATGGGTAGGTGATCCTCTCAAATATAACTAAAGTCCAATATGGAGGCCGACATCATGTCCCCCAAAACCTAAATAGTATGCTCAGTCTGGACATCATTATGGGGGTGAAACTGAGTGCTCAAATGTAACTGAGTCACAAAGGCCTCTTATAAACCTTTCCATCATCAAGATGTGAAGTGATCATCATAGTTTGAAATGATTTTCAAGGGAACTCCATGGAGCCATAATATTTCCAACACATAAATGAATACCAAGCTCTCTACTAAAATCTACTCTCAAATAGATAAGAACTGGTAGGATTTGGCGAGTCAGTCTATAATCACCCAGATGGCATCGTCTGCTCTGGACGTACATGGTAACCCCATCACGAAGTCCACAGATATTCCATCTCACTTTCACAATGGAACCTCAAGGGGTTGATCTTAACCCACTGGAACCTACTGCTCAACTTTCACCTATTGAAAAGTGAGGAATCAAGGGCCGAACTCTGATACACACTTATTAATGATTGAACACCAACATTGAAGTATATAGTATTGATACATCTTTTCCACACATATGTATATCACAAAAGGGGATGTATGAAACTCCCTAATCACCTCCTATCAAAATTTCACGAGTGCCATAGTCTAAGATTTGAAAAGGATAACATGCTCCCCACCTTCAGAAAATCCATTAGGATCATGTCCAGTGGATATTTGAGTATGTAAGGCTTGATAATCGATATCCCCAAGCTGGGCCTCCCTAAAATGATTTATAAGCGGTGGGGTAAAAACAATAAAATAAATATATGAAGCAAAATCCTTATCTACTAAGGACAACTACAATGAGGATAACTACCCCGATGCCTTATCCAACAACTGAGGACATGATCTCATACTGAGAGCATCTTCCACCATGTTCCCCTTCCAAGTAATATAAACTATCTTGAAGTCATTGTTCAAGAGGAAAGTAATCCATCCCCTATATATCAAGTTAAGGTACTTCTAAGAGAATATATACTTGATACTCTTGTGGTAAGAGTAGATGATAAACTTCTCACCCATAAGGTAGCATTACCACACATTTAGTGTGAAGACTGACACTTCTAAATCAAGATCGTGTGTAGTTATGATCATGTGGTATCAAATTATTAGAACCATTGGAAATCAAAACCTTTTTAATGTCTTGGTTTTTTCTATATAAATATTACAAATATATATAGCAATTTTTCAGAGCTAGGAATCGAGATGGCTTCAGATTACAAGGCTCGGTGATCTTGAAATTGATATTTGAAAAATATTAAATTTATTAATATAACACATGAATAGTTTTCAATAAAAAGTTGAATTTATCTTAAAAGGTGTTTCAAATTGGAGATATGATACCACCATTGAGTTTTTAACATGGAATTTACCCAATCCATGAAACAATCTTTGTAGGTTTCAAGAGTTTTCTAAAAAGTTATTGCAGGAGAAAATAATAAAATAAATTAATTTAATAAATTAATTTAATTATTTTGATAGAGTGGACTATGAATCCTCTATAAATACCCTATAATGGATGAGTCTTATGTTTATACACATAACACTAGATACCCATATATTAGATCTCAAAGAGGCATTGGTGAATGACATCATATCAGAGGATTGAATCGATATCGAAAAGATCACCAAAAACATCGTAGTTCATGGATCTCACCAATGTATACGACATATGATCTTTCTTCATAAATAACCAATTAAAAATCAAGGTTGGATTTTTTTGAATTATTCAATTTTATTTATCTCACGAAGAATGTGAACTAAATCCACTAATAGATTTTTTTTAGGGTTGATTATTTTATGGGTATGGATTTATCTTTGGGATTTAGGGATTTATATTTGTTCCTTTATTATATTTCTTATTTTTTTCATTCTAAAAGAAATAAATCAAGGCCAAAATGAACAATGGAATAAGTTCATTCATTATGTTTTTTTGGTTTTCTCCCTCTATTCTTCCTACGCTATTTTTTGATATTCTTTTATGGTCGGTGGTTTGACAAATACCTGGTAATCAATCATTGCGCACCCATTCTTCAGCCCGATGGATTGATACAATGAATCCAAGTTAAAATTGATATTAGGATCAAGATTAAATGACAATAATGAAATATTATAACTAGATTAAAGATACCATGTGGGGTTTGAAAAGAAATGATGGAGAGGTGTGACAGATGGACTTCTGTGTAAACATGATGACCAGATTCCGGCGAGCAGTGACATCAAGGATCGAATAGACCAGATCCCTCTTTACCGAAATGATTCATGGTTAGAATAGATGTCATAGGACTGGATTATGATTCATGAAGGAAATAAAAACTCTATAAAATTATGTGGTACATGGCATGTAATTTAAAAATAGACACCATGTGGGACCCGAGCAGTGGTGATAGGGCTTACACAGAGAAGAAAAGTATCACACACCATGTGACACATGTCACATTCCATGTGACCTCTACTTAATAGATAAATAAGTATATTGGATGATACATAGGCACACACATGCCTAACTACATGGTCATAGGTAGAGTAGACAAGAATGAATTGATATTCGGACATGACCGGGTACCCAACATGGAATTAGTACACGAGCACGACTTGATGTGCATAGGCACAAGAAGAGGTACATGGGCATGGACATGGACATTCCTAGGATTAGAAGTACATTCTATGTAACCTGTGTTCATTCCATGTACTTCTTTAAAGATGACTTATAGATGATATTTCTCTTAGTATGGACTAGTTTCCTTAAGGGTGCATTCTATCAATCCATCCCATGTGAGGGGATAATATGAAATTATGTCATGAGAAATGGATTATGATCCTCTCTAAGAGATTAATTTTGGATAGACTACTAGGAATCCATCATTGATGACTAGGATGGGATCCTCTAATGTTATCTTCCATAGGCGGGGTTCTCAGAATCGGTGTGAAAAATTGTACATGGGTGTCGATCCCCTACTTATAGGATTAATCTAGATTGAGTTGTTGGAATACACCATGGACCTAGGTGCAATCACCATATATCTATCAATATCTTTATAATTTTATCCTATAATTTCTTATGGTTATACTTGATGCGGAAAACATATCATATGGATTCCATTAGTGCTATTAGACTCATGAAGTGAGTTTTCCCAAGTGAGTGTGGTTAAAGGCTCTAGAGTAGAATATTAGACCGATAATGTGGTTGTGACATTAACTTTAGAATTAGTGTCTACTAGGAGTATATATGTATGTTTTATTGTATTTCTCATACTCTGATTGAAAGATACTCTAATTATATGAATACTCTAGATTCTTTATCTTTAGTGATTTCTGGGTGTCCTACTTGGTATTTGTATACTCACCCATACATGGGATCTTCCCAATCATGCCATGTCTTATGCAGACAACCGACCGTTTGATGGGGTTCTCAGTGGAACATAAGTAAACTAAGATTATATTTGGGATAAATAGACAATGGTTCATTCCTTGAGTCACATTTAACTATTGTCCCCTCTTTCTAGTAGGTTGGACTTCTTTACAATTTTTGGTGGGCTTGTATTTGACCTTCTATGAGTTCCCGTATTACATTCATACTCTGATTATGATATATATCTGTATGTATGTATTTAGTATCAATTTTATTTTAAATTTTAGCATTTAATTAGCTTAGATGTGTGTGTGTGTGTGTGTGTGCATATAGGTACCTTAGGATAAGGTTTCCCACGTGAGTGTTAAACCTACTTGATACTCATCACTAACCCTTAGCCTATTGGAGGTTGTCTTGGGGTAGTCACACTCAGATTATCACCATCCAGGTGGACCTCAGTAGGTCATGTCATGAAAGCCTACCTCTGCATCAGAACACAACCAAGTTCAGTCCCTAGAGCATCGTAGAACACTACATACTCAACACCCTCCTTGGGAAATCCCAAGATGAGGGCCCTCATCAACCTCTACCAAAACTCCTAAAAGACTATTTGAACCTCTACTTATACACATAAGGCTTCCAATTTCATTATAAAGTATTCAAATGTGTTGATATCCTAGTGAAATCAGGAAAAAATCTCATGTAGATCAAAAGCTAACAATACCTCGAACTATTCTAAGTCCACTACCACGCCATAATATGAGATAATATGTCCCAAAAATTTTAAATACTAAATCAAGAAATGAAACTTCATCTCAAATTGTGTCTCTAACTATCCTTAAGTGTCTCACATGCTCCTCCTCAGATGCTGAGTATACTAGGCTATCATCAATGAAGACCATCACAAACTGGTCTAATAAAGGATGAAAGGTATGTTTCATGATTCTCATGAACACTACTGGGGTGTTTTTTACACCTAATGGAATCACTAAGTACTCATAGTGACTATAATGAAATATTAATTCTTCTTTAGTATATCCCATCCCATACTCACATCTGGTTATAGCCTGGTATGATGTTAATCATTGAGAATCATCACACCCCTCTCAACTAATTAAAGAGGTCATAAATCCTTGGTAGGGGATACTTATTATTCATGTTCAACTAGTTATAGTTATTATAATCCATGAATATCTTCAATATCCCATCCAAATTCTTAGAAAGCAACATTGGGGTTTCCTAGGGGGAAACACTAGGTATCATGAAGCCCTTCTTATGCAAGTCCTTCTAACACACTCTCAATTCGCAAAGATCGGTGGGATCAATATGATATGTTGGAATAGATATTAGAGTATTAATTGGGTTTAAGTCAATGAATAAGTATATCTCTTGATTGGGAGGTAATATTGGCACCTCCTAAGGAAATATTTCATCACACTCAGCCACCACAACATGAAATAGATAGCCTATAACATCAACTACTCCAAGATTAATGCTATCCAACTAGTAGTAATTCGATACAAACTCCTATGTATGAGTGAAACCTACTCCACCTAGGTATCATTCTCATCTATACTGAAAAACTTCATCCCATCAATGCAGACCCACCACATCCTATTCCTAAAATAGTCAGTCGATGCATGAAAAGTGAATATAAAGTCTATGAATAAGATGTTGTCCTAAAGACTAATCTATAACATATGTAGATCCCATTAGAAACTCTATCCTCCAATAATCACACCACACTGTCAAATTTTTTTTTGATTACTAATTAATCTATGGTAGGAGTCTCCAACCAAAAGGGGTGAACTAAGAGCTCAATTGGAACCTCTAGATCTCAAACTGGGGATATAGAAAGAAACAAGTGGCTCAAAATCATGTCTATAAAAACTATAGCTATAGTAAAAAAGAAAAAAATCATACCTATAATTTTCCCTAGAACCTTTGGATTACAAGCCTATATATCTTGAAGCTTCCCTCTCCCATTTCCACTATCTCCCTAAGCTTAGCGGGGGTTTCTTGAGTGTGGGGGTGGTAATAAGTAAGACCATCTTCCACCTCCTATTGATCTCCTCGCCCCTCTACCATGTACTCCACCCTATGAAACTCCCTACTCATACAACTTCCTCTACCAAGGTGGTCCATCCACTGTCTCGTTGTCAGCTATATGGTGGGTTGGACAATCCTAGGAAAGATGTCCCCGACCATCACAAGAGAAAAAAAAAACCTTTCCATATGCTGACTACACCCACATTGAGAGACCTAAAATGTAGACCGTCAGTCATAAGATCACCTCTTGAAACATATCACACATCCAAATCCCTATAGCTATCATCGGTTACCTACTAACAAAGTCTCAACCCCTATGTTCCCATTCCTGGAACCCACTATCGGTGTCTACTAAATCTAAAATATTTCTATCACTAAAGAATACTCTGGAACCCTAGAATAGGTATGAATGCATAGAGGTATCACATTGGCCCAAATGTATCTATATATATCTCAATAAAAGGTATTATTTTGAAATAATGGATCATGAACCTTATCCATATAGTATCGTGAAAGGTTGGTAAACCTGAAAAATACTCAGCCACAATCGTGTTTCCCTGCTATAGTTGTATAATATCATGGATATGAACTACTCACATCGTAGATCAAAATTACTCCTCCCAAAAGATATTCTCAAAAAATATCCATGAGAGGGTCACCTCAACACATTAAAGAACCACAAGGTTCCGCCAACACCCTAAAGATCCATAAATAAGGATCACTATCTGATCTAAAGGTGTCCTAACAAGTCAAAAGACTCACATAACCACATTGAGCCAATAATTAGTTTCCTATGGGACTGGATCACCCCTGAACTTGATGGGTAGATAATGATGAAACTCATGAAGTGCATTCATCCTATGCACTTCATCCGCTGGTAATACATATACCATATACTACTTGATGGGTGGAGGTATAACTAGAAAACAACTTGGAGGCACTACCTTCTAAAAAATTCCCTATATCAAATCATTTTTAATGATGTTATCACTCTCATGATCCTTATTCCGAATACAAGATAGAAATAATCATGTATGCATCCTGAAATACATAATATGTACCACATTCAATGAGTATATCTAAGGTGATGGATCAATAAGGATATGGAAACACAACCCATGCCTATATGATGCATGTACCGATGTTTTTACCTAAAATAATTTCTATATATATTGAGTCAAAAGTTAGGTAATTAGAATCCTAGTGTATGAATGTGTCAGCCAATGCACCAACACTAGAGTCCTTGAATTGAAATCCAAACTTTAAATACTTAACCCTATTTTCATAAAACCCAAACCAATATTATAGTTAAAAAAACTCAAAAATATAGTCCTTAGATGGAAACATATGTTCTGATACCACTCTATCATGACCTGACCCATTGAGACACCCTAGCCAGCGATAATTCAAGTGTGACTACTCCAAGACCACATCCAATAGGATAGGGGCTGAAGACTAGCACAAAGTAGGCAAAAAAATCATATGGGAGGAATTATCCTAAGGTGCTTGTACACACAAACACACATATACAAGACTATACAATGAAAAAATGTAAAATAAAGATGATACCAAATGAATGAATACATCTAAATCCCATAATCAGAGTATGACAGTAATACTGTAAAGTATTAAATACCAAATAAAAGTCCAAAAAAAAAAACTATAAAGAAGTAAAAATTTCTAGAAAGAGGAGAAAATAGTCAAATGTGAATCCTAGAATAAACCATGATCTTTATATACAAAATTTAAGCTCTATCTACTCTTAGTCCACTGAGAAACCCATCAAATGGCCAACCGTCGGCAAATACATGACACATGTGGGCATAACCCATATAGGGATGAGTATAACAATACATAGTAGGACACCTTGAAATATCTAGGAATAAAGGATCAAGAGTAGTTAACCCCTCATAGGTTATTTCAATAATAATATGAGACATACAATAAACCATCCATATTTACTCATAGTAGACACTAATTATCAAGGTAAGGTCACAACCTCATTTCCAAACTAACATTATTCTTGAGAGTCTGTATCCACACTCACATGGGAGAACTCATTATATGAGTCTGATAGCACTGATGGTGTCCATTTGAGATGTTGTACTCATCGGGTATCTCTATAAAAAAGTATATAATGGAAGTCTAAAAATATCAATAAAAAAATGGGGATCACACATAGGGACATGGGGCATACCAATAACCCAATCTGGATAACTTTTTAAGTAGGGGATTGAAACCCCTGTAAATTTGGTCACATCGATTATGAGAAACCCACATAGGGTAGAAGATGATAGAGGTTCTAGTCCTAGGCTTTAGGAATGTATTACTACAAATATATCTGAAACCAATCTCTTAGATAGGATCCTAATCCTATGCTCATAACATAATTCCATACTATACTCTCATAGGGATGGATCATGGGAATGCAACCTTAAGGAAACTAGTCCTCACTAAGGGTAACAATGTCTCCAAGTCATCTTCAGACAAGTAAAAAGCATGTACCATTAATCCTATACCTTCCAATGTCTGTTCCCATGTACCTATGATCATGCTTGTGTACATCTATCCAAGACCTTGTACTAAGGCCTTACATTGTACCTAGTTGTGTCTGAGTATTAGGTAGTGCTCATGTACTATACATGTTCCCATGTACCTGGCTATGACCATACCCATGTATCCTTTAAGATACATGATGATCCATTAGGTTGAGGTCACATGGTGTGTGAAAAGTTTCACAAGGTGTGTGATACTTTTATTCTCCATGGAAACCCAAGAACCTCAACCAGGGCCTCACATGATGTGTATTTCTGGATTACATGTCATGTTCCATGAAATTTTCTAGATTCCATGATTCATTCACAAGTCTTAATCTGCTCCTCCAACCTCTAATCTAGATGAGAATAATTATAATAATCATGGATATGGTATGTCTAATCCTTTCCTCACTACTCTCTGGAATCCATCCATTAGTTTTGTACGTAAAATCATATTTAATGCCTCCCCATCGTCGCATGTCAAACCCCGAATGAAATCTTAGATCCAGACATGATCTATTTTTGTTACCATAGAATCTCAATCCCATCATCAATATGAACTCTGATTCATGGTATCAATCTGTTTCACCAAATAATATTTTTACAACGATTGATTGCTAAGTATTTTTCGAAAGTTCGACCAAAAAGTAATGTCACACAAGAAGAATGGTGGTAGAAAACCAAAAAACACAAACATTAGGAATGAAACTTGACCATTCATAATGTTTTCCTAAATTTATTTCCTTTATAATGATGAAAAAAGAAATATAATCATGAAAAAATATAAATTCCCAAATCCGGAAGATAAACCCATACCCGTAAAATGATCGACCCATGAAGCGATTAGTTAGTGGATTTGATTAAAGTTCATCATGTGAGAAGTTATATGGGTTAAATATAAATAAAAAAATGTAAAAAAAAGAGTTTTAATTAGTCCCTGATGAAAAATGATCCTACATCATATTTTTTTGGAGAGATCTATGATTTATGATGTCATTAGTGATCCTTGTGATATTGATCAGATCCTTCGATCCGATGTTGTTCTCCAACTCCTCTCCAAGATATCCTCTCTTGGTCTCCAGGGTTTTGAATATAACCGTAAGAATCTCCCATAATAGGTTATATATATAGGATTCCTAGGTATATGCATCAAAACAATTAAATAAATTAAATAAATAAATTTATTTTATCATTTGTGCGCACGATGACTTTTTAGAAAAAATCCAACGTTGATAAATATTTTGTCCCTCCTAGGGTAATTCCCACATTTAAAAATCAATAGTGGTATCATATTTCTGATCCCAAAATATTATTAAAAGTTATTCCACTTTTTTCCTGGAAACCATGCATGCATGATATTAATATGTTTAATATTTTTCAAATATCAATTTTGGTTTCACTGATCCTTAGAATCTCGCACTGTCATTACACCAAGCTATAAAAATATTAATATATATATTTCAAATCATTACCTAATAAAAAAAATATGTTATAGATTAAATCAATCCTTTTTTATATCTATGTAATTCATAATGAAAAAAAAATCTCATCGCTTTGTGGAGGTGATAGTCCACACATATGCACAAGAGCCGTTATCAATTTCCATAGGATGGAAAAGAAGATGAAAAAAGGTCATGTATAAAAATAATTATATTTAAATATATTTAAGAAAATTATGTTGTCATATAAGGTTGTTTATATAATATTTTAAGGGATTGGAAGAAAAAATAAACCTAAAAATAATATGTCAAGAGTTCTACCTCTTCTTTGGAAAACCTCCTTTGGCTTGCAACTTAAGCCTTATAAGATTGGTATTTTTGGAAGAATAGTACCTATAGAACGTGATGATGTATTTTTTAAATATATTTGGGTAGATATTTTTTTAAATAAATGTATTAAATTGTGTAAATAATAGGGGATAATAGGATCCCTTTTATAAACGAGGTGAGTGACACACATGTAATTGTTTTTAATAATTAAATATTATAAGTGCCTTACTCATGGTAAAGTATTAATAAAAAAATACCATTTCTAATATAAGGTGATAAGGGTTGAAATAAAATCATCTAATAAGAATTAATATGAGTTTTTTATGACCCTATAATATGGTTTTATTAATAATTAACCCATTTTACCCCTTTATCGTGGTGTAAGCATTCCAACCAATGTTACTATTATTGATAATGAAAAATTAAATTGACCTCATTATTAAATTTAAAAATCATGAATCTAAATACAAGATACATTTTAATGATTCAATTAGTTTAAGTAGTAGAAAATAATATAAATATATGTGTACAACATGTAATGAAAAAACTGTTGTTTTTCCAAAAAACTCAATTTTAAGCATACAAAAATCTTATACCAAAATAAAATATAATTTATATTAAAATATAATTAATTAGAATATTTTTAATAAAATGTATATCATTTTTAATTTAAAACCAAATCAAAATATAGTGGTACTTTTAAATTATTTTATTTAAGTAATATATATGAAATTTTGGCAAAAAATGACCAGTTTTCCGTATTCACCGAAAAATTCAACTATTTCAAAAAAATTCAGAATATTTAACCTAAGATAAATTAGACCTTATGAACTAAAAAAATGATATTAATTTAGTGAAATTAAAATTCTAAAATTTGTAAATTTTACTTGTAAATATAATAAGGAATTATTTATATAGTAATGACAACATAATAAGATGTGCATTAGGCAATGTTCTAAGGATGTAACGTTTACCTATTATAGGATGACCCCATGTATTACATTCCACATCACTTAAATAATTTAATCCTTGAAATTGTGAAAAAGTTATTTATTAAATAAATTTGGCCAATCCTTCCTTTTAACTTCTTTAGACTTCCATTTTTCCTCCTCTAGTTTGTGATTTCTCCAAAGAACCTTCACCAGCGGAGTTGTCCAATTCCAAAGGAATTTAACTCTAATGTTAAAAATTTGGACATGATTTTCATTATAATATATTTTAGGTTATAAATCTATTCCCTTATTGGTGAGTACATGCATTGGATTCATTAGATACTTCCTCAATAAAGAAATATAGAGGACGACATGCACTTTAGAGAGGTTGGGTGGCATACCCAATTGGTAAGTCACAACTTCGACTCTATATAAAATTCAAAAGGACCAATGTACCTAGAGATTAAATTACCATTTTTTAAAAACATTATAACTCTTTTATATGGATAAACCTTTAATAAAACATGATCCCCAATTGAAATTACATATCCTTCCATTAGTTATCTAAATATCTCTTTTTCCTACTTTGATCTACCTTAGTATGATTTTGAATATCTTATACTTTTATAGTTTTCTCCACAAAAGTTTTTGGGTGTACTTTCTTCCATTCTAAAAATTCTTCAAAAAAAGATGGAGTATAAAATATCTTATCATACAATGCTTTATATGGTGCCATATAGATGCTTGAAGGAAATATATTATTGTATAAAAATTATATTAGAGGTAGATACTGTTCCCATATACCTTGAATGTCAAGTGATAAAGATATTAATATATATTCTAGTGTCTAAATATTCCTTTCAGAAATCCCATCAGTTTTAGGATGATAGGTAGTGCTCCAATGTATCTCACTATTGAGATCCTCCTGAAGACTCCACCAAAATCTTGACATGGACTGAGGGTTATGATCAGATACATATGATAGTGGAACACCGTGGAGTATCAAAATTTTATTAATATAGAGTCAGGAAAGATACTCAAGGGGTATATTTTACCTTACTATTAGGAAATGTGCAGACTTTGTAAGATGATCAACAAAGACTCATATTTCATCATTCTTCATATGGGTCTTTGGAAGTTTAGTAGAAAACTCTAATGAAACATTTTCCTACTTTCATATTGGTATAGGTTAATGTTGTATGACCCCCTTATGATGTTTTATTTCGGCCTTTACATACTGGAAAACCAAACATATGGACACATTGTCCAGAATTTTCCACTTTATAACATCTCACTATAAATTTTTCGTAATCCCTATACATTTTGTTAAACCATGGTGTATAGAGAAATTTTAGTTATATGCTTCATCTAGTAGCTCCCTTTTCAGCTTCGTTATAGATGAAATACATAACCTCTTCTCAAATACCAATAATATACCTTTATATGTAACACCCCAATCTTCCACGGTACTCTTCCCTTTGAATAATACAGTAGCGTGTGTTCTACGCAACTTCAAGTTCTAACACACACTATAACCAATCAAACTAGCCATTAGGAATAGTAATACCCACTTTTTGAAATTTTATAAATTTTATCTCTCAAAATGGACTTCATTTTTGGATTCAGAATATCGAAATTATCCTAGGGTAAAATTTTGGAACTTTTCGAATAACTTTAATATTTTGATGAATAGTGAAAATTACTAAATTTTAATTAAAAACAACTTTTTTAATCAAAATAATTAATAGTGATAAATTATGAATTTAAGTGGTTTTAAGGTATATTTATAATATATTTTTACCATTTAATACAATTTTGGTCATTGGACATAATTTCACATTTAAACCGAACATAAACAACTGTCAATCTTTTGATAGTTATTATCTCTTAAAAACACGCTTTTTGTTTTAACAACGGAAATTAATTTTAAATTAATTTCTGCCACTTATGTGTTTTGAATTTGAAAAAATTGATTCCATATTTGGAATCAGTATGTCCAAATTGTGTAAATAGGTAATTTTTTTAGACATTTTGAATAATTACTTCGGTAAATATTTTATTTACCATGGTTAAAGGGTAAATCTGGTAAATAAGGGTAAAAAAATAATATTATAATAATAATAAATTACCCTGAAACATGTCCTAACTTTATTGGTTGATACATGTCCGACCATTGTCATCTTTGGGTTGATTTGGGAACCCCATGTATCCACTTGTAACTGATAAGGACACTTTATATTAATTAAGTTAAAATAAATACAAAAATGACATAAGCATATATCTTGTAGAAAAACAATTTTTACAAAGGGTTATATATGTTGTATTTTCAACTATAAATTTTTATTATAAATCTAAAAATATTTCCTACCTAATGGTATTTTATTTATAATTTTTAGACATTTAAAAATTAATATTATTTATGACACAATAATGATGCAATACTTTCCTTATTAATGAAAGAATCAAATAATTGGTATTAGAAATGTAAAAATAAATATAATTTGAAAGTTTTTATGATATACATTAATTTTATTGGTTCATATGATAGTATATGACTGCTTAAATGAATATGGTTCAAATTAATAAAGTTGTTAAGGCTTTAAACAAAATCAATTATTGAATAGTGTCAAAATTGACATAAATAAGTTTTTAAAAAAAATATTATATTATTAATTGATATTCTATTCCTAAAAATATAATGTTCGGCCAAAGGAATTATATCATGATAGGTGTATAATTAATGGACCACTTGGGAGTCTCTTGGATGTATATAGTATGTTTATTAACTATATAATATAAAAATACAAAGTGACGTGGTAAATGTCAAACTAATTAACTAAGAGTTAAAACTAAACGATAAGGTTAATAAAGTGACCCAAACCTGTCTAAAACCTATTTTTTGAGTAGTGTTAGACCTATCCCCACCTTTACCTTTAAATAATTCACTTTGGATCCATTAGAAACCGAATATGAATTTATTATAAAATAATATTTCTATCTTTTCCAAAGGTTCCCCTCACCCCTCTTATAAAAGGGAACTCCCCCTTCTCACTAATTAACACATTCAAATCCTTTTGGCTCGGCCTACCCCTACACAAATACTCTCTCAACTTCCCTAAATTCATACTAGAGGCCTTATTTTGATCAGAAATTCATCCTAAGGAGCCCTTTTGATAAAATCAAAAGGAAGAACCCGAAGAAGAGGTAATGTTTTCACCACCCTCTTTCAAGTTCCTTTCTTCTCCCACTTCTTCTTTCTTTGTTATTAAAATTCTAAAATAATAACTCCAGTATCTTATATATACTGTAATTATAAACATGGTACAACCATATTCAGTATTCTATCCATCCTTTGAATGAGATGTCACCATACGTGCATGCGTACGACTTACCGTCTCCACGTCGTGGTGTAATTAATATTAAAAACATTATTATTTGGATGGGTATAATAATGATGTGTAATTCATGTAAATAATAAATATAACATGATAATTATTCTTTATATATGATATAACATCCAATTATATATTAATTTAATATAAAAAAAATGATATTGTCGCTCGTGCGTACGTACGAACTACCGTCTCCATGAACGCGACAAGATTCATTCCCCATCATATCCATTCGAGACTAATTCTCATTTTATGATTAAAAATAATGTTTAAGGACTTGATATAATTATTTATATGAATTAGATACAACATATCCATAACAAAACATGGCTTATGTAACAAAACATATAAGTTAACACCCAAAACGATGATAATACTATGATATTACTGACAAATCAATCTTAAAAGATCATATATGATATCATATTAATGTATATGATTATTGTATAAATTAATAACAATTATTTCACCATTATACATGAGGTTAACCTACCCTCAACCAAGGAAAATTACAAGGTAAGGGGTTTTCATCTCACTCCTTATTCCCTTGAGATTCTTTCCATATTGCCACTATTACCTTTTGTCTGGTGTATGTATTGACCATAACTGTATTCCTTGTGTAATACACTTTAATATAGGTGTATTTACATATTAATTGTATGAAACTTCCTTGATGGGATGTATGTTTCGTTAGTTACCAAATTGTTAAAGGTTTATTTCACAATCTATTCATTATCTGAGGTTGTTTATATGTAATTATCTACTGGGACCTCTTTATCATCCGCATCCATGTTTCTTAAAAATGTATTTCAAATCATTATTAATATTTTATAGAATATGGGTTAAAGTCATTTATACCCTTGTTGACCTTTTATAAGAAGTTTATAAAGGAATCTCACTGTAATCAATTCCATCAATCTCACTGACGGAGGGCTCCAACCTTTCGGTCCCATTATCCGGTGTATTCACTCGCGGAGACAAGACTTCAATTCCTGCAATTTCTCATTTATTAGAAGGGAAGCGAACGAAGCCGCTCACAAGATAGCAGGCATTGGCCCTCCCTACGAGGATTTGCTCTGGTTCAATCATTTTCCATCGTGGTTATGCTCCTGTATTTCTGCTGATCTCCATCATTAATGGATCCGTCTTATTTTGTCAAAAAAAAAAAAACTTATACGGTGGGTGCGGATATTTTATGCCATTATAGAATCATCTAAGATTCCATTAAAATATTATAAGAATGTTTTCAAATTAAATTTTTTATTTTATAATCATGTGAATTTTAAATGATTTCAAAAAAGAGATATTTCTCTCAAATAGTTTTGATTTCATCTATGTCAACATCCTTTGATGGATTTTAAGATTATTTTATGTTTATTTATTATGATACAAAACTTCCATATTGTATTGAAGGTTTTGTGATATGTTTGACTGTGGATGTGTTATTTTTATACCATTCATGGTTTATGGAGAAATTATTGACATTTAGTATGCTAGTTTAAATATGAATGTTTATGTTATGTTTAAAACTGTTCATATGAGGAATGAATTGGACTTAATAAGTGACGGGTGGAGCCCTCTATAGCTCCTAGATGCATCGGTAGGTCTCATGAGACAAACTAGTGTCTTGGGAAAAGGCCTTGAAAAAAAATCTTATTTGTAGTCTTGGGACGAGGCCTTGGCTATGTGGTTATGATAGTCTGGCATTATGCATTCCATCATTATGAAAGTGGTTATTGATATTGCATGTGATTATTCTACAAGTAGAATATCCATGTGAATAAGTAAATGGAATTATTTCATTTTATTTTTTCCATATTATGCTGAAGTTCGAGTTTAAAAGGCTTTTGTTTTAGTTATACATTATCTTAAATGTATATGCTTATTTATGAAAGTTTCTGCTATATTGTTATCCTTACTGGGAATTTGAGATCACCCCTTTCAATGTTTTATTTTTCCTAGGATGTGAAGAAGTATTTTAGGAATGACCTACAGGGATAGTATAAGGGGATATGAGTGTGGAGACAAGATGTACTTGTAGTTTTCACTTTATGATGTAATGTAAACATTATGAATGCATCTAGTGTTTCCAAGACTACTAAACTAATCGGTCTTTCGAGACTTGATCTTTTGTGATCATGATAATGTTATGTAATAATGCACCGACTCTAGGTCACTGGGGTTGGGGAGTTATAGTTGGTATCAGAGAAAGTTTAGTAAAAACCTTGGAAGCTAGATTTAGGTAAACTCTGATTAGAGCACATAGACCTAATATAGACTTTGAGGATTAGTATAGAAGAACTTCCGAGAACTAGTGCTCGACAACGGGCCTTGATGCACACTTGGTTACGAAACTCCCGGGGGATATGCTTAGGATAATTCTCAATTTCTTTACAAACCATTATGAAGGGTTTACGAGTATATAATTCCTCAAAGAAAACATTTTTATTATTATGGATTATATCCATAAATAGTTCAATTTATGTTAAGTGTTTTACAAGTATGGAAATATGTATTTTGATTCATAAACTGATCTAGTTTATTCCATTCTTTCGAAATGGCGCCTAGTGGAAGAAATATAAACTGTATCAATGCACGAACTCCATGTAGGGATTTCCCTCCTGCTCAAGATAATTATAGTGGGGCTGGTGATGAAACTGTTGCTGATCAACTAATCACTATACTGGGACAACTCACTCAGGTTATGAATAATACCCTTACCTGTATGGAGCACCCTGATCCGCAGTGTGGATGATCAATGTTAGATCGATTCATGAGGCAACAAACACCAACATTCAATGGGAGTACAAATCCATTGGTAGCTGAGGAATGGATAAGTTCCCTAGAGAAAATATTTCAGGCTTTGGGGAGTAGTGAAGGGGAAAATGTTATCATGGCAGTTAATCGCCTCACTGGAGATGTTGATCAATGGTGTTCCTTGATTAAAAACACAAAGGATGATGAGGAAGTATCAAATATGGAATGGAGGGAGTTCAAAGAACTTTTCTTAGAAAAATACTTTCCTCGTGAGCATCAAGAAGATATGGAAAGGCAATTTCTGAGTCTGAGACAAAAGGAGGATGAGAATGTCACAAAGTTTGAGGATAACTTTACAATGTTAACAAGGTATGCGGGAGATTATATACGTAACCCAAGAAGTAAGATTGATCGTTTTCTTGATGGGTTAAAACCATTTCTTCTTTGAGAATTAGTGTCACAATCCTTCTCTTCATATGAAGATATTGACTCATGTGCTATCAAGACAGTAAAGGAATTCTCTAAGTCTTATGACTTTATAGCAAAGTAGGAGAAGAAGAGATCTGCTGATCACTCTAGGAATGGAAATAATGGGAAGAAGGGAAAAGTTAAATATCCATCATGCAGTAAATGTGGGAAGAAACACCCTAGTACTTGCTTGAAGGGAATGGGAGTCTGTTACAAGTGTGGTGAAAAAGGCCACCAAGCTCGTGATTGCAAGGGGAAGAAAGAAGCTACCGATGTTCAATGATACAACTGCAGAGAGATGGGGCATTATGAAAATGAATGTCCTAAGCTTAGGGGAACTTACCTCAAAAAAGGAAAAGGGATCAAGGCCAAGCTTATGCTATCACTACTGCTGAGGTAGAAGCTCTGAAAGATGTGGTGGCAGGTAATTTAATGGTTTCCTCATGTTTAGAAAATGCATTATTTGATTCTGGATCATCGCATTTTTTCATATCTTCACAGTTTGATAAGAAAATTAGATATTTCCAATTTGATTTAACAAGGGAGTTTTCAGTTAAAACTTATAAGGGAAGTATCATTGCAAAAAAGTTTTGTGAATCAGTCCCCATTAGAGCACATAAATGTTCTTTATCTGCTGATCTCATCATTATACCTATGATTGAATTTGATATAATCCTTGGTATGTATTGGATTTCGGACCATGATGCAAAAATTTATTGTAAGAATAAGAAGGTTACTATTTTTGATGATGATGATAAGGAACACCTTATCTTTAGAGAAAAATCATCACCACCTAATTCTAACCTAGACCCACCCCCAGTTGCTCAACTGAATTCAATTATTGGGGAGGAAGATAATGAAATGACTGTGGGTGAGGAAAGGAATGTTCAAATAGGGGATGTACCTATTGTGAAAGAATATGTAGATGTGTTTCCGGAAGATTTACCTGGACAACCTCCAGAACGAGAAGTTGAGTTTTCCATTGATTTAATTCCGGGATCAAGGCCTATATCGAAGACCCCTTATAGAATGGCCACTGTGGAATTAGTTGAACTAAAGAAACAACTAGAGGAATTGAGTAATAAGGGATTTATTCACCCTAGTGTTTCTCTATGGGGATCCCATGTTCTTTTTTTTAAAAGAAAGATGGATCTATGAGGTTATGTATCGACTATAGGGAAATCAATGCTATAACAATAGAGAACAAGTATCCCCTACCTCGCATTGATGATTTATGTGACCAACTGCATGGAGCTCAATACTTTTCAAAGATTGACCTTAGATCTGGATACCATCAGTTGTGTGTGAAGAAGGAAGACATTCCGAAGACAACATTTTGAACCTGGTACAAGCATTACGAGTTTACAGTAATGCCTTTTGGATTGACTAATGCACCCTCAGTATTCATGGATCTAATGAATAGAGTTTTCAAAGAATATCTCGATGATGTTTTGGTTGTATTTATTGATGATATCTTGGTATACTCCAAAATCTACAAAGATCATGAAAATCACTTATGCATTTTCCCGAAGACTCTTAGAAGACATGAATTATATGGGAAATTTAGCAAGTGTGAATTCTGGCTTCAGGAGATCTCTTTTCTTGGCCATATTTTCTCTAAGGATGGAATCTCTGTTGATCCTTCAAAGACAAGAGAAATCCAAGAATGGATAGCACCAACGAGTATAATCGAGGTACGCAGTTTTATTGGTTTAGTAGGTTATTATCAAAGTTTCATCCAGAACTTTTCCCGATTGGCTAACCCATTAACAAATATCACACGTAAAGGGGTTAAATTTGTTTGGACAAAAGAGTGCGAAGAATGTTTTGAAGAACTTAAGAGAATATTAGTCAATGCTCCTATATTGACTCTACCATTGGGTAATGATGAGTTCGTTATTTGTAGTGATGCATCAATGAAAGGACTTGATTGTTTCCTTATGAAGAATGATAGGGTTATTGCCTATGCATCACGATAGCTAAAAATTAATGAGAAAAACTATCATACTCATGATCTCAAGTTAGCAGCTGTGATATTTTCTTTGAAGATATGGAGACACTACCTCTATGGTGAAAAATGTGAGATTTATACTGATCACAAGAGTTTGAAGTATATTTTCTCATAAAAGGAACTCAACATGAGGCAAAGAAGATGGCTTTAATTACTCAAGGATTATGATTTCATGATACAGTGCCTCCCGATGAAGGAAAATAAGGTGGTAGATGCTTTGAGAAGAAAGTATCATGTAGTTTTGAACATGATGAGAATTGAAAGGGATCCTATTTTCATGGATCTAGTGAAGATGGATATGGGAACCACCATGGAAGGTGAAACATCAATACTTTTTCAAATGGTTTCCAAACCATCTTTACTATAAAGGATTAAGAGTTCTCAGACCTAAGATGAATAATTTCAAAAGAAGATTAAAGCTGTGAATGATGGGATATTGAGAGACTTTGTGTATGAAGATGGAATTTGTAATTTGGGAAGAGGCTTTGTGTTCCCGATATACCCGATCTAAAAAGGGAATTGTTGGACGATGCTCATAGTTCCAATTTCTCTATACACCCTGGGAGCGCCAAAATGTATAGAGATTTGAAGGAACATTTTTTGTGGGATAACATGAAGAGGGATATTGCTGATTTTGTGTCAAGATATATGGTTTTTCAAAAAGTGAAAGCTGGAAGGCAATAGCCTGGTGGAGTATTGAAACCTCTTCCCATACCTGAGTGGAAATTAGATAATATTACAATGGACTTCGTCATGGGGATACCAAAGACTCCTAGAAGGAATGATGCAGTATTTATCATTGTTGATCGTCTTACCAATTCATCACATTTTCTTGCAATAGGAGAAGATTTACCACTCGAACGTCTAGAAAGACTATATATTAATGAAGTTTTGAGACTTCAAGGAGTACCCCTATCGATTGTTTCTGATCGTGATCCTCGTTTTGCATCAAGATTCTGGAAAATTATTCAGAAGGCCTTCGATACTTCGTTTGAGCACTGCCTACCACCCCCAAACTGATGGACAATCAGAACAAACTATTCAAACCTTAGAAGACATGTTGAGATCTTTCTCACTTGACTTTCAGGGTATGTGGGATCAATATTTACCTCTGGTAGAATTTTACTATAATAATAACTTCCATTGAGTATTCAGATTGCACCATATGAAGCGTTATATAGAAAGAGATGTCGCACACCAACCTGTTGGGATGACGTTGGTGAAAGAAAACTTGTTGGCCCAGAACTGGTGGAAGAAACAATGGAAAATGTAAAGGTAATCCAAAAGCACATCAAAACAGCTCAAAGTAGGCAGAAGAGCTATGCTGATAACCGAAGGAAGGATTTGGAATTTCAAGTAGGAGATCATGTTTTCTTGAAGGTATCTCCATGGAAGGGAGTTATACATTTCGGTAAGAAGGGTAAATTGAGTCCCAGGTACATCGGACCTTTCAAAATTCTAGAATGAATTGGGGCTGTAGCTTACCGTTTGGCAATGCCACCAAGTCTCTCCAAAGTTCACGATGTGTTCCACGTATCACTGTTGAGGAAATACATGCCTGACCCAATGCATATACTCACCTATGAGGAATTAGAACTGGAACCCGATCTTTCTTATTGCGAAGAGCCCATCAGGATTCTTGATACGAGAGAACAAGTACTGAGAAACCAGAAGACTCATCTAGTAAATATTTTGTGGAGAAACCATAATATGGAAGATGAAACATGGGAACCCGAGGAACTTATGGTGAAGAACCACTCGAGTATTTTCATGCGGTAGTATTTTAGAAATTTCGAGGAAAAAATTATTTGAAGGAGGGGAGAATGTAACACCCCAAGCTTCCATAGTATGCTTCCCTTTGAATAATACAGTAGCGTGTGTTGTACGCAACTTTGAGTTCTAACACACACCACAACCAATCAAACTAGCCATTATGAATAGTAATACCCACTTTTTGAAATTTTATAAATTTTAATTCTCAAAATGGACTTCATTTTGGGATTCGGAATATCAAAATTAGCCTAGGGTAAAATTTTGGAACTTTTCGGATAACATTTATATTTTGATGAATAGTGAAAATTACTAAATTTTAATTGAAAACAACTTTTTAATCAAAATAATTAATAGTGATAAATTATGAATTTAAGTGGTTTTAAAGTATATTTAGAATATATTTTTACTATTTAATAAAATTTTGGTCATTGGACATAATTTCACATTTAAACCGGACATAAACAACTATCAATCTTTTGATAGTTATTATCTATTAAAACATGCTTTTTGTTTTAACAACGGGAATTAATTTTAAATTAATTTCTTCCACTTCTGTGTTTTGAATTTGAAAAAATGGATTCCATATTTGGAATCCAGATGTCCAAATTGTGTAAATAGGTAACTTTTATTTTTAGACATTTTGAATAATTACATCGGTAAATATTTTATTTACCATGGTTAACAGGTAAATCTGGTAAATAAGGGTAAACAAATAATATTATAATAATAATAAATTACCCTAAAACATATCCTAACCTTATTGGTTGTTACATTTACGACCATGGGAATATTTGGGTCGATTTTGGGACCCCATGGATCCACTTGTAAGTGATAAGGACACTTTATATTAATTAAGTTAAAATAAATACAAAAATGACATAAGCATATATCTTTTAGAAAAACAATTTTCACATAGGATTATATATGTTGGATTTTCGACTATAAATATTCATTATAAATCAAAAATATTTCCAACATAATGTTATTTTATTTATAATTTTTAGTCATTTAATAATTAATATTATTTATGACACAATAATGATGGAGTATTTTCCTTATTAATGAAAGAATCAAATAATTGGTATTAGAAATGTTAAAATAAATATAATTTCAAAGTTTTGATGACATACATGAATTTTATTGGTTAATATGACATTATAGTGTTTCTTAAATGAATTTGGTTAGAATTAATACAGTTTTTTAGACTTTAAAAAAAATCAATTATTGAATAGTTTTAAAATTGACATAAATAAGTTTTTAAAACAAATATTATATTATTAATTGATATTCTATTCATAAAAATCTAAGTTTCAGCCAAAGGACTTATATAATTATATGTGTATCATTAATGGACCACTTGGGGGTATCTTGGATGTATATAGTAAGTTTATTAACTATATAATATAAAAATACAAAGTGACGTGGTAAATGTAAAACTAATTAACTAAGAGTTAAAACTAAAAGATAAGGTTAATAAAGTGACCCAAACCTGTCTAAATCATATTTTTTGAGTGGTTTTCGACCTATAACCACCTTAAACTTTAAATAATACACTTTTGAGCAATTATAAACCGAATATTAATTTATTATATAATAATATTTCTAGATTTTCCAAAGGTGCCCCTCACCCCTCTTATAAAAGCGCACTCCCCCTTATCACTAATCACACATTCAAAGCCTTTTGGATCAGATAAAACCTGACCAAATACTCTCTCAACTTCCCTAAATTTAACCTAGAGGCCTTATTTTGATCAGAAAGCCAACCTAAGGAGCCCTTTTGATCAAATCAAAAGGAAGAACCCGAAGAAGAGGTAATGTTTTCACCACCCTCTTTCAAGTTCCTTTATTCTTCCACTTATTCTTTCTTTTTTATTACCATTATAAAATAATAACTACAATATCTTATATATACTGTAATTATAAACATGGTTCAACCATATTCAGTATTCTATCCATCCTTTGAATGACATGTCACCATACGTGCGTACGTACGGCTTACCATCTCCACGTCGTGGTGTAATTGTTATTCAAAACATTATTATTTGGATGGGTATAATAATTATGTTTAATTCATGTAAATAATAAATATAACATGTTAATGATTATGTATATATGATATACCATCCAATTATATATTATTTTAATATCAAAAGACTGATATTGTTGCTCGTGCGTACGTACGGACTACAGTCTCCATGAACACGATGACATTCATTCACCTTCGTATCCATTCGAGACGAATTATCATTTGATGATTAAAAATAATGTTTAAGGACTTGATATAATTCTGGATGTAAATATGATACAACATATCTATAAAAAACATGGCTTATGTAACAAAACATATAAGTTAACACCCAAAATGACGATAATACTAAGATATTATTAACAAATCAATGTTAAAAGATCATATATGATATCATATTAATGTATATGATTCTTTTATAATTTAATAACAATTATTTCACCATTATACAGGATTTTAACCTACCCTCAACCAAGGAAAAGTACAAGGTAAGGGGTTTTCATCTCACTCCTTATTCCCGTGAGATTCACGCCATATTGACACTATTGCCTTTTGTGTGGTGTATGTACTGCCCATAATTGTATTCCTTGTGTAATACACTTTAATATATGTGTATTTAAATATTCATTGTATGATACTTCTTTAATGGGATGTATGTTTCGTAAGTTACCAAATTGGTAAGGGTTTATTTCACAATCTCTTCATTATCTGAGGTTTTTTATACGTAATTATATACCAGGACCTCTTTATCATCCACATCCATGTTTCTTAAAAATGTATTTCAAATCATTCTTACTATTTTATAGAATATGGGTTAAAGTCATTTATACCCTTGTTGACATTTTATAAGATGTTTATAGAACAATATTTCTGTCATTTTCCAAACAAGGTCCTTTTTAACCTTTTTGATAGAATTAAGGTAAGAATGTTTTTTAACTTATACGGTGGGTGAGGCTATTTTTCGCCGTTATAAAACCGTCTAAGATTACCTTACAATATTATAAGAATATTTTCAAAGTAAATGTTTTATTTTATAATTATGTGACTTTTAAATAATTTCAAGAAAAGAGATATTTCTCTCAAATAGTTTTGATTTCATATATGTCAACATCCTTTGATGGATTTTAAGATTATTTGAAGTTTATTTATTATGATACAAAACTTCCATATTGTATTGAAGGTTTTGTGATATGTTTGACTATGAATGTGTTATTTTTATACCATTCAAGGTTTATGGAGAAAGTATTTACATTTCGTATGCTAGTTTTAATACGAATGTTTATGTTATGTTTAAACCTATTCATATGAGGAATGCATTGGACTTAATAAGTGACGGGTGGAGCCCGCTATATCTCCTTGATGCATAGTTAGGTCTCATGATACAAACTTGTGTCTTGGCACAAGGCCTTGGAAAAAGCTTATTTGTAGTCTTCAGACGAGGCCTTGTCTATGTGGTTATGATAGTCTGGCATTATGCATTCCATCATTATAAAAGTGGTTATTGATATTGTATGTGATTATTCGACTAGTAGAATATCCATGTGAATAAGTAAATGAAATTATTTCATTTTATTTTTTCTATATTATGCTGAAGTCTAAGTTTAAAAGTCTTTTGTTTTAGTTATACATTGCCTTAAATGTTTATGCTTATTTATGAAAGTTTCTGCTATATTGTTATCCTTACTGGGCATTTGAGCTCACCCCTTTATATGTTTTATTTTTCCCAGGATGTGAAGAAGTATTTTATAAATGACCTGTAGGGATAGTATAAGGGGATATGAGTGTGGAGACAAGATGTAGTTGTAGTTTTCACTTTATGATGTAATGTAAACTTTATGAATGTATCTAGTGTTTCCAAGACTACTAAACTAATCGGTCTTTCGGGACTTTATATTTTGTGATCATGCCAATGTTATGTAATAATGCACCGACTCTGGGTAACTGGTGTCGGGGCGTTACATTATATATAATGTATAACAATTTCCCAACATTAAATAATTTAATATTCCCCTGTAAACCCTTATCATACTATCGGGACTTCTCTACCTTTGCATGTAAATATGGTTTACAAATTTCATAGAAAAGGAATGATGTTTCCCTATGCCTATCAATTTCTATATCCAGCTTTATTAAATCCCTAAATATAGGATCGTTGTTAATTCTCATCATAGCGATAACTCTATGGTCCCTCATACATAATTCATAAACTACCTTATTTTCCATCCTAGTGTGGTAGTGTATCGAGCAAGGATTGTCATTGAGTAGTTCTAAGAAAATTATTTTCCCAATTTTGAGATATTTATAAGATAATATAGACTTAAAAATTTTGTGTTCTATATATATCCCACATATTTCTCTAAAATATAGTGCCTCCATATCTTCAAGGAAAATATTTCAACTGGAAACTTAAGACCATGAGTGGGATATTTCTAATCATGAATCTTTAACTTCATTAATGTATAAGAAACCAGTCTATCATTATTTGTAAGAACACAACTAATTAATTTCTTTAATACATAGATATATATAAAAAACCATTCCTTTCCCGATAGTAAATTCAATACCAGTTCAATAAACAATATCCTGTTTAGATTTACAAAATATTATTCACATTACTTTAACCATGTAAATTTAACCCCATTACATGTCAAATTGGATAATGAGTTGTCTAATCCATAAAAATTTAGAAAAAACCACCAATAGTTACCTACTAAATCAAGGAAACTATCTATATTAGTTATATCAGTTAGTGAAAGTTGTTCTTAGACTAGACATTTCATTTGAGGATAAATAAATATTCCATTCTTGGAGACAATATGGCCCAAAAACAAATTCCTAGATCCAAAATTCATACTTACTAAATTTCCCACATAATTGATTTTATATGAAATTCATAATAATTTTTCTCAAATGATTCTCTTTCTATTTATGGATTTTAGAGTATATCAATATATCATCAATTAATACCACCACCATTTTATCAAAATAATTACTAAATACTCTATTAATTGGATTTATAAAAATAAAAGGTGCATTAGTCAATACTAATTGAATTACCACAAAATAATTATAATGTTAATACCTTACAAAAACTTACTATTTTGTTATATCATCCTTATTGAACCTTAATTTATAGTAACTATAGTGAATATAAATCTTTGAAAAATATTTATCTCCCTGAATTTAATCAAACAAGTCATCAATTTATAGAAAAGGATACTTATTGTTTATGGTAATGGAATTGGTCTCCCGATAATTAATTCATGAACTCATAAATCCATCGTTCTTATCATAAATAGGTTAGGGGTTCCCCAAGGTAAAACACTAGGGACTATAAATCCTTTATCATATAACTATTGAAGTTGTTTTTTAACTCTACTAATTAAAATGGTTCCATTATGTAGGGATTCTTGGATATGGGATTTTCATCAAGGATGAGTTCAATAGAAAACTCAACTTCATGATCAGGTTGATGTCCTAGTAAGTCTTTTATAAATAGATCAATTTATTTCTTTATAATATCTATATAATTTATGTATAGGATTTCTTCCCCATCCAAAGATAGAACTTTATCTTACTATTCTCCCATAATTTCCTTAAGGCGAGCTACTGGAGATGGATTCATAAAATATTTAGATAATGATGTTTCTACCTAAAAAATATGATATTATCTACACCCTTCACAAATAGTAATATTTTTATTTGAGTAATTAATTCTTTCATTACACTTTTAAATGCAATCCATACCGAGGCTTATGTTAAAGTCGATAATAAGTGTGGAAATCAAGTTAGAAAATAGGGAATATCTATGCATCTCAATAGAGACTGCTTGATATATACTTATTTTAATAAGATTATCATTAGGTGTATTTATTCAAAACCCTTTACTCATAGTGTTATGGGATGATTTAATTCTCTTAAAAAACATACAATATATAAAAGAGTGATTTGATATGTAATTAAATAAATCATTAGCTATTTTTGATTTTATGATCAAAGTACTGAATATCACATCATTAGGGATATCAAAATCAGTTATTATGATTGCATAAGATTAGATTTGACCCCTTATCAATTTATAAGGTAAATTAACTTAAATCTTAGTGAATTATGTTGTATATTTCCCTATTCTATAGAGTTATATATTTTTATATTGGTTGCTTCTTTCTTATCCATGTAATCATAATCCTGATGTACTTTCCCTCCACACTTGAATTAAAATATCATGCCCATTAAGTATATTACATAGTGTTTCCTTAAATGACTATTACATGTTGGAAATTAAACCCTTACATTCTTCCCTTTTTCCATATGAATTTTTACAAACTGCTCTGTTTCCCAGTTTTTTTCATGATTTCCCTATAAAACATTTGACTTGAAGAATTTTTTTATGTCTTGATGTCACGTGAAAATATATGCACATATGTTGAAAATTTCAAAGAGACCAATGCCCTTAAAAGGATTTATTTTATCCCATAAAATAAGTGACCAGTATTACTTCTTGGATTTCATATATAATCCACAACATAAGTTGCTAATATTGCAATGTTATCTTCATATTCGACAATATTTCCTCCTTCATTTTTCCTTAGATTGATGAATTATCTCTCCATATATATTAATTTATCACGAGTAATGTGTTTTTTTGATAAATATATCCTTAATTTAATTCCACTCTATACTATCTATTTCTTCCAAATCCTTATTTTTTTAGATCATTGGCCACCATTTATCATCTTCTACCTTAAGATGATAAATTTCTATGATAACTTTCTCTATTTCACTACTTCCCAAAGATAAAAATATCTTCTCCATGGACTTGATCCATTTAACATATACTAATAGATAGGTAGTCCTACTGAATGATATATTTTGTTATCACATGAATTATTCCAACAATGTTTCATCATGTTGGGGATCACCAAGCTACTCCATACAGGTAACGTTATTGGTTATAACCTTATAAAGCCTCCCTAATGTAGTTATAATTGTTTTTATATCCAAATCCAACTTCATTGTCTTTTACAATAGATGAATAACTATATAGATTACGTGTATTGATATGATTTCCTTTAATTCTTGTATATTCCATTTCTAAACAATGACATGCACTAGATTAGATTTTAGTATTATGAATTTTAAATCATAGTGTATAATTTTGAATCTTGTGTGACACTTAAAATAAAGAGAAAATTTATGTACAACTATTATTGGAATCATAAGCTTAAAGTATTTTGTAAAATTTTCAAATCAAAACAATATTTTCAAATCCTTCATAATGGTTCATAGAAAATATAAGAAATAAACAAAGAAAATCACCCATGAGTGTCAAAACAAGTGTATAGTTAAGATTATATTTCATGTATCATGTGTGGATTGAGTTAATATATAAACATTATTTTTAGGTTTATTACTCTTAGCTGCATCTATTCCAAATCCTATATCAAATTGTTTATATAAAATTAAGGATATATTACTACAAAAATCCACCCTCTATAATTAAACAAAAATTTATAAAGTTTATCCTATATAGAGAGTTATCCATAGAGTATGTAAAGGGGTTATGTTCTATAATCTATGTTTTCTTAAACCTAGTTACCAAGGGCCCGATTAAACTTGCCCTGATACCAAATGTAACACCCTAATTATAGTAACCAAAATCCAGTGGATAACTTACTACATGGTATAAAATTCAAGAGATTTCATCCTATGGTATTGAATATTTTAGTAGTCTTGGGAGACTAGACACATACATGATTCTAAAATTACATTTGAAAAAATTAAATAAATATTAAAACTCTATTGATAACATTATTATTTCATCTATTATATCCTAGAAATCATTCAAGATTTTCATATTATAAAGGGTGGACTAGGTTGATCATTAAGGGAAAATGTACAATAAAATCTATCATAGGATAAATAAATAATGAATAATATGAAAGAGATAAAAAATAATAAAATACAATATATAACTAATAAAAAAGGTAATGTATCCATGTATGAAATATAGAAATAAATAATCACATGGATAATAATAACTAATTTAATAATGATACAATGTACAATGTAATACATCATAATCTTAACTTCATGACCTCGTTCCAAGACACCTTAAATATATATGCAAGGAATACTATAAATACCCAAAAGAGTTTATATTATGAGGCTAAATGATGAATAGAGGGGTTATAATAGTCCTCACCCATAACTTACTAATTCCAATATATTCATCATATGAAAATAGTGAATAATCAATAAAATACATAATCAATATAAATATCTATTTCTAAAAAGTACTATACATAATGTTAATATTTTTCTCAATCAATAAATATAAAAAATTGATCAAAATAAATATAGAAAAATAATATGTAAATTATCATTATATTATATTCCCAAATAAATAATAATAATCCTTAAAGGATGCAAAAGAGATGAAAAACATCTTTTAAAAAAATATTAGAAAGTAACTTTTAAAATATAAGGAAATAACATTTTCTTTTGAATAAATTTTAAAACAAAAAATTATCTGAATAATAGGAATAATATTTTCTTTTAAAAACTATGGAAACTTGAAGAATTATCCTGATAACAAATAACTAATATAATGATGGGAAAATTTGATCATGTGGTAAATTAAAAAAAACATCTTTTCTCAGTTTTTAAGAAGTCAAAAGTCTGTTGTAAAAGAAAATGCTTAAAATAATTTTTTATCATATGTAAAGAAAGTAAAAGGTATTATAAAATATGATTTATCTATCATTTAAAATTAAATAATAACTTCCATAAAATAAGTTTTTATAACATAGGAATGGAAGAAATAATTTTCCGACCAAAGAGGAGAGATATGGATGGGTTTTATTAAAAATATTAATTTAGTATTTTGAATACCAAATAAAAAAATTAAAGGAAAACATAAAGAAACTAGAAACAAATATTGGATAAGAAAATATATTTTTTAAGAGATAAATATAATTTAATTACCCCAATGAAAACTTAAACATTAATAATCCCGGATAAGAATGAGATTATGAAATAAACCCATACCTCAAACTTATATTTGGTCGAACATGCTCTAATCTCATGTATACAAAATTTATACATATTATATATATATATTAGCCATAAAGGTATTTATATTTCTATATAATATTTATTAATAATTTTTCTTACCCATTTGTTAATAATTTTTTTGTGAAAATCAATATTCGAGTGTTAACCATTTCATTTTCTATGCATGTTTTAGTTCAATAGTTTAGATCCTTTCACCTTGTCCATGGTTTCATAAAATCTATAGTATTAAAATTTTTATAATTATCATGTTTATAAATTCAATATATTTTTACAAACATCCATTAAAAAATGGTCATGAAAAACGAATTATATCATTTCATGGAGATGGTAGTCCATACATACGTAGAAGCGATGTTTTCATTTTTCTAATGGATGATGTGAAAGAGAAATAAATAAAGTTTTACCTTTAAATAATAATTATAATAAAATAAATATCATATTTTTTCATTAAATTCAACCTTATGTCTATATATATAATGTGGAAATGAAAAATGAATCACATCACGTCGTGGAGGTGGTAGTTCACAAATGTGCACGAGCGACGTTATCATTTTCCATATGATAGGAAAGAAGATAAAAATGGGTTGTAAAATCACCATAATAACATTTATATATATATGATACTTTTTTTATAATATTATCATGGTTATGGAAGTAATAAAGGAGTTTTAGAAATAAATATACATGAAAATACTCAGCTAAGAGTTATACCTCTTCTTCGAAAAACCTCATTTGGGTTACACTTAATCCTAATAGAACTATTTTTTTCTGAGACCAAGACCTTTCTGGTGTGGGTAGGTATTTTTGGATTTTATTTGGGTAGATATAGTTCTACATAAATGGATTATTTTTTATGAATAATATATAAGACAAGGTACCCTTTTATAAGAGAGGTGAGTGACACACTTGCAATTAATCTTAATTATTAAATATTATAAGTTTTATACTCATCGTAAAGTGGAACTAAAACAATTTAATTTTCAAGAGAAGTTGATAAGGGTCAAAATACCATCATATAGTATGAATTAATATGAGTTTTTTAGCTATTAAAAAGGTTTTAACCATATTTGACCAATTTTAGCCCTTTACCATGGCGAGACCATTTTTTTAAAAAAATATTATTCATAGTAACCCAAAACAAAATTATAATAATTAATAAATTTAAACATCCTAATTCCAAATATGTGATCCATTTTTCAAGAATCAATTTATAATTTTTTATAATTTTTTTAAAATAAGTGTGCAAAACGCAATGAAAAACATTTAAAAGAAATTGTTTTAAGCATTAAAATAATCTTATTCAATAATAAAATATAATGTTGATTAAAATAGAACTAATTAGATTATATTTATTAAATGGGATATTATTTTAATTTAAAACCAAATCCAAAACATAAAGGTAATTTTAAATTACTTTATTTAATTAAAATAAATGAAAGTTTAATTTTTTTTTGAAATTTTCATTATTCACTCAAAAATAAACTATTTTTAAAAAATACAAAAAAATCAACCTAATATAATTTTAAAACTATGAAATAAAAAACAATATCCCGTATATAAAATTTAAATTATAAAATTTATAAATTTTATATTGAAATATAACCATGAACTATTTCTATTATAATGATAAAATGAAAGGATGTTCTTTGAGGAAAAAGTCATGGGATATAGTGTTTACCTATTATATGATGATATTGGGTATTAAAATAGGATTCGTAGAATGTTTATAATGTGATAAAATAATATCAGAGAAAATTTTTTAGGATTGAATTTGTAGTAGGAACTAGTGAGGGTTAACTTTTATGGTAAGCTAATCATATTGCATTAACTATGTATATGAAGTAGAATAATGAAACTTACTGTAGATACAAAGGGACCCCATGATTCAATGTATGAACTAAGGCTGTCTATAAATTTTTAATACAATGATTTTTCATTCTTTGTGTGGTATTTATATAGGTATGGGTTTATAAATCATATAACTTTATTTTATTTTGATTTCATGTGCGAGACATTGAATAATTGTTTTTTGATTGTTCCTATCATATATTAATTATATTCATACAACTTTTTATTGTATTGAGATGATTGGTTTCATGTATATATACTAAATTTTCATCAAAATCCTGAAAAATGGAAGAGATTATGTATGAAGAATTTATGATTATTATCTAAATGGTAAGACCCACAACTATAGTGCTATGAAGTGTTACTTTATGGGTGTTCAAATGAGTAATCTCATCAAAATAAGAAGATTATGTATCTAACATAAAAATAAATCAATAACTAGAGTATATATAGATAGACTTATAGATCATTTTTTATTTTTATGGGAATTATATCCCACTAGTTGTATGTTCGTTTCTTGGGGATGAAAGTGGTAGATGTTCTAATTTATGTATCTTAATGTATTTATGGTTAAATGGATCTCATTTACTGATTTGTTATGGGGGGTTTTCTTGAATTATACCCTCTTAATGGAGTGGTAACATGATATTTTGTCTATACTATGTGATATTACAGTGATTGAAAGTATAAAGTGTTATCCAAGAGGCTATTATGAAATTCCTTAGATTTTATAGATGATGCAAGTGGTTAAATCACCACTTTAAGAGAAGAAAACAACCTGATATTCTAATAAAAGTTAATATACTTAACATGAATACCGATACTATAGTGTTAAGGAAAAATGAAGTAATTAATAGGGATTTGGTGAGTACTGGTGTTGTATGTTTGGTAAGACATTAGGCCTATATTTTAGGTGGATCTAGAAAAAGTAGTTATTCAATCTCATGGAAGCTAAGACATTGATATATACTCACTATTCATAATTATTGGGAGTGATTAGTTTGTTCACCTTAGGTTTGGAAGGTGATGTGATATGTTATTCTTACATATCTAGAGAACATTGGTAGGTTATGTGTTCTTAATATTAGATAGTTCATCATGAACCATAATATATTGTGATTGTGGAAGGGTTTCCCTCTCAACTATAGTATCTATATAAATATTTTCAATAATAAAAACACCATCTACTAAAATGGCCATCGAGGAAGGATTGTTCTAACATCACATCATAACTTGATCACTCAAACCCAACCCCAAGATAAATCAAAATGTTACTAGGCTCTGGGAACTATCCCACTACTTTTAAAGGCATGATGATAAACATGAAGAATATAACACATGATATAAGAAATTTTATAGAAAACTAAATCACATGATAATTGCATAACTATAAAACTATACACAGTGAAACTATAAATGTAAATTCATACATACATACCATAATAATATAAAATATGACCTGGAATATATATACAACTTTATAAAAATACCTAAAAACACAACTAAATCTATAAATTTAACTAATATTTACTATCTAACACCTAATACTCTATCCAAAATAATAAATAAATACACTCGAAAATCTAAAACTCAAACCAAAATAATTTATATATGCATCATGCATGAATTTGAACATGCATGGGGTGTGTATAATAACTCCATAAGATTTCCCTTATATTTTTTGGGCACCCTATCTTTGTAAAAAATAGAAATCACATATTAATTTTATAAAAACATGAAAAACACAATGAACATGATATAATTAAATGAAAATATATTATTCATAATCAAAATAAAATTATATTCCTAAAACACTAACCAAATATGTCATAACACCATAAAATTCAAATCCCTCAGTTTTCACACCCATCTTTACTTTGTAATCTTCATCGGACCTTAAATCTATAAGGATATATCATTTTGGGTAACTCATTTCTATATTTTAATGACATAAGATTTTTGAAAATACTTTCCCTTAATTCATTTTTATTATATTGTCTTATATACAACACCAAAATAAAACAAAAAACATGATACTTTAATAAGATAAAATGAATAAATATGACTATTATGTTATAGAACAACCACAATGGTTGTTACTAGGGCCTTTGAGTTGTGGATCACACTCCTATCACAGTTATAAGGTTTTTTCTCAGTGATAGATCAGATGTGGGAGGCTTGATCACTACATATACCACCTTTTCTCCTCCTCTCCTTTTTTCTCCTACCTTCGTCGCTTCTCCGTACTACGTGATGGTCTGTGGGTTCCCTCCCGCTTCCCGTTGCACCCAACTATTTCTTATGAATATTCTCCTTGAAGATGATGTTTTCAATTTGGTGTTTCCTAGAGAATTACTCCTTGGAATTCACTTTAAGATTTTGGTGTCCCTCTAGTCATTTGTCCTGTCATGATTGCTGATGTTCAGAGCCTTCGACCACCCAATCCTAACTCTGACCTCTATATTCCGCGAAGCCTTTCCCAGTAAGATCTGTTGTGGTAGTTTCTTTAAGGTTTTGGGACATATGGGTATAAATTCATTGGTGTCCAGGTGTGGCATGGGTTGGATGATGGCTCTGGTTTGACAGCTTTCTCTAGGTTTGTTTTTTGTTCCATTGTTGAAGGTTTTTGGGGATTATTTCTAGATCAGGTGATGTTTATTTCTATTTACAATGATATCCATCAGTGTTGGGGAACATATAGAAGAAATCTATCAATGAAATTGACTGAAAATTCCTTTTCTCTTTCTCCAGGACTCCACCACTCGTTCTGAGGTGGATTTGAGTGGTGATATTCATGGTGGTTTGGGATTTGAGTTTGAAAGGGTCACTGACTTCTTGTATTGGTTTCATCTCTATTGGATCCTAGTGATTGATGGTGAAGGATCATGTTTTCCTTGATAATGTTTATTGATTTCAAGGATTTGCATTCTACTCATCATCTCTAGAGGTATTTTGTATCATTGATGATGGTGGTATTTAACTCTAGTGGATGGTGATATGGTGTTGATCGACCGACAATGACGAATGTTGTGTTAGTTCGGTGACGATGTCAGTTGATGTCTCATGATGAATGATGGTGCATGAATAGAGGTGAGTATGGGTGCATAGATCGAGGAAGAAGTTAGCCCTTATTTGAATTTTAAATTTGAATTTTTCATATTGAAATTTGTGTTTCTTAATGTAGGGTAAGTCTGACTGAAATTTGGATATCTTTGTATGGGTCAAACTTTACCAAAAAACGGTTTTTAAAAAATACAAAAAGTGGATTGAAGACTATTATGTTATATCTATAAAATTGGTGGTTATTAATAAAAATTAACCACATTATGAAAATGATGTAAAAATGTATAACAAACTATGGTCATTTCATACTTGAAAATACACTTTATCTTAAAAATGGATTTTACTCATTTACTGTGATAATATGAAAATTAATTTTTTCACCTTTTGAAATTTTATTTGGTAAATTTTATTTTCTATTTTTAATCATTGGTTAAAAATTATATAAAAAGGTTCATTTCATTTTTAGGCATAAAAATAATATTACTTAGATTAAAATTAATTATCATGATAATGGTAAAAACTATTATTTTCAAAGAATTGCTTTATTAATGTTGTGTAATTTTTATAAAATAAAATAAATTAGTATATTTTGAAAAATAAATCTAATATAATATTTAAACCTATATAAAATTATATTAACAATCATTAAATTGGTAATTGATACTAAATAAGATTACGAACACTTAGTGGTAAAATAATGTTTTTCTACAAATCATTTTTTCTATATATTAAATGTTTTAATTTTTAAATTAATTTCATCTTATTTATAAATTGGATTATATTTTATAGATATTAAATTTTGGTTCATGGTATCAAAATTTAGTAAAATTTTTTACTTTATATTTTAAATAAAATAGAAATTACGTTGGGTAAAAAATAGTTACCAAGGTAAAAAATAAAATGGTAAAATATAAAAATCTAGTTGTAAAAGACATTAAATTTTTTTAAAACCTATATAAAAATGTCCAGTAGAGGATTTATTGACCTTATATCACCCCAAAATTCATTATTTCCCAATTTTTTGTCATTTAAACTTTAATAGTATCATGCCATCATTGAAAAAGTAATGGGTATTTATAAAAATTACATTTTCTTCCCCAAACTATTTTACTATTGAGTCATGGGTTATCGTCCATCCTTAAATTATTGACTCCAAAAAATATTATATAACTTGCACACTTATTAATTATATGAAAAATTAGTGACATAATTAATTATTCATCCCCACCTATCATATTTTTGATGATTACACACACAAACCAATGATGTGCACTCATTCCATTCTTCATCTTCTACTTGCATTATTGTATGTCTTTTTCCTATGAACATAGAAATACACACAATATATCTCTATAATAATCATCTTGATTTTTATATCTTATCTTTTATTCTAAAATACACAATGTTTCTTCAAAATCATCACATAGTACTCCACAATTATCTATGCTATTTTTATGAATACAAGATCCCTATTCAATATAACTCCCACAGAGCAACCAAATCTTCAAGTTTGAATTTTTATTTCAAAAAACAATTCAAAACAATAACTTATTTAAAAAAATAATCAACATATCAAAGTTCATTTTGTGCCTTTGGATCATATATGACCTCTTAGTGTCCATTGATATGATTGGAGATGTTTGTGATTGAGTATGAGTGGATTTTGAGTTATCAATTAAGCCACGTCATAGGATCCACTCAAAATATAGAAACTTTTCTAACCAAAAATTCATATTCTATCACCAGTGTGTTTATAACTATTTATGTTACCACATATTTCACAAGGGAATGTTGTATTCCATTTCAATACAACTACTCTAAACTGATTTAAAACCATTATTAAAATTCCTTAACCCCAATATATTCTGCACTTATCATTTCATGTAATAATTATTTTATTTCACCATGGAATGATACACTATATAGAGCTCATAATTTAAAACCTCAAACAAAATCAAAGACATTTTACCCCTTGGGAATTACTCTCCTTGATACTTTAAGGACTTATCAAAATGTCTACTAAAAAATGAACCATGATATGGAATTTACCATGTTGATTCCCAGACTACTACTTACTCATTAGAAAATTAATGTAACTTATATAATATAGATATAAAACTTACACATTATCATTATATTATTAATATTAAAAAATCCCAACACTCTCACACAATACACCATAGATACCTTGATGACATTTTCAATAATCATTATTTCCAACAGGGAAAATTTCTCAATTGAAACAATCAATGAAATACCCATTTTAGGAAAACTATACTCATTTTCTTATTATTTGGTGTTCTATATTGAAACTTGGGTTAGACAAAAGGATTTAATAATACCATGACGGTCAAAAAATCTCACGTCCTTACCAAAGAATTAATTTTTTGCATCCAAAATAATTTCTATACTAGTTTCATGTATGGCCAGGATGTATTGATGTAACATTCACTTCAAACATATTTAAAAATCACCAATCAACCTAATAACTTCTTCCTTATTATTCCAACTGTTTGAAATAAACAAAATTAACTTTTGATCAAGTGCGATATCATGAAACACATGAGTTTGAGCATGAATTTTTTGTTATCAACAAAAGAAAACATAGAGATCACGTCCACTTCATCTCCTTTATTGTTCTTCAACTATGGGCTCAAAAATCACCCAAAAAATATATTAGTCTCAAAAACATGTTCCACATTGGTACAATATATATGAATGTTAAAAAAACTACCCATTTCAAATATAAGTATCTTCTATATATTTTCACTATTGAGTGATCTAATTTAAATATAGGGATGTAACAAATATCTCAAAAATATTCCACCTCATTTTAACCAATAATATTCATTATAAATAAATAAATAAACAAATAAAGTATAAATTATAATCCTAAACTACATGAATTCATAATATTTATATTATTTACCATTATTTATTTATCCATCGATTATACACTTATTTCATTATATAAATTCTAATTCATTCATCAAAGAATTATATTTATATTTATTTAAATATTTCATTTCCATCATAATAAATTGAAATATTAATTTATTACAACATAATTCTAAAAAGTTTAGCTTTTTATGAAGAATTTTTTTCAAACAAATTCAAAACTAGTCTATTTTATATTAATCATTGGGAACAATTTCCCTCTAATTTCATACTTTATAGTTACCTTCTAATTATTCATTATAATAAAAATTTATCAAATTCATTTATATTTTAATATTCCCATTCTTGATTTGTTATCAATATTTTTATTATATTGTTATAAAAAATTTACTCATCATGAGGAAAAATAAATGACATTTTCATTAGAACTCAATTAGAAATTAGAATTCTGAATCAACTACCTTGATTCTATGATGAACATTATTCAACAATCCATTAATGAGTTTCACTATTCATTTATTCATAATCCTATTATTTTTTATTCACTATTTTTATTTATCAGTATATACTATTCTCTAAAAGCCTCTATAAAAAAAGGAGAATTTGGATCTCAAAGTGAATTCTTCATTGATGGAAAAGTATACCCTCCCTTAAATTACCTTTAACTCTCTTTCCATTCATTCCATGAGTAACCAATCATTTATCCTTCTATTGAATTTCTATAAAAACAACCTATTAAATCCACCCCATTTTATATATCTAACATACATTCTAACCATATAAAATATATAACTCTAAAATATTCTCTAATATATCCAAATCACCAACACCAATAATTTCTTAAGGAAACATTATTTATTTAATAAAAATATTTCATTTAAATTAAACTACTTAAATAGATAAATAAATAAATAATAATATTTAATTGACAGCCAATATCTTTAGGTAAACCAAACTTATCTAAAAATTATGAAATTATTTCCCAAGGGTAAATTTGTTCTAAAAAGTTAAATAACATGCTTAAAATTTAATTTTGATAATAAAAAATTTCCATTTTACCCTTATTAGCTAATATCACATTAAGATTTTAAAACTCATTAAATTTAAATTTTTGGATATATATACTACAAGAGTATTTTTATAAGAAACCATAAGTCTTAATGACTCATCATTTAAAAACTAGACTGAATATATTATAAAAATTACGACCACCATCAATTTTTCCCAAAACTTCTCATAAAAGTTCTTAATAATTAAAAAAACTACTTTGAGAAATGTGTGGATCTTAACATCAATCTGAGGTCAAAATTTATTTGTTATTACATGTCTTAAAATCATGAGAAACATACCTTTAAAAATTGGTTTATCATTTGACCAAATTAATACCCATCAACATTAACATTCCAAAAAGTATTTGCTAGATTTAAAAAATCTAAGAGAAAAAATTTTGTACTCCGAACAATTCACAAGTACCAAAATTTTATAGTTTTCAATAAATTTCATATAACTTAAAATACTATGTCTAGAAAAATATATCTATGTTCAATGGAGTCTGGAATCACTATTCACTACCCCATGTTTGATAAATATTAGGTTTAAGTACTTAATATTTAGAGAGAAAAATTAATTTTGGGAACCTTATGTTTGAACGAAACTTTAGGTTTAGTAACCCAACATTTGTAATGAACCCAAAATTTTCATGATTAATGTTTGGTTCATCAACCCAACATTTTAAATCAACTATATATTGTCGATTGTACTTTTAGATATTATACCTACATAGTGAAACCAAATGTTTAACTCAGTTATCTGTGAGATTTTAAATTACAGATTATTTCTGAGATTTCTGCAATTGTTTTTCTGAAGTAAATATCTTATTAAAATATTTTTAAAGATCAATTTAAATTCACTTATTCATTAGATTAAATAATTCAAATTTCTAGTGGAAGTTAGGATTTCAGTGGGTGACTAAATAAAAAATTCAAATGCACTGAGCATTTTAAATATCACATTTTATCTGGAGATATTTCCAAATCTATTTTAATTTAAGGAAAAAAATAATCTTGTTAAATATTGATGGTATCAAATTTTAGATATGATAGTATCTAGTCCTATAATGATATACACTTTGAAGATATACATGTTTTGATCTATTTCCATTTGTTCATTTTACTGTACTACTATATCTTTGTCAATATTTTTTCTATAGTTCATCGAAGTGATTTTCAAAGCAACACTTTGGAGGCATACATGTTTATCATCTATTGAGTGTTAAATATAAATTTTTTGGTTATTTATATATTGTTTTAATTCTTTAAGGATATCCCACAACCCAGGATTTCTTCAGAGGAGTGAAAACTTCAAGAACTAATTATATGAAGAAGAAGATATCTGTTTTGTTATTAGTTATTGCAGCTGTATATTGAACTAGTTATTCATAAAATAAAACATATTGTTCAGTTAAAGTGTTTAATTCTTGTAATCAATAATGGGTAAGTTTTATATTCTTCTACTAAGTCTTGGATATCATGGTTCCCTATAAAATAACCTTATATGTTTTAAGGTATCAACTACCTGTACTTAGTTGTAGAGGTATCCATATAAGACAACGTATTTAGTGAAAAAAATCAATCTCACTAAGAGAGTATTGGTGGAGGGGACTAGGGGTTCATTTTACCCCAGATCACTATAAAAATTTCTAAGTTATATTATTTATCTTCCTACTATATAATATTTTTTATGAAAAGAATGATGCACATCATTAATAATCACAAATAGGGATTTTGTTTGATTTGGTCAAAATTTTTAAAAGGACAAAATTCACCCCTTCTAATGTCATCATATTATTCCAGCCTAAAAATTGGTATCAATGGTCATGTTCTTTGAATAATTGTAAAAATATCTAGAAAACTTGAGTCAATAGTTTATATAAAGAAACATATATATGGATGAACATAATGAATGGATGTCCATGTTTAGAGTTCTATATTTCAAAGGTGAAAATTATGTTTTAGGGAAAGAAATAATGATCATCTATTGGAACAAAAATTATTTCATTGTCTTTATAAAGATTATTAAACCTTATGAAATCCCTATAAAAGAAAAAAGTGAGATGTCAGAAAGGAAACCGAGTATGATGTTAATTCAATAGAAATAAATGCACTTATTTGTGGGCTTGTTTTGGATGAGTTTAAACATGTTTCTAAATGTTTGAATTCCTATGATATGAGGAAAACTATATCTGTTTCCCATTAAGGAACTAATGATTTCAAAAAACTATGATATAACATAGTTAAGTTAAAGTTTTATGCCTTTAGAATACATGGTGGTGAAAGAATCACTCAAACGAATAGAAGATTTACTTAAATAGTCAATGTTTTCTCTTCCATGTGATCTCCAATTTTTGAACTAGGCTAGGTGTTAAATGTGAATAGAGTCTTACCCTCAAAATGGAATAGATTTTTTTCTATAATCAGAAAATACACTATAGTAAAAAATATGTCAATGAAGGAATTAATTGGATCCTTAATGATTTATGAAGCAGAAATGTAAGTAGAACCATAAGATAATAAAATTATAAGAATAGAAAATAATTCCCTTAATGTTACTACTCTAAGAAAAAGAGAAGAAATTTAAGGAGGATGTTGTATCCTAAAATTATTTAGAACGTTTAGATTCAAGAATGTAACTGGATCATCTATCTAGAATATTCAGTAAGTTTTATAAGAAGAAGATAGGATTAAAAAAGTTTTTTGGATGATTTTAAATAAAATAGTAAAAAAATCAAAGAAGTTAGATGTTATGAATGTATAAAAATGGAAAATATCACACCTGATTTACCAGAACTAAAAAAAGAGAAATGGAGGCTATATGGATCGTTTTAGAAGACTATAAAAGTTCTTTATGTTTTAAATCAGATAGGGATACGCCATGTATAAAAGAAAACATGGGATTTATGGATAATGAAGAATAGGTATAATCATATTATTCCTCTACATCGGATTTTGAAAGTTTCCCAAATGAAAACTTAACTACCTATTATTCTATGTTTGAAGATAAATATGATTCCTTAATAAAAAATCATAAATCATTAAATAATATTCATAATGAAGTTTTAAGTGAAAAATACTTACTGTTAAATCAAAATTTAGAATTGAAATAAAAAATTAGAAAATTTTCTACAAACTGCATTTTTTATAAAACTAAAATTTATGAGTTAGAGGATGAAGTTGAATCCTTTAAAAGTGATATTAGTATACATACTAAGGGAGAATAATATTTAAATATTATTCTTGAAAAAATATCCACAAAAAAGAAAAACATGGTATTTGATGCAATGGTGAAAAGATAAATATATATAAAAACTATTTTGTGGCCAGTTCTAAGAAATACAATATATCTAGAATTAATTGTTTTTATTACATAGTTAAAATAAATTACGATAAAAACTATTGTTTGAAAATATCCGCTTATTTTTGGTATAAAGAAATAATTTATTTATAAAGATATTTCTTTTACTTTTGTAAAAATTAGGTAAGTTTGGTTACCCAAATCCTTACTCACTAACACTACTAGACCCCATAGAATGTGGGTACCAAAAAGATCTATTATTTGATGGATCTATAGGTAAAAATCTATAGGAACAAAAGTGAAAAATGGTATATGGATCTTGGATTCTGAATGAACATGAGTGGAGATTCTTCCAATTTCAATATACTATAAAATTTTGATGGATTATTGGTTACCTTCTGTGATAATCCTAAAGGATAAATCATTAGCGTTGGATTAGATGGAAATAAAAAATCAATCCTGATCAAAAAAATACTATATACACAAGGGTTAAAGCACGATATAATAAGTATTTCTTAACTATATGATGATGGATTTTTTTTATTTTTATAACAATTACTCTTCTATTTTGAAATATAAACTACTTAAGTTTAAATCACCTAGAACTAAATATTTTTTTTACCTCAGATATAAATTCATTGTTTAAATATAAAATTAATTGTAACTACTGAAATAAATGAATCCTAAATTTAGAACAGTACACTTTGACATTTTGATATATTTTATATAGACAAATTATCTAAGAAAAATTTATTTTCTTATTTTCTCATTATTAAATTTAATCAGAACAGACTTTTTAATGCATGATAAATAAACATGAAACAAAGGTGATATTTTAAATCTATTAACAAGGTTTATATATCTAATCCTCTAGAACATACCCACATGGATTTTTTGGATTATAAAGAGTAGTATGTTTTGTTGGTAGAACATTTGTTTTTTGTTTTGGTCAATGGTTTTTCAGGTTTACCTGGGTTTATTTTTTAAAATTTAAAAGTAAAGCCTTTTATATTTTTTTGTAAAGTTTCTCCAAATTAAAATCATTTAAAAATAATTTCATTAAAGATTGACCATGTAGAAGAGTTTTAGAATTATGAATTCAATTAATTTTTCCCAAAATTGGGTATTAAACATACCATCTCTGCTCTAAGAACAACTGAATATAATGTAATTTTAGAAAGAAGAAATATGAATATTCAATAAATAGAATGACATATATTAAATGAATATAGTATTCCAACATATTTATGGGAAGAATCTATTTTCATATATTTCCATGTCATGAATAGATTTTTATTAATACCATTTATTAAAAAGGAACCATATGAGTTATGGAATAACATAAAACCTGAATTTAGATACTTTAAAGTTTTTGGATGCAAGGTGTATATCTTTAACACTAAGGAAACACTTGGTATGTTTTATCCAAATGATGATGTAATATTTCCAGGCTATTCTACTAAATTAAAATCTTATAGAGTGTTTAATAAAAAATCAATTATAGATGAAGAATATGTTTATGTGAAGTTTTATGAAAGTGATCCTTTTGATCATAGAAAATTCAAAAAAAATGATTTTATTTTCTCTTTAAGTAACTTGTGAATTTATCCTTATAAATATATTTTTATATTAAATTAGAATATGATGAAACTAAATTAAATTATAAATAACATCAAACTAGTTGACCTAAAAGTATCTTACCTTGACAACCAAATACCTTAAATGATCACCCTCTAGAAACCATTATAAAAACCGAGAATAAGGAGTCATGAATTTAAGAAGTATAAGAAACCTGTAGGATCGAATACGTAAAGAGATGCTCAAAATACAAGAGGGGGGGGGGGGTGAATTGTATTCTTTAAAAATTCATTTGTAACCTTTAAAGTTGATATAAACCTTTGTTAAAGAATGTTTCTTAACCTTAAGAAAAACTGTTTCTTAAGGTTATCTTTTAACTCTAGGAAAAAATAGTTTAACAAAGTTAAACAAACATTTAAAAAACCACTTAATTAAAAGCTTCTACCTTAAAATTTATAGAATATCTAATATAATCAGTGTAATAGAATTAGAAAGTATAAGAAAGTTATACTTTATAACATTAACAAAGTTAAGAATACAACGGAATTAAAACAACTTAAAATATTAAACGAGTAACAATAAGATTCTTTCAACCCAAAGAGAAGGGTATCCAACAAACTTGGATAAAGTATCCTTGATTTATACTTTTAAGAAAGTATGTCTTACCCAATCCTAGGTAATCCCTCAATCCAAAGATTGGTATCTATCTTGCTATCCCCACAAGCCCTCTATTTAGAAGGAAATCAGAACCTCTGTCTTCCAAACCTGGAAGCCCATGATCAGCACGATTGGAATTTGGACAAATAAAATCTGAACAAGTTGTTCACACCTGAAAAAGTTGTTCATGACATCCACATAAAGAACTGAGAGTTTTAAGAGTCTCTCTCTATAGAAGTAACTTCACATATTTTTCACATGCATCAAGTTCATCCACTCTCTAAATTTATTTATTTTTTTTCATGTTCAAATTGACTTGTATTTATAGGAAAAACTTCCCAATGGTCGGTCCACTCCAACAATCATATTTTCCTTAAATTTCGGAGGGACCTGGACACATTTCAAAGATACAATGGGTAGTTTGTAACAGATTTTACGACATCATTTCAAGTATAACAAATTATTTTAAGTTAAAAATAAGTGTTATTGATAAGAAACTTGGAATCCGATAATATTAGAATGATACATTAAAAAATTATAACATTATCAAGAAAGCATATTCTTAAGAAAAAGTAAATAAGATTGTGAAAACAGTATAACATTGGTACTGGAATCAGAATCATAAAATTAGTATCAATTTTTCACCAGAATTGGTATCATAAAACCAAATTAATTTTTCCCTAGATTCGGTATCATGAAATCGTAATGACTTTTGCACCAGAATCGGTATCAAAAAATAGAATGGATTTTTCACCAGATCCAGTATCATGAAATCATAATGATTTTTTCACCTAAATCGTTATGATAAATATATAAGTCTAACAGAAGGGAAAAACGTAATGATAGATCTATAAGTATAACAGAATGAAATGTTCAGATATTAAGAAAAAATAGTTCTGAAGAAAAAATTTAGAACTTAAGAAAAAAAATTGTTTGTGATTTTCAAAACATAATACCATAAAGAATGAAGAAGTCATAAGATTACCTTATTGACGCTACAATCTCCCCCTTTTTGGAAAGCACAAACAAATTTGCTAAGGAATAATATATTGACTTAGATAAACAAGTATGAAAAACTTATCTCCCCCTTTGAATGAGATTTTAGATGAATAATACTAACTCCCCCTTAGGTTATATTTCCCAAGGATCGTATTCTTAATCTTTAGAATCTGGATTTCCTTTTTAAGAAGATATATCCCCCTTAGATAAGAATTTTTTCTTTGAGGAAAAATAAACCTTACTTGGACATTATCCTTTCATACCATACTCTCCCTTAATAGATTCTCCTCCTTTGAGATCTTCATTAAATTATTCCTTTAAATAAATTCTCCCCGTTTGTGATTTTCAAAAAGAGGGAAAGGAATTGAGAAGTACAAGATGTACTTGTAAGGTTAAGAAAGAATATATTCAAAAAAAAAAAGATAATCAAGAAGCTTCTTAAGGAAATTTTTTAAATAAGGTTTATATTACAACAAAAAATCGGAATGTAAAGAAAATCATCTATACTTCTTATACTCAGACAAAATTTTCTTCATCAAGGATTTAAGTTTCTTGATTTCCTTGTGATCTTATTCAAGATTTTTTTATCAAGATCTCTTGATCCTGATTCTTATTTTCTAAAAATATGATCATTTCTTCTTGAGCAGCTACCTTTTTCTCTAACTCGGCTCTGACTTCCTTCTCACTGCTTATAGATCAGGCAACCGAATTAAGTTTACTGGCCTTGTCAGAGATTGATGCCTTGACATTATTGAACTCGGTTTCACAAGTATTGAAAGATCCTTTTGTTGAATCCATGAAGTCACTAAACTTACTAAGCTCTTCATTAATGGTTTTGGTGTGGTTAAAGACTTTCTTACAAGTCACTTTATGAGCATTGTAATCAATCAAAATATTACTGAAATATGTTTCTTGCTTGAACACCAAGCCCATAGGAATTTTGGTTGATTCTGTCTTTTGATTCAGGGTTTCTTGAATCATTTGACACCAGATATCTATATTTTCACGAACCGAAATGGTTCTGACCAAATTTATTAAAGATATCTTAAAAAATTCATGTTCAAAAGATGACGAGGATTCAGAAGCTAAAACATCATTCCCTTTTTCATCTCCTCTTGGAGTTAAGGAAGCTGATTTTCCATTCTCTTAGAATACTTATGAGGTCTTTCCTTATCATCTGAGTCAATCAACACACTTTTTCATTTAATAGGGTTCTTAATTGGAGATTTTTCATTGGATACTTGGATAACATTAATATCTTTCTATTCATCTTATTCCCCTTCAAACTCATGATATTGAGATCCTTCTTCACTTTCTTCCTCCTGAATTTCTTTCTCTTTACTACCTTATTGTTCAAATTCTTCTTTATCTTCTTCTTACATTTCAATTCTAACTTTTTCTTCATCTTCAACTTTTACATCTTCCACAACTTCTTCTTCAACTACATCTTCAACTTCTTCTTCAACTTCAACTATATATTGTTCTTCAGAAATATAATTAGAAACTGAACTTAGAGGAGTTCCAATGTAATATTCCACTTTCCTTAAAACATCATCAAATCTTCCGGAGTAATCTGATCTTCTATTTCTTGAGCAGGTTCTGATAAATCTAGGACTTTCTTGGATTTCTGGATTTTTGGAGTGACAACCGACTTCTTATGAAAAACTTGAGGTTTGGGTACTTCTTGAGATTTATTTTCTATATCCTTTAGAAGGTACTGACACACTTGATCTTCCATGGATTTCTTCTTCAGGATCTTCTCCTTCTTTTTTTTCTCAAGATTTTCAGCTTGCTTGATTTTTAAGGCCTTAGACTCTATAGGATTCAATCCAAAAGAAGGATCTATTTCCTTTATGGTAGCTACCATTTTTCTCCACTTTTCAACTGTTGCATCAAAATGGGCTTTTGGTTTCTTCGTAGGAGGTGGTGATGATTCCGGGACATCAGGAACTGGTTTTTGCAAGCTTGGTTCTTTATGTTTCCTTTTCTTGGGTACCAATTTTGAAGACTCTGGAACATCAACCTTGTTCTAGAAAACTATTTCTTCAAACCTTTTGGATTACAGTAATAACTCTACCTTCATTCTTTTTAGAGTGTCATCACTTAGCAAAAAAATCTTGAAAGGATTTGAAACTGATCGATATGGGACATTCAGCTCTTGAAGGCACATAACAATTATGCTGGATATAGTTGCCGGATACATAAGAATCTGAGATTTGATGGTTCTGCCTTTTATTGCTTGGATGGTGAGAAAGATGTATATAACCAAGTTTATCTTTCTTAAGTTGACAAGAAAGTCTAAAAGAAAGATATCACATATATTTAGAGAGTCCTTATCCTCTTTTCTTGGAATAAGAAAAACTTGCATCCAGAGAGCTACCATTTTGTGATTTTTTGTAAGATTCATAATATTTGGATTCTTATCATACTTAAGACCAAGATAATACAAATCCTTTACTTTTCCAAATGAACCTTCCTTCTTAGGAAGTCTTTGAGAGCATAAATAGCTTCCCCTTTATACGATATGTTAAGAACATTTTCTACCTTTTTATAGGGAACTATATAGGTCTTATCATAAAATTTGAACTTAAAAAAATCCTTTCTATACTTTTGAAAGAAAGTAACTAATTCATAGAACTGAATAACCAGATTAGGAGAAACCAGATCCTGATATTTCTCCTTATCTACACAAACACTTTCCCATCCGTTAGTTCTTATCACCTTTGAGATAAGAGAGTCATATTTTGCAAAGAAGTTTGGGCATACCAACCTTTCCCAAAATATCGACCAATCCTTTATTTCCTTGATAGTCAACATCTGATCTGCTGAGGATTCAGGAGTCATTCAAGGTGAAAGAGACAAAGGATTCGGGATGAAGACTTTTTTGGCAACATAACTTTAGCACAGAGATCAGTAAGGATGGTGAGGCTTTTATAAATGAGACACCCCTTATATAGACAAGGATTATGAGCTTTTAACTTCCATAAGATGATAAAAAGTCTAAAAAATATATGATCTGATATGACGGTTGAAGATTATTATAGAAAATGAAAATTCTGATCTTTTATAATAAGGTAAACCAGGATTTAAAATTTTAAAATATCAACAACTAAAACTTAAGATAAGAAAATATAGAGTAATAAATTTTACCTTTTGGCATACTCTAAGGAATTTATCGGTATTATAAGAATTCTCTTGAAAGTTTTAAAATCTGGGATTTCAATACCAAAATTTTCAATATTGAAATTTTTAATACAAAAATTTTCAATACCAAAATTTTCAATAACAAAGTTTGCATTTTCTTAGAGAAATATAAACTTTAAAGAAAAAAAATTAAGGAAAGATAAAATTTTAAGAAGGGGGAAAACATATGTACTCCCTCTGAAATAAGGATTATTTTAATGTTAGGAGATTATTTAAAGAAGAAGTAGATATGAATGATTACTTCACAAAGATCATACCTAGCTTCTGTTTAATGTATTCAAATATAATAGAAGACAATAGATTTGTAAAAAAATCTTCTAGTTGTTATTTCCTTCTGATGAATTGAAGAATAATATCTCCTTTAAGTGTGTGATCCCAAAGAAAGTGATGTCTAATATCTATGTGCTTTGCATGGATGTGATGTGTAGGGTTTTTATTGAAAACACTATATACCTTATAGTTAGTGGAGTATCCTAATAAGATTCCTTCGTCATATTTGGGATAAAATTTATGTATGTTATCCTTGGTATTCAAGATAAATACATTGCAACCAAAAAAATTGAAGTAAGAAACTTTTGGTTTTCGGCCAGTCCATAACTCATAAGGTGTTTTATTAAGAAAGGGTCTAATCAAAAATCAATTTATAGTATAACATACAGTACTTATAGATTTAGCCTAAAAGTGTTTAGCTATAAAATATTCACTCAACATGGTTCTAGTCATATCTTGAAGAATGGAATTTCTTCTTTCAACAAAACCATTCTATTGAGGAGTCCTTGGGACTGAGAAGTTATGAGTAGTAACTTTTCTACTATAAAAAGTTTCAAAAATAGAATTTTTAAATTCTCCTCCATGATCACTATGAATAGTTATCAAAGGAATTTTTTTCTTGTTTTCAACTTGGGCTCTGAAAATTTTGAAATAAGAAAAGGCTTCACATTTCTTTATGAGAAAATAGACCCAAGTATATCTAGTGTAGTCATCAACTATGACAAACACATATTATTTGCATCCAATAATTCTAGTTTGTGTTGGAACAAATAATTCCATGTGACCTAACTGTAAGGTATTAGAATTTGTAACTTCACTTATAGATTTAAGGATAGATTTATGTTTCTTGCCATATTGACAAGGATAACAAACTCTTGGAGAAACGATATTAAGTTTCGGTAGATCCTGAACAAGTTGTTTCTTATAAAGTTTACTAAGATTCCTTAATTTATAGTGTCCTAGTCTTTTATGCCAAAGACTAGATTGATCTTCAATTTCACATAGTCAAGGAATATCTTGACTTCTAATGTCTTCTCGGTTTAGTGTGTATACATTCTCTTTCCTATGGAATGAAAGAATAAACTCATCCTTGGAATTGTGTACTAAGAACTTGTCATTCCTAAAATTCACAAGGTATCCTTCATCACACAATTGAGTTATGCTGATGAGAATGTGATTAATACATTTAACAAATAAATCATTTGAAATCAAAGATTTTCCAAGAACAATATTGTTACCTATACCGATAATTTCTCCTTGAGAGTTATCCTCAAAGGTTAATTTTCCACCTTTAGTATTTAAAATCATTTTGAAACTGTCTTTGTTACCAGTCATGTGTTGGGAACATCCACTATCAATGTACCAAATATTGTTGGTACTTCCTCTATTAACCTAAAAAAGGAAAAGTTTGGTTTTTGGAATCCAAACTTGTTTGGATCCAGAATTGTTAGACAATAAAATTTTGGGTATCCGCATTTGTTTAGAAAAGTAGACTTTATGAAACCCAAGGGATTGAATATTATTTAAAGAAAGGTTCTTCTTCCAATGCCCACCACTTTGAAATTTAGTGCAGAAAGGAGCTCTTGGAGGAACAAAATAATTGTTTCTGAAAATAGGCTTTTCATGAGAATAACCTAAACCCTGACTAATACCATGTGGTCGGATTTGGGAATACATCTTGTCAAAAGTTTCCTTACCAAATGTAAAATTTTCAAGAATTTTCTTCAAGGAAAATATTTTATACTTTAGTCTCAGGACTAAATTCTTATCCTTAGGAATAATAGATTTAGAGTTAAGTTTATCTTCTGAAACATATTTTTATAAAAATATATATTTAAGATCCTTGGAAAGTTTATCCTTCTCAGAATTAAATTCCTCAATTTTCATAGAAAGATTTTATAAAACACAATTTTTCTTATCAAGATATTTGGTAAGATCTCAAATTTATTTTGTTAAAATAAACTCTCTATAATTTTCTTTTTCAAGTTTCTTAGAAACTTTAAAATTTCTTTTTTCAAGCCACTTAGCTAATCTAAAAACTTCCTCATAGGAAGGAAAATAATTATTGCTATCCGATGAAGTAGATTCTTCATTTGAAGAAAACTTTTTATCAGGAAAATTTTTACTTAAAGAAAAATTGGTTAAGGATTCAACCGTTCATTCATTAGACATAAGACAATGATTTCAAAATGGAGATCGAGCTATTAGACCAATATTCTTTTTCTCAGAAGATTCATATTCTGAAGATTCATCAGAAGAATCTCTACCACTGGAACTTCAAGTGACATTGGATTTAAATTATATCATATGATTTGATCTTTAGAACTTCTTCTTGTTTCTTTCAGAATTTCTATACTTATTGTCTCTTTTCTTAATTACTGGACAATCTGGTCTGATATGACCGGTTCGTCTACATTCATAGCATGTCACTTTCCCATATTTCTTATCCTTTCCATCTTTATTTTTTATATATATTGAAATTTATTCTGCCCAAAAATCTTATTAATCTTATGGGAAATATTGGATAACTCATTTTCTAAAGCTTCACTTTCACTGGACTCAGATTGAATAACAACCGTCTTAGATTTTGATCTTGTAATTCCCTCAGGAGTCTTGTATTTCATATGATCTGAAGTAGTTTTAAAAGCAACACTGCCATTTCTATTCTTCTTCTTAATATTATTAGCATCTCTCTTCATTATAGTTTTATGTTGAAGAAGATTTACAAAAAATTCATTAAGAGAAATCTGTGTGACTTTCCTATTATCATCTATAGAAGTCCTCTTGGATTCCCATTTATTAAGAATGATGTCTATAATCTTGTCTATAAGAATCTCATCATCTTGACCTTTCTCACTGATGGATTGTAAACTATTGATGATAGCCATAAATCATTATTATACCTTATATATGGGTTCTCTATAAGGAAAGCAGAAACCATGATACTCTATTCTAAGCATAGCTCTTCTAGTTTCAATGACTTTGGAAGTTTTCAAGTGAGTTACTTAAAGCTTCTTCCAAATACTATTAGTAGCTTCACAAGATGAAATCTAGATATATATATTTCTAGTCATGGAACAAAGCAAAGTATTACGTACCTTAAAGTTCAGATGGTATTCTACCTTTTATGGATTAGTAAAGGTTCTAAGTTCCTTATATGGAATCTTATAATATCTAGTTAAAATAATTTAGTTGTCTACACCTGTGTTTATCACAAATGTATCCATTCTTTCTCTCCAATACTCATAGTCATTTCCATCGAATATTGGTGGTCTAGTAGGATTGAGATTATATAGAGATCCAACATGAATTCCTACCATAGTAAATTAATATTTCTTTCCACAAAACTTGTTAGAATCAAAAGTTTATAAACAAATAAGAAAAATAAAACTTGAGAAAGAAAACTTATATGTGGATATAAGTACTCAGAGACTACCTCTGATACCAATTGTAGGATCGAATATGTAAAGAGATGCTCAAAATACAATAGGGGGGTGAATTTTATTCTTTAAAAATTCCTTTGGAACCATTAAAGTTGATATAAAACTTTCATAAAGAAAGTTTCTTAACATTAAGAAAAACTATTTCTTAAGGATAGCTTTTAACTTTAAGAAAACTTTGTTTAACAAAGTTTAGCAAACATTAACAAAACCTCTTAAATAAAATATTCTACCTTAAAGAATATAGAATCTTTAATATAATCAAAGTAACATAATAAGAAAGTATAAGAAAGTTATACTCTCTAACTTTAACAAAGTTAAGAATACACTGGAATTAAAACAACTTAAAATAGTAAACAAGTAATAATAAGATTTTTTTAACCCAAAGATAAGGGTATCCAACAAAATTGGATAAAGGTTCCTTGATTTATACTTTCAATAAAGTCTATTTTACCCAAACCTAGGTAAGCCCTCAATCTGAAGATCAATATCTATCTTTCTATCCCCGCATACCATCAATTTAGAAGGAAATCGAAACCTCTGTCTTCCAAACATGGAAGGCCACGATCAGCACGATCGGAGTCTACACCAAGCAAATCTGAAAAAGTTTTTCACCCTTGAAAAAGTTGTTCATGACATCCACATGAAGCACTGAGAGTTGTAAGAGCCTCTCTTGAGAAATCACTTCACAACCTTTTCAAATTCATCAAGGTCATCCAATCTCTACATTTATTTCTTTTTTTTACATGTTCATATGGACATATATTTATAGGAAAAACTTCCAAACAGTCGGATCCAATCCAACAGTTATATTTTCCTTAAATTTCGGAGGGACCTGAACACGTGTCAAAGATATAATGATTAGTTTATAACATATTGTATGACATCATTTCAAATATAAGAAATGATGTTAAGTTAAAGATAAGTGTTATGCATAAGAAAACTTGGAATAAGATAATATTGGAATGATACATTAAACAATTCTAACATTATTAAGAAAATAGATTCTTAATAAAAAGTAAATTGGATTGTGAAAACGATATCACATTGGTACTGGAATTAGAATCATCAAATCAGTATCAATTCTTCACCAGAATTGGTATCATAAAAAAGAATGGCTTTTGCACCAGATTTGGTATCATGAAATCGTAATGACTTTTGCACAGAAATTGGTATCATAAAACAGAATGGATTTTGCATCAGATTCAGTATCATGAAATTGTAATGAATTTTTCACCAGAATTAGTATGATAAATCTGTAAGTCTAATAGAATGAAAAAATGTAATGATAGATCTATAATTATAATGGAATGACAAGATCAGATCTTAGAAAAAATAGTTCTTAAGAAAAAAATTCAGAACTTAAGAAAAAAAGTGTTTGTGATTTTCAAAACAGAATACAATAAGGAATGGAGAAGTCACAAGATTACCTTATTGACTCAACAAAAACTATTTTAATTTTTTACCTTCATATCCCATTTAAAACCTATTTATGTATAAGAAGCCTTAAAAGATGGGAGTTAGATGATAGCAATGCAGGAATAACTAAACCATTTCAAAAGAAATAAGTTTTTGGAATATGTTTATCAAACCATAAACTATAACTCCCCAAGATTTTAAGAAATATTATTTTTTAAATAAATTAAATTTATTTGATATCTTATATTACTAGAAATACCAAGTTAATCTTGTTATACCCTCAACATTGGGTTAGCTTGTGTTACACTTAACACATATTTTTAACAAAACCATGATATATTATTAATATAGTTATTTAAACATGGCTGTTATAACCTAGCTTTCATACATATTTATATGAATATTAATAAATACTTTTAAAATATTAATTATAATGGTTTTATATTAATTAAACATATTGAGTAAAAAATTACTTAATTCTTAGTAACATCCTTATATGTTTTGAATATACTATTTTCACAAAAAATGTTATTTATTTATTTTTATAAAGATTAATAAAATTAAATATTTAAAATTGTATAAAATTAATTTTATAAAATAAACTTTATTTTTTAAATAATCATCTAAAAATCAGTTTAGGTTGATTTTTTTGGTATTTTTATAAAAAGTTTCATTTTTGATGAATAATGAGAATTACTAAATTTTAATTGAGAACTATCCTTTCATTTAATTTATTTATAAATTTAAATTATATTTTAAATTGGTTTTAAAGTAATATTAGTTAAATTATACATCTATTAATCCTATTTGGTCATTGAAATTAATTTAATATTTAATTTCGATATAAAAACTTTGTAATATTTTGAACATTCTCTTTTTAAAAAGACGCTTTCTCATCGCATTAGCAGGATTAATTTTATATTAAAAATTTCCCAATTCTATGGAAAGAATTAGGGAAAATTTATTCCATATTTATAATCATATAATTTTATATTATTTAATATAGTATACTTAATTCTTAACCAAAATAAATAGTGAAAACTAGAAAATATTATTTACCATGGTTAAGGTAAAAATGGTTATACTATTGTGGGGGTAACAATAAATAGATAAGAGATAATAATAACCCAAAAATTCTCCAAAACCTATTTTATAGAAAACTGTTAAACATATCTCTTATACGATTGAGAATGGTCCCTTATTGGAGCCTTGTGACCTGAAATAAACATGGGTGGAATTCTTTCTTTCAAATAATTACATGTGTGACACTCACCTCAATTATAAAATGCCACCCCTATCCTTTATTCTTCACACAATAAAACCATTTTGGTTAATTCAATACCTACTCAAATAAATTCCCTACACTTATTCTGGAAGCCTTATTTTTGACATAAAGTCAACCTAGGAAGAATGTTGGTGCAAATATAAGGATTGTATCCGAAGAAGAGGTAATGTTCATCAACAAGTGTTTTTGTTTTATTTATCCCTCAGCCTACATAAATTTTTATTATAAAATTATTATATAATAAACTCAATATCTTATATATACATAATTTTTTTATGTTAAGGTAATTACCTACAACCATCTCCACTTCCATCAAATGGGTTACAAAATCATTGTTTATGTTTACGGTGGACTACTACCACACAAACCGATGTTATTAATTTTTCCATTACTACCTCTAAGGTTTGGACATACTAATGAATTTATTATTTATATATTATATTTATGATATTATTATTCTTATTTAATTATTATATCATACATACCTTCATTATTTCTATTTTATAGAAATACGATAATGTCGCTAATGTGTACGGTAGAATACCGCCTTACGAAGCGATGTGATTCGTTCATGCTTTACATGGAAGGTATTAAGGATGAGTTTAATATAAATATTCGATATATATGACATAAAAATTATTATATAATGATAATATATCATTTAAATTTATTTATTTCAATCCGATATGAAAATGGAAACAACGTAAATGCGTACGTGCGACCTACCATCTCCATGAATGGTGCATTTAATTTTATGTCACTAAATTTTATAGAATACTATAAATACATATATAATGAATATATATGATATTTATATCAGGGAAAAAATTACGGAGATGATTAATCCAATATCTAATTAAGAGGGAAAAAATTAAAAAATCAAAACATATACGAAAAACAAAGTGGTTATTAACCGTAACATGACTTTAACATGGAATTGTTAATAAACAGATAGTAAAAGGTTATAAGTAAATAATAAATTGTATGATATATATATTTTTATTTATTTAATATATTTATAATAAACTTATATTTATTATAAATGAGTTTTGAATGTGTAAATAGAAGTCAAGACTTAAGGCAGGGGATTTCTATCTCACTTTTTACATCTACGAGACACATGCCATATTAACCACATATTTATTTTATGTGATGTATATACTACCAATGAATGTATATTATTATTATTATACAGAAAATTACAGGGGTTTTACATATCCATTTGAGAATATCTTTTTCATGAGGTTTATGGTTCAAAATTTAACAAATCAGTAAGGGATTTTATCTCATTTTTCCTTCTTTGAGACATATGTTATGTTATAAACCTATATTATTTTATCAGTTGTATATACAGACCCTTTGAAATGTAATATCTTGAATTTATTTATGCTCATAATATTTTATCCTTGATTTTATGCCATTCCTTCATGGGTATTATGATTCAAATTTACCAAAGTGGTAATTATTTTATATTACAATCTCATCGTTTTCTAGGATTGTTTATGATTTTCCACTTGATAATAACATATTATGATCCATATCTCAAGAAACTCATTAATTTTATTCTCCTATGGTGATTCATGATATTTTAAAGTAATTGTAAAAATTTTCTACTCTTTGGTACTTAAAATATTTTTGAATCTTTTTTTATGAAAATATGACTTTATTTATCTCTTTATTCAGAAATATGTTTTCTTAAAAACCCATGTTTTTTAAAATATTTTCAATTTTTTTAATATTATCGAATTATTTTTTTAAAATAAATTTCTATAATGGTTTTAATTTTTTTTGAATGTTATAAAAGGAATCATCATTTCATTTTCCAAACAATTCCCATTTGGTTCTTACTGAAAATATAAAAAGGAATATTTTTTAATGTATATGACATGAATTAAAATTCCCATAATCATGACCAATACCTTCTTTGAGGATTTATTTATAAGTTTCAAGGTTATTTTAAAATAAAAATATGTTCAATATTTTTTATGTATTAAAATGTTTTTTTTTTCAAATCGGAAATGATATTTTCATGAAGAAATGTTTTAAATATATTTTAAAGCTTTATTTTTAAGGTTTAAAGGTTAATTTCAATCAAAATTATTTTAAAAATGTTTTTATTTTTAAAAAGTGATTATCAAAGAATTTTTATTTTCCTCAAGAAATGATCAAAATTTATTTTTTCAAAATAATTTTCCACAAAAGATGAAATCATTTGAGGTTACTTATGATTTACTGAGGATATTATCCAAAGATACCATTATTATTCTTTATTTGAATAGTTTATGATGACATGATGTTTATGAAACCTATTTCTCTTCCACTGTTCATACCATGATATAATTCTTATGAAACCCACTTCTTTTCCCCGGGTTATGCTATGATGAAATTTTGAAATGATTCTGAAACCTGTATCTTTTCCACTGGTTATGATATAATGAATTATTTATATAACCCATTTCATTTCATGACTTATTATATGATGAATGTTTTAAAATCTTGTGGCACACATAAATATGGTTTTCATTATGATATGGGTGGGACATTTAACTCCCTCCAATGCATTGGGTAACGATTAGTGTTATTTGAGATCAAAGGATATATGGGATGTTACCCCAAAAACTAAAATAGGGTACAATGGAGGTCTTCCCAAGACCAAAGTAGGTACAAAGGTGGTTATCCAAAGCCTAAAATTTTATGAATGTATTTATGGGTATCCTTGACATAATATTTTCTATGATTATGTGTATACAAAAAAATTGACGTCTTATGCCTATTTTATGCCCTCATAACTCATTTTCTTTGATTCCCTTATGATTGACGTCTTATAAACTGATAATTTTTATTCCATGAATCAAGATTATGATATTTTAATTGTAGGGTATAGTTTTAAAATCATATTCTCATGTTATCGTACCCTTATGTTTATTTCATGCTTATATATCTCCCATGTTTACCCTTACTAAGCATCTAAGCTCATCCTTTTTTATGTTCCCTTTCCCCAAGTTATGAAGAAATATATTATGTATGATATGTATAAGAAGGGTTCTAGTTATAACTATCATAGTGCGAGATGATGTATTTTACCTATGGAACAGTTATTTGTATCTCCAATTCTTCAAAGACACTAAACTATTAGGGTCCTTAGGCATGTGATTGTGTAATGTAATGAATATTCATAAAAAATGATTTCATGTGTTTGTATTATAATCCTAGTACACTATAGTTGGTATTAGAGGATAGGTTTAGTTAACCATTGAAAACAAGGATGAGGAAACCTTAGTGAGATCCTTAATGACATGTTGAAGGATAAGTCTAATGATGATTCAAAGTATAGGAAAATATCTTGGAATTTTGGAAGAGGATATAACGAGTTGTTTCTAGGAAATTTCATTCCTCTATGGATACTTCAAGTGGAAGTGGATCTGGTATAGAGTCACCTAGGTGTAATAACTGCGAAAAGGGAGTATTTATATAGACTCAATCATCACCTAGAACATAACAATATGCCTTTCTATACACCTGGTTTGACACTCATGGGGAATATGTTTTAGAAATTCACAAAAATCTTTATGAACAATCACGAAGGATTTAAATAGATGATGACTATGAATGACCTAGGGTAAACCTAAGGTGTCATAGATTAAATAAGGTGTCATGATTTAGACATCATATAAGTGATTTTACGTGATTATATATTTCTCCATCATGATTACTATTTATTACACTATGTTTTTTAGTTTTTGTCAATGGATAGAACCCAAAAGAACCGTGTTAATGAAGAGTGTAGAAGATAATTCAATGATTGTCCTCATGAGAATTTAAACATTATGGGATATAGAATGAAAAATATCAATTCTAATATCACACAACTTTCCAAATTTATAAATCATTATGGGATTCTAAATGAAAAAAGGAGGGAATAACATTCTATTGAGTCATATATGAGTCAACTTCCACCTTCTATCAATGGGTATTTTGATCAAATAGCTTCTAAAAAATAGATCAACACCACTAAACATATATTTTATTTTCTCCAGTGTTCATTACATGAAAAATTCCTTTTGTCTATCCAGTATTTAGAAGATTAAGTAGATCAATGGTGTAATATTATCAAGAATATGAGGCAATAAGATGAAATTTAATCCATGGATGGGGAAAAGTTCAAGAACTTATTTTTCAATAAGTAATTTTTTCATATTATTCATATGAAGATGTAGAAAGAGTTTTTAAAGATAAATCAAATAGATGATGAATTTGTTGGTACTTATGAAGAAAATTTATTAGACTTTCGAGGTTTAATTCTGGTATTATAATCTAACTTGAAAGAAATTATTATTGATTATCCAGAGGCTTAAAACTAAGGCTCTGAAGGGAGTTATCCATAAGATATTCAGTATCCATGAATATATTTTTCAATGTGCTATCAAGGTGGAATTGGTGTTGTCGTTACATATCAATTTCATAATTTTTATAAGTATAGAAAAGTGGATTTCAATAGAAAATTTAATAAGTATAGAGAGAAGAAGAAGATTTTTCCTTTATACTCAAAGTTTTGTAAGTAGCATAGAGGAAATTTTCTTAAGGGGAATAGTAAATATATTAAGTGTGGGAGGGAAGTTCATCGAGTAACTGAATGATTAAGTGATGGGAAAAATTTATCTAATGTTACGAATAATGAGGAAGCTCAACATAATGAACCACCCACACTCAAATGTCTGTAATGCCCAAATATACAAGGTAATGATGAAGATTGATGTCATAAACCTCTTAAGCCAAGAGAAAAATAGAGATATCATGTGATCAATTTTTTTGATGAGGGGTGTGTTACCGAAGTGATGAAATGTACACTTACCATCCACTCTAGAAATGTTAATTCATTATTTCACTTTGGATCTACCAAATAATTCATATATACAATTTTTTATAAGGTATAAAGTTTCTTCACAAATGATTAGATATATAATTAGTATTAAAAACTCCCTAATGGTATGATGATCAAATCATATTTCCATGTTTCCTCTTTGATTAATGTTTTTGGATCTACCCATTATTTCATATGTTAATAATTATATAAGGATATTATTATGAAACCCAAATAATTAGATGTAGAATTAAATGTGAAAAAACTTAATGGTACGATGATCTCATCTCAAGTATATGATTCTTCTCTGATTGACATTAGAAGAAACAAGATTCGTATAAAATATATCATTCTTTCTTTGGTTGAATTTGATGTTATACTGGGCGTGGATCAATGTTCACTACATAAATAATAAATTAAGTTTCATTTAAGGGAAGTCTCATTTGATACTCCCAACCAACCTATGAACATCTACCAATATTAAAATAATTAAAAATCCCTGATAGATATCACATCAATTATATAGGTATTAATTCCCATTTAAAAGGGGTTCTTATCTTAAATGGTTGGGAAGAAACTTGAAATTGGTGATATGACTATTGTGTGGGATTTTTTTGATGTATTTCTGAAAGATTTTCCTAGACTTCCCCCAAAAAGTGAAGTTGAGTTCTCAATATAATTCATACCTGGTTCTATACCAATTTCAAAGACTCTATATAGAATGGCCCCAATTGAGTTTTAAGAATTGGAGAAGAAAATATTGAAAAACCTTGATAAGGGATTCATTCAGACAAGTTTTTCACATTGGGGTGAACCTATTATTTTTCTTAAAAATAAATATGGATTAGTGAAAATTTTCATTGATTATTGATAGATGAATAAGATCACAAATATGAGCATGTATCCTCTTCCCCATATTGATAACTTTTTTGATCAACTGTGTGGAGATCAATACTTTTACAATATTGGCGTTCATTCTGGATATCATCAATTGGGGGGTCAATAATGATTATATACCTATGAAATCATTATATATAAGGTATGGAAACTATGAATATATAGTTATTCCATTCAGTCTTATGAATTCCCCTGCTACCTTCATGAATTTAATGAATGGAGTCTTTAGATATTACCTTGATCAATTTTTGGTAATATTAAATGAAAATATTATTATCTATTAAAAGAGAAATTAAGGGAATAAAGACAACTTGAATAATGTACTAAATAACCTAAGGAAGAATAAAATTTTACAAAATTTTACAAAGTGAGAATTTTGGTGGAAAAAGGTTCATTATTGGGTAATATAATCTCAAAAGAGGGTGTATTAGTAAGTCCATCAAAGATGGAGGCTATTGAATGTTGGACCAGATGAACCAAGTTGACTTGGAGCCATATGTTTCTTGGTTTAGATGGATTTTAATGATTTTTTTGGATAATTCCCCAAGACTATATAATACACTCACTAAGTTAACTTAGATGTGATCCAAGTTCCTCTAGACACATGAATGTGAGGAAAATTTAAAAGAATTGAATAGAAGATTAGTCAGTGCACCTATCCTTACATTACCCTATAGTGGATATGAGTTTTTAATCTATATTGATGAATCTAAGAAGGGATTTGGATGTTTTATGATGTATAATGATATGGTTATAGCTCATTCCTCACAAAAATTAAGGATTCGTGAGAAAAATTACACAACTCAATATTTGGATTTAGCTATAATAATTTTTTTCATTAAATATACAAAGTTATTATCCTTATAGAGAAATCTGTGATATATATACGGTCATAAAATTTTAAAATATATATTGAAACAGAAGGATTTTAATATTCACTAAATAGATGGATAGTTTTGATTACAGATTATGACTCCTCAATACATTACCATATTGGGAAATCGAACAAGGTGGGCGATGCATTGAGTTGAAAGGATCATGCTAGAATATCCATGATATGGATTAAAAATGATCAAATATTTCTATATTTTAAAAGGATGGATCTATAAATCCTAAATATTGGGAAAAAAAATATTATCTTTCCCAATTTAATGTTCAACCATATACCTAAGTAAATATTAAAGAGGTGCAGAAGAAAGATGTATAGATGAAAAAGGGCCTTAAAAATGTTCTTGAGTTTAACGCTGATCATCATGGAATGGTAAATTTTAAGAACCTTGTATGAATTCCATCCATACCATATTTTAGGAAGGGGTTTTTTGAGAAAGCTCATAGTTCTTAATTATCTATTCATCCATAATGTTTGAAGATTTATAGAGATTTGAAATATTATTTCTGGGGGGATGTCATGGAGAGAGATATCATAGAGTTTCTATTTCAGTGCTGGATATTTCATCAAGTTATGGATAAAAGAAAAAAGTCTAAGGGGATGTTACATCCATTACCCATACCATAATGGAATTGAAGAAAACCATTTATTTTGTCATTGGACTCCTCAAAATGTCTAAATCACATAATACTATATGGGTTGTAGCTGATCGCCTTATTAAGTAAGAGTACTTCATCACTATAAGAGAATACTTCTCTCTAGATCATATTTCTTGGATACACATTAAGGAAGTGGTAAGGTTTCATGGAGTACCACATTCCACTTTTTTTGACTGGGATCCAAGGTTTACCTAAAAGTTCTAGAGAAGTCATCCGAAATCTCTTTTTAGGGACTTGAATTTCATCACTACTTATCATCCTCAAATTGATGATCAGTTTGAAATAACAATTCAAACCCTAGAGGATATATTGATATCTTTTTATTTAGATTTAAATGGTGGTTGGGATCAACACCTTCCTCTAGTTGTTTTTTATTATAGTAATATTTTCTCTCAAGAATTTAGATGGTATATTATGAATCCCTATGTGGAAATAAATTTAGAGATCAAATGTGATGGAATGAAGTTAGAGAAAGAAAGATATTTGAACCTGAGATAGATGAGGAAATTAAATAGGTAGTTAAATCTATTCTGAAACTCATCATGGAAGCTTAGAGTTGATAGAAAAGTTTTGCTGATAATAACTTATGTGATCTAGATCTTGAAGTAGGTGAAAATGTGTTTCTAAGAATTTCTCCATAGAAGAAGGTTATGAAATTTGAAAAGAAAAGGAAAATGAGCCTTGGTATATCAGTCCCATTAAAATTATTGATCGTATAGGAATGGTAGCCTATCGATTGGAACTTCCACCAAGCCTCTCTGAAGTCCATGATGTGTTCCCAATATAACTCTTGAGGAAGTACATACCTGACCCAACACATATATTGAACTCAGTGGTTATACCACTGGAGCAAGATATTTCTTATGAGGAACAAACAATGGAGATTTTGCATTACATAAGGAAAGTCCAATGAAATAAGACCACTCACATGGTAAAAGTTTTATGGAAAAAATTCAAGTTTAATGAATTTATATTGAAACTTGAGGATATGATGAGGTTGAACTATCATTAGTAGTTTGTATTAGAGTGATGAATTTTAAGGGATAAATTATCTTCAAGGGGGATAAAATGTAATACCCAAAGTTTTTATGAATTATTTTTTCTAATAAATTACATTTCTTTGATATATTTCATTACAAGAAACACAAAGTTAATATTTCTCTACATGGAACACTGGGTTGCCTTACATTACACATGACATTGAGTTTTAACAAAACGACAATATATTATTTATATAGTTATTTAAATATGTACATTAAAATAGATCCATTAAACATATAAATATTAATAATAATAACTAATTTTTAAATATTAATTATAATAGTTTTATATAAAGGTAATATATTGATAAAAATGTACTTAATTTTTGGTAAAGTATTTATATGTTTTGAAAATACTATTTTCTCAAAAAGGTTATTTATTTATTTTTTTAAAATTAATAAAATTAATTTTTCAAAATTTTATAAAATTATTTTGATAAAATAAAATTAATTTTTAAATCATCATGTCGGTGTTATGTTATGATGAATTTTTTGGAATTTTCTGAAAAAGTTTCATTTTTTGATGGATAATGAAAAATAATTTTTTTTTTAATTTAATTATATGTTTAAATTATATTTAATTTTTTTAAAAGTAAAATTAGTTCAATTTTACATCCATTAATCCAATTTAGTTCATTTTAATCAGTTTCATTTTCAATTTCAATATAAAAACTTTGTAAACTTTTGAACATTTTCTCATTGAAAAAACCTGCTTACTCATCACGTATGTAAGATTAATTTTCTATTAAAATTTCCTTTTTTGGGAATATAATTAGGAAAAAAGGATTAAATATTTTTAATATGTATAATTTTTATTATATAATATATTTAACCTAACTTTTTACCAAAATTAATCATCAAAATGGTAAAATTTATTTATCATAGTTATGGTAACATGGGTTTATCAGGAGGGTAAAACTAAAAATAAAAGGTTTAAAAATAACCCAAAACTTTTGAAAAAACCATTGGATGGAAATATTTAAACATTATTTTTTATATTATCTATAATGGTTTATTATTAGAGAATTGTTACATGAAAAAATGTGGGTGGAATTCTTTTTTTCAAAAAATTATAAGTGTTCCACTCACATCACTTACAAAAGGAGACCCTATATACTCTCTTCCTCACTCATTTGAACCATTTTTGTTTGGAAAATGCCTATCCAAATAACTTACCAACTTATCTCCTATCATCCTATAGTCATTATTATTAATATAAATGTAACCTAGAAGGCTTTTTGTGAAAACTTAAAGAGGATACCCGATGAAGAGGTACCATTTATCAATGAATGTTTTTGTTTTATTTACTTATCAAACTCCTTAAATATTATATTTATTATATTATTATTCTTATGGAATTATTATATGACACATACATTTATTCTTTACATTTTTTGTGAGTACGATAATGCTGCTCGTGTGTACGAAGGACTACTATCCCACGAAGCGATGTGATTTGTTTACGCTTTACATGAAAGGTAATAAGGACATGTTCGATGAAAATATGCGATATATATGAAATAAAAATTATTATTTAATGATAATATATCATTTAACTTTATTTATTTCAATATGATAAGAAAATTGAAACAACATTCATACGTATGTACGATATACCGTCTCCATGAACAGTGTATTTCATTTTCTATCACTAAATTTTATGAATTACACTAAATAAATATAAAATGAATATATATTGTATTTATATCATGATACAAATTATGGATATTATGAAACCATGATCAAAGTAATAGAAACAAAAATAAAAAATCAAAACATATAAAAAAACAAAGTGGTTATTACATGAAACATGTCTTTAACATGGAATTGTTAATAAATGTGTAATAAAATGTCATAATTAAATAATATCTAGTATTATATATATAATTATTGTTATTTAATACATGTATAATAAAATTATATTTATTTTAAAGGATTTTTTATCATGTATGATGAAAGTCAAAACTTAAGGTAAGGTATTTTCCTCTCACTTTTTACTTATATGAGACACATTCCATATTCACCACCTATTTATTTTATGTGGGGTATATACTTTATATAAATGTATATTTTTATTATTATCCTTAAAATTACTAGGGTTTTCATATAATTATCTATTTTATGGGGTTTATAGTTAAAAAGTTAACAAATCAGTAAGGGATTTTTGTCTCAATTTTCCTTCTTTGAGATGTACATTATGTTATAAAACTATATTATTTCATGAGATCCCTTTAAAATTTAATATTATGAATTTATTTATCCTCATGATATTTTAATTCCATTTTATATTGTTCCTTCATGTGGATTATTATTAAATGTTACCAAAGTGGAAATGATTTTATGTTATAATTTCATTGTTTATCAAGATTGTTTTTGATTATGTTTCTAATAACAAAATATTTTGATCCATATCTTAGGAAACTAATAAATTTTCCTATACTTTATTTATTCAGGATATTTTCAATTAATATCACAGTTTTCCAAATTTTGGTACTTAAAATAATTGATAAAATATTTTTAAGAAAATATGACATTATTTCTCTCTTCAGCCATAAATCTATTCTCTTCCAAAACCATGTTTTCTAAAAATGTTTTCAAAAATGTTTTATTTTTATCATATTATTTTTTAAAAACATTTTCCCCATGTTTGAAATTTTATTCTTCTTTTTTGATAGTAATATTCATGTCTTTTTCCAAAAAAAAATCAATTTAGATCTTGTTGAAAATATGAATGGAATATTTCTTTTAACATGTATAGTATGAATTAAATTTCACCTAATCCTGCTATTTTTTTAAGCTTCCTTTATAAGATTTCAAGGTTATTTTCAAAGAAAAATATATTCAAAAATATTTATGTTTTAATTTTTATTCAAATTAAAATGGATATTTTTCTCAAGAAATATTGTAAATGAGTTTTCAAAGAGTACTTTATATGTTTTCAATTTTACTTTCAAAGAAATATATTTTGAAAATGTTTTAAGTTTTAAAAAATTATTATCAAAGAACATTTATTTTCCTCAATAAAATTTCCATGTGATATTTCTTTCAAAATAATTCTCTTTCTAAGGTGACATCCTTTGAGGTAATTTATGATTTATTTGGGAGACTATCTAGGGATACCATTATTTTTGTTTCTATGAATGGTTTTTGATGAAATGATGTTTATAAATTTATTCATCTTCTACAGGGTATACCAGGATAGAATTATTATGAAACCCACTTCTTTTCCATGGGTTATTTAGTGACGAAATGATGAAATTATTATGAAACGTTTCTATTATTCATAGGTTATGATATGCTGAGATGTTTATGAAACTAATTTTATTTCATGGGTTTTGATATGATGAATTTTTTAAGATCTTTTGGCACAAATAATTATGGTTTTCATTATGATATAGGTGGATCCTATATCTCCCTTCAATGTATTGGGTAGTGATTAATGTTATATGATCTCAAAGGGTACATAAGATATTATCCCACGACCAAAAGAGGGTACACGAGAGGTCATACCAAGACCGAAGTATATACATGGTTTGTTATACCAAGCCTAACATATTATGAATGTATTGGTGGTTATCCTTGACATATTATTTTCTATTCTTATGTATAGGAAACAAATCTAAGTCTTATGCCAATTTTATGCCCTCATGGATCATGTTATTTAATTACTTTATGATTCATGTCATATAAACTACCAATATTTATTCCATGACTCAAGATTTTGATTTTTGATATGTAGGGTATGGTTTTCAAATGTTATTCTAATGTTAATATACCCTTATGTTCATGTTATGCTTACATATATCCTATGTTTACCCTTACCGAGGATTTAATATCATCCTTTTTTATGTTTCCTTCCCCCAAAATGTGAGAAAATTTATTACATATGAAATGTATAGGAAGTATGTTAGTTATGAATATAATAGTAGGAGACGATTCCATTTAACTATGGAACAACTGTTTCTATTTATAAGTTTCAAAATATGCTAAACTATTATTGTCCTTAGGCATGCATTTGTGTAATGTAATTAATATTCATAAAAAATGATACAATATCTATGTATGATAAGCTGGGATTACTATATTAAAAATCCTTTTATAAGAAATAATTGTGTTTTTAGAAATAAGTAATATGAAAAAAATATAATTATAAGAAATAAGGATAGGCTATTTCTTAAAGGATATAACTAGGAAAAAAGAAAAGATTATGGGGAAACATCTTTCACCTATTGATTAATTAGAAGCCATTAAAATCCTTTTATCCCATGCATATCATATGAATTTTAAATTAAACCATATGGATGTAAAATCTTTATTTTTAAATTGTTATTTTGAGTAGCAAGTATACGTCGAGAAACCTCTAGGTTTTGAAATTCCTCTTCTAAAAAATTATTTTTTCAAACATACTAAATCACTATATATATTTAAATAATAACCGAAGTCCTGGAATGAAATATAAAATTCTTTTATTTTGAAAAATTATTTTTGGTGGGATTGGAATATCCTACTCTTAAAAAAAATATTTTTTTGATATTTTATTAGTACAAATATATGTAAATGTTGTTATTTTTTTAGTTAATTAAAGGATTTGTAATTATTTTTTAAAACTTTTGAAAAAGAAATTTTAAGTGATTATGTTGTAATAATTAAATTTCTTACTCATTTTTCAGATTTATCAAAAACATTTTGGAAATTTTCTAAATAAACCTAAATATATTATTAATTTATTGAAAAATTTTGGACATGAAAATAGTTATACTTATTCAAATTCTATGTTTACAAAAATAAAAGTTTACTTGGATAAAGCTAGAAGGCTAATTGAAAACATATTATATAGAAGTATGATTGGTATTTTTCTATATCTTAATACTAGTAGACTAATTTTTTTTATTATTGTAAGATTTAAAACAAACCCAAAATAATCCAATCTCACTACCATTAAAATAATTTTATAATATTTACAAGGAACTACTTTTCTATCAATAATTTATCCAAAACAATTATTTTAATTTAATTTCATTATAAGATTATAATTTTGGAGGGTTTAGGTTAGATGGAAAAAGAACATCATGAAGTTATAACTTCTTAGGAAAGACTCTAGTTTCATGGTATAATAAGAAGAAAAATTCAGTTGCATTATTAATAGTCGAGGCAAAGTGAATATCATCTAAAAGTTTTTATGCACAAGTGTTGTGGATGAAACACACTATTTTGGATTTTATATTAAATTTTAATCATGTTCCTATATTATGTGACAATACTAGTGCTATAAATATTTCAAAAAGTCATATAAGTCACTCTAGGACTATGTTTATTGATATAAGTCATATTTTTCTAAGAGATTATATCCTAAAAGGAGATATATCTTTGGAATTTATTAATACTGAATATCAACTTGATGATTTTTTTACTAAACTACTTACATTTTCCAGTTTTTATTTTATTAAGGGGGAGTTATGTTTATTTAGTTTTAATTAAATTCTTTAATTCTCTGGGGTTAATATTTGTAAATTTTTAAATTTGTTCAATTTTTAATATTTAATACATTTTTTTTCTTTGTAAAATTTATTATTTTAGATTATATAATTCCATATTTACAATATTAATTTTATAATTTAATATTTTCAAAATTTATTTTTCAAATATAAACCCCAAATGATTATAATGAAATTTTTAGTTTGAGAAGCTTAATCATTGAATGAAAACTCTCAGAGATAATATATATCTCTCCCCCACCTTTGATCTCATGACCTTTTATCCTCCTTAACTCTCAATTTTTCTTTGAACCATAATCTATGAACCTTAAAACTTATAAATATATTAAATAATAAAGATTAAAAGAACAAATGAAATTGGTCAAAAAAACTCAAAGAAATAGAAATGTTCTAGTTTATAAAGAAGAGTTATTTATGGAAAAGTGATTAACTTTGAAAGGTAATTTCAAAAAATTCTCATGCTGAAGTTTTAACTTAACTTTCAAGGTCCAATGTACTTATTTAATGGTGAAAAGAAGGAGTGTATTTTTAATCAAGAAGTAAATAAATTTTATCAAAAATGATTAGTATAACTTTGGATATCATGAAGATGTCATCTATTTAAAGGTAAATGACCAAGATTTATCAGTTTCAATAGTTGATATCCCTCAAATGTTTAAGTTCCCACATGAAGGGGTGTATAAATTCAATTTAGGATCGACTGGGAGTATTTTATATAGGAAATAATCCATAATTTTCTTTTTTGATTTAGAAATTCCCAAATTAGAAAAATGTATGTAAAAGATCTAGAGATATATCAAAAGGTTTTGGTTAAATTTTTTCTATTTTCAATAGTGTTGTGGATATAAAAGATTTAAAAAATTATGTTTCCTGATATGAATGTGATTTTCTTGTTGATGAGTGACATTAATTTTAATTTCAGAGAATTTTTATTGATACATATGGATTATTACTATCAAAAGGATGAAATGATGTCTTTCTATCCTTATGGATAGATAGTTTCTATTTATCTATATAAAATAGGTAATATTTTTGAAATCTTGAAGATTATAAAATGTCACCATAAAAACTTTTTATATTCTAGAACTATAATGAAGTTTGGTTTTTTTGGGTCATAATAAAGGGTAAGATAATGCTCATGGTTGTGGAAGCTAAAGAAGAATCTAGTGATATTGCTCAGGGGGATCATCAAATTCAAAATTCTTATAGTTCAGTGAGGTGTCATTCTGAATATATTGTAAAATAAAAAGTAGAAGGAGTTGTATAATTAGATAGAGTCTTATAAGATTTTCCAACTGACATTCCTCTCACTCCAATAAGAAAATTTATAGTGGATGTATGTTTTGAAGAATTTATTGTGGGAGTTCCTTGATTCCCAAGATATTTTGAATAAATATCTAGTAAGGATAGTGGTAATGATCTTTTTCTTAGGTTAATAATAAGGGAAGAACCTATTGAACAAGTTTTCCCTCTAATTATTAAAGAAGTTGATCAACTAGTTCCAATGGTTGAATATAAAGATACAAGGACTACCGAGAAGGATATAACTACTTAGGATGGAGAACTACAATAACCTTTTATTAAATAAATAGATAAGGAAGAATAAGTTCCTATTAATGTTGAATAAATAATTTATGAATCTAGTGTTAAATATTCTACTGAATGAATATTTGAAATTCAAGATGAGAAGGTGGCTCATGAAGAGGAGCAGGTTATTAAGGAAGCTCAATATGTTGAACTAGTACACACCCCTTTATATTTATCAACCGATCTAGTAGGATATTAGATAAATTCTATTGTTGATTAGTCATTGGAAAAGACTATTAGAAATTTTAGTGATCAAAATGAAGTCCTTAAATATTTGTGATATCTATCTAGTGAAATAATAAAAATTTAGTTTCTTCCCTTTTTTAGGTATGAAAACCCTCAAGTAGGCTTGAAAATGAATCTTTTGGTTATATTTATGCCCATATTGAGTATATTATTTATAATTATATAATATCAAAGAAGTTAATATTCAATTACATGGAGAGATATAATTTTCTATAATTTTTTTGGAAAATTTAAGAAGTTCATATATTCTTAAAATAGAGTTATTATCTCTTTGGGATAATCTTCAATGCATAAAAGAAAACTCAATCTCAAAGAGATAATTTTATGCTTTATATTGGGAAATGGATGATGAAATTGGGAATATTAGAGATGAATTAGTTTCTGAGTCTAATTTTCAATATTTGAAGATATATTTGGAAAGTCAGTTTGAATCTATCAGATCCAATAAATTCCAATAACGGGCCTATAATTGTATACAAAAAACTTCTCTAGATTTGATAAGGAGATTCAAATATCTTATAACTATTTTATCTATCATCAATGATAATATTCAAATATTTTAGTGTGATAATATCCCACTACACACTTTATTGAATAATAAAAACGAGCATGTTGTAAGGTTAACTTTTTAAGAACCTTATATTTAGAGCTTATTCAACTAGTTGGGTAACCTATTGCACAATTATATTCAATAATTAGAATATAATAATGATTTTATAAAAGTAAACTTAGTTAAAGACCTGAAGACGATTCGAGAGTCAAATATTTTGATGTAGTGGAATGGATCATTGAATTAGAATTTTGATCTGTTAATGGTATATGTGAAGGCTGTTCATTAGACTATCCATGATTCACTATCCTTATAATCCTCTTCAAATGAGCCAAAACAAAACCCTAATTCCAAACCTACCCGTTAGCCTACCTAAATCTCCTAAATCAAAAACACTTTGTAATCAAAAAATATTTAATAAACAAAAATACTTTTATTTTTCAATAACTTAATTATTTTACTGATTATTTTAGTTTTATGAGGATGATCCTATTCATTTCATAGGATAAATTTATTTTGATTAATATAACAATCTCATACAATTTTCTGCTTCACTAAAATGTGTTTTATTCTATTTGTTAATTTCTTTTTGTTTTTACAAAAAAGGCGATAAATATGTATAAATACAACATTTATTATATATATCCTTAATAGTTTTACTTTATTAATCTATTTATGTTTCTATATATATATAATATTTTTTTATCCTTTTTAGTTAAAATTTGGATAAACATGACATTTTCAATTTCTTAAACATTAAATCTTTGTTTATATATTTAGTTATTAATTCCATATTTTTTTTGTTTATACTAATATAAATATTTTAATGGGTTTTTTATCTAAAAAATAGGGGTTATTTTTGGGCATGTTTTGATACAAAAATTTCATTAATTTCTCATTGATTTTGAGGCTAACAATCACCCACATTTGTGTATCTAATGAAGCCAATTTTAGTAAATTTTTGGTTTATATTATGTTAGTTTTAATAAAACTGAAGGGTTATTTATAAAATATTTTATAAATTTTAATTGAGTGTATAATCAATCTTTAAAACCCATTAATTTGATAAAAATTAGGTTTAGGAACCCAACATTTGGAAAGAAATGTTACTTTTGAGAACCTTATGTCTGGAGGAAACGTTCGGTTTAGGAACCCAATGTTAGTAAAAAACCGAATGTTTTAATGATTAATATTATATTTATAAAACAAATATTTGAAATAAAATTTATATTATCAACTGTGAAATTAAATATTATCCATATGCAGTGAAACACAACGTTTGACTCAGTCATCTATGAGATTTTAAATAATAGACAATTTCGTAGATTTCTTCAATAATTTTAACAGAGTAAATATCTTATTAAAATATTTTTAAATATAGATTAAAAGGATATTAATCATAAAATTAAATCATTACTATTTCCAAGGGATATTATAATTCTATTGTGCGATTAAATTAAAAATGTAAATGCACTATGTTTTTTGAAAATCACATTTTATCTGGAGATATTTTTGGATCAGTTTAACCAGATGAAAAATAAAAATCTTATTAAATAATGATATTTTCATCTTCTAGATATGATATTTTTTAGTTCTATGAAGGGATAAAATTTAGAGACAAACATGTTTTGATCTGTTTCTATTTGTTTATCATATTATTGCTACTATATCTTTTTTCAATCTTGTTTCCATAGTTTGTTGATGTAATTTTTAGTCCTGCACTTCAGAGACATACATGTTTATAATCTAATGAGTGTTTTATCTAATATTCATGGTTATTTTTCTATTATTTTATTTCTTTTAAGATAATATACAACCTAGTATTTTTTTAGATAAGTGATTACTTTAAGAAAAATATTCTCTAAAGATGGAGATCTATATGTTGTCAGTTTCTGTTGCAACTGTATGTTAAACCTTTTACTAAAAAACTCTTCTTATTCTATTGATGTGTCAAATTCCTATAATTAGTCATGGTGGAGTGTCAGTTTATCATACTAATATATGGATATTAAGGTTCCTTGTAAAATAGCCTGATTTTTTGTAAGGTTTCAATGACCTACACCCTATTGTAGAGGCCTATATATAAGAGTACTTGTTTAGTGAAAATCATCAATCTCATTGAGAGAGTGTTGGTAGAGTGGACTATGGGATCTTTGTTCTCTGAACCACTATAAAAGTTAATGAGTTACCTTATTTATATTTTTTATTCATAATATGTTTAAACAATATAATGATGCACATAATTACAAATCACATGGAGGGATTATGTTTTATTTTGTTAGGATTTTTAAAATAACATAATTCACCCCTCTTGTAACTTCGTATTATTCATACCTCACAGAGTTATCCCTTATGTTTTCCAAAAGTATGGTTTTTTTTCTTTTCCCATATAGCTCCTTTATTTCTTTTTGATTCTATCATTTAATCTTTATTCATTTTTCCTATAGCGGTACTTTTCATATATAGATATAACATCTTATTTAATTAATATTCATTACATAACCTTATGATCAAAACTATAACCATAAAGGTTTTGGGTATTTAGAGGATATATTTATAAACATATTATCTCATGGAATATCTTAAATTTATTCCAAAAATATCTTCCCACATAATACACTTCTTAGATATACCATACTTAAAATTTTTTTCCTCATAACACAGGGATATGAAATATCAGAAACGGTGCACTCAGATGCCAAATTATGATAAATATAGAAGATAACAATTGATGATAATATGGAATAATTTTTTTTCATATGGGTATGAGAGATGATCATAACCTATAATAATAATACTCAATTAGTCAAAGATCATTAACCATAAATCATGTCCTAAGGATTTTTCATAACAAAACACAAAATTCAAAAGTGTGTTGAATCATCAATAATAAATCATAAGATATGAGAACACATAATAAGAATAGGATATAAGTTTATTTCATACACATAAGTATAGAAAACCATTTCCTTTGTCAAGTATTATTTCCTAGACTATCATAGTGGATTGGGTTCACTCCCCATTCCATCGTGTCCTTAGTCAAGGTTCATTCCGAAGACTATTATAGTGTAAATATTCCCTTACTGAACTAGGTTCACTCTCCATTCTAGTTATAATTATATAATAATATATCCATAATTACCCAATTAATTTTAGGGATGTATAATTCTATTCCCACACATCACATGACTATAATACACTCATATGTGTGCCACATGATCATAAAACATTCATCATATCATTATATCACAACCCATGGAAAGGAAATGAGTTTCATAAACATTTCACCATCATAATAATAAACCATCTAGATAAGGAATAAGGATGCTATACTTTTATCATATCCATAGTAATGTATAATTAACATCAAAGGATGTTATCATAGATGAAAATATTTTTTAAAATATCATTGGAATATTTCTTGAGGAAAATACCATTTTCATTTTAAAATCACCTATTTAAAATAAATATATTTCCAAAATATCAAGGAAATAATTTCCTTTATAAATAAAAAAATTTTAAAGGACGCTTCAAATCATTAAGTGTTCATGATGATTGTAAATTCTGTTCATGTGGTAATCATTAGAACAAATATTCTTTTCACACCTTATGTAAAACATACCCTATATTGAAGATGAAAAGAAGATTATTTTTAAACATTTTTATAAAAATTAAAACATGGGTAAAAATTATTTTAACATTCATTGAATAATATTCAAAAACATTCTTGGAAACATTTTGGAAAACACGGATATTGAAGAAATGATTTTTCCAATAGAAAGGGGAGAAATATTTTCAAATTTTCTTAAAATAATATGAACCATTTATACTAACAAAGAGAGGAAAATGGTACTAAAAATTAAATATTATAGAAATAAATAGTGTAGAATAAAAAATAAATAGGTTTACCAGATAAGAATAATATAATTTTCTCAGAATAAATTAAAGCATAAACAATCTTGATTAAAATATGATTGAAACATAAATCCCTTATCTCAAGTATTGTCTTGTATCATATGTGTTCAAAACTCATGTATAAAAAATATATATTTATTATACATATTTTAAAAGAAAATACTTATATAAATCATGCCAATATTATTTAATTATAACATCTTATCAACCATTATTAATAAATCATTATTAAAATCACTATTTCAGGTGATAATTGCTTCACTTTTCATGCATGTATCAGTTCAACAGTCCCAAGATGTGTAGTTTGATCGTGGTTAAATTATCTATATATTTTTAATAATTATCTAAATATCATATTTATTAATTATATACATATTTATAATCATTATTTAAAGTAATACATGGAAATTGAACAACATCGCTTCGTAGAGGTGGTAGTCTACAGGTACACACTAGCGACTTTATCATTTTGAATGAGTAGAAGATTAATAAGTTTAATGATATATTATATTTATAAGAAGAAAAATATTTCATAAATATCATATATATTAATTATTACCATCTTTATATACATTAAATAAAAATGGTGATGAAAAATTAATCAGAAATATACATAGAGACAGTAAGTCGTACGTATGCACAAGTGATGTTTTTATTTTTTATAGGATGAAAAAGATATGGATGATGGTTGTTCCATTATCAAAATAATAATGAATTATATCTAATAAAATATATTTTTATTTTTAAAATCCATATCATATATTTTGAGGATGTAGAATAAGAAATAAAATTGAAAGTACATAGTAAAGTTTTATACCTCTTTATTGGGAAATCTCTTTTGGATTACACATTAAGCCTTGAAAGGATTGAATTTTGGAATGAAAATAATATCTAGGAAATGGGGAAGGAAGTTATTAAGGTAATATTTTATGAATTTAATGATATATAATTATCATCATTTTTGAAGAATAGAGGACACGTGTTATCCTTTCATAATGGAAGGAAATGACACACGTGGAATTACTTAAAATATTAAATTATATATATATATATATATATATATATATCAAAATCGTGCCAAGTGGAATCAAGGAAACCTAAATTAAAATACAATAATTTATAGTATATAAATAATCTCAAACAATAACATTTGGGAAGGTTTTGGATACATTTTAAGCCTTATCTTCTAGTTAAACCACTTTAAACCCATTTTAACTTTAATTAAGATAACTTAAATATTTACCCTGATAACTTAATTATATTAACACAAATAAAAGAGTAATTATTATAATTTTTTTAATATTATTAAAAATTTAGAATCTATTTTATATATTTAATTTTCTAAATGTGGAATAAATTTCTTTTAATATAAGAACACAAAACTCATGAAAATAGTTTTTAGGAAAATACTCGATTTTAAGAGTAAAAATAATTTCACCTTGAAATAAAGTAGTAAATTGGTTTACATGATTTTTTTCCTAAATTAATAAAAAATTAATGTTTTAATACTTTTTTAGAAATATAAAACTTAATGGAATCTTCCATCTATTCCATTAAAGGTAAAGACCCAAAAATAGTTTTCAATTTGAATAAAATATAAATTATATTCACGAAAGTCAAGTTAGGGTTCCAAAATAAAACATAATGTATTAAAATAAATCATTTAACTTCTAAAAAGTATCCTAAATTTAAAAAAACCAATAAAATTGGAAAATACTAAGCGTTAAAGGGATTCTAAATCTTTACCCCATAGTTTTAACTCAATTTTTACCTCTTTTACTAAGGTGGAAAATATTTCCTACGGTCACTATTCAAATAAAAAAATTAATTTAACACTTTTAAATTATAAAAATAATGATTATTATAAATATTAAATACATTTTAACAAATTAAATTCATATAATTATTAGAAATTAATTCAAAATTAAACCCACAAAACGAGATAAAAATATTTTTTCTATAAAAAAATATCTTATTAGGAATATAAAGTTTTTTTACCAAAATAAAGTATAAAATTGAATCCAATAAACTTAATTTGATTATTAATAATAAAAATTAAATAATTTTACTTTTAAAACATTTTAAAATAAAATTTAACTTTGTAAATTCTTGATATGAAAAATATTTTTCAATAAAAATCAGTATTTATCACTTCACTATAAAAGTAGTCTTTTGAAAAAACTCCTATAATTTCAGATTAATATAATTTTGATATGATTATTTAAAAAATGATATAATTTTTATCAAATAAAATTTAAAAAATTGGTTGAAATTAATTATAACATTTTCTCATAAAAATAAATAATTTTATAATGAAAATGTATTTTTGAAGCATAAAATGTTTTTTGTAAAAATTGAGTACTTATTTATAAATTAATTTACATTATATAAAAACATTATACATATTTTTTCATAATTTGTTTATTTGTATGAAAATGATAAATTTTAATAGATAGTCTATAATGTAAATATTTTAACATTAATATTTATATCATAGTTTGTTTAAACTCAAGGTTTTTTGTATAGAATGATTTCAAATAAATAAATTTTTTTAAATAGAAATATATATTAAAATCTTGGGTTGTGACATTATAACACCTTCTAATAATTTAATCCTTGAAATTTTATCACTATGAATAAAAAAAATAAGGATAATTCTATCTCATCGCATCTTCAAGTTCTCACATAGCTTCCTCTAATATTTTTTTTCAACATAAAACTTTGACCATGTGAGTGGTATTATTTCATGTAACTTTCTATCTATGATCCAAAATCCCCACTAGTTATTCCTCATAAGTATTATCTTGTTCCAGTGGTATGATCTTAGAGTTTATTTCACATGAAGGATCAGGTATGTACTTTCTTGGGAAATATACATAGAACACATTGTGAACTTGAGAGAGATTCAGAATAAGTTCCAAAAGATAAGATAATCTCTAGGAATGATCAAAAATTTAAAATAGACTTATATATCTTGGGTTCATCTTTCTCTTCATTCCAAACCTCATAACCATCTCACAAGGATATATTTATAGAAATTCGTTATCACCAACATCAAACTGTAGATCTAATCAATGATTATCAACATTATTTTTTATTGAATCTTAGAAGTCCTTATGTGATGCTAAATTGATACAACCTTCTTTTCCATATCCTTAGCTAGATCAGGTCCCAATAGTTTTATTTCTTTAAATTCATCATGACATGTGGGAGTTCATCACTACCTACCATAGAGGGCTTTATAAGGATCCATTTGATTTCTTGATTGAAAGCTATTTTTTTATGAACATTTCACCAAAGGATGGTGTTGAACACAACCACATTATAACTCCATTGAGTAAGACCTTATAATGTTTTATAATGTTTTAATTGTCCTATCATACTATCCATCAATTTTAGGATGATATACAAGATTGAAACTCAACTATTTATACAAATCATGCTAAAATCTTCTCTAGAAAATTGACAAAAACCTTAGTTCATGATAATAAATAATCTAAAATGGTATTCCATGAAACCTTAACACATCCTTAATATATATCCTAAAAATATAATAATTTTAGAATTCGTTTTTTGATAGAAATTAAGTATAGTGACTTCATAAGGTTATCAGTTACAACCCAAATAGAATTATGGCCTTTAGATGTTTTGGGGAGTCTGAAAATGAAATCCATGGTGATGTTTTCCCATTTTTAATATGGTATAGGAAATGGTTATAACATAACATTATAATTATATCTCTTAGACTAAAATTTATTACATACCAATCATCACAATACATACTCTACAATATCTCTATTCATGTTGTCCCGCCATAAATAATCTTTCAGATCACTATAAATCTTTATACTTCTTGGATTTGTAGAGAATGATTAATTATGAGCCCCATACAATAACACTTTTAGATCTAGTATTGAAATGAAATATCATTTATCCCTAAACCTTATTGTTCTATCAAAATCATTTCTAAATTCTATAATATTTTTCTCCATCTTCTACAGTTCCACATCCTCCTTCTATGCTTATTTAATCCTCACATGGATGGATAATCAAACATTTATCCTAGAAAGATATGATATGTACCCCTTTCTCATGATTTCTAGATCCATATTTTTTAAATCTATAAATATTATATGTCTTTAAATCCTTATCATGGTCAATCTATCATGGTCTTTCTAACTCAGATCATCATCCACATTTTTTATTTTCCTAGAGCGGTAATGTATTAAAAAGTCATAATATTTAATCAAATCAAACCATATTTTTTTATATATTCAAATATTTTAGTGTGAATAGATACTTCATGATTTTAGGTTTAGTATATATATCACCCCATTCACTATAAAGATAACTCCACTATATTTTTAATGATAAAATTAGTGATTCCAACTCTAAATCACGATTCAGGTAATTTTTCTTATGAATTTTTAATTGGAAGGAGGAATAATCTATCACCATATCATTTTAAAATATGATGCATACTTAACCATTTTTTGATGCATCATTTAATACCACAAACCCTTCTCCACTATAGGGTAGTGTGAGTACTGGTGTACGATCCAAGCTTCTCTTTAGATACCTAAAAGTTTCATTACCTTATTCTATCCAATGGAACTTGGCTCCCTTTAGTGTCAATTAGGTTATTTTATTAGATATCCATGATAAATCCCTCATAAAGTTTTGGTGGTATCTATATAACCTAAGGAAAATATGGATATGAATTACCATGGTTGGTTTGGGCCATTTTTCAACAAATCTATCATTGATGGATCCACCAATATACCCTCACTTGAGGTTATATGACCCAAGAATGTGATTTTCTATAGCCAAAATTCACACTTGGTAAATTTAGAATAAAAAATATCCTTACTTAGGTTCTTTAACACAATCCAAAAAATTTCTTTATATTCTTCCTTTCTCTTTAAATATATAATAATTGCATCAATAATGAGTAACAAAAACCTATCAATGCAATCTATAAAGTCTATATACATTAAATCCATGAAGATATTAGGATAATTGGTAAGTCTAAATTGGATTACTATAAATTCATAATGACCATACCTCATATGGAAAGATTTATTGGGTATATTGTCCTTTTTAACTATTAATTAATGATATCCAGAATGAATCTCACATTTGGAAAAGTATTGATATCCTCAAAATCGATCAAAAAAATCATTGATATGGGATATATGATACTTTTCCTTGATATTTTTTTTAAGTTCATGATAATAAATATAAATAAGTATCAAACCAAATTTCTTCTTAAGAAAAAGAATAGGTACACCCCATGGTGACACACTATGGAATATAAATTCTTTATCAAGATTCTATTAGAGATTTTTCTTTAATTTCAGATACTCAATTGGGTCCATTCTATATGGTGTCTTTGAAATAGGTGTAGCACCAGGTATGAGTTATATTGAAAATTCAACTTCATGATTATATGAAGAGTTGGAAAATATTCAAGAAGTATATCACCATAATCCTGAACAATAAGAATATTTTTTTATTTTGAGTTTCTCCCCAACCATTTGAGATAAAAATACCTCATGAAAGGTAGTAAGATCCTCAGAATTGAAGTAATTTACATTGGAATTTCATATTCAACCTCACATTTAAAGATGATCATGGGTTAGTTTGGAATATCAAATGTTAATTCCCCTTAACAAAACAATATATGGGATCGATATAGAGAGATCCAATCTATGTCCAAAACCAGATAAAATTCAACTGTAGGAAGAATCACAAGATTTCAAGGAAGAACATTCCCACAAATTATTATCAAATATTATCTATAAAATTTATATGTGATAATCATACCATTAGAAGTTTTTACTACTAACTCAAAATATAATCATTTATGTGTTGATACGATGCCCGTAGAAAATTATTCAAATATAATAGTGGTTAGATCTAGAATAAAATAAGACATTTGTAATTCTTAAGTGGATGGTATGTTTACCTATCACCTCATCATTCTTATGATATACTTTTATTATTGCGATAGAATGTGAATTCCCTTTGTCTATAGGATTAAGATGTTTCTAGAATCAATCATTGTCATTTACCTTTGGATTTGATCATTAGTTGGTATAAATTCCATAGTCTTTGTATTCATAACATTAAAGTGTGGGTGGTTCATTCTGTTGATATTTTTCATCATTTCTTTAATTGACTAGACTCTTCACATAACATCACATTTCTTTGCTTGATAAAAATATTTTATATAATTAAATCATTTACTATTCCCATTAAGGAAATTTACCCATGTTTCCTTACATACATTGAGCATAATGGAGCTATCATATTATTATCTCCATGTTTTTTTATTATAATTTCCTTTTAATTTCATATTTCTTTTATTATGAAAACCAAGATATTAATGGGTAAATCCAATATCCATTTATTCCTTGGTAGAACATTGAATAATTTCTTCATTGATACTAAATTTCCTTATAGAAAACACCCTTTAGAGACTTTTATTAATCCACCAAAACATCAATCAATCTTACTTTTTAGTTCAACAATAATATTAGAAGCATACCTTGTATGTCTTGAAAAAATTTCCATATAGGTAATAATGTATTAATCATAATTTTTCTTAAGCTCAAGGAACTACTTCCCCATTTTCATTTAAATAATATGAAAAAATTACTTTTTGAAAAATAAACTTCTAAATTCATCTAACCCTATAGAGTTAATTTATTCTTGTTTTATATTGTTCTTGATAAGATCCCACCATTTTTCTTCTTCTACTTCCAAATGATAAATATCCAAAATAATTTTTTCACGATTCCAAAATTAGAAAATATAAAATATATTTTAAATGATAATGATTCATCACTCAATAACTATTGGATCATATGAACCACTAAAATATGGAAGATTTTTCCTCATGAATTACTCAATAGAAAATTGTTCCCTCATTTTCTCATTTAGAATATCGGTATTATACATTTCTTGAGAAATTTTCATGAGAAAAGAAATGATATTTTATATTCCAACTCCCATAGAATTTAGTTGTTCAAGAGGAAAATTATTTCATTGTCTATCACATTCTGTATTAACACGGTTTCTTTGGGTTCTATCCATTAACTAAAATGAAAAAGCATAGTCTAAGAAACAATAATCATAGTGGGAAACCATGTAATCATGAAACAACATTTTTAGGATGTCTAAATAAGGAAACATTATTTTAAATTTATGAATCCTTAGGTTTAAACTAGGACATTAATAAGCATCATCTATTCAAATCCTTTATATTTTTTTCATAAATAAAATATGAGTTAACCCAAGCATATCCTCTGGGATATTCTAGATAGGTGTGTAGTATTGATCCCACTCATCGTGAATTGATAAAAATTTATTTAATACCCAATACACACCTTTAGATGTTATTATCCCTAGGTTCATCTTTTCCATGACCACATCGAATTTTAATATATAAAAAAGATGCATTTGATAGGAAAATCACACAATATTCACTTTTCTAAAGCTTTAGGATGTTATCCTATACTTAGACATATCCCTAGGGTTTTCACCAATATTTTATAACCGTAATATCTAAATTTTAAGTAAAACCTACTCTAATACCAACTTTAATGACCCATGACTTTCACACATATATATTACTTCTTATTAGATTAATATTCATTACATAACATTATGATCCACCCCAGAACAGTAATGATTTGATGTGTATGGAGATTATATAAATAAATATCTTATTTAAATAATGATATTAAACATATTTCACAAATATATTCCCACATAGTACACTCCTTATAAATAACCTATATAAAAACTTTCTTCACAACCTAGGGAAAGGAAACATAAGAAAGGGCGAGCTTAGATTCTTAGTAAGGGTAAATATGTGAGATATAAATTGATGATTATATGCAAGGTCAAGATAAGAATAAGAGTATGAGTACAAGATTATAATGTATAATATTCACACCCAATAATTCAAACATCATTAATAATACATCATGGAATAATGATTTTTCATAACAAAAGACAAAATTCATAAGTGTGTGATGGCATCAATAATCAATCATAATCTACGATAACAAATCCTAAGAATAATAAATATGTTTTTTGGCATAAAAATAGGAATATAATAACATTTCATTAGTAAAATATAATTTCCAAGACTATCATAGTGGATTGGATTCACTCCCTTTTACATTGTATCCTTAGTCAAAGTTCACTCCCATGGATATCATAGTTGATAGCTTCCCTTACTAAACTAGGTTTAACCCCCATTCCAATTCCAATTATGTCATGATATATCCATAACTACCCAATGAATTAGGGGTATATATAATTATGTGAACACCCAAAAACTGATCATAGTCCATTAATATTAATTACATAAGATCATAAAACATTCATCATATCTTCATATCATATCCTGTGTAAAGGGAAATGGTTTTATAAACATTTCATCGTCAAAATAATAAACCATACAAAGAAATAATAAGGATGGTACCATGATATCATATCCATTGTAAGTATAATTAACATCAAAGTATTCTATCATAGATTAATATTTTATTTAAAATATCATTGGAATATTGTTTTGAGGAAAATACCCTATTATTTTTGAAATCACTTATTTAAAATAAAAATATTTACAAAAATATTAAGGAAAAAATTTTCATTAAGAATGACCATTAAAGTTATAAAGTAATATTAAAATAATTTAGTTTTTATGATGGTGGGAAATTCAGTTCATGCTGTAATCATTAAAAAAAATTATTTACACATTTAGTAATAAGTCAATTATTCGGAAAATGATAAGAATATTCTTTTTAAATTTTTTTTAATAAATTAATACATAGTAAAAAATTAAAATAAAAATCAATGAATAATATTTAAAAAAATTATTGAAAACATTTTAGAAAATGTGGATATAGAGAAAATGTTATTTCGACTAAAATATGAGAAATAAGATCGCTTATTATTATTTTTTTTGAAAAATTTAGAGAACCAAGGAGAGGAAAACAGTACTAAAAATTTAAAGTTTAATAAATAAAAATATGAGAAGAAAAATAAATGTTGGATTTTATATAAGGATCATATAATTTCCTTAATGAAAATTCATGCATAAAAAATATTGCTTAAAATGTGATTGAAACATAAACCCCTTACCTCATGTATTATCTTGCTTAATATGTGTTTGAACCTCCATTTTAATAAATATATATTTATTATACATATATTACATAAGAATAATTATATATACCATGCCATATATGATTTACTTATAACATCTTATCTACCATTTATTTTAAAAACTTTATTAAAATCACTATTCCAATTAATAACTACTTCATTTTTGATCCATGTTTTTGTTTAGAAATCCTAATCCTTATAATTTGATCATTGTTAAATTATATATATATATATATATATATCTAATAATGATATAAATATTATATATATGCATTATATAAAAATTTATAATATTTATTTATGAGAAAATATGAAAAATAAATCACATTGCTTCATAGAGGTGGTAGTCCACACGTACGCAAGAGCGTAGTTATCATTGTTTTAAAAAGTATAAGGTCTAGAGGGTAAATGATATGATATATTTAAAAGAACACAATTATTTCATAAATTTTATATATATTTATTTGTTCCATTTGAATTTCATTAGGATTATTGGAACCACTAGGGGGCTGAATTAGTGGTGATCTTTTAAAAAAATGCAATTCTATAAAATTAGCCCCCACAACTTGATAGAATTATTATCCTTATTAATGTTTTATAACAAGATCACATGAATTTAGTGATAATAAAATTAATGAGGCACACATGATTTACAAGGTTTAGTCTCATTGTGAGAACCTAAATCCTTACTTTGGTGATTGTCATCGGTCCCTGGTAATTCATTATTAGTAATAAGTGAATAAAACTTAGGAAAAATATAATTAGACTCCATATATATCTTGATAGATATTATTATACTAACTCCCGTTAGTTTAAAATGTTTTTATCACAAAAATAGGCCATACAAAATATATGAAACTTTGTTAAAACATCTCCCAGAACGATTTTCTAGAAATATATTTCAAGTAAATGTCTTTCCGGTGTGTCGACCTTCATATGGTATTCTTCATAAATTCCATATCATTGAAACTATTCATATTTTATAACCTTATTCCTATCCATTTATAAAAACTAATACACCTCAAACTCTTCTCAGAACATTTGTCTATTGACCGTGTTCTGGTTCTTTGTCTGATTCTACTACTCGGTAAGCCATAGTTTGATTTCTAGGAACCAAAACTCGATCTAGTAAAATAAAATATAAAAACTCTATCTTGTTACTCTCTTATTCTACAGAAAAGTTATTTCAGTTGGAAGATCACTCTAACAAAAATTATTCAGTGTTTCATATTTCTGTACCCATGAATAGTATTAAGGATAGTCATACTTTTCACACCATTTATATAGGTTCTCCAAAAGTAGAAAAGGTGGGAACTTGATTTTGTGTTCCCTCATAAATAAAATTCACATGAATATTATTGAGATTTATAGAAAATTCATGAATCTTATTGAACCTTTATAAAGACTCCAGGGATTCCAAACTTCTCCAAAATTCATTTACCTCAAACATTAAGAAAATAATTTATAATTACTTATTTCAATAGGATAACAAACCAATTTAAAGGTAATAATTTTAGCATAATTTTAATAAGGGAATTTAAAAAGTTATGTAAATATTCTTAAATAATGTTTGTCAAATTACATCATAATAAATTTTAATCTAGTATTTATTATGACTCCCAATTATATATTATACTTTGTCCCACTGACTCTGTTCTGTCATCCTACCTCATATTAGACATTATATGTTGCTCTAATTTACAAAACATAGTCTAGTAAAACATCTTTTAATTTACCAATTGATAAAATTAATAATTTTCATATGATGTCCATCCTTCTAATGGATCCTTCTCAGTATATTGTACTTATATACTTTTTTTATACTATTCTTTATCCAATGGTGGATCGTCTGATGGAATTGAACCATAACATTTATAACTCATAACTCTTAATAAATTATATGTTCATACAATATTTCATATAAATATTTTCCATATGAACATTATATAAATTTTCTATCTAGAAGCTTGAGTTGTTGAATATGGTTGACTACATTATTACAACTTCTAGAGACTTTTGTTACATGTAAGTTCTTTGTTTGATGTCCTACTTAGATTTACCCCCTTGTGTTCACAGAAATAATTAATTGAATTTTGAATTATCTTTTTTAAAATTATACTCATTTTTAATTTATAAATTTTTTATAACTTCAGCAGTGATATTTTCATGCAAATGTTTTCTTAAAACATTAAACTAGTCATCTGAGTCCACTATCTCATGAAAATCCCCATCAATAAATTTTATTATACATTTTTCCCATGTAATTTATATAACACTGAAACTCCATCCTATTTCATCTATTTAACTTTCTACATCTAGTGATCTATGTTTGGTAATGTAAATCGAAAAACAAAGTTGAACTACTCTCCCCTTTAGAAACTAATTTATTTGATCACCATTCTTCTAGGAATATCTACCTAGATGTATGCATCCAGACATTTATGTCTAGTAGACGTTTTCTGGTAACAAAGTTATACCTCTCACCCTTTGTACAAAATCTTGGATCATGATATTTTCATAATGTGGGTTACTTTTTAAACATATTAGCATTGTCATAATTTCTTGGAATGTTTCTTAACAAAGTTAAGTAAATTTTACAACCTTATACATCAACTTAATAACAAAACATTATTAAATTCCATAACCCATTTCTCACTTGTTAAAAAAATCTTAATAAAAATATGTTGTCAACCAAAAAAATATTTATAAAAAAATAATAAAGTATTTTCAAGAACCCCCTTTGGATTTGTTGTAAAAAATTATTAAAAATTTTAATAATTAAATTTTTTTCATAATTCATTTAAAAAAATCTCATTTTTATCAATTTTTACCAATCCACAAAATTTATCATAAATAATTCCAGTACATCACACTACTAGATAAAGTAATATTTTTTAAGGAATTTCATCTCTTGATGATAATAAAATTCATGGTTGTGTTAAGATAAATATCCACTCAATTTTTCTCTTAATTTTTTTCTCTCCCCCATTTTATTATAACTATATATTTAGATTCATATAATAAAGAGATATACTATTTCATAAAAAGATGTACATTTTATCTCAACATTTTTAAAAATAATCTAAACAAAAATGGGGGATCTTTCTTAACAATTTTAGAAATTTATTGGTAGAGGTTGAACAAGAAGTTACAACATCAATTCCAAAAATCATTCACTTGGCATATCTTTGATGAAAATTTCATCAATTTTAAATTTTATATAAATGTAATCAAGCATAAAATATCCACCAGAAAGTTTCTCCTTAATTAAGTAATACTTAATATATAAGTGTTTTGATCTTGAATTTAGTAAAATATTTTTTTAAAGATCAATGACAATTTGATTACTATAAAGAATCTTCAATGTTTTACAACTTTTCACTCTCAAATCATCCATTTTAAATTTCATCTAAATATTATGTGTACAAGCAGGTGTGGATGAAATATATTTTTCTTATGGTATAGTAAAAGTAACTAAACTTTGTTTCTTACATGGAAACACACACAAAATTTTCCCAATAAAAAAGTTCCTAAAAATATTGATTTTATATCATAATAATATATAGCCTAATCAGAATTAGTTTATCCAAAAAAGATCATGTAACAACTTATTTTATATAATAGGCCAAAAGAAAATATTCCTTTAACAAATATCAGAATTATTTTTTTCCCAACATGTTAGATTCCTTAGGATCGATTTGATATCATTCACATAATCTTAAAACATAAAAAATTTATAGCCTTAAATATATTAGACAACGAAATATTCCTATCTACTTTTTAAAAACTTTCTAATTCACACTTTTACAACCTTCATCTTTAGTTATCTTTATGACAACAGAAATTGGTGTAGTAACATATTTGGAATCCAACATTAATTTATTTTGTAGAAACTACCTAAAATAATTTCCTTGTAATAGAAGGATATATGATTCCCTATGTTGTACTTGTAAGCCTATAAATAATGTTAAATCTTTGAGAGTTAACATTTCAATTTTTTCATTTACTTTTTTAGAAAATTATTTCAAAAAATTTCTTTATCACTTTTAAAAATTATATCATCAATCTAAATAATGAAAATAAGAGTACCTATGATCACTTCCTTAATATACAGATTTCTATCAACTTTTACATTAGAAAATTTTATCTTCTTCAAGAAACTATAAATTTTTGAGTACTATAATCATAGAGATTATTTTAAACCATATAGTGGTTTCTTTAAATTACAAACTTTGGTTCCATATTTATCAATTAAGAACTCATTAGGTTTATCAATTTAAACTTATTCTTTAATTGAAATATTTATTAAAGCTGACTTAACATTCATCTAATAAAATTTTGGATAATTATATACAACAACATACAATAAAATTATTATAGTTTCCAATATCTCAGTAGGGGTAAAATTTTCTTTAAAATATAAACCTTCCAAATATGAGTAACATTTTCAAATAAGTTTAAATTTTTTTCTTTAAATATATCCTTTCTCATCCCGATTGTTTCTAAACACCCACTTAGACCCAATAATATTATTTCCTATTGGTCATTGAATAAGTTCCCAAGTTTCATTTTTCTTAATTTTACCTAACTCATATTTCATAGCTTGTGCCCATTATTTATATTCAAAAAACTCTGAAATTGATTTCTATTCAACCTGTGAGATTTGTGATATAAAATTTTCTTATGTCATATTTGATTTGGTATGAATTTAAAATTTCTGTTTTCTAATGATATTATAAGTTTCAACTTGTTTTTATAAAGTTTATAACTTTTGATATTTTCTCAAAAATTAGATTTCTTCATCACACAATTCATTTGAATCTTTATATACTAATTTTGAATCACATTTCTATTAAATTTTCTTATTATCATTGGAATTATTCAATTTATCTTTCATAACATTTTCAATTTTTTTAAAGAGGTTAGATTATCAATAAAATTCACATAATAATAATCCAAAAATATTTGAATAAATTTATTTAAACATTTTAGATTCCTTCCATGGATCCCATAAAAATTTCTTATATTTTTCATCAAATTTTCCAAGATGCGTATTTTTTATCTTTTTTAAGAATGGAATCCCAAAAACCTTGAAATAATTCACAAAATTCTTTTTCATATACAACATTTTTAAGAATGAAATTTGTAATCTAGATGTAATAAAAATTTATTTTAAACATGAATATCAGTAATAACAACATCTCTATAGAATAACTTAGAATTTTTATTTTCATCCATCTTCATTCATTCCATTTCCTCTAAACTTCTATTTTTTCTTTTCCAGATCTCCATTTTTTTGAGGAGTGTATTTATCACCATATTAGTGTTTTATTATATATTTATTTAGATATGAGTGGAAATAATTTATTGTTACTCATTTCCATTTTTTTCCTCAACTTTAGTATATAAACACCCATATCTCTTTTAACTTTTGTTCTAAAAAATATAAACATTTCTGAAGACTTTAATTTGTGTTATATTAATTATGTTAGTTATCTAAGTTAATTAATTAATGAAATGAATAAAATATAAATTTACTTTTGTTTATTGATGTCTCCGCAACCCATAAATATCAAATTGTAAATTCTCAAGATGTTTGGTAGATTGAATTTTAATTTTCATATGTCTTTTACCAATCATCTTCCATTTCTAACAAGTTTTAAAAATAATATGATATTTCCTCTTTAGTTGTTGTAAGTTTCATACAAAATATTGCTTAAAAAGGGAGCTCATACTTTTATATATGTGATTCCAAAGTCCTATATATTCTAATATATTTTCATCCTTAGGACTCAAGTTAAATGATATAAAACGTTATCCAATATGAAAAATATTTCCACCGGTTCTTTATCCCATTGTAAAAAATTGTCCATATTTAAAAATTTTAATGATACAAGAAACCTTCCTTAAGGTAACTTCTTTAAAATCATCACAATGTTGACTAACACTTATAAAGTTTTGTATGAGCCTGATAACATATAAAACTTCAGCTTGTTTTAGTTTTTGAACTTTTATATCAGCTTTTCCAATTCCTACTATTTTTAAAGAACTGCCATTTACCGATGTAATAACTAATACTCCATATTTTTTAATATCTTTCAATAATTTTGTATCACCTGTCATCTGTGAGGAATAATCATAGTTTATAATCTAATATTTATTCTTATTTCTAGCTTTTAGAGCAATCTCAAAAACAAAATCCCTTTCCTCAAATTTCTTATTTACTTCTTCCTTATTTTCCTAGCATAAGAAACTTATTCTTGAAGTTTTTTGAAAAAATAATAGAAAAAGTAACTAGTTAGTCACATCTTCCACATATTTCCTCTTACATTCTAATTTTTTTTCATTATACGGTTTCTAAAATCCTGTGATTTTATTCTCTTTATTCCTATGTCTTAGGAAAGTTTTCTATTTTTTATACTCTTTCACCCTGATGTTCATGTCTTTTAATGGGGATATAAATTTCATACTAATAATTATATTATTTTTTCTTTAGACTCCATAGTACTAAAAAAACCATAAAATCTTAGTCTTATATAGAAGTAGGATCTTTCCCTATAGAATGTTTTTATAGGTTTTTAACATATTTTAATTATTATTTCCTCTAGGTGTGGGGAAATAGTCTAATGGATGTTATTTTCAATTTTTTTATTTAATGGATTTATCACATCCTTTCTCAAACCAAGATTTCCCTACATTTTATCTAATGACTATATGTTTAAAAAAATATGATGAAATTTTATATTTAGTCGGTGTGGATTTTACCTAATTCTTGGAATGAGATTTCTTGATAGCTCAAGATGTTTCAAATGTCATCTCTAAACCATTATTGATTTTTTTATCATATTATTTAAGGTACATTAAACCTTAATAAATCATGATTAAGTTTTAAAAAAATCATCTTCCTTAGTATAAACTTTATTACCAAGATCTCCCAACATCTTTCTAAGTTTAGAAATTCTCAGTTTGATGTTTATGATCTCCTGGATATACTCATGTTTCTATTTAAGGACATATTTCCTTCCCTTATCATTCTTAGCACATTAATTTTTAATATAATAATATCTTTCTTAGGTTTGATTCATCTATACCTGAAATGAGTTCTAATATCAGTTGATACTCCTTGTAAATTTCTTCACATTCTTATTCTTTACTGTAGGATGTATCTTCCTTGTTTTCAACATTTTCAACGAAATTTGTAAAATTCTCAAGATTTTCATATTTTGAGGAATTGTTATCAATAGATTCATGTTCAAATTTAATACTTAATAAAATAATTATTTTTTTTCCAGTGAATTTTTTCTTACTTATAGGGGAATATATATCTTCCTTAGAAGGTTTTTCCACATATTCTGATGTGATTTTTCTTTATAATTATCATCATATATTCAAAATTTCTTATTTTTAAAATTCATATCAAAATGAAAAATTTCTCTATTCTCAAAAAATTTAAGTGTGAGTTTTCATTTCAACTTTCCTTTACCATTTAGATAATTTTTATAATAAGAGGCATGATCCTATAATTTTATTCAATATAAATGTATTTATTTTTTAAATCACCGAGTTCCTCCAACTCTTGATTAACATTTCAAATTTTCATATTTCTAATAGATTCAAAATCCATTTCATCCTTGTATTTATTTTTGAATGTTTGAGATTTCCTTATCTCACTATCAATAAGAAATTTATGTAATTAATCAAGAAATAAATCAGCTTTATCTTCTAAAGTAGATATTTTAGAATCAAACCTACCAGGGAAGTTTATCATGAGTGTATTAAAAGTGATAGAATCTTATGAGACATATCTGAATCCTATAATATTAAAAATAACTTCATTAACTCCAGTGATGTAATCATTAATAGTTTCTTCATCTTCAATTATGACATGTTTATACTTGGTGCACTAGTTTTTCATCTTTTCCTCCATCACTTTGGTGTTTCCCTCAAAGAAACTTTAAATTTTCCCATGTTTATTTGAATTTTTTAGACCCATCACCTTTATAATTTTTTTAGAAAATACAATAGAAGAAAATTTATATTTTTCCTCAAAATAAATATTTTTGTTTTCATCATATGTCATTTGATAATTTTTATAAATAGTTGGAAACCCACTCGTTGTTGCATCAATTACCTCTGAGCCAATATATGAAAGATAAAGTATCATTATTTTCTATGAACATGATAATTTTTTCCATTTAAGGTTGGAATACATCTATTATGAACTATATTGAGATTTTCACAGATAAGTATCAAATCATGGGACCTTATCTTTGATACTAATTGAAGTTCCTTAGGTTCATTGGAACCACTGAGAAGTAGGGGGACTGAATGAGTGGTGATATTTTCAAAAATTTAAATTCTATAGAATTAACCCATATAACCTGTTAGGGTTATTATCCTTATAAATATTTTACAAAAAGATCATAAGAATATAATTATAATAAAGTAAAAAAGGAAGAAAATATTTACAATCTTTAACCTCATTGTGATAACCCACATCCTTACTATGGAGACTCTAACCAATCAATGAGAATTCACTATTAGTAAGAAGTAAATAAAAATTGAGATAAATCCCATTAGATTCCTTATATATCTTTATAATAATGATTATATTTACTCCCATAAATTTAAAAAGTTATTCTTAACAAAATTATCCACCAAAAATATGTGATACTTTGTTAAAATAGATCTCAAAAAGATTATCTTGAAATATGTGTCTATGTTTCTCTATATGGTAAATATCCAGCCGGTGAACCTATATTAATCCAATATTCTCCATATTTATTCTTGAATAAAACAATTTATATTTTCTGACTTGATTTATATCCATTGAGGAAAACTAATGCACCTAAAATACTGCTCAAAACCTCTATTTGTTGGACTATGTCCAATGATTTTTACGATGCCGCTTCTCAGTAAGCCACTGTATGGTTTCTCTAAACTAAAAATCTATCTGGTAAAATAATATATTAAAACTCTATTTGGTTCTACTCTTCTTCAAACAAAAATTTATTTCATTTTGAAACTCACTCTGGAAAAAATTCTTCATATTTTCATCTTTTTTACTTATAAATAGTTTTAAGTACAATCATACTTTTCAACCCCTTTACATAGATGCTCCCAAAGTATAAAAGGAGGGAAATATTTTTTGTTTTCCCAATTAATTAAATTTTTTCTAAACCATATTGATACTTCTAGAATATTACTAAACATTCTTAAACATTTATAAAGAATCTATCAATTCGAAACTTCTTCAAACTTCCTTAATCTGAGATGTTAAAGAACACATTCATACTTCTTTATCTCGGAATGATCAGAAACCAATTGAAAGATAAATATGTGATAATAATTTTAATGAGGGACATTAGAAGTTTATGTAAACTTTCTCAGAACCCTATCAAATAAGGTTTTCGGATGACTTTATAATAACATTATGTTAAATATTCCTTCTAAGTCCATGATATCCCTTCTTATTTGTATGGATTACTCTGTATGGTCATCCTAACTTAGCTAAGACTTCATACATTTCCTTGATTAATAAAACTCATTCCAATGAAAAATATATGAATTTCCTATTCGATAAAATTTATAATGTTCATTTGATGCTTTTCTACCTAATAGATCCTTCACTGTTTGTTGTACATCTTTTATTTTGTCTGGAATTTTTTCTTCTATATTGTTCATCATCAGATGGACTCGAATTGTAGCTCTCATAACTCATCACTCTTTAGAACTTCATACTTTATAGAGTTTTTAACATAAAACGTTTCCATTTGAACATTGTACAAACTGTCTATCCAAAAACTTGATCCATTGAATATGGTTAACTATATTATTGAAGCTTCTAGAGACTTATATTACATGAAATTTATCTATTTTATGACCATATTAGATGTATTCTCCTTTGTTTCTACACATATTAATACTAAAATTTTGAATTATCATTTTTTTAATTCTCATAATTTCTAATTTATGTATTTTATAAAAACATCAAAAATGAGAATTTCTTGCAACTCATTTATGGAACTTCTATCCGGTCGTCTGTATTTGATGGTTTATATAAATATTTCTCTAGAAATTGTATTGCACATTTTTCAAAATAGAACTTAGATACCAATTTATATCTATCTAATATCATATCTCTAATTTTCCATTTTTGGTAATCCTCATTTGGTAAAGTCTAGTAACAAAGTTTTACTTCTCTCCTCTTTAGTAACTTATTTATTTAATCATCTTTCATCTGGTAATTTGTTTCTGGGGGTCTGTGTTTGGGAGTCGGGTTCTGGAAGAATTTAACTGGTAATTTTTTTCCCTATATCCCTTTATAAAAATGATTGGATCATGATATTTTCATGATTTTAGGAACTTTTTTTTACAACCTATCATTACTGAAAATTATAATAATTTTTCATAACAATGTTATGGAAACATCATAACCTTCTCCAACAACTTCATTTCAAAACATTTTTTTAAATTCCAGTGCCTCTTTCACACTTGTTAACAAAAATATTATTATCAAAAAATATTATCAAAAAATAATAAAAATTGTTATGAAAACATCAAAAATTATCTTCTCCATATTTATAACCATCAAAGTAATGCGGAAATGAAAAATGAACTACACTGCTATGTGGAGATGGTAAGCCGAATGTACGCACAAGTGATGATTTAGTTTTCCATAGAATGGAAAGGGAGAGGATAATGGTTTTTCAATCATCGTAATAAAATTAAATATATTTAAGATACTAAATTAATTAATATAAAATGGATAATATATATTTAGAGGAGGTAAAAGAATAAATAAAATTGAAATTACTTGGTTAAGAGTTATACATATTTGTTGAGAAACCTCTTTTGAATTACACCTTAATCCATAAAAGTATGGTCTTTTAGAAATAAAAGAATATCTAGGAAGTGTGGATGTAATATAAGAAGGTGTTATAAATGTTGTTTTTATGAGATATAAGGCTCATGAAGCGTGGAGAAGAGAGGAGAGACAATATCCTTTAATAGGGAGTGAAATGAAACACATGGAATTACTTAAAAGATTAAAAATTATTTATATCACAATCAAGTAAATTGGAATCAAGGAATCATAAATTATAAAATTAGATTTTATATGGTTGAAATAAACCGAAAAAATCACATTTGGGAAATTTTGGGATACATTTTAAGTCTTATTTTCTTGTTAAACCACTTTAAACCCATTTTGACCTTAACTGTGATAACCTAACTTTTTACCATGATAAATTAATTATATGAAAAAATAAAAGGTAAATTAGAAAATAAATAGAATTTTTTATTACAAATTTGGAATAAACTTTTTTAGTTTCAATTTATATAGGTGGATGAAATTAATTTTAAAATAAGAACACAAAACGCAAGAAAACCGTTTTTTGGAAAATACCATATTTTAAGATTAAAAATAAGTTCACCTTGAAATAAAGTAATAAATTTGTTTACATGATTTTTTGGTTAAATAATAAATAAAGGATTTTTTTACTTCTAGAGAAATCCAAAACTGAATGGTATATTCAAACAATTCTATTAAATGTAAAGATCCAAAAGTTGTTTTTAATTTGAATAAAATATGACTTATCCTCACAAAAGTCAATATTGGGTTTCCAAATCCAAAATTATGTTTTAAAATACACTAGTAAACTAATTAAACTTAAATTTTTTCAAATAAAACCTATATAATAGGATAAAGTTAATTTTTTTGGACATTTTGAAGCTTTACCCCATGGTTTTTACCAAATTTGAACCTCTTTTGTAGAGGTGAAAAATATTTAATTTGTTTACTACTCATAATGAATGAAAATAAATTTAGAAATATTAAATTTTAATATTTATGTTCCTTAATAATGTCAAATCCATTTTATCAAATTAAATACATTGAAGTGATAGAATTTAATTTAAAATTAAACTATCAAAACATGATGAAAAACATTTTTCCAAAAAAACATGTATTCTTATGTATAAAAAGTTTTTATACCAAAATAAATCATAAAATTAATTAAAATGACATTAAATTAATTTTAAATAACATAAATTCACTAGTTTTACTTTAACAACATTTTAAAACATTATTACACTCTGTAAATTCTTGAAATAAAAATACATTTTTCAATAAAAAATTGTATTTTTCACTGTTCACTGTAAAATCAATCTTTTTAGAAAAATCCCAAAATTTCACCGTAATATAATTTTGATATGATAATTTAAAAAATTATATCACTTTTATAAAATAAAATATCAAAAAAATTTATAAATTAATTATAATATTTTATCACGAAAAGAAATAAAAACCATTTTTTGAAGAAAATGTATTTTTGAGGAGTAAAACAATTTACTATAAATTAAGAAATAATTTATCAATAAATTTATAGTATATAAAACCTTTATACATATTATTCATAAAATATTTCCATATTCATACCAATAATTTTAACATATTGGTTACAATGGCCAGGTTTAAATAATAATATATATATCATAGTTTTTCTAAAATAACTATTGCATGTGAAGAAATATATTAAATAAATAAATTTTATTTAAAGAGAAATATATCATAATATTGAAGTTTTTATATGAACCATTTGAGATATCCTCTTATGGATCCTCGTTTTCTATTCTTTTTCTATTTCTTGATTCATGATCCAAGGATTATTCAAGAGGCATTTTATGAAAAAAAAATACCAAACCTTCCTTTATTATCTCTTAATCCCTTAATAATCATCCTCTACAACAATTTTTTATTTCAATTGGGAATTTAGTGTTGTGATTTCAAAAATCTGTGGTGAAATAAATATTTTACGTAAGGTTTATTACAATTTTTCCAATAAAATCCCTTGTGGGTTTTTCCCACTTATTGATTATTGTTTTTCAATTATACGATTAAAATGTGATATATTTTAGGGTTTCATGATTTTAAAGGTGAATTTGGGAATGTTCCATTGGATGTATTGGGTTATTTAGGGGGTGATTCATTTGAGTGATTTTTTTGGAGTTAAATTCCATTATTTTATTGGCTTCATGTTATTTGCTTATCATTATGTCTTAGAACTGTGATTACATTAGTCATTAATTATAGTAATTATTAAGTTATTGTTGATGATTATGGGGGTGTTGTAGGATTGGAATCGATATTGTTAGGTGGTTCTCACTTCCTTGGGAGAAATTATGGTTGTGTTTGTGACATGCCTTCAACTTATTCTCCAAATTAATAATAAATATAATCACACATTTTCAAAACATTGAGTGGATGGGTTTTATTAGGTATTTATATATATCATGTTAAAATTTATAAATGGATTTCATCAGAAAACTTATTATTATTTTGGATTATTCTTATTTTCATTAATTTTTTTATTTTAAACCATATAACAGTTATTTTATGATAAAGTATTTATTTTTTATGTTAATATATAATTATATATATATAAAGTCCAATATTGTTTTATATTTTTTTATATTTTTTATCTACTTCATATCTCCATATTCTTATATGGAAGTTATCATTTGGTGTTTTATGAGTTGTACTTGAATAATTTTTCTACGTTATATGTGAATTTGTAATTTCCTATTTAAATCATATGGAAGATGTATTCTTATTTTGGATTTCAATATTATGAAAACCTAAAGTGTGTAATTGTGATTCATAATATCTAACATTTTTTCATTTATATAACTCTATTTATAGAAATATAGAAAGTTATCAATAGCTATGGAATTTATATAGAGATAATGTGTCATGACTTCAGGTAATTTTAAAAGGATTATTATAACCAAGTAACTTTAATTCCCTCCTATTGTGGGATTTTAGGAAATAAATAAAGTTAATATTCAGATCCTGTAGATGGTATTCCATCTTAAGTTCCTTAGTAAGGTTAATCAATTTTTCCTAATATAAGTTTAGATGGTATGTTAAATCCTTGGTAAGACCTTATATCTTAGTCCATTAATTTATTTTGAAAAAAATAATAAGCTCTTTCCACTTCAACCTGAGTGATTTATAAGTTAGTAATCCAAGGTTAAAATTAGATAATAAATTTCATTATTGATTAGGTGTTTGATGGGATAACTAGGTGGGAATAATATATTTAATTATGTAACATGTTTTATTTTTAAAAAATAATAAAATTCACATACACTCATTAGATTCACTGGTTCCAAAATAATTAAAATAATTTATTTTATACACATTTTCGAACATTACATTTAAAAATTGAAAAAATGTAAATTATTTAAACTTAAGTGCTTACTTTTTTTGTTAAGGTTTATGTCCCAATAAAAACCAAACCTAATATTTTGTAAGGAATGATTAAAGTGTAAAACACTCATTAAAATATACCATTCTATATAAATAAAGGTTTTTTATAATGTATGTTCTGAATATGGAAATTTTATTTTTAAATAAATATTTTATTTTTCTTATAGGTATTCAAAATAGCTAAAAATGTAACCATTATACCTGGTTGGGTTAAAACATGAATGAATTCATTGTGGACAATGATATATTTTATGACCAGCTTTGTTAACCATAAGTATTTAATAGTTTTCAACCTAACCTTATTTATTGTTTCATTTTAAATGAAATTTTTAAACATTATACATTCATTTCATCCCTCATTTAATATTTTTTTTAATATTATTAGAGTGTTGTGATGAAATGGGTTTCTCCATCATTCTACTATGTTTAGATATGTAATGGTACTTCGTTTCCTTCCATGATGTGACCACTCTATGATTTAGTTTTTTATTTATTTTATGATTATTTACTACATTGATTTGTATAATTCTATAATAATGGTTGATATTTCACTTCAAATTGTGTTCTTGTTGGGTTGTAAGGAGCTTGTATTAACATGTGGTAGATCTGTTGATCATACAAGGAATGTTGGAGAATATATATTTATTATTGTTATCAGCTTCTTAAGAAATAATGTTTTTCAATTATGTGTAAGTTAAACTCATGAGATGGGTTATTGATGTGGCTCATTTTTAATTCTCTTTTCCACATCCTTTTTTTTATTTTGGTTGACTTTTTAATATCAAACTATTATATTTTGTGTAATATTTATCAATTGTTGTAATTTTTAAATTACATGCTAAAAAATGTGTTTGTTTATTAAAATTGTGTTTTTTGTTGTTTATTTTTTATTGTTTTTCAATAATAAAATTAATTTGTTATTTTAATTTCATTTAATTAATTCTTTTTTTATTAGTTTCAATAAATTTTAATTCATTAATTAAATTAATTAATTCATTATTTTTAAATTGTAAATAAATAACACATGTTAATTTTTAATTCTTTTAATAATTTAATTAGTGTTATCATTCTAATTTTATATAATTAATATTTTTATTCAATTATTTAATTTACCTAATTATTTAACTAAATAATAAAAAATTAAGTAAGTAACTATAATTACTTTAATTTTTTTAAATATTTTTTTTATAATATTGAATCCAAATAAATTAATTCTTTTAAATAAGGCTATATTAATTTTAGTATGTAACTTTGTTTTATTTATTTAATTTTTTCTTTTCTATTTAATTTAATTGATTAATTGATTAATCCATTTTTAGTTTTATTAAATTATTTATTTATTTAATCTGTTATTTTTATTTTGCAAGTGTTCCGGTGGCACCAGATCACGGTGCCACCATTTTCACCCCTCACTGCCACTGTATCGTTCATGGTGAGACTGTGAGCATCACTCATGGTGCCACTGGTTTCTGCTCACACCGCTTCACTCTTTGCTGTCTCACAACAACTGTGAACAGTACAAACAGTGGCACATCCCACTGTTCTACTCCTGCGCCACAGTTTCCACCCACACGGTGCCACCTTGTCCACTACACTTGTAGCCTCACGGCCTCACTGTGAACATCACCCACCATTTCAGCAACCGCTTTAATCCTATTACGGTGCTTCTGCCCTCTTCTTTCATCTCATCCACCCGCGCCGCACTGTAAATCACCAGTAAACAGCAGCACAACAACGAGTGATTTTTTTATCTGGGTTTTTAAAAAACTAAAATTTGAAAGAAGGGTATAGGGTTCGAATAATTTTAAAAATGGGTCCGGGATGCGTGAACGGTGTTCACGCATCCTTCCGCGGCGTGGGATGCGTGAACGCCGTTCACGCATCCCGGACCCCGACGGTAATGCGTGAACGGCGTTCACGCGTCCTTTGCTGACCAGCTAAAGGAAGCGTGAACGCCGTTCACGCATCCTTGCGCGGGAAAAGATGCTTGAACGGCGTTCATGCTTCTCTCCGCGGCAAAGGATGCGTGAACGCCGTTCACGCATCCTTCGCGGACGAGCTGAAGGATGCGTGAACGGCGTTCACGCATCCGGCCGAGAAAAGTTATAAAAGGAGGGGTCCCCCCCCCCAATACCCATTGTTCTCCTCTTATTTTCGTTGCGAAGCTCTGCAGAAATTCTTTCTCAACAAATATTTGCTGCTTTTATTGAGGTAAAATTTCTATTTAATAATTTAATTGTTTATTTGTGTTTATTTATTTCATTTGTATGTTTAATTGTATTTATTTATTTCATTTGTATGTTTAATTGTATTTATTTATTTCATTTGTATGTTTAATTGTGTGTATGATTTATTTATTTCATATGTTATGCATGAAATGTTTTGTATGATTTAATTTTCTTGATGTTGAATGTTCGTATGATTTAATTTTTTGAATGTCTGTTGTCTAAATATTGAATGTTTTATGTTATGTCTAAACTTTTTAATGTTTAGAAAAAGTAATTTATGTTGGAGAAATTTATTTTAATGGATGGTTTTGATGTAAGTGTAAATTAAATTACTTTTATTTACTAGTAATAATATTTTTAATCAATAAAGTATAAAATATATTTACTTATATTTTGAAAAGTAGAAGAATGGCCAAAAAACATTACAATTTCATAAAATTTAAAATAACAAAAGTGTTTATTATGTAAATCTCAATTAGATCAGTTATAATAAAATTTATTTAATGTTTTTAATAAATATATATATATATATACATACACATGAAGTTAAATTTTTGTAAAAGAGGTGTAGTATTTAATATAGATTTTATATAATACGGATAATATAATAAATATACCAAAAAACACGGTATGAGTGATGACTGATCTTGAGATGACCGACCATGCATAATTGAAATTGCATGTTTTATTTTGTGTATGTTGTTATTCAATTTGTAATAATTGCATTTTTTCGGTATTGATGACCTGCGAGTCATCTCTCAGTAAGTGTAAGGACCTGCGTGTCCGTTTAAATTAATTTATGTATTTCATACCCCTAGACCCTCTCACATGCATGTGAGTAAATTTGTAAATAAAAGACTAATGCCCCAAAGAGGTGTCGACGAAGAGGCATCCCCGAAGAGGTGTCGACGAAGAGGCATTTGAGAACTTGTTCGAGAGGTGGCGTTGCTATTTGACAGGAGATTGGCGGTCGCTGCAATATTTGATAATAGAGATAGGAGTTTACTCATATAAATTGTGGTTAGTTTATCAGATAATGATAAACTAATCGCAAGTCTCAAGATCAAGTCATGATTATATATTCATAAGTAATCAAACTTAATGAAACATTATATTAAATTTGCTTTTGTGCTAAAATCACAATCACTATACCTTAACAGTGATAAATCAATACATAAAAAAGTCTCAAGATAATCAATTATTCAAAACCAAATTAAATAATTTAAAATTTTAATGTAGTGTATAATATTTTTAAATTTTTTTTAATAGGTAATTATGTCTGCTCAAATATATTGCAACGGTGAGGTAATTTGTACCGAGCAGGGTTTTAGCTACAGTGTGCCACCTGTCAAAGTGGTAAATCTCCATGGTTGTATGACATTGGATGCAGTTCGTAATAAGATTCATAGTAGGTTAAAATTGAGTGGAGGACAAGCAATCACTTCAATTAGATACCGACATCTTCAATATCCTGAGCGTATGTGGCACAGCGACTACCCTATAGTCGATGATGAGGATTGGATGGAGGCTTCTCAGTTATTCAGGCAATAGTGTATTAATGGTTTGATGGAATTATTTATTGTCATTTCTGATATTGATGTGGTGCAATCGATTACTACAGAACCATGCTTTGTGACCGCTATAGAAGTTGGTCCTTCACAACAGTCTTCTTTATTGCCTCCTTCTCATTCGACTCCTGTGGAAGAATGTAATGAGGAAGATCATCAAAATTTGGAAGGAAATGTAGATGACATCCCTTTCTGTGCTGATATAGTGCAAGAAAGTTTATCTGAGGAAGAAGAATCTGGGGAGTCAGCAGGAGATGATGTGGTTGGAAATGAACCTTCTGAGGTTCCTTTGAGAGACAGACATCCACTACATCCACCAGTTAGTGGTAATCAGCCTTCAGTTTTGAGTTCCTTAGTTGGAGGAATGTCTCGTGAACAACTTTTTGATTGGGATGTCATTACACCAGCTTCTGAATTCCCTGGCATTATAGGGAATATGCCTGCATCAAATGATAATGCCATATATGTTGGGCAGGAGTTCGAAACTAAACAGGTCATGAAAAATGTGATAAAGCAATACCACATTGAGCGACATTTCACATTTGTGGTTTATGAGTCAAAGAAGACCAAATATCTCATTCGTTGTGAAAAATATGGGTCAGAATGTAAATTTCGATTAAGAGCAGTATTTGATAAATGTTATGGATGTTGGAAGATAACCAAATTAGAAGGCCCACACACTTGTCTGCATCCCAGCTTGGCACAAGATCACTCTTCTCTTGATGCAGAGTTTATATCTACTGTTATTTGTGAGATGATACGAACAAGTCAGGATGTTCCTATTTCCCTTATTCAGGAAAGAATTCAACAGTTGTATAACTATAAGGTATCATACAACAAAGCTTGGAATGCAAAACAGAAAGCCATTGTAAAAGTGTATGGTGATTGGGATGAGTCTTATGCGTTGTTCCCACAGCTTATGGAATTGTTGTCTCTCAATAATCAGATTGTTTATCAGTTGGACACTGTTGAGTATGTATCCCAAAATCATCTAGTTGATCGGTCAAAGGTGAAGTTCAAGAGGATTTTTTGGGCATTCAGACCGTGCATTGCTGCATTTCCCTTTTGTAAACAATTTATTCAGGTAGATGGCACATTCCTTTATGGAAAGTATACAGGTGTTCTACTCATTGCTGCCACACAGGATGGTTATCGCGCTCCTCTGCCACTTGCTTTTGCTGTTGTTGAAAAAGAAAATTTTGAATGCTGGAGCTGGTTCTTGGCATGTGTACGTGTTCATGTCACGCAGAAACAGGGCGTGTGTCTGATATCTGATCGTCATCGAGCGATTATAGAGGCCGTGAGTAGTGATGGGGTTTCTTGGACTAAGCCGAATGCTTATCACCGTTATTGCATTAGACATATTGCAAGTAATGTGCATAAGCAGTTTAGAGATGAGGCCATAAAGAAGGCGATCCTCAAATTGGGTATGGTTTTCTAAACTTTCTTTTTTTAACAAAATTTACTATCCATTTTAATACATTATTATGTTATGATTTCAGCATATGAACCCCAACAAGAAAGGTTTGATCGGTGTCTTGAAGAGATCCGAACAGTTAATGAGGAGGTATATGAATATATGGTACAAATTTCAAAGGAAAAATGGTCATTAGCATACGATGGTGGCATGAGATATGGGCATATGACCACTAATATAGTGGAGTGCGTAAATGGGGTCCTCAAGGGTGTGCGTAAACTCCCAATCACAGGGTTAGTGCAAGAGACATTTTTTAGATGTGTTCACTACTTTGTTGACCGGTCCCAAAAGGCCTACCAGAGGATGGAAAATGGAATGCTTTTTACTCAGCATTTTCAAACTGATATTGACCGGATACGGAATGAGGCTTCACGATGGAATGTTATAGCCTTTGACAGGGAAAAGAGGAGTTTTCGGGTAAGAAAGTGCTACGACCAGGGTGCATGCACTAATGGTGGAGTGTTTGTCGTGATGTTGGATAACAGGTATTGTGATTGTGGCAGCTTTCAGGCATTGAGATATCCATGTGTACATGTTATTACAGCTTGCGCTTCGGTAAATATATCGTGGGAGCCATATGTTGACCCGATGTATCACATGAGCACTTTGGTTAACTGTTATAGTGCTGCTTGGATGCCTGTTGGTGACTTCCATTCTATCACATTGCCTGCTGATCAACCGACCATTGTCCCTGATATTTCCAGGTTTTCATAAGTCGGTTTTGGTATCATTTATAATTTTTTCAATGTGTGTCATTTTTAAAATTATTGGCTTCATGCTACTAGGTTGCGGCCTCGAGGAAGACCGAAGTCAACTCGCATCAGAAATGAGATGGATTGGCCTCGACAACGAGGAGGGAGAATACGATGCAGTATCTGCCACGCAGAAGGACATACTCATAAGAGATGTCCCCAAGTGGCAGGACAGAGTTCCAAATCTCATCATCCATGATCGAGTCTGTGTACCTGCTCTAAGAGGAAGAGGTTGTGGTTGGTGTCGATGATGAAGAAGAAGAATAAGAAATAGAGGATGAGGATGAGAAGAAGTAGAAGACTAAGAGGAAGAGGTTGTGGTTGAATAACCTATTGTGGAAGTTTCTATAGTTACTTAGGAACTTGATCTATTTGGAATAATGTTAATGGTTATCTAATGGATAATGGATAAATTAACAAACGTAATTTCACAAATAAGAAGAAATAATTAATTTTTCACTTTTTCCTCTTAATTTTTAATGTGGAATAATGTTAATGGTTATTTAATGGATAATGGATAAATTAACAAACGTAATTTCACAAATAAGAAGAAATAATTAATTTTTCACTTTTTCCTGTTAATTTTTAATGTGGAATAATGTTGATGGTTATTTAATGGATAATGGATGAATTAACAAACCTAATTTCACATATAAGAAGAAATTATTAATTTTTCACTTTTTCCTGTTAATTTTTAATGTGGAATAATGTTGATGGTTATTTAATGGATAATTGATAAATTAACAAACGTAATTTCACAAATAAGAAGAAATAATTAATTTTTCACTTTTAAATTATGGTTTTCTTATAAGATGTCTAGTTTTAGTAATGGCATCTGAGTGTCTGAGCATCCTTAACTAATGTTGATTGTGAGACTAGGCTAATCTTGATTGTGACACCAAATAAAAATGAATATATCATGATTCCACTATTAATAAGTAACGATGATATCATGTGTGCAGATGGCAGGTTTTCCATTGCTTACATCTCAGGCTACTCATGTATCACGACTGCTTTTAGAGGGACGTCATGTGGCTCCCTTGAGTGTACGTAGATCTCACCATTTCCATCATACTGCACCACCTCCCGCTATCGTCCCACATCTTCGTCGAGCTGGATTTTATGGCGTAGCGATGTGCGACTTCACGTTTCTTGATCATCAGCTCATTGCCGCACTTGTCGAGAGATGGAGACCAGAGTCGCATACTTTCCATTTCAGTGAGGGAGAGATGACTATTACATTGCAGGATGTGGCTATTATGTTGGGCCTCCCTATCGACGGACATGCTTTGACAGGCCGAGTTCCATCAGATTTGTCTGAGCTTGTTCATAGACTTCTGGGCATAGAGGTCTAGGATGATGGCAGGACCATCGTCGGTGGTAGATTGCGGATGCCTTGGTTAGACCAGCACTTCACACATTTACCAGATGATGCTGATGACGTCACCGTGCTGCGCTTTGCACGGGCATATATTTTGAGGCTGATCGGTGGCACGCTTTTTGTTGACCACTCTACTACTTTTGTGCACCTGATGTATCTATCTTTTTTAGAGGATTTGGACCAGGCAGGTCGATATAGTTGGGGGTCTGCCTGCCTAGCATATACATACAGAGCCCTATGCAGCGCATGTCGCATCGAGAAGATGCAGATCACAGGATGCATGGTTCTTCTACAGATGTGGGTATGGGAGCACATACCTCGTTTAGCTCCACATGCTCGTGCGCCATTACCCGTAGATATTGTAGCAGAGGCTCCACGTGGACGTTGGTATGTTATTAATTCTTTCTAATATCTAACTTACTTGTATAAAATTCTTTTATGAAATGTAAAAAAAATGTTATCTACAGGTGGAGTCAGGCGCATCGACATTCAGATTCTCCCAGACATGATGTTCACGCCTACAGACTTATGCTAGACAGCATTCGTCCAGACGATGTAAGTGATTATTATTTATATTGTTAAATCTTTACTCTTTACTGTAAATCTATTCATTTATTAATTGATTATTCATTTTTTCTTTCAGATTAGATGGATGCCATATACAGATGCTATCCTTCAGAGTCTGCCCCCATACTGTACAGTGATGCTTGATATCGGCTCCTGCATGGTTCCACTGATTCATTTTCATATAGTCGAGTGGCATCAGACGGATAGGGTTATGAGACAGTTTGGATTCCTTCAGCCAGTTCCTAACCCGCCCAGTCAGTTGGATTCATTGCATTCCCTGAAGATGTCAGGGAAGATAGATTTTGATTGGAGGAGCTACCATGCGAGATATGTAGCGTTATGGGACAGGCGACGAGAGTCCCACTTGCGAGGGGCAGGGACAGTACGCTTTCATTTGATGGATCAGATGGATTATGCAGGCTGGTACATCAGGTCTCCCGTCAGATTTCTGACACGGCACGGACGGGGCTTCCATGACTTGGTATGCATTCTTTCTTTCACAGTTAAACATATTTTTTATTCAAATTAGTTAATAACAGAATTTGTTTTCGCAGGATGCTCGTATTTGTCATCTACTGCATATGTCTGATCCAGTGGAGAGAGCTGCCTTTGACCCAGCATATTTTCACAGCCTTGTACGACAGATGCTACCGTCGATGGACGAGATTTATCATGGAATTTTCTTTGATCCACCACCTGCTGCGGAGGCCGCGGAGCCTGCTGCGGAGGCCGCGGAGCCTGCTGCGGAGGCCGCAGAGCCTGCTGTTGTTCCACAGGATGAGGCTGCTCAGCTTGCTCAGCCACATGATATTATTCCACTAGAGGAGGGTGTTCAGCATGACCAGTCATATGCTCCTCCAGCTTCTCAGGCACAGCCACAGGTACTTACAGACGCTGACTGGATTGAGTTCGATGTTTTATTGCAGTCATCAACAGCAGAGCAGCCATCTACTTCCTATATTGGTGAGAGTTCCAGCCAGCTTCCACTATCCTTAGATGTAGGCCAGGGTATAGGCGGTGAGACTGTACATCCACCGTCTGTCACACAGGAGGATGTGGAGGTGGCTGTCGATGAGGATGCGCAGCGTACGCCAGAGCACAGACGTAGACAGACACGGCGTGGACACATCCAGTATACGCCTGACTGTGGGACAGAGGAGCATCCACACCGGAGGCGTAGATTAGGTTGACATTTGATTTATGATACGTTTTTATGTGTATTACTGTTATCTAGACTTCTATTATACCTTTAATAAGTGTCTTACTGTTATCAAATTATCTACCAATGTATATATATATATATATGTGTATAATAAATAATATGATTAGAAATTCCATAATACTCATATAAATTCAATAAGTTCAACATAAAGGTTAAATAATAATCCAAGGCTATTTATTTTATGAATAACATATTAAAAGACCAAGTAAAATGTTTTGAAGAACTTTAGGAGGATTTTGTTGGCCTACAATTAAATATAGGATCAAGAGAAACTCTTGACTCCTAATATGATATTAGGAAATTAGGTCACACAAGTGATGGAAAAAAGGGAAATTATGGTTCATAGGTCCAAAAAATAGTTAAAAAATGTTTAGGGAAGAAAATGATACATCGTAATGCCACAAATGGTATGGTTATTGTTCATAAACAGAAAGCAGTAATGATTGGTGTCAGAACACAAGAGCCTGTTATGTGGATAAAGATTTATTTTGGTATGAATTAGAATCAGAATATTTAGTGATCTTAAGGAATAATGAGTGGTGTATTAGTGATGCACATGAATAAACCATTTATCAAATATTATTTTTGTGGAAATATGGGGAATTCTTAGAATGCTCATTCCATAGCCTTGAGGGTCACTATGTGACTTGGGACACACTATAATATTTACAAATAAGGTGTGTATTATCAAGGGAAAATATAGTGGAGTTTTTTTGTAAGGAAAACACACAAAGGGGAATCTATATCTTCTGAGTGGACAAGAAGATATGTATTTTATATCCAAGGAAGAAGAAAATAGGTTGTGGTATAAATTTATTGTTTATATGAGCCAATCATACATGGAAGATCTGTTGAAATGTGACACTGCTCAAGATCTCTCTAATTTATCATGTGATCATACTCATACATGCGATTCTTTCTAACAAGGGAAGATTATTTGAAATATATAAAAGGTTAAAGATCAATGGTCAATAAGAGTGATTGAACTAATGCAAATTGATGTGTGTAAACCTATTTCACCAAGATCTATTGATACGAAGAGATATTTTTAGTGGCCAAGGATCAATTAGGTGGTAATGAGAGGGAGGTGAATCAGTGGTAGCCTTATTTTACTAATTCTTTTTTTAAATTCAACCTATTGAAATTTGTTTAGGTTTTTGATCCACTCAATATAAACTCTCAATCATTCCTCAAGTGTAGTTGTAATGAAATAGGGAGAATCACATGTTATTTACAGGGTTATTTTGAAAATACTACTCATTTCTATATTGGTTATACCCCCCAACATGTATTATTCACTATCTCCACAAGTTAATACAATGACATATAATCCATTTTTCCTCTCTATAACAAAAAATAATCCACTATACACTCTCTTTCTCCATAATACATTGGAGATTCATTCTACTCTATAATCCAAAAGATACATCTACTTCCAAATTTAGGAAGAAGTTCTTCTTCAAATAGACTTACTCTTTAAGAAATCTAGTCACTCCTACCTTGTGTACTTTATCAATAATTTTAGAAATTATTATATTAAGACTCTTTTCAGATTTTGTGCAATCTAGATTCTCCTCAATATTCAAATAATCAAGAACTCATCAATTCATCTTTCTGTATTTACCTGATACATTATTGTATCGAGTTATCAGAAATAATATTTCAATTCAACACAGAGTCTTCATCACCTTCATACACACTTTATTCACAAAACAAACAATAATTGTTCATGGGTAATATATCATTATTACATGATTTAAAATCAATCATTTAAATCCTTATTTAAATTTGTTTCGTAATAACACATTTAATTACACATTTATATATGAATACTCATCAGTAGTGGTATCATATTTTCCTCATATTGAATGCCCCATTAGTTTCTGTGGGTATTTTGTTTCATGCAACTCATAAAGAATACTAGAAGGATTAAGGTTCCCCTCTTTCTTCTTAATGTGGTGTCTATCTCTATGAATCATTATCTATATTCATACATGTAACTCATATTTAATTACATAATAAAATACAAAAACTCATCAAAAATACCCAATGCTCGGGTCTTCTCCATTCTTCACATAAATGTTACAACTCATGTAAGAATCTGATTCACGTGGATTCATCAAAATATGATCTTCTAATCACCCGAATACTTATGTTTCACATTTCATCACATAGGATATTCATTTTAGAATAAATTTTTACTCTCATCACATGAACTATTCATTTTATTATTTAAATTATATTAATGAAATTGTAACTTCATGAATATATTATCATGATTGTACCTTGGCATTAAATCTAGATCTTACTTCATTTGAAGACTCTATTTCATCAAAAGTCTTGGGATCCTTCAGTTCATGCACGACAATGCATGAATATTGAACATGACTTGTTCTTGGATCATGCTTGGATATTATAAGTTCATCATGGACTTCTTAATATGGAAGGGTCCTTGGTTTTATCCAAGGATTCCCAACCATGATCTTTGTGACTCATCAATGGTAGATAACCAATGCTCTATAAAACCCTTGAGAAATGGAAGAAGGTTCTCACTAATTAGACAACTTGAAAAAGTTAGATCAAACTGTTGTGTAAATGTCTGCATGTTTTTAGTGGAGAGACAATGATTGTGTCACCATTTTCCCATATAATAATATCACTCGGTTGAGTGCTTCCTTATTTATTTTATCATTCCTTCAGCTTGGTAGAAGTGATTACTGGGGTACGCTCTCAAATCCTCACTGGCATCGACCCATGTTGTCTTCTCTAACACCATTCCACTGCACATGATTGAACCACCACTCTAATACCATGTGCCTCATTTGAATTCATGCTCGCCTACCATTTCTTCCCATACAATAGTCAACTCCAGTTCCCACCTCAAAAGTGGTTGCACCTAATTCCCTTATGTAGCTAGTTGGATGGATTCCTTTTTAAATAAAGTTAAAAATATGTGTTAGATAAAATATTCCACCAAATTCCATATTCACTCCAAATACCAATCCTTATTCTTCATGAAAATATAAATAATATATTTATACTTTTTTCATATATCTCTTCATTTATGTAATTTAATTTCATATTTGGATAATTATCCATGTTTTAAAAGTGAGAATTATTTAAGATTATCTTAAATAGAAAAAAATGTGCAAAGGAGTTTTCAAAAATGTTCACTAGGTATTCTGTGAGATGCGTGAACGCCGTTCACGCATCCCTTCTCTCGGGAAGATGCGTGAACGGCGTTCACGCATCACGCCCGGGTCCGGGATGCGTGAACGCCGTTCACGCATCCCGGACCCATTTTTAAAAATATTCGAACCCTATACCCTTTTATCAAATTTTAATTTTTTAAAAACCCAGATAAAAAAATTCTGGCACAACAACCATCAACCCAACAAATAATTTCAAATCCACAATAGCTACAATCAATAATTAAAAACTGAATTCAAACCAGAAAAACCAACGATTTTGAAAAAAATCAACACACACCAAAAAATCAAATCATCCAGAATTATTTACCCCTGTTGAATCTGGACCTCTTACTGGCGACCACTGGAGAAGCTGGCTCACCTACGCTAGTAACCACCGCTACCCGCCTCACCTTGCACCACCGCCGGTCTGACCTCTCACTTCAAACCCTAACTCAACTCACAGTACATCCCCTGTGCCATATAAGCCTTCAGCCCCTATATCAGAAGTCCCCACCCCCCATTCGCTCCACATAATCCCTCCACTTGATCTCGCTTGAAGACCTTCACCCTATCCGCGCTTCCCCCTCAAAGATGCATCCCCTGCTCGCTGGCGAGCCACCCGAAACCCGCACTATCGTCGCAACCCTATCCCTCATCCTCCTCCTTCTAGCCGTAACCCCAGCACCTTGTGCCATCCGAGCCACCGGACCCCGCCGCACTACACTTACTCCGAGCTGCAGCTCCCATCCACAAGCCCAACTCCTCTGCGCGATGGGTTATTTTTTTTTTTACATTTTTTCAAAAAAAAATTCTTAAAAATACCACCAGGTTTAAAATAATTTTTTTTTTACATCCGAAAGGCGGCACCTGGTGTGCCGCCTTTGGGGAATTTTCCGGCCAGGGCAAGGCGGCACCGGGTGTGCCGCCTTTGCCCAAAAAATAACCGCAAAGGCGGCACACCAAGTGCCGCCTTTGCCTAAATAATTTTTTTTAAAATTTTTATTTTTATTTTTTGTTTTGTTTTGTTTTATATATATATATATATATATATATATATATATATAAAACAAAACTTTTCAGCAGAATTTTTCTGCTATTTAATATCCAGCGGTTCTGCCATTACAGCAGTCTGGATTCTGACTGATACCCTCACCCAGGACTCCCTTTTATAAGGGGGTTTGCCCTGAAAACAATACTGCATTTTCGATGTGGGATTCTGGTTCTCCTTTTCCTGCACAGTACATTCTGCGTTTCCGATGTGTAATTCTGTTTCAAGTACGCGACTTTGAAAGACTATAAAAGTTAAACTATAAGACCAATACAAATGAAACTTTAAACACTGATTAAACATATAAGAAATAGTTGAAAACAAAAATAATTTCATAAAAAATGTTGATACAGATTAATTTATAAGCTTTCAAAACCACCTACTTGAAACTTAAACATATTTGAAGTACGTGACTTTGAAAGCTTATAAAAGATAAATTATAAGACCAATACAAATGAAACTTTAAACATTGATTAAACATATAATAAATAGTTGAAAACAAAAATAATTTCATAAAAAATGTTCACCAAAAACAATTTATAAGCTTTCAAAACCATCAACATGAAACTTAAAAATGTTTCAAGTTCCCGACTTTGAAAGACTATAAAACATAAAATATAAGACCAATAGAAATGAAACATTAAACATTGATTAAAAATATAAGAAATAGTTGAAAACAACAAAAACTTCCTAAAAAATTTCCATAAAAATTAATTTATAATATTTCAGAACAATTTACTTGAATAGGGAATCTGATCCATCAGTTTGAGGGATACCAGGGCTAGGTAGATAGATAATCGGATCATTGTATCTATGGATTTTTTGGATAGGAAGATAGATTCATTTCATTCATTATATCGAGGTATTTCTTTTTTAAGAGAATATAGAATTTCTTATAATTATAAAATAAGGGACACCTTTATTTTTTGGTTATAGAATACGATTCTCTTAAGGTTAAAAGACATTATTCTTTTAATGGCTTTGAAAGTCATTATTTGTTTTGTATGAAATTGTATTTCTTTTTTGTAAAAAGTTTTTATATTTCCACCACACATATAATTGAATTCAAAACATCATATTAGTATTTTTATTATGATTTTATCCATATTAATATGATTTTGATAATAACAAAACTTTTGAATTAATAAAATCTATCATGATTATGATTCTTGTACTCTGATTACTCGGATTCATATAGACTCTGATCTTTTACATTCTGATTTAATCAAATTGTTTCTATTTATGATTATTTGATTGGACTGAGAACCATGTCCAATAAAAAATGTAAGAGTTTTTTATTTTTTAGTTTATTTCTTTTAAACTACATTTTTTAATACTAAAATATTCCCACTTTTAACTTATCTATTAGAATAATATTCTTATGATCCTAATGAAAATTATAGGCATAATGATACAACATAGTGTGGTTTTCTCAAGAGAATATTCCAACTCATCTTTTAATATCCATTTATTGTATTTTCTAGCTTTACCATTATCATTACTATATGAATAAATTGAAAATTTCTCAACTTGATTAATGAAACTAAATTCATATTTTTAAGAACTACTAGTTGATGAATTATCTTTTAAATAATTTCTTATCAAATTATTATGTCTATTACTAGAATGATACGTCTTCTTCATATCGTTTTTCTATTTTAGAGGATTCTCACTTTTTTTATCAAATAATAAATTATCCATTTTCATTATAAAATTCATGGAAAAGATTCCAATGAAATTATAGATTCATCACCATAGTGGTTTATTTAGTTTTAAATTCATTTACCCTATATAATCCATCTTTAAATAGGTGAATAAATTTCATTAATGTATTCATCAAATTCATCATCATCAGAATCAATTGATTCCCCAATTTCCAATTATTTGAACTTATTTTTTCTTATAGCCTCAAAGGATATATAATCTATATCTTCTTTTTGAAACTCATTTCCTTTATCATTTCATAATCTATGAGAATAAAATATAACTCCTCTAATGAAATATATTCCCTATCTTCCATGTCTAAAACCATGGCATCAAATCATATAGGGAAATTTATCAAAAGTGTTTTCAAAATTTTTGAATCTTATATCTTCTAACCAAATCCATAGATATTACATACCATCTCATTGAACCTAATGAAATAGTCATCAATGATTTCATCATCGACCATTTTAATATTCTCAAACTTTATTCTTAGTATTTTCATATTATCTCTCTTAACATTAATATTTCCTTCATAAGTACTTCCTAGTTTGTCTAAAATATCGTTGGTAGTTTCAACACCCATCGCTTTAGTGTATAACATTTTTGATAAATCCATTAGGGTATAATTATGATATTTTCCATCAACTTCAAGATTTATCATTTTAGATTTAGTACAATAATAATACTTAATAATAGGTGGTAATCTAATGGTTGATACGTCTTTCATTTATAAGAAAAGCGATTGAAGGAAAAGAGTATAATATTCCTCTATGTATGGTAGTTATTTCCCTAAAATTAGGCATTCCATGGTTTCTCACTGAATTATGATCCTTCATTTCTCATAATGTTTTCTTATCATGAGAGGGGATCTTTTTATGATACCATTTGATTTAACCAAGGATCAGTTGGGTTCTAATGAGGGGGGGGGGGGGGGGGTGAATCCACAGTACATTGTTTTAAAAATTCACTATTCTGTAATCTAAAATCTATGACTGATTAAACTATCTATCCCTTATCTTAAATTTTGAAAATCCTCCTGAATGAAAAAATAAAATCAATGAAAAACACAGGGATTCTATTAGGTTCATTACAAAGGCCTACTCCTTACTATAACCATTTATTACACCATGATAAAGGTTATTCACTTTTTTTAGTCGGTTACAACATGGGAAAGTTGTATTCCCATAAAAAATAAGTCCAATAGTGATTCATATCTAGAGTCCCACTATAAATTACAAGCTCCCACCTTCACTAACAACTCTTAACTCCCATAGGTGGATCTTTATACTATATGCATGGTGATTCTAAAATCTCATAAGCCTACTCGAGAGTCCCACTGGTGACCTCTTCTACATCTGAGTCCCAAAAAAGACTTCAAAATTCCTAAATCACACAATATATGAACTTTTTCCTAAATATATCTATCAAATTTTTATATTTCTGGAAAACCTTCGTATATAGTCTTTCTCAAAAAACAAACCAAAGCACCTGATCTACCCATGTACAATATTAATGAAATTAGGCAACTGTTTTTCAATGACCTTATCTTTATCACTATCCATTGAACATAAAATTTCCTGGACTAATCTCAAAAAACTCATAACATGGTTATATATCTTCTGAAACACTACCTAGATCGGTCTCAATATTTATGTATATAAAATTAATGGAATATCAATTCAATTTTATTTAAAAAAGACAAATATAAAATATTCCATGATAATTTTATGTAAGTGTTATTTAATTTTCATGAAAATATTTTATAATTCATGCACACCTACAATGCCTCTTTCCTTCTCACTTTAGTGCTTCCACTGAAGGCCTTTCCTAACCGAGGCACTGGTTTTATGGCACCCAGGATATGATGTTACACTAACTCCTCCTAATCAACTCTAATTTGAACCTTTGGTTTTTTAGGCTCTCAGTAGATTATTTTGACCACTCTAACCCGTAATATTCTTAGACCAAAGTAACAATGAATGTTATTATTCTTCCTTCGATGTGGATATCTCTTATTGTTGTGGAATCCACCATTATTCTCTACTCTCTATCTTTGAGAGTGAAAAATTCATATGTTGCTGATGGATTGGATCCTTGTTTCGATGGATTGAAATTATAGGGATTTCTCATTGATCTACCTCAACTTTGACTCTCATTGGCATTTATCAACACATGTGATTGATTAATCGTGTGAATAATGGTTTGTGGATACACTATTTTCTTTTTTGGGAAATTCAATTTAGAGTAGATATGGGTGTGGATTTTTAGTTTTTTGGATACCCTATGTGGGGGAATATTGACATGTAAGTAACATCACCATATCCCATTTATTATATGTAGAAAGTAGTTATATGTGTTACATGGAAAGATTCCATGTTGGAATATGGAAAGATTCCATGTTGGAACATTGAAAGATTCCATGTTGGAACATGGAAGGATTCCATGTTGGAACATGGAAAGATTAAATTTTGGTACATGGTAAGGTACCCCATTTGATATGCACGCTATGTATAAGGGAGACATTCCATATAATTTGGATGTACATGTTAGGTTGGGAAGAGTTTTATGAGAAGGTAAGGATTGAGGAGGAACATTCTATATACATGATGAACACACCATTTACTTCTTATGAATTTTAGGTGTGAGGATGAAGTGGTGATATGAGGAAATTATTGATATATTATATATTTATATTTGGTTTTTACAATGGTTTTTGGAGGACCCCTTCATGGTTTTTATTTTAGAATCCTATTAAAGGAAGTGTGGTGTGAGGTCCAAGTGGGGGCTGTAGGATTTCTTCTTGGAATGACTTAGAATTACCATGGTGTATTTTTTTATGCTCTTTTTGATTTTTTCTATAATTAAGGATAGTGTAGTCTCATGGTTGTGTTTTATTAGTCAGTTTCTCAAAGTTTAGTTTTTTTATAGACATTATGATATGGTGACCCTATGGGGATGTCAAGAACAAATGAGTTCTATTAAGTAAAGTTTTAATTAGGTCTGATGGACCTTTTAGTATATTATAATGTGTGAGGTATTGATTGGATATAGGTTTTATTCCAAGAGGATGGATGAGGTCCTATTTATATGGTCTTGAATTAAGGATTTTTACATGTGGTAGAGTAGAACTGTATTGGTTTTTATGTTATTTATGTGGTTCTGAAAACTATTTTGGGTGCCCTATTATTTTCACCCCTATAGGGATAGTACTGGTTTCAATTAAAATGGTGATGGGTTTTAGTTTTCTCAAATCATGTCTTTGTGGCCTCTGAATTGGATTTTATTGGTCATTTCTATTCACGTTCTAGATGTGAGAGGAGTCATTTGGGATATTATTAGATTTGGCATCAATTCTGAGAATTATATAATGAAATATTCTATTAGTTGGATAGTGTTTTTTAGGTCTGGGGAGCTTATAGTCTACCTATATTAGTGAAAAATTTCTTTCTAGTTTAGTATTATATCCTATCTATGGTTTGGGGATTTATGGATTTTTTTCTTCTCTATGAACTTACATGGAAGTGGACATGTACATGAATAAAGTTCCAACCTAGTTAGGTAGAACATATTGAATATTATGATTAGATTTCCTGGTTGAATCTTCCCAACCATGGGAACATTTATGGGTTCTCTAGTGTCATCCAATATGTTCTTCTTGCCAATTTATAGTCTTTGAAATTCGCGTACTTGAAACATTTTTAAGTTTCAAGTAGACTGTTTTGAAAGATTATAAATTAATTTTTATGGACATTTTTTAGGATGTTTTTGTTGTTTTCAACTATTTCTTATATGTTTAATCAATGTTTAAGGTTTCATTTATATTGGTCTTATATTTTATGTTTTATAGTCTTTCAAAGTCGGGAACTTGAAACATTTTTAAGTTTCATGTTGATGGTTTTGAAAGCTTATAAATTGTTTTTGGTGAACATTTTTTATGAAATTATTTTTGTTTTCAACTATTTATTATATGTTTAATCAATGTTTAAAGTTTCATTTGTATTGGTCTTATAATTTATCCTTTATAAGCTTTCAAAGTCACGTACTTCAAATATGTTTAAGTTTCAAGTAGGTGGTTTTGAAAGCTTATAAATTAATCTGTATCAACATTTTTTATGAAATTATTTTTGTTTTCAACTATTTCTTATATGTTTACTCAGTGTTTAAAGTTTCATTTGTATTGGTCTTATAGTTTAACTTTTATAGTCTTTCAAAGTCGCGTACTTGAAACAGAATCACACATCGGAAACGCAGAATGTACTGTGCAGGAAAAGGAGAACCAGAATCCCACATCGGAAATGCAGTATTGTTTTCAGGGCAAACCCCCTTATAAAAGGGAGTCCTGGGTGAGGGTATCAGTCAGAATCCAGACTGCTGTAATGGCAGAACCGCTGGATATTAAATAGCAGAAAAATTCTGCTAAAAAGTTTTGTTTTATATATATATATATATATATATATATATATAAAACAAAACAAAACAAAAAATAAAAATAAAAATTTAAAAAAAAATATTTAGGCAAAGGCGGCACCTGGTGTGCCGCCTTTGCGGTTATTTTTGGGCAAAGGCGGCACACCATGTGCCGCCTTGCCCTGGGCGGAAAATTCTCCAAAGGCGGCACACCAGGTGCCGCCTTTGGGGGGTAAAAAAATAAATTTTTTTAACCTAGATGTATTTTCAAATTTTTTTTTTTGAAAAAATGTATATTAAAAAAAAACTCCTGCGCGATCCATGTCCAGCCTGGATTTTCCACAGCCCGCATCGCTCTTCTTCCCTGCGCCGCACGAATAACCCTCCCCCCTTTTTCACACTTCTTGGTTTCTTTTATTCTGTTTTATATAATAATTAGAATATATATAATACAATATATAATATACATAACATATAATACTTATATATATATATATATAATGTTAATTAGTTTTGTTTTATAATAAGTAAAATATTAATAAATATAATAATTATATTTACATATGATAGTAATAATAATATTATGAATTATATATATATATATATATATATATATTAATATGTATTTTTATTAACTAATCTATGTAATAATATTAATATATAGTTATTTTAGTTGCATTTTATTTATTTAACTTGTTTTTGTTTTTCTGTTGTTCCGTGTAGGGGGAGCTACTCGTAGAAGTAGTGAAAAATGAATAAGTTTGTGGGAAAGACACGATAATATTCACGAGTTAATTTCAGGGGTTGTATGCACTTACAGAGAGTTCACTTAAAGGCTAGTGATGTGAACATAAAAGCGCACCACATAGATCTGCTGTCTGTTAGAGGGAAGGTTGCAGCTCGCTGTGCGGGCACTCATTCGTTCAATTAGGAGAAACTACTCCAGTGAGAAGTGAGGGAGGAGTGGAACTCTGAAAGTTACATGTGGAGGCCAGGGAACACCTCGGTTGTGATTCTAGAGACTCCGACAGGGTTATTATCATTCAGAAGCTGGAGAGGAGGACTGGGGGGGGGGGACACATCAGGATGTAGACTTCATTCGGATTGAACATCCATCCATCGAGAGAAGATCAAGCGATCCCTAGAGTGTTCACAATATTCCATCAGGAGCAGATTGGAGTACCGAGAGTAGCAGATCAATGCATTTCAAACCTCTATTCCTAGGGCAGGACATCAAGCACATTTCAGCATTGCATCCACTGCTGAGTAGCATGAACCAGAACTTTCGGGAGATCAAGTAGGGAGACAAACTTCTTTATGTTTCTTGCGCTTTGTTTTTTTGCAACTCATTTCAACATGAACTTATTTGATCTTAATTCTATTTTGAAGCCATCCATTATGTCCGGATAAACTCCTTCAGGGGAGGGGGGATAAGATGGATGATTAGATTCGTTAATCCTGATTCACGTGCTGCCTTATTTTCAGGAATGTCTCTCTCACTATTTGTAGAACATATTTATTTTCAAAACAACAAGGTTGAGTGAAAACCAATCTTGTTTGAACCTTAATGATTTTTTTTAAATTTGAGGAGCTCACTGACAAGTGAGTCGTGCTCAAATGAGAGGGACACACTAAAGTCAACTGATAAGTTGAGCTCAGTGACATCTGACTTGTTATCACCGTTGGATGGAATAACTTTTACAGTCGAAAGACTGTAAGAGTTATTTCATCACAAACTGACCAGATGAAAAATCTGGCCATTTACTTTAATTCATATCCTTATTCCTTAGACTTCAATTCAAGAATGAGGCTAAACAATTTCAAATCGGCTAGTGGACCCTCTCCCACTACTCATTTGTTGGCTGTTTTCACCAAAATTTCCCTTGCTATTATGTCTACCCCCTTGCACTCACCAGTTCACCTTCACTTCTTCACACACTAATTTTCACTCACTCCATTTCACCGCCACCAATTGTTTTTGTTTGTTTTCGTGTGTGTGTTTTTGTGTGTGTGTTTTTGTTTATTCTTTTTAGATCACCAAACACAACATTATGCCCCCCTGTGGTTCGACCATATCTTTCCACTGTTCTAAGTAGTAAGTAGGTTATAAATTTTAGTTTGTTTCCCATTCCCAACGACGCGCGAGTGTGAAAATTTTGGCACCGTTTCCAGGGAGGCTAGGTGTGATATTTAAAAAAACCAAAAAAAATTCACATATAAAAAAAAATCAAAAAAAAAATTAATTCAAAAAAAAATCACTTAAAAAAATCTTCAAAAAGAAAATTGAAATTCAAAAAAAAAACAATTTGTGAACCTACTGCATGAAAACACAGTCTAAGACTGAATACTTAGTACCTGGTAATCCTGAAATTTATAAGCACCTCAAGAAAGTTAGAGAGAACAAAGATAAGGTCAAAATTAAAGATAACAGAAATGAAAACTTGAACAACCCACTTCCTAAGAATTTGAACCAACCTGGAATGATAAACCCACTTGAGAATGAGATAGATGGGAGAAAAAATTTAAGAGTTATTATAACCTTCAGTGTCTAGTAACCCTTTATGCATTAGACTCTCTCCTAGGTCCAGGAATTATGAGATCAGGTAATCTATGCTTAGTCAACTGCCTAAATTTAATGGAATTCCTAGTGAAGACTCTCTTGACTTCATTAGAGGCTTGTAATGTAATGTCCAGTAGCTACCACTTAGGGGTATCACTGAGGAAGAGCTTAAACTGAGAGTGTTCTACTTCTACCTCAAGGGAAATTCTAGGACTTGGTTTGAACAGTTATAAGAATAAATCTTCGTCACCTAGGATAACGTTTATAATGCTTTCACAATGAAATTCTATCATAGGAGGTTGACATCTGAAATTAGGAACAACATAACTAGATTCCTTCAGGATGAAGGAGAACTGTTTCATGTAGCTTAGGATAGTTTTAGAGGTTTGCTAAGGTAGTGTCCAAACCATAAATGTACACCCCAATTCCTCATGGACACCTTCTACAATAGTCTCACCCCTTACCACCAAACCACAGTGGACCAGTCTTCTGGAATAGACTTTAGTGATAGGACTGCTGAGGAGTTGAAACAAATTTTTAACACCTTAGATCAAAATTCCCAGCACAAATGCTCTAGGAGTAGAACCATTGTGAGAAAGGAAACCACCTTTTCTATTCAAGATTAAGCCCAAGCTACTGGTTTCTTTCATGAGAACCCACATCAGACCCTTAAAGAAAAATTGCACTACTGTGGCATGTATTTCCATTCTCAAACCTGCTGTCCAAACTTCGATATGCCTATCCAGCCTCATGAGAGTGCCAGCTCTGCTGGATATGGACCATAGATGCAACCTAGGGAAGATACTTTTTCCAACACCTAGAATCATAGGTAAAGGAACCATCCGAACCTATATTGGAGGGAGTAGGGAGTCCTCCAACATACTTCCCCTCCTTGATTCCAACAGCCTCCTAGGCAGCAATTCCAACCCCAACCACAACCTAAGGCTGAGTCATCCAACTCAAAATATGAGGTGAGAGACATGTTACATCAGTTGATAGGTAGGTTTGATGAACAAAAGAACAATGAAAAAGTTTAAATGGATTCTAGAATGAAGAAATTGGAAATTCAAATGGGCAGTTGGCTAGGGATGCTAGTAATAGTGAAAAGGGTAGGATTCCCGGCACCACTGAAGCCAATACTAGGGATAATTACATGGATGTGACCACCAAAAGTGGTCTCAAAACTCAAAAAGAGCCTAGGAAAGAACCCAAAAATGATGAAAATGAAAAACTAGATGAATCTGGAAACACAAATTTGAAAGAACCTGAATCTGGAAAACTGGGCAACACCACTAGAATCCCTTTAGTTCCTGTTATTCCAGCTCAAAAACCCAAATAAAGTGGTTTAAAAAACAAAGACAATAAAGGAAATAATTTTTTTTGAAGAGTAAGCTATGGAGATGCCCCCAATTGTGAGGAATTGTTCCCCTATAGTCCCTTTCCCACAAAGAATTAAGAAGCTCATTCATGATTCTGAATTGTTGAAGTTTTTGAGAGTGGTTAAAAAGATAAACATTGATATCCCATTCTTAGAAGCCTTGATTCAAATCCCTTCATATCTGAAATCACTCAATAAAATCTTTTCAAACAAAAATACATTAGAATAATTTTCCACCTATAGCTTAACAAAGGAGTGTAGTGCAGTCTTGTATAATAGAATACCTCCTAAGCTCCAGGACCTAGGAAGCTTTTTCATCCCATTCACCTTTGGGGATATAGCTGGTAAGTTCAACTATTTGTGTGACTTGGGTGCTAGTATTAATCTCATTCCACTGTCACTTTTTTAGCGCATGAGATTAAGAGTTCCCCAACCCACCAATGTTGTGTTACAACTTGCTTATAGGTCCATTACTCATCTAGTGGGTGGGGTCGATGATTTGTAAGTGGGAGTTGGAAAACTCTTTTTTCATTCTGAATTTCTTACCCTTGACATGGAGTGTGACCAATGGGTCCCTATCATTCTTTATAGGCCCTTCTTGGCCATAGGGGGAGCTGTGATAGATGTGTCCAAGGGGAAATTTATTTTTAATACGGGTGAATAGAAAAAAGAATTCAATGTGTTTAAGAAAATACAAGAACCCACCAACCCATTCTTCCCCAAAGATGAGATGTTAGTTGCTGAGAGTAGTGTTGATAAGGAGGAAGAAGAGTTTCTCAGAATGATAACTGAAATCAACAGTGAACTTGAAATCCTTGCTGTTGCTTGCATGGGGATAATCTTAAGTAAGGAGAGGGAATTTTTTGATGAGTATGAGGGAGAATTATTAGAGAACCTAGATGATTTCTTTTTGGAGAATATTCTTACCCTGAGAGAGGAGTACAAGTTTGAGGAGATATTTTTTGGAAGCTCTTGCACTGGGGAAGAATCCTTCTCTACTACCCTCTTCAAGAGGAAACATGAAGACCTTTGGCCACCCAATCCAAAGTGTCTTCCCTCAAGCCAGTCACCACCCACACTTGAACTCAAACCCCTCCCTGCCCATCTCAAATATTCCTTTTTAGGAGACAGTTCCACCCTTCCTATTATCATTTCATCCAAACTAGAGGTGAGTCAAGAGAAAAATATGCTTAATGTTTTGAAGAAGTACAATTCTTTCATGGGCTGGTCTATTACTGATATGAAGGGGATAAGTTCAGCCTTATGCATGCATAAAATTCCCATGGAAGCTGAGTGTAAGCCCAGAGTAGAAGCCCAAAGAATTCTCAAACCCAATATGAAGGAAGTTGTGAGAGAATAAGTGATTAGGTTTCTTGATGTTGGAATAATTTTTCCCATTTCTGATAGTCCCTGGGTCAGTCCTGTATAGGTGGTACACAAAAGGAGTGGAGTGACAATGGTCACTAATGAAAGGAATGAGAAAATAAAAACAAGTGCAGTGAATAGATGGAGAGTCTGTATAGATTATAGAAAATTGACTACCACCACAAGAAAGGATCACTTTCCTATGCCATTTTTGGATCAAATTTTAGAGAGATTAGCAGGAAATGAATTCTTCTTCATTCTTGCTGGTTATTCTGGTTATAACCATATTTACATTTCACTTGAGGACCAAGAGAAAACCACCTTAGACTGTCCTTTTGGGAAATTTACCTATCAGCGGATGCCCTTTGTCTTGTGTGGTTCTCCTGCCACTTTTCAGAGGTACATGATGGAAATTTTTTCAGATATGATTGAAAGGATAATTCAAGTGTTCATGGATGGATTTTATGTTGTGGGAATTAACTTCGAGAACAATTTGAAAAATATAGAACTAGTGTTATAAAAGTGCCAAGGGACCAGCTTAGTATTAAACTGACAAAAGTGCCAATTCATGGACATTAAAGGCATAGTTTTGGGACACAAAGTCTATAAGAAGGGGCTGGAGGTCGATAATTCTAAAGATTAGGTCATACAAAATATGCCCCTCCTGAAAATGTTAAAGGAATCATAAGTTTCTTGGGTCATGCTAGGTTCTACAGGAGGTTCATTAAGGACTTTTCTAAGAGTACTAAACCCTTGTGCTCCGTACTGGTTAAAGACACACCCTTTTTCTTAGATGAGACATGTATAGAGGCCTTTAATCTTATAAAGGAGAAGTTTACTACTTCACCTGTAATCACTAATCCTGACTAGAAGCTTCCCTTTGAGGTGATGTGGGATGCAAGTGACTTTGCAGTAAGAGCTTTGTTAGGGAAGAGGAAGGATAAGAAACTACATGTTATTTACTATTCAATCAAGTGGCTAGATGATGCCTAGAATAATTATTCTACCACTGCAAAGGAGTTGGCTACTGTGATGCTTACTTTGGAAAAGTTCAAGCAGTACTTGATAGGATCAATGATAATAATTTTCACAGATCATTCATCCCTAAAGTATTTTCTGGCTAAAAAGGTCTAAAATCCCAGAATCATGAGGTGGAACTTGTATTTATAGGAGTTTGATTTAGTGATTAAGGATAAGAAAGGGGCTGATAATATAGTTGCAGATCAATTGTCTCGATTGCCCAATTCCCCAAGTAAGGAACCGAAAGAGATCAACAATTCTTTACCTAATAAAAAATTGTTTGCTGCCTCTGTACAATATTCTTCTTGATTCACAGACTATGCCAACTTTCTGGAAGTTGGATTCATGCCCAAGGATCTCTCCCACAACCAGAGGAGGAGGTTTATATCTGAACTGAAATATTATATTTGGGAGGACCCTCTTCACTTTCAGAGATATGTTGGAGGTATTTTTAGAATATGTGTGGTTGAGGATGATATTTTTCCCATACTTGAGATCTGTCATTATTCACCTTGGGGTGGCCACCCTGGAGGAGAAAGGACTACTCAAAAGGTCCTACAAGCATGTTTCTACTGGATATCACTGTTTAAAGATGCTAGAAGTCTGGTTATTGGCTGTGAAAAAATGTCAAATATTAGGAAATATTGGAAGAAGGCATGAACTACCGCAAAAAGGTATTCTAGAGGTCGAAATATTTGATGTGTGGGGATTAGACTTTATGGGACCATTCTTATCTTCTAATGGGAATGAGTACATTTTGGTTGTTGTGGATTACTTGTCCAAGTGGTTTGAGGCAGTAGCTCTTCCTAACAATTCAACTACTAGTGTTGTGAAATTCATTAAGAAAAACATATTTTCAAGATTTGGTGTGCCTCAAGAAATTATCACTTATAATAAGACTCACTTCAAGAATTATAATTTCAAAGGTTTGATGGAGAAGTATGGGTTCTCACATAGGACATGCACCACTTACCACCCAGAGTCCAGTGGGAAAACAGAAGTTTCAAACAGAGAACTCAAATAGATTTTAGAGAAAATAGTGTCCAGCTCTAGAAAGTACTATTTATAGACGTTGGATGAGGCCCTTTTGGCCTATAAAACTTATTATAATACTCTTATAGGGATGTAACCATATAGGCTACTCTTTTGGAAAATATGTCATCTACTTGTTGAGTTACAACAGAGATCTTATTGGATAGGGAAGGCTCTAAAAATTGATTTCAAGTCGGATAGAGAGATGAGACTGTTAGAGTTGAGTGAGATGGAGGATATTTGAAGAGAGTCCTATGAGAATAATGAAATTTAAAAAGAAATAACAATGGATTTTCATGACTCAATAATTCAAAATAGTAATTTTAAGGTTGGTTAGAGAGTCCTACTTTTCAATTCTAGATTGAAGCTGTTTCCAGGAATGTTGAAGTCCAAGTGGTCATGACCATTTACCTTTGTTAGAGTCTTGGTTAATGGGGATGTTGATCTAGTTGGAGAATATAATCGACCTTTCTTAGTCAATGGTCAAAGAATAAAGCACTTCTTATAAGGGTAGCCAAAGGGCTTGGCTGCCATATCTCTATTGGAAGAATGAGTTGTTTCAAGTCTAACTGAGGACTATAAACTCAGTGTTTCATGGGAACTAACCTATGGTTTCTTAGTTTCCATTTTTATTTTTGTTCATTAATAAAGTTAACCTTTTCTTCTTGTTCTCCAGTTTAACCTCTTAAATTATTGATAGTGCCTCATGGTCTATTGTGGTTTTAGAGAGAGAGAGTTGTTACTACCAGAAACTTGGCCATGAAAACCCAAGCAAGAAATACACTGCCTTATATAGATAACATTTCTTTCAACTCACTCTGTTGGGTTACTTATCTTGAAATTAAAACTCTGAAATCTTATTTTACTTATTTTAACTTGAAGGTTAATGAAGAGGAGTAAACACCCCATGATTCTGAAGAAGATCTGTCAATGGAATTCAGTGTTAAGGTTCCAATAATTCAGGGAAGTATTGTTTTTACCTTTTACATTTTTAATTACCTAGTTAATCTTCACTATGAATTAAGTGTGGGGGACTTCCCCCTACCCTGTGAAAAATGAATATGTTCTCTTTCTTGTGTGTTTTCTTTCTCATATCTACTTAGTTAAAAAATTATTTTTGTGAAGATTTTTGAATCATGCTTTCACCCACTTCTTTCAATTTCATTGTACTGCTGTTGCACATCACTGCAAATCATGCTATAATTTTAAGTATATTGAGTAATCATTTGTCTGATCTTAAAAATTCTCAGCATGAACTTTTCAAAAGTAACGGAGCTTATTGCTGGGGTTGGGTTCTTCTTTTTTTTATTTTCTTTCACTTTTTGTGTGGAAAAGAAATTTTTTGAACCTCATTGCTACCCCTCCATATCCTTTTTTCAGCTAAAATGTCTATATGTTTTGAACATAAATTGTCTTCTACCTTAGAATTCAACATTGGGGACAATGTTGGGTTTTATGTGTGGGAGAGAGGGGTTATTATAGTGTCATGTCGAATTCCCCCTTTTTGAACCTGAGTTTGTAAAAAAAGTTCATATTTTTTCAAAAAATGTTCAGAATTCCTTAAATAATTTTCAAATTCTTTCATCACTTTATGGCCATTGGAGGTTCACTGGTATGTCAATTATGTCCTGTTAGTGGATAAATTATCACTAGTTATTTAGGGTGGCACTTAGTTAGAAACGATTAAACATGAATGATTGTTGAGTGTAATTATTCACTGTCTCTATAGATCTGCCTGTTTAGGAACTGAGGATGGGAGTGTGTCAGGATAGGTTTTGTGGAATGATGATCATGACTTATTATAATTAAAATTTCTCACTAGAACCTAGAGGAATCACACCTTTTGAATGAAAATAATATTCAATCACTTTAGGAATTCAACTCAAATGTTTATTAGTTAAGTCATTCGTAACTGTAGTAAAATCGGAAAATGGGATCCCATGGTGAGTATCTGAGACAAGGTATACTGGGCGTGTTTCTGTGAATTTATAAATCCAATTTCAATCTTAATAAGTGCTATTTACAATGATTTGCACATGGAATATGGCTGGGGAAAATTAAAATAAAGCAACCTTATCAAAAATGAACTCATTAAGGTGAGGGGAAGTTTGAACCCAGATAAAGAAGGGAGCAATTGACTTGGTTAAAACTCATTTGAGTTGAATCAGTAAAGTGATGAAATTAATGGATAGTAATTTTTGGAATTTGGGGTAAAGTGATAATGAATGGTTCCCTTGGTTAAGTTTTGAGTTCCACTTCATCTAACCTATCAAAACTCCTTGAACTAGAACTTGAATTGGAAGGTGAAGTAGGACAATTAATGGATACACATAGGAGGCATGACATACATGACAGTGTAGGAATTTTTGAGGCTTTTGAATTCCAGTGAGTATTTGAAGCTAGGCAGGACATCATTTTTGAACAGCTTTGAAAAGCCTAACCCACTAATTGGTAGAGTTCCTCTAGATATTAAAGTTTAATCATGAACTTTTTCAATTGATACTCACAAATCTTCTTTCTATTTTAATGTTAAATCCATGAACTTGTTTGAGGACAAACAATGTTTTAAGTGTGAGGGAGTTTGATGTGGCTCATTTTTAATGCTCTTTGACACATAATTTTTTTATATTTTTTTTGACTTTTTAATATCAAACTATTGTATTTTGTGTAATATTTATCAATTGTTGTATTTTTTAAATTACATTATAAAAATGTGTTTATGTATTAAAATTGTGTTTTTGTTGTTTATTTTTTTATTGTTTTTTAATAATAAAATTAAAATGATATTTTAATTTAATTTAATTAATTATTTTTGTTATTAGCTTCAATAATTTTTAATTCATTAATTAAATTAACTAATTCTTTATTCTTAAATTGTAAATAAATAACACATGTTACTTTTTAATTCTTTTAATAATTTAATTCGTGTTAATATTATAATTTTATTCAATTAATATTTTTATTCAATTCTTTAATTTACTTAATTCTTTAACCAATTAATTAAAATTTAAGCAAGTAACTATAATTACATTAATTTATTTTAAATTAATTTGTTTATAATATTAAATCAAAATAAATTCATTCTTTTAAATAAAGCTATATTAATTTTATTATGTAACATTGTTTTATTTATTTAATTTTTTCTTTTTTATTGAATTTAATTGATTAATTGATTAATATTTTTTTAGTTTTATTAAATTAGTAATTTATTTAATCTATTCTTTTTATTTTTCATGTGTTCCGGTGGCACCCAATCATAGTGCCACCGTTTTCACCTCTCGCTACCACCGTATCATTCACGGTGAGACCGTGAACATCACTCACGGTGCCACCGGTTTCCCCTCACACCACTTCGCTCCTTGTTGTCTCACATCAAATGTGAACAGTAAAAACAGTGGCACATCCCACCGTTCCACTCCTGTGCCACCATTTCCACCGACACGGTGCCACCATGTCCACCTCACTTGCAGCCTCACGGTCTCACCTTCAACGTCACCCACACACAATTCAACCCAAAATTCAAACTAGAAAAATAAATGATTCTAAAAAAAATCAACACACACCAACAACTCAAATCATCCAGATTTATTTACCCCTGTTGAATCTGGACCTCTTTCTGGCTACCACCGGAGAATCTGGCCCCCTACGTTGGCAACCACCGCTACCCGCCTCACCTTGCACCACCACTGGTCTGGCCTCTCACTTCAAACCCTAACTCACCTCTCCGTACATACCATGTGCCATCCGAGCCTTTATCCCCTATAGTTAAAGTCACCACCCCCATCCATTCCACTTCATCCCTCCACTCGATATCACCAGAAGACCTTCTCATTGTCTGTGCTTCCCCCTCATAGATGCATTCCCTACTCACCGACGAGACACCAGAAACCCACACAGCCATTACGACCATCTCCATGATCCTCCTCCTTCCAGCTGCAACCCTAGAACCACACCGTTGGGCCATCAGAGCAATCGGACCATGCTACACTACACATTCTCCGAGCTGTCGCTCCCATCTGCAAGCCTTACACCTCCGCGCGATCCCTGTCTGGCCTGGATTTCCCAAAGCCCGCGCCGCTCTTCTTCGGTACGTCGTACGAATAACCATCCCCCTTTTTCACTTTTCTTTGTTTCTTTTATTTTGTTTTATATAATAATAATAATATATATAATACAATATATAATATACATAACATATAATACTTATATATATATAATGTTAATTACTTTTGTTTTATAATAAGTAAAATATTAATAAATATAATAATTATATTTACATATAATAGTAATAATAATTTTAGGTATTATATATATATATTAATATGTATTTTTATTAAAAAATATAGGTAATAATATTAATATATAGTTATTTTAGTTTCATTTTATTTGTTTAACTTGTTTTTGTTTTTCTGTTGTTCCGTGCTGGGGGAGCTACTCGTAGAAGCGGTGATAAATGAAGTAGTTCATTGGAAAGATGTGAAAATATTCATGAGTTCATTGAAAGGGTTGTATTCCCTTACAAGAAGTTCACTTAAAGGCCGTTGACGTTCACATAAAATCACGCCACGTGGATCTGCTTTCTGTTAGAGGTAAGGTTACAGCTCGCCGTGCGAGCACTCATTCATTTAGTTTGGGGTAACTAATCTAGTGACAAGCGCGAGAGGAGTGGAACTGTGAGAGTTCCACATGGAGGCTAGATAACACCTCGGGTGAGATTCCAGAGACTTCTACAGGGTCATTTGCATTCAGAAACTCAATATGAGGAACGCAGGGGGGGTGATACACATCAGGATAGTGACTTCATTCGGATTTCACTTCCATCCATCGAGAGAAGATCAGACGATCCCTAGAGATTTCACGATTTTCCATCAAGAGCTGATTGGAGTACCGAGAGAAGCAGATCAAAGAATTTCACACCTTGATTCCTAGGGAGGTAAATTGAGCACATTCTAGCATTGCATCCACCATTGAGGAACATGAACTAGAACTTTTGATAGATCAATCAGGGAGACAAACTTCTTTATGTTTCTTATGCTCTATCTTTCTGCAAATCATTTCAACATGATCTTCTTTGATCTTAATTATATTTTGAATCCAGCCATTATGTATAGCTAAAATCCTTCAGGGGGAGGGGCGATAATCTCACTGATTAGAATTGTTAATCCTGATTCATGCGCTGCCTTATTTTCTAGAATGTCTCTCTCACTTTTTGCGGAACATATTTATTTTCAAAACAACAAGGTTGAGTGAAAACTGATCTTGATTGAACCTTAATGAAAAATGTTTAAATTTGAGGAGATCACTGACAAGTAATTCATGCTCAAATGAGAGAGACACACTGAACTCAACATACAAGTTGATCTAAGTGATATCTGACTTTTTATCGCCATTGGATGGAATGAATTTTACAGTCAAAAGACTGTAAGAATTATTTCATCAAAAACTGACCAGAAGACAAATTTGGTTAGTTACTTTAAGTCAGATCCTTATTCCTTAAACTTTACTGCATGAACGTGGCTTAGAAATTTTGAATCGGACAGTGGAACTTCTCCCCTACTCATCTTTTGACTATTTTTACCACAACTTCCCTTGCTATTCTATCTACCCCCTTGCACTCACCAGTTCACCTTCACTTCTTCACACACTAATTTTCACTCATTGAATTTCACCACCATCAACTGTTTTTGTTTGTTTTTTGTGTGATTTTTTTTGTATATTTTTTTAGATCGCCAAACACAACATTAGGCCTCCCTATGGTTCGACCCTGTCTTGCCATTATTCTAAGTAGTACGTAGGTTATAAAGTTTAGTTTTTTTCCCTTTCCCAATGACACATGAGAATGTAGTTTTTATACAATGACAGAGTAAAAATGTTGATGATATAAGATAGTGTCACAATTCCCTGACTTAGTATACCTCTTCCTCTATTATATAAGGGTTGGGATGTAAGATTTACTTGATTTAGTACATATTATTCCTTTTACCATAAGAGGATAAGTCATTAGGTCTTGGAAATGTTTACACACACAGATATATATATATATATACATTTGTGGAAGATTTACTAATGTAGTGGAATGAACCAAACTATCAAGGGACCCTATTGGGTTGACAATATGCCTAGTGTACCACCCCAAGCCCAAATATAATTTTTAGGGGTAAGAGACTATCACCATGAATCTGTAAAAATAGTTGGTAGGTTTATCCTATAAAAACATGTAACCAATATAAATATTATATAGGGAATATAACCAACAACAACCATTGATATAAATTAACAACTAAACTATATAAAAATTGGTGCATAGAAAAATATTATACAACACAACACCCCATGGGTGACCCCAACCCCCTTAAAAATTGATAATACATACTCTATGAGATACCATTTAAAGAATAGATACATCTTGAAAATAGATGAATTACCATTCATTTCAATCCAAAATCAATGTGTATAACTTGGTTGAATATGTGGAATAAAAGAAAATTTTATTTAATCAGAACATCCTTGTACAAGAGTTTCTTTTTCCATGGAATTGTAGTAGGAAAAGGGTAGATAATATTATAAATCTTCATGAAACTCAAGAAACCGAAACTTGAAGAGGGAAACACAACATGGTCTAGATCCTCCAATAACTAGATACTAGAGTGTAAAATTTTATTATCACTACCAAGAATAAGTGCACAAGATTCTTATTAAATTTGGATGTTGGATCATGATGGGGGACTCATAAAACTTTTTTCTATCATGGTATAAACCCCTCTTTTTTGGTCCTTATGATTATGAAACTTTATTTGATTTTATATTTTTCTAGGTTGAGTAAAGGTACTAGTCTCTCCATTATTGTTAGTAGACTACTTTATCACTAGTCTTTAGGTATGGTTAGTGGTTTTGGGAGACCTTGTGGGTGTTGGGTTGAATGGACCATAAAAAGGTATCAATTTAAGCTAAATAATTACAGTTCCTGTGTCTAACGAATTATGAGGGGAGGAGTCATCATTTGGGACTCCTTCAGATCAGTATTTATAGCACTTATGGAAAAGGTAACTCTCTAAGCAATGAATCCTAGGACATTATTAGTGGAATCACCAAGAGAAAGTTGTATAATTTGGAGTTATCTATGGTATAAACTAATTAAGACTTGGTTTTGAACTTCTTACTAAGATATTTTATAACCCACTATTCTATTTCCTTTCCTATCAGGTCTTGTCAGAGTGTGATTGAGCTTGATGTGGAGATATTGAACACATTAAACAAGGGTAATATGGAATTATACATGGTTACTTACAATGGAGACCTAGGTGAACTCCATAATTTTTTTTAATATTAGTCCCCCTCCCTAAATTGTAACAATGTTATCATTTTGGATTACCATAGACTACATTATTTAATATCACCATGAGAAAACTTTTTGGGAAACATCAACCCATAATAAAATTCACTAATTGGAAGTGGTGGCCTCGAATGATAATTAATATTTAAGATAACACTAAATTTTTCAATATACATATAATTTTTTTCACTATTTTTAACCATTTATTTCTCAAAAACCCATTTTGGTTATGTTAGGTCTCACATGACTCTATAACAATCCAAATATAGGCAACATCGTGATCACCTAGGGCAGTGATGATATCACCTTTAATTCATAAGAGATGATGGTAGGATGGATTATACCATCATGGGTTTTGTTTCCTATTCTAGGGATCTCATATAGAATTAAGTCATGTTTGTGAAATCTTACTAGTAACAAGATAGGTTACCCATCAGTGAAGTTTATTGAATAACAACATGCATTTAATAGGACAATGCACATGGGAATTATAACATATATCATTTGATAAAGTATTTGGTCACTTGTTTTCTTAAAACCATATACATATTAAATCTTAAGTTTATCACCATCTAAAGAGGCATTAGACTATGTAAAAGAAGGATGGAGGTGTTTCAGAGTTGGGATTATGACCATATATGGGGATTACTCTATATCCATCTAAATGGAATCAAAAACCATATAGTTTAATTCTATTTAATGAGTCATTACATATCTTTTATATTAAAGTAACAAGAAACAAAGTGGCACTTTTTATTATCATTTACTATAAAAAATGATTTGACTTTAATTTCATGCATCTTGGAGTAATGATGTGCCTTTTAAAGTCTTGCATGCATGACCAGAGGAGTTCCTTTTAGGGTCTTGTATTCAAGACATCTTGTGTGGGGTTTACATGGGAACTACCCATATGATAAATTCTTCCCCAAATGGGATACCCTAAACCTAATCATTTGAAGGGGTAGAAATTTGAATAGAGTAAAATAAGTGCTATAATATGACAGGGTCCTACGAAGGATTTTGTTTTTAATATTGGATAGTTTTCAACAAAAGGAGGATTATAAACCTATATAAAGAATATTTTTTAATGTGGGTCAAACTTGATCAAATATTAAGTGGTGATAGACCATTGTAAAGATGGAATCACACATTTCATAAAGAAAAAACATCATAAAAAATTGGATTTCAATTTTAGTGGGTATGGTCTTCCAAAGTAATGGGTATGTAATGGTTGTTGGATAAATAATAATTATATGTGAAACCCTTCATAAAGAAGCCACACAGGGACCTTTATAAAGGATCTTACATGGGAGGGATTGTGAAAATGTTATATGAAGGAGGAATCACTATAAATAATTTATACAAGATTCATCCCCTTTACCTAGGAATAGATAAATAATCTACTTTAATAAATTTCCCGAAACATTATTCTAAGAAAAAACATCACAAATGGTAAAATTTTTATATCATACTTCATGCCGTGGAAACTTTTTCATCCCTAGAAATTTGTTTGTTTTGGTAATTATATTAAAACCACCTAACCAATACTCTGGGATTTGTGTATGTACCACCACATAGAAATTAGGTGGCTATAAAGGATCTCCAGAATATCCTTACAAATGTAACCAGGCCACAAGGGTTTTATATGGCCGTAAAGGACTTCTTCCACTACACCAAAAATCATAGCGGATATGACACCCCAAAACCTAACCACTTAGATCTAGTGGATTTTTTATTACATGGTAATTATAATACATTATTTTACATTTAAAATATAAAGTTCCCATAATCCTTGAGTGACTAATCACATGACTATTACATTATAACATGAAATGATACAAAATTTTAGTACAAATCATTATTACTTAATGTTGTTCATAAAAAAATCCAATATAGTATTCCACTTCATTACTTGTGGAAATTAGAAAAAGAAATTATTGGGTGAGATCAAACAATTAGTAAGGGATAATGTATATTTGAATCCAACGTGGAAAAATAATGGTATAATAAATATAACATGAATAGATACAAAAATTATTATATATCAATAAATAATAAAACATACAATATTATATGTGTGAAAAAGGATATATATAATAATATGGATAAACATTAATGATCATATAATGATTTAAATAATGATAATTCATAATTTTGTACATCCTTAACATATTTTCAAGACCTTGTGACAAGAAATCAAATATAAATGGTATGGATTTCCCTATTACCCTATCACAGTTTAATAATGATACCTACAAGCGGAATAAGAGGATATATAATTCTTGGATCAACCCATCAAAAAAATTGTAATATATTCTATAAAATGCTAAAATTTCATAGTCAATATATGGAATAATGTTCAAAAGTGAACAAATTAGAAATACGTTCTATAATTTCTCAATGAATTTTATATTGTAAAATTTTACTAAATAAAACAATAAATTATATGGATATTAAAAATATTTACCTAGTCAATGAACTGACAACGATGTATAGGTTAACTCTATTTAATTATATTAAATATAATTAGATATTCACAATTATTAAAAAAGTATCATTGTCAAGTGACAGATATGAAATTGTAGTCATCCAGAACTTATTAAGATTGAGATTATAAACAAGTTTAAAGAATTAAATACATATATTTGAAATGGTACGATACTATATCAATTGTTAATAAACACCATCTGAAAATATGAATATTAATTCAAATATATTTTATATTTATTAGGTATATAAAATTTCCTCGATGAAAGACTTTTATGTTAGCATGCGTTGATAGAAAAGGTAAAGTTTTATAAAATCAAGTTTAATCCACTTGGGAGATGATATGTGATACAAAAAATAAATTTTCATCATAATTAATTATAAAGTAAACACCTATTTAAAATAATACTTTCATACTACTAAAAATATATTTTATATGAAGGGATTTTTAATAATGGGATAATTTAGAGTTTTAGCCTCTTAGGAGAGTTTTAGTATTACAACAACATATGGATGGAGAATAATTTTATTGAAATATAATTTCACATGTATATTATATAATAATAATGTAACTGTCATTGATATTAAAATACCCTTGTAATAGTAAATTGTAAATTTAAAAGGATTCAATAAAGGAAATGTAAATAAGATTTAAAAAGAGGGAGAAAAAGGACCCTTACTTTGGAATGGAAATAACCTAGGAAAATGGTAATATGAGAGGGATTATATAATATATCATGGAATAAATATAAAATGGATGATATTATACTATAAAGAAATGTAAATAATTAAATTAAAATTATTTTTAAAATATTTTATTACATAATTATTTCTATGGGAATGTGAAATGAGAGGAACAGAAACCCGAACCTCTCTTGAGTTTCTTAGCCTAGAGTTGTAACATTGAACCTATCAAATTATTTATGATTGAAGAGGTATCTTTGAAGAAGAAAACGTGAGATAGATATTAAGTGGAAAATTTTAATTTGTTGTGGTATAAATTAAAATAGTGTGTAGGTATCTATATTTGTGGTGAGTGTGATTTCATGGAATATGGTATTGAATATTTTATTTTCCCATTATTTGAAATGATCCACTACTCATTTTAGTTCCTTGTAACCTATATTAATGATTAAAATTAAGGTTTAGGTATAAAGTTAGGTAAATATCACTACCTTATATTATTTTAGTCATTATTAAATATATAAATGATGCCATATTTATTATATTTCATTGTTTTTAACTATATCTTACTATTTTTACAAAAATTACTGAATTTAACCCAATGGATAACTTCTTTATCCTAATTATAAATATGAAATCCATTTTATCATATTCATAATTGAATTATATTCATTTTAGATTTTATATAAGGATTATACATTTGATAAAAATTTAGTTTTTGGGGTAAACACTTTTTCATTTCTTGTAGAATTTACACTTTAATACTACTTAAGCTTAAGATATAAAACCCCTTATCAAACCACCATAAGACTTATAGTGAAGTTGTGTAATGGTGGTACCTTAATGAGGTTTTTTCAAACAATATTGATTTGGTAGTGATTTCTAATAACTTGAACTCCTATTACAGATGATTCCCGTCAAAAACTTCTTAGGCTTGGTCAAGGGAAAATCACATTGATGTCATGACCTTCTGAAGATCATAAAAGAAAATTTCATAACTGATGTTTCTACCGGTTGATTCTATGGTTTCTTCATCAATTATCAATTAGATCCCATCATTACCCTTAATATACACTAAATCTAAAGGTTTCTATATCATAGATATATCACTAATGGTCATAATTCTCAACAATCATAATTTTCAATGATCAAAATGCCCAACAATTATATTTACTCTTTTATGCAATAAATCCATTCAAAATAAACTTTTAAAAATTATTTCTCTATTTTACTTCTCTAAATATTCTAATTATGTGGCTTGTATTATTTTGATTTTTTACCATTTGGTTTATTTTTTTTATTTTTATTATAGAATATGAGATAGGAGACATCTACATTATACTTGAATTATTTAGTTTTTTCTATTTCCCTTTACTAGTTATATCATTATTAATAAATATTTACCATTTATTTGTAGTATATAATTTAAAATAAAAATATGATTATTTTTACGAGAATTTATCTCGTATTAAATTCTCAATTTTATAATAATTTCATATTGGAAACTATATGTTAATCCATAAACAATTAAAAATTAGATTTTGTTATTGAATTCTCAGGTTCCCATGTTGCCGTATATAGTTAGTGATTCCTTCAAATAATCTTCACTAGTTGAGTTGTTCAATTCCATATCACTTTATCTCTCATATCAATAATATGAATCTGATCTTCGTTATATGATAATTCTATTGGGCATGTATTGTCTCAATAATACTCTATAAATTATAATGATTTCGATGTTCACAAATTCCCGTATTTGTTTTCTAATAATGTTTTATTAAGTGAGTTTTAAAAATTTTATATTAAATTTATAGGAATTTAACATTGCGAGAATGATATTGGAAACACTTTTTTCATCCCTACATTATGCTATAAAGCTAAATGTCTGCATATGGTATGAACCCTACGTTATAAAAAAGAGTATGCATTTGGATCGAAATCCTTATGTTTGAAAAAATGACATGTGTATGGATCATCAACCCTACATTTGAGTCTGGATTTGCTTTTTGAAACCCTACATTCGTAAAAGTTGAATGTATGGTTAATCAATACTACGTTCAGAATCTTATACTGACAAGGATAAACGTATAGATAATTATCCATATGCTATGTAAAGGAACCCAATGCCATGAAAAGGAACACTATGATACGCAAAGGAAACCTAAGATTCACAAAGGAACCCTACGCTACAAAAAATAACCCTATGCTATGTAATGGGACCCTATGCTACACAAAGTAACCCTACGCTACGCAGCTTAACCCCACATTGTTTTATGAATGGAAATGTTCTTCAAGACACATTTTATATATGAGATTACTGCAATTTTCAAGTCATAAATAATGAAAAATTCAAGGATTTATTGGATTGTTTCAAAGAACCTTATTCACTAAAGAAAATATCTCATTTTCTAAGGGAAGTTACAACTCTCCAAGTTAATTGAAATTTGAATTTACACGGTCAATCAAGTTATTCTTTTAGATTTGGAATTCCAAAGAAATTATTTATGTTCTATATATTCCTTAATAATATATATTCATGAGAGTGTGTGATAAGTGATTCACATTTATGGCTATTTTTTTTGAAAATATTTTTATAGTGATACAAAAAATCAACAACCCTGTTAAAGGACTACATTTTAGAGATATAAATTTTCAATATTGTTATTCAATAAGTTTTTGACTACTATATTTTGTTTCTAATTTTTAATTCAATATCTATATTCAACCTATATCACTTCAGTCTCATTATCTCTTGAACACTATTATTTTTAAAGGAGAAGATCTAACCACTGCCAATTGCATGCTGTTGCAATTGACAAGTTTAACATGTTACAACAAATCAATCCCTTTTGATTTATTTTAGAATCAACTACTCGTACTTAGTTTTGTAGGAGTATTAGTTTCTTAATCTAAGATGTGGATAATTGGTTCTCTTTCATAGAACCATAAGTCCTTGTAATTAGTCTTATAAATGTGTCAACTTACTGCACTCAGTTGTGCATTATTGGTCTTGTTCCAAGAGGGCCATTCTAGTGAAATTTACCAAGATCACTGAGAGAGTGATCTGTATAGTGGAATAGGGTATATTTGTTCCCCAAACCACTATAAAATCGATGGTCTTTATTTCTTATTATTTTCTGCATATTTTCATATAGAAAAATAACACTGATTATTCAGATAAATTATAGTGGCTGTTAAAATCAAGAATTGTGGAGGAATTTGAAAAAACACAATTCACCCCTATTGTGTATTAAATTGTATATTACGACCTAAAAAATGGTATTAGAGGAGATATTTTGGATAAATATATAGAAATTTTAAAAGTATAAGGTCAATACAAAGATGGAAATAGCTGATCTGAGATAAGGAATGTTTATGGTTTAAGCTCCATACTTCAATGGTGAAAATTAATCGTGTTGGAACTAAAATATGATTATTTATCCTAAATATCATGGATTTAGAGTTTAATCAAAGATAATTACCCTATATAAGATTCTTGATAATTCTAAGACATGGGATGCTACAATAGAAGCAGAATATGACATGAATTCAAAAGATGTGAATTCTATTATTTGGGGTCATTGACCAGATGAGTCTAATCATGTATCATAATGTATAACTACATATGATATATGTAATAATATTTTAGTTTCCTATGAAGAAGTAGATAATGTAAGAAATATGAAGTATGCAATAACAAAGCTGAAGTTTGACACCTTTAGAATGTTCAATGGAGAAATCATTACTCAAATGAATGGAAGGCTTACAAAAATTATCAAAAACATTAAAACTTTAGGTGAAACCATCAAACAATCTAATTAAGATTTAAAATTACTAATATTAATACCTTTTAAGTGGAATGACATATCTTCTACTATTTAAAAATCATCACCAATCAATGATCTGACAATGAAAGGACTAATTTGGACACTGATGATGTATGAATCAGAAATTCAAGATGAAGATGAAGATCATAACATCATAGTAAGGAAAGAAAATACTATTATGAAAGTAACATGTAAAAAACATAGTAAAATATCAAAGTAATAAGTCAAAGAAGATAAGAATTTAGATTCATATAATTTTTAAATGGAACTGAATCTACTACCAAGAATGTTAAGAAAGTTCAACAAGAAGAAAAGAGGATTCAGAAAATCATTTAGTAAGGATGCGAAAGAACTAAGAAAATTTCATTACTATCATTGCAAGAAATTGGTCCATATTAGACCATAATGCCCTCAACTAAATGATTAAAGAATGAGTCCATAAAAGAGATACCAAAAAATAATGATTATGAGCATAAAGGGAAAAAAGAGAAATGAATGCTACATAGAGTGTATCTAAAGACCCCATCAGTCATTCAACATCTGATTTATAGAAGGAGAAATCAAATCTTAAGACCAAAATGTGCTTCATGGACAATGATGAAGAAGAAAAGGTGAAAAATTATTCTTCTTCTCATTTTGATACTAGTAATTTCTCAAATGAAAAACTAGTTGCCTACTATTAAATGTTAAAAGAAAAATATGATTCTATGATAAATAATCATAATTATTTAAAAAATATTCATAATTTTGTTTTAGGAGAAAGAGGTACCTTTCTTAAACAAAATCAGAAGTTAATATAAAAATTCAACTCATATACAAAAAAATGTGTTGATCATAAAAAAAATGTTAAAATCATTACAAGATTAAGTAGAAAATTATAAGAGTGTTTATCTTTTTTTTACTGAAGGAGAAAATATTTCAAATTAAATTCTTGAAAATAATTTCATTAAAAAGGAAAGATATGGAATAAGAAGAAAATGTGAGAAATAAAAATTATATAAAAACTATTTTGTGGCCAATTAAAAAAATATATCCTGTTATAATTGTGGAAAAAAGAACATGTCACTAATAAATATTATTTCAAATATACTAAAATATGTGGAATTATAAGAGATTTTAGTTCTAAGAGTTTGGTTGAATAAAATGATAAAAAAAAGAAGATCTGGATTTCTAGATCGTTTCTTGCTAACACTGTTGGACCCAAGAAAATATTGGTACCAAAACAGAAATTTGTTTAATTTCTTTTTTATGAATTAAGACACAAGAAAAAAATGTTATATGGTATATAGATAGTGGTTGTTCTAGGAATATTAGTGGAGATCCATCAAATTTTTACACACTGATACAAATGGATGGAGGTCTTGTCACTTTTGGTGACAATGCCAAAGGAAACATAATTGGAGTTGGAACTATTGGAAATCCAAAAACTATCTCAATCAAAAAACTATATGTGAAAGGATTAAAGAAAAATATGATAAATATTTCTCAAATTTTTTATGATGGTCTTTCTGTTTATTTTTCTAAAAATCCATGCTACATGTTTAAAGATAATTTTCTTAAGTTTAATACACCAAGAAAAGACAATGTTTATACTCTGATTTTAAATTCCTTATGTAAATAGAATGTTAATTGTCTAAATACTAAGACTAATTTATCATGGATTTGGAATAGAATTATTTGACACTATAATATTTATTCATTACATAAATTCCCTAGTAAATAGCTATTTTATGATTTTCCTAGTCTTAAGTTTAATAATGATAGATTCTGTGATGCATTCTAAATTGGAAAGCAACAAAAATCATATTTCAAATTTATTAACAAAATTTCTACATCTAATAATTTAGAACTAATCCATATGGATTTGTTTGGACCATAAATGATATAATGTTTGGCTGGAAAATTATATGTTTATGTTTTAGTTGATGATTATTATAGATTTACTGGGGTTTAGTTTCTAAAACTCAAAAGAGAAGTTTTCACTATTTTTAAATGTTTTTGTAAATTTTTTTAAAATGAAATAGGTTTTAAAATAATTTCATTAAGAAGTGATCATGGTGGAGAATTTCAGAATCAATAATTTAATTATTTTTTTTCAAAACTGGGTATTAAACACACCTTCTCTGCACCAAGAACACCTCACCAAAATCAAATTGTTAAAAGGAGAAATGTAACTATCAATGAAATGGCAAGGACTATTCTAAATGAATACAGTCTTCCTACCTATTTTTGGGTAGTATCTGCAAGTACATCCTTCTATATCAGGAATAGAGTTTTAATTAGGCATATTTTCAAAAAGACTCCTTATGAACTTTAGAAAAACAGAAAACCAAATGTAAAGTATTTTAATGTTTTTGGATGCATGATGTATATCTTGAATACTGAGTTCAACCTTTCTATGTTTGATCCAAAAGCTGATTAAGGGATATTTTAGGTATATTATTCTACCTATTAAGATTGTATAGTGTTCAATAAAAAGTAAAGGATTATTGAAGAATCAATTGATGAGATGTTTGATGAAACTGACCCTTTCATTAAAGATAAAGATAAAATTGATGAAGTCACTAACTCATTTGATAACATAAATCATGAAACCCTTAAAAATGATTTTGAAAATGATATTAATAAAATTCATTCTAGTTCAGAGGAACCTGATACTGAAGAACCTGAAAGTTTCTTTCATAGACAATCTAGAATCCTAATGAACCATCCTTTAGAAACTGTAATAGGATATCTAGACATAGGAATTAGAACTATAGGAAATATAGTAAACCTAGTATAATTTTCTGCCTCTTTATCTTAGTTCACTAGTGCAGAAAACATTTTTTACGTCGGTTATTTTTCATTATTTACGTCGGTTTTTAGGCGACGTTAATACGGACGACGTTATAAATAACGTTTTTTACGTCGGTTATTTAAAACCCGACGTAACATCCCTAACATCACGGTGGTTATCACGTCGGTTCATATAATAACCGACGTGATAAATATGCACGGGGGGGGGGGGGGGGGGTTATCACGTCGGTTATTTCCTAAACTGACGTGATAAAACGCCTGGGATATCGTTTATCACGTCGGTTATGACATAACCGACGTGATTAACCCTTCCCTTGGCCTATTATCACGTCGGTTTCTTAAATAACCGACGTGATAAAAAGGCCTAGGAAACGTTTTAGCACGTCGGTTATCCAATAACAGACGTGGTAAATCGATTCCCAGGCCTTTTAGCACGTCAGTTATATTATGAACCGACGTGATAAAAGGCCCGGGAACGGTTTATCACGTTGGTTCTCGAAAAAACCGACGTGATAAACCCCTACCGATTATTTACCACGTCGGTTATTTTATAACCGACGTGATAGCGATATATTTTTTTTAAAATAATTGCACTACTCTCACCAAAAAGCAACCAGAAACCAAACAACAAAAATAACCATGCCAGCCCTCCCCCAAGCCCCAACTGAACCCCACCCTCATCTATACCCACCTAACAACCTGGCCAGCCCTCCCCCACCACATTGGAGCCCCACCACAACCCTTGGACACCCCCACCCCTTGGACAGCCCCCCCACCCTCATTTACACCCCCACGACCCCTAGTACATCCTCAAACACCGATTGGACACCCCTCCCATATCCCTTGGACACCCCCCACCCCTTGGACACCCCCACCCTCATTTACACCCCTAAGACCCCTAGTACAGCCTCAAACACCCATTGGACACCCCCCACACCTTGACAGCCCTCCCAGACCCCTTGGACACCCCCCGACCCCTGGACACCCCCCCGAGCCCTTGGACAGCCCCAAACACCCCTTAGACACCCCTCCCATATCCCTTGGACACCCCCACCCCTTGGATACCCCCCACCCCTTGGACAGCCCCCCCACCCTCATTTACACCCAACCGGCCCCTTGGACAGAACTCCCAGACACCTTGGACACCACTCCCATATCCCTTGGACACCCCCACCCCTTGGACACCCCCACCCCTTCGACAGCCCCCCCCACCCTCATTTACACCCCCCGAACACTAGGACAGCCCCAAACACCCCTTGGACACCCCTCCCATATCCCTTGGACACCCCCCCACCCCTTGGGCACCCCCACCCCTTGGAAACCCCCCCGACCCCTTGGAAACCCCCCCATCCCCTTGGACAGCCCCAAACACCCCTTGGACACCCCTCCTATATCCCTTGGACACCCCCCCACCACTTGGACACCCCCCCACCCCTTGGACAGCCCCCCCCCCCCCACCCTCATTTACACCCAACCGACCCCTTGGACAGCCCCAAACACACCTTGGACACCCCTCCCATATCCCTTGGACACCCCCACCCCTTGGACACCCCCCACCCTCATTTACACCCCCCCGACCCCTAGGACAGACCCAAACACACCTTGGACACCCCTCCCATATCCCTTGGACACCCCCCAAACACCCACCCACCCCCTTGGAACCTCTCCCCCCATACCAAAATCCAGACCAGAAAAACCATCAACAGTAGACCAAAACAAAAAGTAGAGAAAAATTAAACATTCACTTATATAACATTCAAAACTTACACTGTCAACTTCAAAAAAAACTAAATCCAACCTAAACAACTATGAAATACACAATTACATTGACAATATTCAAAATTACATTTTACATTACAAACAACTAAAAGTCAATCAAACCTGTAAAATAATTTGACCACTCCACTTGTAAGTGTTTGATATCTTCAGCAGTAAAGGGTTGAGGGTCATCAAAAAGATACAAAGGAAAAGGATAGTAGTCAACGTGTATAATGAATAAATCAAATTGAAATATTATGAGAAAGAGGAAATCTTACCAGGTCAAAACTCAGAACTGTCCCAGTTGTTATTATTTCATACATAAATCTTAACATGTAATATTCGCATTCGATGATGCCTTGTTGCTCATGACATTTCTGTTTGAATGAGTGTAAATTCAATATATTATTTTTATGTAATAAATCAAAATGTACAAATTATAAATGGATATTTACCTTCGCATGTACATATTTGATCTTGAAATTCCTTTTCTTTGCGCTTTTTCGAAAGTGGACCCATGCCCTGTTAGAAAATAATACGAATGGGGTAAATTTAAAATTCATTATAATATATAAAACTATTGTGAAATTGAAACTTATGTTTCCAATATATTCTTAAAACTTTCTCTCACATCATCATGGAGAGAGCATATCCAATAAAGTGCTTTCTCCCTAGGGCAAAAAACCCCTAACATCCAATGATCCCTGATAAAAGGAAATTTAACGTTAGTGGTTTTTTATGTTAAAAGATAATTAACTCTTTGAGAGGGATGTGTTTCATACCTCTCACAAAAAGGCATCATCCAACACTGTGTGATTACATTCTTTTCAAATCTATCAACAATATAAATCATTCTTTGTTCCTCATCCAATGCACATGCTTTAGGGGAAATCAATTGTGGGTCCACGAATCCATATACATCTGTCAGCTCATTCCTATCACAAATTTTATACAGATACCTAATACAAAGAAGACATAAGTATACATTTTTAATAAATATAATGCAAGGAAAAGGTGTTAAGACTTACATGATAAAAATTTGCACCACGTTGATGCCCAACTTATCTCCAGTGACAAACTCCATGATATCAGTTTTCATAATCCCCACACTTAGTTCACGTCCACAGACATGAGCTTCCATTGTAAAGTCATAATGATCCGCCAACAAATTTGAATATCTTGACAATTTGTCAAGACTGCTAGTATCTGCATCTGATGTCATAGCTATCTGTCTTTGTTGTTGTCTATACAGTATTTCTTTACCTTTGAAGTATTCCTGTAAAAATAAATTGAAAAATATATTAGTTTTCAAATGATAAAACATTAATAAAAATATAAAATAAAAGATATAACATCCATACCTCTATGGTAATGAGTCAAAGAAGTCTGGATGACCAAAGTAAAAAATGTCCGATACTATGTTCAACTGTCGTCACCTCATCTGTAGGTAATGGTATCCGAGCTGATCTATCTATAATATCCTGTACAGTGACCCTCTGATTCTCTACCTCTAACTGTTGATGATGAACTGTATCTCCTATACAATATACCATCCCATATGCAACTATATGATGTTGAGGATCATCAACATACAACTCACAATAAGTAGGTAGCTGCGGCGGAGGAGGAGGATCAAAATTGGGGTCCGCAGGCTGAGGTGGGGGAGTGAGAGCTACTGGGAGAGGTGGAGTGGGAGCTGCACCCTGAAATTGTCTTTGCAAGTCTGCAAACATAAACTGCACTGATGCTCTAATCTTGTCCTCCATTGTCGCATTAATATTATGGACTTCAGCCTCCAAGGATTCTATTTTTTTTATAAACTCCCTCAATGTTAGAAGTTGAGGAACGTGGCAAAACTTTTCTTACCGATACACCTGCCGGATATCCTCTTACATGGCCAGGATGTTCGGGCTTTCCCTATGCCACAGATAAAATATCTTCCCTCCCAGATGGTGTAAATGTCCCCTGTGAACTCTGCTCCTCAAGAGAGTCCTGTAATAATTAATTGAACATTTCTATAATGATTGGAAATATATGACGAAAATAGTAAACTTAAATACATAAAATAGATATCTTACAATCCTCTCAACTACGAGTCTCGATTCTTCTGAAAGATATTGTCCTTTTTTGCCCTTCCGAGCTCTTTTCCATTTCTCATGTCTAGATGGAGGGGATGGAGGGGCCACCTCTCCAGAGCTTGAAGACTCCGCTCTTAGTTGTTGAATTTTTCTGCCATCATTTGTTCTTCCAATAATGCATACCCTCCCCGAGATAAACTATGAGGGTATACATTTTTAGATTGGATCTCTTGATGAGCTTTCCTTGTTTGCTGTAAATTAAGAATAAGTAATCATTAACAAAACAATAATAAGATCATTTATATAAGAAAGCTTATAAAAGTTTATATTGCCCTTACCAAAAATGATTCTTTTCTTCTACTTTCAAAAAATTGTCTCCATGTGTCTTCATCTATAAAAGGATATATACGACATGGATTCTCACGACTCCTATGACCAGAAATGAAATCAGATGAGAGGGTTGATTTGAAATCCCTCCATCTCCTAGCAGCCAACGATAAGCATTTCTTCCTGACTCCTCCAATGTCAGGAATATCAAATGTCATCTGATAAAAAAGAGGTTAAAAATATTATATATACTAGAAACATTTATAGAACAATCAAACAATAGCAAAAGATCTTACCAACATGGTCTCCCACAGTTGAGAAATTATCGCCTTATCCACACTTCTCCAATCATCATAGAGAATGCTTACTTTGCTCTTAGCCTGAGTTGCTACAAAACCCTTAAAATCTTTAGCATTTGGACCTCTAGGAAGATCATCATCATCAAACTCCACGACTATCCTCTCCTCCTTCGTACGGGCAAGTGATAATTTTGGTAAACGTGTGCACCCACGCTTACCAACCTTTGAACTCTTTTTCGTAATAGGAGCATGTGAATGTTCCTCCCCAGATGTATGACCAATATGCTCATCTCCAGAATCATGTGGCTGATCAAATGATTGATCTGTCATTTTCCTTCAAATCAAAAAAAAACAAACATTAGTTCACAAATATACAAATTCAAATATTGTAATACTACTTAATCAGAAAATAGAAAAGTGTACTAAATTACATAATAGTAAACATTGGTAATATGGTAAGCATGTTAAACAATGATAAACATGGTAAACACAGTCTGTTGTACCCCTCTCTCTTGGATTTTAATGATCACAATCACTATTATTATGTTCTAACTTGTTTTCAAGTGTTTTTGTTGATAGGCAAAAGGTTGCCAAGGAGTTGGCCCAACAAAGCTGAAAATTGGACTCACTGAGTCCACCGGTCAGCCAGTGTGAGCTCACCGGCCAGTCGGAGGACCCAGGCAGTAGACTTGCCCACTGCCTGGTGTCACCGGCCGGCCGGTGGTGAGCCACCGGCCGGCCGGTGGACCAGAGCCTTGCACTGTCTGGGCCACCGGACGGCCGCTGGCTCACCACCGGCCGGCCGGTGGACCAGACAGGAGCATTCCTCTCTGTCTGGACCACCGGCCGGCCGCTGGATCACCACCGGCCGGCCGGTGCGCCCAGGACTTCTCCTCTTTACGGTTTTTATTGTTTTATCATTTTGGTTTGATACATGTTTTAATAAGTAAAAATTTTACAATATCTAACATTATATGAAAAAACTAAATGTAAACAAGAAATAAACATGTGTTACCTGTAATTTTAGGAATGTACAGTTGGATTGTTTTCCCAAATTCCTTCGTCATGATCGTTCCTTATGGCACAAACCATGTCTTCAACATACTCATCATTATGTTCTGTTAATCTTTCCATGGAAGTAGGGATCTCACATAAATCAGCATCTTCATCAAATTCATCCTCACCAACATATTGTTTTTCCCTTGTAAAACAACAGCCCACTGCATATCTGATTGATCTACTACATAGAAAATTTGTTTGGCATGTGTTGCCATTATAAAAGAATCAGCTGTGTCTTCCAATCTATTCAGATTAACAAGTGTCATTCCAAATTCATCGTGTCTGACACTGTTGTTACCGATAAACCATTTACAGTTAAAAACAGGAACTTTAATTTTAAAGTAATCATCCTCCCATATGTCTTCAATCACTCCATAATATGCACTTGATGCCAAAATTGGGTTTCTGTCCTTAGCACTCGAAAAATGCATTGCTTCTGCAAACACCAATACACCACTATTCTGAACTGCACTTCTGTTGTCCTGAGCTTTCATATGAAATGTATAGCCATTAATGTCATAAGCGGACCATGTTATCACATTTAAAGATGGACCACCCACTATCCATTTTAATGTCTCTGATACATCTGATCTACCAAGCAAGGTCTTTTTAAACCATGGCAAAAAAGTTTTGTTGTGGTCATTCAAAATCCACATTTCATTCTTCTTTGGATGACATTGTTTCAACTCATTAATATGCAATGTGATATACGGTTGAACATCAGCTATGTTATTCAAGATGTATGATTCTAACTTCTTCATCTGTTCAGCTGACAGTGATTTGACTTTCAATCCACGAATCCCCTTTCCCTCATTATTAACCCGTTCATGGCGAGATGGAGGCAAACCTATGTGTTGCGCCGTAGCCAAGTAGCTCGTACAAAACTCTGCTACCTCCTCAGAAATATACTTTTCAATAATGGAGGCTTCAGGTCGATATGGATTTTTAACATATCCCTTTAATATTTTCATATACCTTTCAAAAGGATACATCCAACGAAGATATACAGGTCCACAAAGCATTATTTCTCGAACCAGATGAATCATTAAATGCACCATCATATCAAAAAAAGTTGGCGGAAAATACATTTCCAAATGACAAAGTATAAAAATTGCATCCTTTTCCAAAATGTTCAAAGTATTCACATCAATCGTCTTGTTACAAATTGAATTGAAAAAATAACACAACCTCATTATAGTCTTTCTGACATGGATGAGCAATATTCCACGCAGTGCAACTGGTAGAATTTGTTGCATCATGATGTGAAAATCATGTGATTTCATACCTATCAACTTCAAGTCTTTCAATGAGACAAAATTTTTTACATTTGAAGAATAACCTTGAGGCACTTTGATATCATGAAGACACTGACAGAAGCTACTTTTCTCCCTCTTCGATAATGTATGACAAGCCAGGGGAAGAAATGTTCGTCTTCCTTTAGGAGTGGGAGCTAACTCCAAACGTATTCTCATTGATAGTAGGTCTAACCTTGCATTCAACCCATCTTTTGTCTTTCCTTTAATATCTAGCAATGTTCCGATCAAAGAATCACAGATATTCTTCTCCACGTGCATGACATCAATATTATGTTTGACTTCATGATACCTCCAATATGGTAGCTCAAAAAATATTGACCTTTTCTTCCAAATATGTCTATCATTACAAGATTTCTGTGTCTTTCCTAATGTCACATCAAGGTTTTTCACCCTCTCAAAATACAATTCTGGGGATAAAGGTTTTGGAGCAGTATCAAATTCTTGTGAGCCATTTAATGCCTTTTTTAGTCTTCTATAAGGGTGATCCATAGGCAAAAACTTTCGATGACCCATGTACACTGTTTTCCTCCCATGATGAAATTGACAATATGACGTCTGTTGTTCGCAAATTGGACATGCTTTATGACCTTTAACACTGTATCCAGACAAATTTCCATATGCTGGGAAGTCATTTATAGTGAATAGAAGCACTGCATGCAGTTGAAAATATTCCATTTTATAAGAATCATACACCCTAATACCATCAGCCCATAACAGTTTCAAATCATCAATCAGCGGTGACAAGTATACATCAATATCATTGCTGGGTTGCTTTGGACCAGAGATCATGATACTCAACATGACATATTTGCGCTTCATACAAACTTCAGGAGAGATGTTGTAAATTACCAATAAAACAGGCCATGAACTATGTGTGCTACTGAGGGTTCGGTATGGATTCATTCCATCTGTGCACAAGCCTAGTCTCAGATTTCTAATTTCATTTCCAAATGTAGGGTACTGGGCATCAATTTTCTTCCATTGTGGACAATCAGTTGGATGACGTATTTTTCCATCACATACCCGCTCATCAGCATGCCATCTTAACCTTTTTGCATCATGTGAATTAGCAAATAAACGTTTGAAACGAGGAATTATAGAGAGAACCAAAATACCTTTGAAGGGAGCTTTGTAATCTCTACATCAGCTTGTGATTTTTCTTTCACCTTATACCGTGATGTCCCACATTTAGGACAATCTTTCAGAAATTCATATTCCTTCCTATATATAATGCAGTCATTCGGACAGGCATGTATTTTCTTGTATCCCAATCCCATCGGGTATAATATTTTTTTGGCCTTATAATGTGAATCTGGAAGATCATTATCTTTTGGAAGAATGTATTTCATCAATTGTAGCAGCTCTGTAAAACTTCTGTCACTCCATCCATGTTTCGCCTTCAGGTTAATCAATCTTAAAACCGTCGACAAAACCGTAAAATCTGTACAACCAGGATATAATGGTTTTTCGGCATCACCATATAGACGTGCAACTGTCAGTTCTATCTCAATTTGTTCTGCTACAATATCGCGAATCATTTCTTCAATTCCATCGGAGTTACCATCTTGCGATTCATTATCATCAGTGACATTCTGTCCAGTTTCGCCATGCCAAATCCAAGGGTTGTAACTCGGATTGAAACCATGACAAATCAGATGATATTTTATCTCTCTACTTTTCAACTTCTTCATATTCAGACATTTCAGGCATGGACAGAAAAAAATGTCACTACTTGGAACATTTCGTTTAGCAAATTCCAAAAAGGCATCAACACCTTCCTCATATTCATTGCTCATTCGATGTGCCGTAATCCAACTTCGACTCATTATTACCTATAACAAATAGCAAATATATATATATTTTTTAGATAAGACAAATATATGTTTATATGAAAAAAATCATAATTTGAATGTAAACAATTTTGAAATATAAAACAAATCGATGTGTAAACCCCCTGGACACCCCCCGACCCCTCTGGACAGCCCCCACCCCTCCTGGACAAAACCCCCCACCCCCGACCTGCTTGGACACCCCCCTGGACACCCCCAACCCTCTGGACAGCCCCCCCCCACCCCTCCTAAACACCACCCCACCCCTACCCCCTTGGACACCCCCCTGGACACCCCCCAACACCCACCCACACCCTTGGACAGCCCCCCACACCCACCCACCCCCTTGTAAACCCCCCTGGACACCCCCCGACCCCTCTGGACAGCCCCCGCCCCTCCTGGACACCACCCCCACCCCCTACCCCCTTGGACTCCCCCCTGGACATCCCCCAACCCTCTGGACAGCCCCCCCCCCCCCACCCACCCGGACAACCCCAAATACCCTCTGGAGAGGCCGCCACCCACTTGGACAACCCCCCACACCCATCCACCCCCTTGGACACCACCTTGGACACCCCACCGACCCCTCTGGACATGCCGCCACCCCCATGGACAGCCCCCCACACCCACCAATCCCCTTGGACACCACCCTGGACACCCCCCGACCCCTCTGGACAGCCCCGACCCCTCTAGAAAGCACCCCCACCCCTCCTGGACACAACCCCCCACCCCCGACCTGCTTGGACACCCCCCTGGACACCCCCAACCCTCTGGACAGCCCCCCCACCCCTCCTAAACACCACCACCCACCCCTACCCCCTTGGACACCCCCCTGGACACCCCCCAACACCCACCCACACCCTTGGACAACCCCCCACACCCACCCACCCCCTTGTAAACCCCCTCGGACACCCCCTGACCCCTCTGGATAGCCCCCCGCCCCTCCTGGACACCACCCCCACCCCCTACCCCCTTGGACACCCCCTGGACATCCCCCAACCCTCTGGACAGCCCCCCCACCCACCCGGACAACCCCAAATACCCTCTGGAGAGGCCGCCACCCACTTGGACAGCCCCCCACACCCATCCACCCCCTTGGACACCCCCCTGGACACCCCACCGACCCCTCTGGACAGGCCGCCACCCCCTTGGACAGCCCCCCACACCCACCCATCCCCTTGGACACCACCCTGGACACCCCCGACCCCTCTGGACAGCCCCCGAACCCTCTAGAAAGCACCACCACCCCTCCTGGACACAACCCCCCACCCCCGACCTGCTTGGACACCCCCCTGGACACCCCCAACCCTCTGGACAGCCCCCCCACCCCTCCTAAACACCACCCCCACCCCCTACCCCCTTGGACACCCCCCTGGACACCCCCCAACACCCACCCACACCCTTGGACAGCCCCCCACACCCACCCACCCCCTTGTAAACCCCCCTGGACACCCCCCGACCCCAAATCCATGCACCTATGCCATGGTTGTGTGTGAATAAAGTACTAACAACTGTAAAAGGGAAACCCATCCAAATGGACACGCCCCAACCCTCTCGGGGATTTATAGAAAATGATGAAAAATTAGTGAAATCATAAAATTACTCAATATTGCAAGTCGAACAAATAGATCTAGGGATGATAAATAAGATTATGGTGCCAAAACGAGTTAAAAGGGTTCGCAATCGAAGAATCTTAGCTAGTTTCAACAAAAAAATCACAACACATATATATATACTATCCGCGAAAAAAACGAACGAGTGGGAGGATTACCTGAGTGCTGCGAGTTTAGATGATTGATCTGAGGAGATTAAATATGAGAAACAATGATCGCAAAACGAATCTAAACCAACGAATTGGACGAGCCGATTCGGGTTTACGCGCGAGAGAGACGAGTCGCGACTGTCGAAGGTAAACTCGCGAATGACAATCCACGGGTCTGGGTAAATTTTTAAATGAGTTATCACGTCGGTTATTCAATAACCGACGTGATAATTTTTTTAAAAACATTTATAATGTTGGTTATTTCAATAACCGACGTAAAAACCTTCCTCCGATTCTTTTTTTACGTCGGTTATTTTATAACCGACGTTATAAAGGGGTCAAAATCCGTGTTTTTTTACGTCGGTTATGGAATAACCGACGTAAAAAAACATCTTCGGATTCTTTTTTTACGTCGGTTATAAAATAACTGACGTAAAAAGGCCTTCGAAAACCGCATTTTTTACGTCGGTTATAAAAATAACCGACGCAAAAAACGAAGCCGCGCGATTAATAACGTCGGTTATAAAAATAACCGACGTTAAAGGTGTACCGAACACAGGTTTTTACGTCGGTTATTAAATAACCGACGTAAAAAACCTCGTTTTACATATTATGACGTCAGTTTTATATAACCGACGTAAAAAATGGTGACGTAAAAAACGTTTTCTGCACTAGTGGTTAGAACCTAATACTACTAAAGAAGCCTTAGAAGATGAGAGTTTTTTGTTAGATATGCAAGAAGAGCTAAACCAGTTCAAAAGAAATGAAGTTTAGGAACTAGTATTAAGACCAACCAATTATCTAGTTATAGGAACCAAGTGAGTCTGAAGAAATAAATAGGATGATCAATGTATCATAACCCAAAATAAATACATATTAGTTTCTAAAGGATATAATTAGAAAGAAGGTATAGATTATAATGAAACTGTTTCCCCTATAGCAAGATATTAATCCATTAAAATTATTTTAGCCTTTGCATATCATATGAATTTTAAATTATATCTGATGGATGTTAAATATATCATTTTAAATGTATATTTAATGGAGGAAGTTTATGTTGAACAAACCCTTGGTTTTGAAAATCCTCAAAAACTGAATTTTATTTTTTAACTTACCAAAGTTCTCTATGGCCTTAAACAAGCACCTAGATCCTGGTATTAAATATTAAATTATTTTATTTTGAAAAATGGAATTACTATTATATTGGAATATCTAACACATTTCAAGAAAAATATTTGTTCTAATATTATATTAGTCTAAATTTATGTTGATGATGTTATTTTTTCCTTAACTAATAAAAAATATTTGTAATGATTTTTTAAATTTAATGGAAAAGAATTTGAAATGAGTATAATGGGAGAACTGAATTTCTTTTTAGGATTTCAAATTTATCAAAAACAATATAGAAATGTGTCAAATCAAAGTAAATATATTATTAATTTATTGAAGAAGTTTGTTCTTGAGAACAAAAATACATATACAAATTCTATGTGTACCAATATAAAACTTGATCTGGATGAAGCTGGAAAACCAGTTGATAACAAGTTATATAGATGTATGATTGGTAGTTTGTTATATCTTACTACTAGAAGACTATGCATTATGTTTCTGGTATGTCTCTGTTCTAGATTTCAGTCAAATAAAAAATAATCTAATCTTACTTCTGTCAAAAGAATTTTTAGATATTTAAAAGAAACTATTTTTCAATCTCTTATTTATCCCAAAACTTATGATTTTAATCTAATTTCATACTCAAATACTGACCATGGAGGTATTAGATTAGATAGAAAAAGTACCAAATGAACTTGTCACTTTTTAGGAAAGTCTTTAGTTTCGTGGTCTAGTAAGAAACAACACTTAGTTTCCTTATTAACCACTAAGGCAAAATATTTGTCTTCTGAAAATTTTTGTGCACAAGTTTTATGGATTAAAAACACTCTACTAGACTTTGGACTATACATTAATAGTATTACTATTTTATGTGATAATACAAGTGCTATTAATATTTCTAAAAATCCTATAATTTATTCAAGGACTAAGAACATTGATATAAGGAATAATTTTCTAAGATATCATGATCATAAAAATGATATTCCTTTATAATTTATTAATACCAAATACCAATTAGCTGATATTTTTACTAAACGACTTCATAGTTATAGTTTTGATTTTATTAAGGGGGAGTTAGGAATATTTGAGTTTAAGTAATTGTTTATTAATGTATTTCCAGTTCTCTATTTTTATTTTAGTAAGATTTATTTAATATTTTTTGTTCGATATTTTTTAATTTATTTTAAAAAATCATTTCATTTAAATGTTATTGTATTTGTCTTCTCAAAATTAAAAATTCATGATTACATTCTTAATCAACGTGATAAAACTATTTTCCTTCTCCCGCTCTCTCCTCTCCTAGACATTAGTTTATCTTATAGAGTACCTATATCTTTCGATTTCCTTCTATCGAAAAACCTAAACCGTCAATCCCTTCCATTCAAAAACCTTGAATGATGGAAAAATTAGGAAGATCTATGGATACTGAGTAGGATAACAGTGTATATGATTCAGGAAAATCATGCAAGGTGTTGTAAGTAAAGGTAATAGATTTTGACTATCTAGATTATAAAAATATTTATTTTAAGGAAGAAATGCTTTTTCAAGGTTTGGTTTATGATTTTTGTGAAGATAACATGCCAATGGTTGACGACATAAAAGTAAAAGAATTCTGTAAAAATTATTATTTTAGACTTGGTTTTGAAGAAGACACTATTGTATGTTACATTGATAATAAATAATTTTTATTATCCTCTATGGAAATGGTATAGATTCTATGTTGTCCCCATGAGGGGGAGTTTAAATTCAATTTAATACATATAGGTAATTTAAGACATACATCTGGGGACATTATGTTTTCTTTGTTTGGAACAATAACTATCAAGAAAGTGTTTATGAAAGAACTTTCTCATGACATCCATGTGATGATGAAGTCCATTCAATCATGGATCTTTCCTAGGACCACTTATATTGAGAAGTTCCTTTATATAGAAATGCTTATCATGTTTCGACTTCTGAATAATATTATGTTTAGTTTTATTCAATTTATGAATAGATATCTAAACCATTGATGTCCCGAGGATTCAAAAATGGGATGTTATCCTTATGGTAGGATTATTTCTTTCTTTATACAAATAAAAAAAGATTGTGAGTATGCTTTTGGGGAAAAAATTTCACCACGACAATAACTTAAATGCTGGAATAGTTAAAAAGATGGGTTTTGTTTGGACCAACTCATGAAATAGGTTGCTTCCAGTTGGTGTGAAGAGACAACAAAAAGTTTTAGTATCTACTTAGGGGGATCAAAGGGTTATCCCTTTAGTTCGATTAGTTATCCAGAGGCCTAATGATGAAGACAGTTAGAGGCTAGAGGAATCTCTTGTTTTGAAATGAATAGTAGTTTTATCAAATGTTTGAGAAGTTGTTGTTGAATCCCCTGTTAGAGAAGTGGATGGCACTCCACTTGGTGAGAAAAGATAAGTTTTGGGTGAGACTCAAGTGAATGAGAAAGTTTAACAGGAGGCTCAAAGTCAAGAACTTAAAATGGAAGATATCCTTAACCCTGGTAATAAAATTTTTCAAGATCCTAGTCTTTTGGCAGGATCTGATTTGGGAAATAGATCAGAATGAGTTGGTGAGACTAGCCTGGATTTAATTGAATTTGATCAAACATAATATAATTCTCCTAAATATTCAAATTCTGAGTCTAATTCCCATATTATAAAAATAAAGTTGTTGGAGGCTTAGAATTAATTTTTGATAGAACAATTGGAAGATGAGAAAAAAAGGTTGAAGAATACATGGTTGTTTCAGTACTGATTTCAGATTTTAGAGATCAGAAGCATCATTTAAGAGAATTCAAAGAAAATATCATTTTAGGTAGAGATCTTAAGGAGTTTATAGACAATATGTTAAGAGAATTTGGTTTGTTAAAGTATGAGTCTGTCAAGAAAACAAAGTTTGATGAAATTTAAGTTTATGATTGGGAGAGAGTTTCAATCTCTCTGAGAAAGAAATCAATCATCTACTTCTTCTAAAAATACACCACTAGAATTTCTTAGGATGTTTTATGAAATTACCTCTGTACTGAGTGATTTTAATGATAGGCTACACACTCTTCAGTGTGACATAATTCCTTTAAATGTTCTACTGGACAATCAAATACATATGGAGATTCAGATAAATTCAAATGAATCTTGGTTGGGACTAGTGATTAATCAATTTAAAGATAAGTTTACTTCTTTCATTCAGTTTGATGAAGATGTGAATGAATTTTTAAAGGTCAATTTGGTTGAAAGTTTAAAGGTTAGAAATGATTCGTGGAAGCCACTTTAGCACTGGAAAAAAGTGTTCAACAACCATTTCCAGAGCCTGTGGCTAAATCTAATTGATCTTAGCAGTTATGTTCATTCCCTTCCACATCCATAAGAACCCTCTTCCCCTGATGAAACTGAACTCTAACCATTCATTTTTAAGACCCTTGTTGTTTATGGATTGTAATACAAATTTTAAAATCATTTGAATGTCTGTTTAAACTAAGTTTATTCATATTTATATATTTTTTATTTCTATTTCAGTTCAATACTTCATTTCCAATCTTTGATTTTTTCTTATTCCAGATTCATCACTATTTATTTATAGTTCTTTGCTATATTATCTATGGTCTATTTCATTCATTCTTTCAAACCGTATTTTAGATATCACAAAAAATGGGAGATGATTTAATTTTATGGAATAGAAACCATCTCTAGTGATATGGGGATATTATTTTCAACCAAAATATTTTATTTTGAACACTTTTCTTTATCGAAATAATTATGTGCAATCAAAATTTTGAAAAAATTTCTATATCTGCTTTTGTGTTTTACAAATTCTATATTTTCTTTAATTTTTGTTAAGGATTATGTTATGGGTTTTTTTATCATCAAAAAGGGGAGATTTTTGGGCATGTGTTCTCTCAAAAAAAATCTATAAATTATAATGATTTTGATTTTAAAAAATTCCCCTATTTGTTTTCTAATAAATTTTTGTTAAGTGAGTTTTAGAAGAATTTATATTCTATTTAAAGGAATTTAGTATTAGGAGAATGATTCTGGAAACACTGTTTTCATCCCTACATTATGCTAAAAAGATAAATAGTTGTGTATGGCATCAAACCTACATTATTCTAAAGAGTTTACTTTTGGATCATTTCCTATACGTTCAGAAAACTAACACGCGTATGGATCAACAACCCTACGTTGGAGTCTGGATTTACTATTTTCAACCCTACATTCATAAAAGTTGAACGTATAGTTAATCAATGTTACATTAGAGATTTTTTGTTCACAAATATAAACATATGGATCATTATCCCTATGCTATGCAAAGAAACCCTACGCTATGAAAAAGAACCTTACACTACATAATGGAACCCTACTCTACACAAAGGAACCCTACGCTATGCATCTCAACCCTACGTTGTGTTCTCAACAGAAGTTCTTCAAGAAAAATTTTAATCCAAGATTACTACAAAGGTAAATTTATAAATAAAGAGAAATTAGAGGATAATTTTGATTATTTCAAAGAACTATGTTCATCGGGTAAAATATCTCTTATTTCTAAGGGAAGTTATAACTCTCTTAGTTAATGGAAATTTGAATTTCCGCGGTCAATCCGGACATTCTTTTGGATCTTGAATACCGAATAATATATTAATATTATATATATTCCTTCATAATATCTATTCATGAGAGTTTGTGATAAGTGATTCATATATATGAATACTTTTTTGAAAATATTTTTATAGTGGTACAAAAAAAACAACTCTGTTAAATGACCACATTTTGGAGATATAAATGTTCTTTCTTATTCTAATGTAAGTTTTCAACTACTATTTTTTTGTTTATACTTTTAAATTGGAGATCTATATGAAACCTAGATCACTTCTATCTCATTATCTCTTCAATACAATTTATTTTGAATAAGATGATCCAAACACTGTCAATTGTGTGCTACTACAATTGTGAAGTTTAACATGTTTCAAAAAATCAATATCTTTTGATTTATTTTAGTATAAAATGCTCATACTAAGTTGTGGTGGAGTATAAACTTCTTGATCTATGCTATGGATAATCAGTTCTCTATTATAGAACTAGAATTATTTGTAATTACTCTTGTAAAGGTTTAAACTTCCTGCATTCAGTTTTGGATTCTTAGTCATTTGATAAGAGTACCATTCTATGGAAATTTACCAAGCTACCTAAGAGAGATTTTGGTAGAGTGGACAAAGGGGTCTTTGTTCCCTAAACCACTATAAAAAGATGTGTTATTTATTTCTAATTATCCACTGTATATTTTCATATATAAAAATACCACTGCTTATTCTCAAAAATTATAGTGGGTGTTTAAATCCAAAATTTTGGAAGAATTTGAAAAGACACGGTTCACCACCTATTGTGTATTGCTTTGTATATTCCAACCTAAAAAATTTATCCTCCAAATAAACATGATCCACCTATATAACATGGTAAGTGTATGGGATATTCATCTTTATAAGTGATATATGGAAGAGTTTTTATAATATAGGTTGGTTTGGGGGCATGGTTAACTGAAATTCCATAGTTTATATATGCTCCAATATTTCAAATGGACTAAAATACCTTGTACTAATCTTACCTTTAATTCCATATCTCATAACCACTTTTCATGGATATATCTTTAGGAATACATGATCAATTGAAAGGAATTCAATATCCCTCCATCGATTGTCCATATAAATTTTATTTCTACTTTGTGAGCTACCTTGATATGCTTTTGGATTGATCTAAGGTTCTATTATTTTTCTACCACATATTTTGGACCCAATAAACTCCTTTATCCAACTTCATAAAAGCATATCATAGTTCTACATCTCTTTCTATAAAATTATTTATATGTTTCCATTTTTATAATGAATGGTAACTATTATTGTATTAAATCTCCCTTATGGGTAAATAATTATCCCAACTTACTTTTAAGTTAAGAGATCATGACCTTAACATGTATTTCAATATTTAGATATTCCTTTCTGAATTCCCATCCATTTATTGATGATAGGTTATGCAAACATTAAGCTCTATATTTAAATACTTTAGGATAATACTACAAAATTCTAACTTGAAAATTGAGTTATGATAAAAAATTATTGATAAGGGTGTTCCATGAAGTCGAAAAAATTTATATATATACAACCTAGATAGAAAATCAAGATGAGAATATTTTAAAATTTATAGAAACTGAACTAATTTTATAAGATGATCTATAATGACTTATATTTAATTATTCCCCGTGGACATATTAGTTTTCCCATTGATGAATTATATATTAATATTATTCCATTTCCACTTTGGTATAGGTAAGGGTTTTCTAACACGTTTGGGATGTTTTCTTTCATCCTTAAGTTGTTTTCATACTAAGCATGTTATAATGTAATATGTAATCTATTTCTTCATATTTTCCCACAAAAAATTCTCTCAGATATACATATACATCTTAGTGCTTCTAGAATGTATATAGAAGTTTGAGATAATAGCCTAATAAAATATATCTTTCTTCACCCATGGTATGGACGTTAAACCTAACTTCTTTAAAAACCTTAAAAATACATCATCAAAATTATTATACCATGTAAATAATTCAATAATCACATATTTCATCTTCTCTTATAGAGACTTATCATCATGTTGAGCTTTCACAATCCTCTCAAATAAGGAGTTTTATGTAATTACATAGAATTAGAATGATGTTTCCCCTTCTATTTTAATATCAAATTTAATTCTTACTAAATCCTGGAGAATTGGACGATTCTTCACCCTCATGATGGATATAATATCATGGTATTTCCTACTGAATGCAACTACTACCTTGTTTTATTTCCTTGGATGATAATATATAGAAAAATCATAATCTTTGAGTAGTTATGAACATCTCTTTTACCTCATACTAAAATATTTATTAGTAAATATATATTTTATATATTTGTGTCCAACATATATATTTCTATAAAGATAATGTCTCCATAAATTTAGTAAAAAAGTTACCACTTCCAATAATAAATCTTGAGTTATATAATTAATCTCACGGGGTTTCAAATATCATGATGTGTAAGCCCAAACCATATCATTCTTCATTATAAAACATCAAATAAATATCTTTGATACATAGCTATAAATAAAAAACCATAATTTAATAGATGGGATAGTTAATGTAGGTTCATTTACCAATTTTATCTTCAATTCCTCATTAGTATCTTCAAATTATTCTATCCATGTGATTTTTATCCCCTTATGCATTAACTTAGTTAAAGGAGTAGCTAATTGGGTGTTTTTTTTCAACAAACCATTGATAATATCTTGTTAATTCAAAAAAACTATGTATATTCATTATGTTGGTTTGTCATTGACATTCATTTACAACCTTTTCTTATAAGGTTCTATAGATATATAATCCTTAAAAAATAATATGTCCATATAAAGAAACTATTTCAATCCAAGATTTATATCTAATGAATTTCTCATATAACTTTTTTTCCCTCTATACCTTAAGAAAGATTTGAAAACAAGTTTAATGCCCCTTATAATTCATAGAGTGTATAAGAATATCATCAATAAATATGACCAAATACTTATCAATATAATCCTTTATACTCTATTCATCATATCTATAAATATTGTGGGTGAATTTTTCAACGCAAAAGGAATTACTATGAATTCATAAATACCATACCTCGTATGAAAGGTTATCTTTTGGATATCATACTTATTAACACTTAAATAGTGATAATTAGAATAAAGATCATATTTGGGAAGTATTGAGCCCCTTGAATCTGATCAATTTGGTCACAAATATGTGGAAATTGGTACTTTTTCATTACATTAATTCTATTAATTTCTTAATAATCAATTCTTAACCTCATTGATCCATCCTTATTCTTCAAAAATAAAATATGGGATCCCCATTGTGAAAAAATGGATGAATGAAGCCTCTATCACATATTATTTATAATGTACTATTTAACTCAACTAACTCTACTGATTGTATTCTATATAGTGTCATGGCTATCTATTTTTCATTTTTGATATGATTAATAAAAAATTTAATTTCTTGATTGGGGTGGGGGAGGGTCCTAGTAATTCATCAGAAAATACATTGATATCTTGTTTAATAATGGGTACGTTGTCTATACCCATTTTATAATGAATTTTATCCATTTATTCTCCACTTATTTCATTAAGACAATCTATTTGGGGTTATTCCTCACACGATTAAGGCAATGAAACATCCCCTAAAAAATTTAATCTACACTTTCCTGACCAATTATCACTTATTTATCTCTATAATAAATTCTTTATTTATAAATACAAAGTTAATGCATCCCCAATATTATATCACAATCCACTATTGGTATGATTGTTATATTTGAAATTAGACAACACCCAAACATTCTAATTTAAACTTCCTGTTATATATTTATTGCATTCAGTGTACCAATAGGTGTTGAAACTAAAAAAATACTTCCTTAATATAATAATGGTGATTGAATATTCTTTTCCAAGATGAACGATATAAAAAGTGCATAGATTCATAATACAAGAATTAATTATTTATATTTTACTATATTATCAAAATAACTACTATCATATAATATATAGATTCAACTTCATTCTTTATTATTTAAATATATTGATATTACTCCCTGAAATTATTCTTGGGTAAATTCTCTTTGTACTAAGGGAATTTATTAGAGTAATCTCTCATCTCCTTATAGTTTAATCTTTTCACATTTATTTCTTCTATATTTAATTTACACTCATGAAATTGGTGAATTTTATTTCCATATTTAAAGAATAAAACATAATCACTTATGTAGGACATTCTGTGTTTATTTACACATTTATTACAAATAAGGAACTCTAATCTCCCTATATTTTCCTATAAGTTAGTTTATTCCACATGGACATAAAATATCTACTTCTTCTCTTGATTCCATTTATAAATTAATGATTTTAAAAAATAAATTTATTTCTTCATATAACTTGTTACTATCTATTCATATGATGAAATAGTTTGAGTGACCAATACTCTATGAATAATGGGATTTAAACCATTAAAGAAGTAAACAATATTTTATTCTGAGTTTTATTGATAATACACACCAGATATTGATAACCATGTGAAGTTTTTCTCCAAATTGGGCATAATCACTTATTCATTTTTGAAAAAATTCAAGGATTTCCTTTCCATCCAATCATATTTCTCCCAAGGAAAATATTTTTCTATAAAATTAATTTAAATTCATTCCATATATTTTTTTCTATCTCTTATTACTTCTTAATATTTTTTAATTTGGGATAGACATCTATTAGAGTCTCACATTAAATGATACAAAAACATAAATAAATTTTCTTTCTTAGTTAACACCAAATATATAAAGATGTTCTCTTAAGATTATCTATTATCCTTCCACCATTGTATTAGTGGACCCACTGAATGATAAAGGTTTTTTCCATATAAAAAATCTAAATAGGTTGATCCTTTTTAGGGAAAAAAGATTATCCATGAGTGAATTCTTAATTTCCTTAACATAAGTTAATTCCTATATAATAATAATAATTTTTTACAATACCTATATTTACTAAATTATCCTGATTATTTAGATAATCTCTACATTATCCCTGATTATTAATTTGGTTTTTATTATTCTCGAAAGCACCATTATCTAAAAAATAGCATAACTTAATTAGTAATACTATAAACTAATAATTTATAAAACATAACTCACATATAATGTTTTCTTATAATATTTTCCTATACATAGGATACCTATAAAAATAATTCTAGAATAATTTATAAAATTTTCTAGCGGTAAAATCTATGTTCTCTTCCTACATTCATTTAAATATTATTCTTAATGTTTACAAAAAACATGGTTTTGATACCGATTATAACTCCCAAAACACTATCCACATAGAGCTGGTGAGTTATTTATTTCACGGTAATTATAATACATGATTTTACATTCCTGTGATCAAGGTTCAATAGTCCTTGAGAGACTATATACATAAACATTACATTATAACATGACATGATACATCATTTGAGTTCAAATCATTAATACTTATTGTTATAAATAGAAAAAATAATACATATTATTCAACTTTATTACTTGGGGAAATTGGGAAAAAAGTAAATGTTAAGATCAAATTCTTAGTAAGGGATATTATATAGTGGAAGATAACACAACATATAAATGGAATAAGAAATAAGGTATGAATGGATAAAAAATAATTCTATATAAATGAATGTAGAATTATTAAATAATCCATGGATGAAAAATGACATAAATAATCACATTCATAACATTAAATGAACACATAATGATGGAAATTATGGGAATGTATAATTATAAGAATTATAAACATACAATCAATGCATTGGGACAAGACATTATACATGAAGGGTAAGGACATTCTCATTGAGAAATATTATTTGTCTTGTGTGACCTAGTAGGGAATTGGGGGAATATATAATCATAATCCCCACCAATCACACAAATTTCCAATTTATTCCATCAAAGATGAAAATTGTATAGTTAATATTTTGAAAAATGTTAAAGAATGAACAATATAGAAATTCTTAGCATAATTTCTCAATGAATCTTATATTATATGATTTTCAAGTATAGAATAATGGATTATATGAGAATGTTAATTTTTTTATCAATAAATGAATTAAGAAGGACTTCTAGGTGAATTACCTTAAAACATATTAAGGATAATTAGGGATTCACAATACATAAATATATACCATTATTATGTGAATGATATGTAATTTAAGTTAATGGTTACTTATTAAGATTTAGATTATCAATGAGTATAGGCATTTGAATACATCGTTTTCAATATCACCCTACCAAATTATGGATAAATAAACTCTAAAAATATGATTATTAATTCACATACTTTTGTTATGTATTAACGATATAAAATTTCATTAAGGAAAGTATTCCATATCGGCACGTAGTGATGGAAAATATGAAATTGTGAAAAAAGAAAGTTTAATCTACTCGAGATCTAATAGAGGATCCAATAGATACATTATTTCCCCCCCTTATTTATAAAAACACCACCTATTAGAAATGATACATCCAAAATCCCACAAATATATGTAATATGTAGGGATTTTGTTTCATATAAAAATATAGAGGTTAATGCCTCGAAGGAAAATTTTGGCATTAAAATTGCTTATAAATATAGTATAATTACATTGAAATAGGGTTTAACATGTATAGGATATCATAATTACATAAATTTACATTGATATTAAAATGATATTTTAATAATAAATCAGAGATTGAAAATGATGTTACAATGGAAATATAAATAGGAATGGAAAAGATAGAGAAAAATCCCCCTTACATCAGCATGATAACAACTTAAAAATAGTGTAATATGAGTGGGATTGGATAGTTTATAAATGAAAAAATAGACAATTTATGACAATATTCTAGAAATAAATTTATATCATAAAATAAAAAATATGTTTAAAAGAATATATTACCTAATGATTACAGTAAGAAAGTAAAATGAGAAGAATAAAACCTCTTACCTCACTTTATCATATTGGCCTAGGGTTGACTGGTAGAACCAACTAAACTCTTCAAGAGTAATGAGATATCTATAATATATAATCTTTAGGAGATATATGAAGATAGATCTTCATATTTGGTGTGAGAAAAAAATAGAATATGGGGTGCGTATTGATAGGTGTTGTGAGTATAATTTTATGGAATAAGGTATTAAATATTTTATTTTTCCATTATATTAAATGAACCAAAACACACCATATTTTCCCATTACTTCCATTAACGATCCACTATAATTTTAAGTTTAAAAATTAGGTGAAAAGAACTTTCCTGTCAAACTTCAATCATTCACATAGATATATGACGTCATATTTACCATATTTTATCGTATTTCACCATTTTAACCATATTTTACTATTTTTTACCAAAAAATTTAAAAAAATAAATTAAATCTTTTTGAAATATTGATTAAAAATATAAAATCTATTTTATAATATTCGTTATGTAATTATCTAAATTTTAGTTTTTATATAATGATGATATATTTTGTATAAATGCAGAATCAAAGTAAACACCATTTCATTTCTAAAAGAATTTAATATTTAATAATACTTATCCCGTAGATAAATAGACTATTATCACACCAGAATAACCCCTAAGGGTAAGGTTATCAATTGTGGTAATTTATTGTAGTGGTTAGACAAACAGTGATATGATAATGACTTCCACTAACTTGAATATCTTTTATAGCACATTCTACTAGAATCTCAATTCTTTATGTTATTCTTAGTCTTAGTTAAGAAAAACCACTCATGAAACATGAAAATATTCCATGTAAACCTCTATAAATTGAAGAAAACCTCTTTGGTAAACTATCTCATTTTATAAAAACCCCCTTCCATGTTTTTTTTGAAAAAATACTTAGAATATGTAATTTCTGAAGGATTTTCAAAAACCCAAGAATAACGTTGATTGTTAATAAAAATTTAAAATCATTAAAACTCATACTTTGAATTAAGATAAGTTTATGTAAAATATTCAAGAATAAAGAGATAAAGATACAAAAGAAACCCATGTACCCTAGGAACCAATGAGAAAAATATTTAGAACAATTACACACCTAGAGTTTGTCCAATACCAACCCACAATATGAGAGGGAAAAGAAATCAAGAAGAAAGGGAAGAAAGAAGATAAGTGAGGCACAAACATTGAGAAACATGATGAAAATCAAAGAAAATAAATCAAAATTTGAAGTGAGAAGGAGGAGGAGGCCACCCCAGTGGTTCCTTAGTTGGGTCATGTGGTAGGGAGGAATAAGAGAGGTTAAGGTAATAAAAACTTAGAGGGGGAAGAATAGAAAATCTATGTTTTAAAATTTTTGGGTTGGTCACACGGTAAGATTGCATGATTTTACAAACCATTTTTCAACTATGTGGAGCCTTATAGACACACCTGAGAACACACATGTTTTAGTTTCATATTCTTACAAATCATGCAGAAACCTTCAAAAATAGTTATGCTAAAAACTAAAGGTAACACACACGGTTACCTTAGGGTGAGAACTAACTATGTGCCAACCATTTACCCTAGAATAAAATTCCGAAACTCCAAAAAATTTATGAAATTATATAAAAAACTTAAATAAAAAATTATTTTCAATAATTATAAAATATAACAGGGAAGGTGAAATTTGGGGTGAAAAAAAACCACCAAACATAACAATATCACCCCCATAAAGACACCAAAGTTCCAAATAATGAAACATGGTTTAGAACATAGAAGACAACCATATTTTATTTTACATTAGAGATGATACTAAAGGAGAAAAAACATAATTCCACCCCTAATACAAAATTCATGTTTTGAAATGGAAAAACAAGGGGAAAACTAGAAAAGAGATAATTCAAAAATTGAAACTTTTAAGAGGTTTACCTATAATGTCTCAACCTGGGAGCCACTAAACAGTTCCCGGATTCGATGGATCACATGACCTCAGGCATGCCTCCCCATATTTTAGGGGATCTTGACTAGCCGCGGGGGCCTAGGGTGTGTCTTTGGGGAGACTATTCCCTCATGTTATAGTGTAGAACCATAGTAGTAGTCTTAAAAATCAAGGCAAAGCATTTAGACATCTGAGAAAATGAAAAGATAAACATCCATAAGACTATAATAATAAATAAGACAAATAAGTCATATACAATATGATGATCATGTCATTCCACTAAAAATAAACAAAATAGTTATACAAGTATCCAGTATAATACATGTATCAAATACCAAAAATACCAAAAGAACTATCCCCAGATAAAATCATGACCCTATCTCGGTCCGGTTCTCCTGTGCTCCTAAGCAATGATCAAATAAAGATTCCTAAAATAAGTGCTTTCCCCAATACCTACCGACATCCATGAAGTTTTTTTGGGTACACAATGGTAGTCTGATCATTGTGCGATATAACTCTCAATAGTCCACCACCTATGGTGTATATAAAAAGTATAGTTAGTGTAATATAAATAGAATCAATGTGAAATATATCACTGGTAAAATTGTAATGAAATAAAAGTGTGATCCTGTATATCCTACTAAGGCTCCCTATAAACAAAAATCAACCTCCCATAAACAAAGACAGTTGTAATGCATACATAAAGAAGGTGTGATAATTGTCCAGTATAATAACTGAAATTTGATACCCATATAAGGGATATCTATAAAGCATAACAAAGTTGTCCACATCATATGTTTTGTGTAACCCCATGTATGAAATTCACCACATCCTTTCATTGTATTCCAATGTTATACCATGAAGGTCTGAATCCGAGGTATAGAAGAACATGACATCCACATCATGTCCTAGGAGTATCTCAATGAAAAATCGGTAAAGACTTGGGTAGAGTCCAATGATAATTTCAACAGATCATATCCAATGCGAGTCTAATCAAGCTGGACCCAAGGGGTAGAAATGTTGTTGTAATCCTAGGAAATCAGGTCTAAGGATCTTGTATAATGAATCCTCTACCTTTATCAAGACCCATGGAGTATAATTGTCCATATATTTATATGGAATTAGGATCCAAGGAATTCATAGAAGTCATCTAATACCATAATCAATTCACTATCTCATTCCATTAATCATTCAAAAACCATGAGTCCTTCCAACCCATTCAAAATTTTTCACATAAACCATTTATCCATTTTAATAATAATAAATTAAATTATAATTAGGAAATAATATTCTCCTATTAGTTTAATCTAATACATTCCTTTCATTTAAAAATTAACTGGTAAAATGATGTATTAAAAAAAATCATTAATTTATGTTAAAGTAACCCACTAAAATTGGAGAGATCACACACCCAATGTGTGGTATAACATGTGGAAAATAAAAGGGTACACCCCATGGGTAACCTAGGTTAAGGGGAATGACCTCCAATAACTAAAAAGGTACTCAAGTGGAAACCTAACAGGTTCCAATCAATTAAATTAAAGAATTCGTTTAATTTTAGGGGAAACACGAGGATGTTCAACATGCGGCACAATTGAGACAAATATTATAAAACACCAAACCTTGAGGGAATGGTATAGACCACATTTTGTAGATACATAGATAAACAATCATCCAATATAAACATCTGGTTCAGTCTAGACCTAGAGAAAAAATAAGAATGTATGAAAATATGGGAAATGGGGAATATAATCTTGCACCTAAAAAACTCTGTTGATGTGTAGGAAAATGAATAATGACATATGATAGAAGAAGAACTCACTGGTGTGGATACAATGACACAAAAAGTTTTCAAATCCGAGTTCAGACAATGAATCGGGATAAAATTTTAGGATTTGGCTTCACAGGAGATATCAAAACATGAGGGTATATACACCAGATGAGGAAAGAAATTTATATTTATGTTATAAGTATTTTAAAGGTTGAAATGGTAATTACTAATCAAATTTATAGGTCTCACCTTTTGGCTGCATGGTTTACCAAACCATCTGCCAACCATGTTCCCTCCTCCACCTCAAGGGAGACGCCCACATGGTTCATTTGCACGGTTATGAAAACCATTCACAATCCATTCTGAAATCCTATTCTAAAAACTATATAGATACCTACATGGGCATTCACCATTGGCTGCATGGTTTCCTCAAATTGTGCTGCCATAGATAGAGGCCTGGACCACCTCGCATGGTTCTATAGAACCATGCGGCTTGGGTCACATGGTTTCTACTAACCATACAGACCAAATTCATTTTCCAAAAACTAGGCCTCCATGCTTCAAAAAATCCTCAAAAACCTATAAAACTCTTATTATATCATTATACACTCACATAAGGTCGAAAAAAATGAGTTAATCCAAAATTTAAAAAGATCTGTACCTCATAGGAAAACCCGGGATCTTAAAATCTTCCCTTGTTAAAAAAATTCGTCCCCAAATTTCCCTTTCAAGGGTGACCAAGAATAACCTAAGAATAACCTATTCCATTGAGAACGTATTCCAACCACCCTGTATTAGGTCTCTTCTAATAAATTCTAATTCTTCTATAGAACCTATACTAGAGGAATTGACCATACTTGGAGATCATTCGGGCTCTTATCAACGATACATATAGGATACTCCATGAAGGATGCATCTACCTATATATCAAACTTATCCAAATACTATGTCTGAGATGGTTTTGAGTGATAATAGTGTAGTTGAGATATTTGAAATAATTTTTTCATGGCTCGGTACCTCTGAGGTAACAACAACCGATAGACTAACATCCTGACTCAATACAAAATATTGAATGGGTCGACATATCACGATAAAATCTTACCCTATCTCATAATCCATCTATGTGATATCCATGATGAAATATGAAAAAATACATGATCCCCGACCTTGAACTCCAGAGGCCATCTATAGTGACTGGCATAATATTTCTGTCTAGACTGTGTAGTATCCATCTGCTTTCAAATCAACCGTACGTTCTCCAATGTATCCTAAATGAGACAAGGTCCCAAAAACACTATCTCTACTATATCTAACCAACATAGGGGTGATCGACATGTCCTATAATATAAATATTAATAATGTACCATCATTATCATTCCTTGATAGCTATTGTTTTAGGTGAAATCAACTAGTGGAATATTCCTCTTCCAAGAGCCCCAAAAATCAAGGTTGCATGCCCTAAGCATGTAATTAATAACCGGAATCATACACATTGAATGGTCATCTGTTTGAGTGTAGTATGTTCTTCTCATAAGCACTAGTTTACCCAACACCCTCTGTAAGATTTAGCTGAATCAATATGTAAATCATGAATCCCTATTCGATACCATGTCTTGAGGAACACTGTTCATTCACACTATCTCAAAGATATACAATCTCCCAAGATCGTCTACTAAGAAGCTATCCCCGATTAGAAGGAAATGATATACCTTAGTGATCTAGTCCACAATAACCCATAAAACATCACTATCTTGAGGTGACATCAGTAACCCAGTCATAAAATCCATCACAACATAATCTCATTTCCACTCGAGAATAAATAACTTCTATAAAATCCTAGGTAGTCTGTGATTTTCCGAATTTATTTACTGATAGGTAGAACATCTTGTGGTAAAACCAACTACTATAATTTCTTCCCTGGAAACCAGTACTAGAAAAGTATATTCCAATAAATCTTGGTTTCATCGGGATGTACTACCCAAACTAAAACATGAAACTCCTGCATCAGTTCCTTGTGTTTTTCTAATGGAAGATAAACATGACCATGAATATGTATAATTTTATCCTCACCCATGGTCCAATTAAGAGGTGGGTCCTCACCTGAAACACTCTCTCATAGGTATAGGCTTTCAACATTAGAAAGTTGTCTCATCCTCACTTTATCTAGAAGAGTAGTGATCATAGATAAAGGTGAGAGAAATGTATATAATTTCATATATAGAACCACCAAGTTTATCTATGAGAATAAGGCCAAAAGATACCAATTACTAATGGCCTATTTAACTACCTCTATTTGAGTCATGCTTCTTAGTGCATTGGAAACTACCTTTCCATTCCTAGATGTGTAGACACACTCAATGTAAAAATATTATAGGTACTCAACCCATAAAAACAACCTCAGAGTCAAGTCATACTGTGTAAATACAGAATTCAAGGTCTTATGGTCCATGAACTCCACAAAATTATCTCACTATAAATAGTTCCTCCAATAGTGTAAGGTGTGTACATTAATGGCTAACTTGAGATCATGTGTCAGGTAATTACTCTCATGTGGTCTCAACTGACATGACCCATATGCCATGAATTGCTCACTGTGTATCATAACTTCTCCTAGACTGATACCTGATGCATCAAAATACATTGTGTATCTCCTTCATGGATCTGGATGAATCCGAACTGAAACCAAAGTAGGACACACTTTTAGCTACTAAAAGGACGACTCAAAGGTATTTGACCATAAAAACTTCACACCATTCCTATTCAAGCCTGTGAGAGGTGCGTTAAATCATGATAAGTCCTTTATGAAATGTTTATAATATTAAAATAGCCCAAAAAAACTATTTATATCAAATACATTCTTTGGATGATCCTTGGAAACTATAACTCTCAACTTCTCTAGGACAACTGATACACTTTCCTATGAGATAATATGACCCAAGAAGTGAATCTTATCCATCTAGAGGTGGAACTTTGTTATATTAGCTGAAAAATAATGCCCTCTTAGTGTATCCAAAATGATCTCAAGATATTTGGCATGGTCAAATCGATTTTGTGAATACCCCAATATATCATCTACAAATACCAATGCCAAAAAATCTAGATAAGGATAGGAAACTTGGTTCATCATTTCCATGAAGAAATCTGGTGCATTAATGAGAACCAATGAAATAACCAGATACTTATATAGATCATACCTAATATGGAGATTTGTATGAGTTATATCTATAGTTTTAACACACACCTGGTGATAACACAAAATCAAATCAATTTTCAAGAAAACCCAAGCCCCCTGAAACCAGTTGAAGAAATCATCTATCCAGGGAAAATGATACTGGTTCTTTACTATCAAATGGAATAATTTTTTTAATAAACACATAAGTTGAGGTAACCATCCTACTTTTTTAAAAAAATGACCAACGAACCCCATGAAAAAGTACTGAGTTTAATAATTTATTCTTCATCTAAGTCCACTAGCTACCTCTTAAGCACTTGGAACTCCATAGTAGACATCCTATAAGGTGGAATGGATATTGATGCATCTCTTATAACTGGATTGATAAGGAACTCTACCTCTCTCTCTGGAGGTAAACTAGAAAAGTTTTATGGGAAAATGTCCCAGAAAAAATCAAGAACTAGAGGAAAGTACAATTGACACATTCCCTGATCATCCAAATATAATATAGAAATTTGGGATGTCATCCTGCCTAACCCATGACGACCAGGTCCAACTCGGCTCCCCTAGAAATTCTATTCACCCTTTGGAATAAAAACGCTTCCCACTTGTCATGTAAAGGTCACCCTTCAATGATAAATATCAACATGGGGTCGATATGAAACTAGAAAGTCCATCCCAAGTACCATCTCAAATCCTATCATATCAAGGGAAAACAATATCCCACATGAAGTGACATCCACCAATCTCAAGGGGGAACTCCCTACACTAGCGTACACCCTTTATTCTAATTCCCAACAGAGTATCCAAGGCCATGGAGCCATCATAATAATGAAAAATGAGCCCAAGGATCTCCAAAACATTTACAAATATAATGTTATGAGAAGCACCTGTGTCAGAAAGAGAAGACACCAATATAAAGGGTTCTAAGATCATACCTCTCTCCATATATGTCATAGTGCTCTACTCCTTGGGAATAGGCTGTACATAATATATATGGCCCAAACCATAGGGTTGTGAAAAGAATTCACTAACTGGAGAAGTTCCATTAAATTTTCTAGGTACAACTAGTGCCTGGATTCCTAAGTCATAAATACATCCTCATCCTGAGAGACCAACACTACTCTGGCACTCAGCCTAACGTGGAGCTATTTATCCCACTACTGAACCTTGAGATGCAGTCAATCCCCTTCCATTGAATACTGGAGGGAAGTGCCTACAGAAATGTTATACATGGACCATTCATCCACATGATTGACACTCGACTGGGTCTCTACCACAATTATTTCTCATATTTCCTCATCTCTCATAATAAGGAAAGAAGACAACACTACTATAACTAATTGTTTGTATGGTACTTCCCTTACAAGAAGCCTCAAAATGGTGCTTCGTTCCTCTAGAAGATGAACTACTGGTTCAAGAGGCTGAACGACCCTACTCCGTGCCATAAGCTTCCCTCAGGTTCCACTTTGTAATAAGCACCTGATTCACTATCCCAGTAATGATATTCAACTGAAACATATTTACCTTTGATCAAATGACATTCTTGAGGACTTCTTATAAGAGTCTAACCCTCGATGGATCCTCAACAAGATAGATCAATGAAAAACACTAAAGCTCTACAAATCATGCCGAATATTCTATAACAGTCATAACACCCCACTATATACACATAATCTCACTATCCCTTCCTGATTTCAAGGTATAAAGAGAAACTTAATCATAAAACTTGGATTGGAAATCCCAAAAACCCCTATCTCAAAGTGTATCATCTTGGTTCAAAACTTTCCCCCAATGCTTAGCTACTCCCAGAAGCATATATGTCTTGAACATCACTCTCCTCTCTGGAGGTTTCTCCATATTATTGAAAATATAAATGATAGTATCTAGCCATATCTCAATAACATGTGGAGAAACATTCCCTAAAAATGTGGGAGGATACTTCTTCAAGAAAATACATGTCAGATATTCTATAGGCGAGTCATGTTGTGTGATTCCCTGAATGGTATGTATAAAGTGTAATGAACCCTTATGGATTTGTTCTTCAACACCAATATATGGTATAACCACTGGTTCCATAGCTGGAACTATATGAGTATCTACAAGTAGCCCATGTACCACCACCTCCATATAATGGTCATCGCCACACTACTGGAACATAACTGGAGGTCATCATGGTGGACTATCTCTACAATTCCAAACATATGCTAAAAAATTTCAATAAAATGAATATCATAGATAAAAACATATGAATGGTCAAATAACTACTATAAACAAGACACACCCCTCTTAATACTCATAATTCCATGACTAGGTAAAAAGGAATAGTTATAAAAATCACTAGATATGCTTCCAAATACCCACTATAGAAGTGGGACTGAGTAAATTTTCTATTTCAAAATCTTAAATTCCATTTAAATTCATATTTAAGTTAAAGTTCACTTTGAATGGTTGAACCAAATGGGTCACCAGTTCAGATCCATAAGGGCCCATACAACCCATGAATTGAAGTTCATTGTCCACTTAATCCAAACCACTACACGTTCCATTCCATGAAACCAATGTTCCATAACTCAACATGCCATAATTAACTTCTTATGATGTTTGTTGAATTCCATGTAAGAAAACACTATTTAGGTTATTCCAGACACTCAAATAACTAGCTATTTTTATCAATTACCTACACAAATAATTTATCAAACAACATGTATGTCACATATGGCACACATTATAATGTCAGGCATATAATCAATTCATCCTATATGGTATTGAAAAATCCATGGAATATGAATTATAATATGTGATGAAAATGATGCATGAGATGGAATAACCCTATATCATTGGGCCATAACAAAAAATATCCTCAATCACAACAATAATAACATCATGATTAAAGTGCATCATCCAATGGTGGAATCAAATCAACTGTATTTTTCAAAATACAGGTCAACAATTTCCCATTCTAGGCAATTTGGATTTTTCATGTACGTGGGTTAGCTACTCCTTGGAACAATTTCTCAACAAATTCAATTTCCTTTCTAATACCCTACCTATTGTCAAAGATAGTAAATATATAAAATAAAACCCTATAATACCACTTTGTAACATCCTGAACCGAGATCCACTAAATGGTGACCTGATCTGGTGGGTCACATGGTCTCAAGCACCCCTCCCCATACACTAGAGGCTTCCGACTGGAAATGAGGTCATAAGGTGTGTATGTGGGGAGACTATGACCCCATGTTAGAGTTTATTACAATTGTAGTAATGATAATAATAAAGAGAAATAATATAAATAACTAAATAAAAAATAGAAGATAAACATACATAAGACTGTAATAATGAATAATAAAAAGTAGTCATATACAATATGATGATCATGTCATGTCTCTATAAAGAAAGAAAATAGGTATATAGGAATCCAGTACAATACATGTATCCAATACAAAAAACACTAAAATAACTATCTCTAGATAGAATCAAAATACTAGCTTAGTCTTGTGCCCCCTACTCTTAAGCACTGATCAAATCAAGCATCATACAATGGGTGCTTGACCTAGTCCCCACCTTTATCCGTGAAGTCTGTCTGGGTACCCAACACTGACCCAAACAAGGTGTGAGATAATACTTGGTAGGCCACCAACAATGGTGTTTATAAAAATTCCAATCTTTATAATATAAACAGAACCATTGTACAATATATCATAGGTAAAACTATAATAAAAGAAATGTGTGATCCTATCCAGCCAACCAAGGCTACCTATAAACAATAGTAAATCTACCATAAACAAGGGAAGATATAAAGAATATATAAAGTAGGCGTGATTACCATATAGTATAACAACTAAAATATGATACCCATACTAGGGCTATCTATAAAGATAACAAAGATGTCCACATCAGTCAGGCCTTGTAATCCCATATATAACATTCACAATGGTCTTGTCATGTTTTACTGTGTCAGACCAAAAAGGCCTAGATCCAATGTATATAAGATCAAGGAATCCACATAAATTCCCAAGAGAATCTTTATGGAAACTAATTAAAGTATCGGGTGGAGTATAAGGAGCATGTCAATAGAGCATGTTCAATGCAAGTCCAAGCAAGTCGAAATCTAAGGGGTAGAAATTTTCATGGAACCCTACAGAATCAGGATCCAAGGATATCATCCAATGAATCCACTACCTAATAAAGATTCATGGTGTATAAATTTCTATGTAATCCTATGGAATTTGGATCCAAGGATCTCATCCAAGGCGTCCACTACCATAATAAATTCATCATCTCATTCCATTAATCATTCAAAAACCACAAGTTCTTCTAACCCATTCAACATTTTCCACATAAACCATTTAACTAATTTAATAATAATAAATCACATGACAATGAATCAATACCATTATCCTATCAATTTAATTTAATAAATTCCTTTTATTAAAAAATTAATAGGTAAAATGAGGTATTCACAACCTTAAACAAATCATTAAATTATCATTAAGGATCCTACAAAAATTGGTGGGCACACATGCTCCTAATGGGTGGTATAACATGGGGAAAATATAACGACACATCCCATTGGTATCCCATGTTAAGGTGAACAACCTATAACCAAAAAATAGGTACTCAAGGGAAACCTAATAATTTATAATCAATTTAATCAAATAATTAATTTATTTTTAGGGGAAATGTTGGGAAGTACAGTGTTTGGTATAATGAAAATTAATCTTATAAAACACCAAAATTTGATTGAAATATACAGAGCACATACCACAGGTTTTTAGAAGAACACTCATCTAGTATTGACCTTTGATTTGGTCCATATTGAGGGAAAAATGAAGAATAGATGAAAATATTGGAAATAAGGAATATTATCTTGCACCTAAATAAATCCATCTATATGAAGGAAAATGAATAAAATCATTTGATAAAAGAATAACTCAAATGTTCAGATCCAATGAAATGAATGATGTTTAAATCTGAGTCTGGATGATGAATCGAGAGCAAATACTAGGATTTGGATTAAAAGGATATCACAAAACGTAAGGGTATGTCCACAGGGTAAAGAAAGAAAATTAGATTTATTTTATTAGTATTTTTAAGGTAAAAATGGTAATTTCACTTCAAATTATTGGTTAAATGGTTTGGCTACATGTGTGTCCAAACTGTGGGCCAACAATGCACCCTCGAATACCTCAAGGGAGAGCTACATGGTTCATACACACAGTTAGGGAAACTGTGTGCAAACCATACTAGAATACTCTGCTAAAAACTGCAGAACTACCCTCTCTGGAATGTGTCCCTGGTGGCATAGTTTCCTCAAATTTTGTATCCCTGGGTAGATTCATTGACCTAATTTCATGGTTTCAACAAATGACATGTCTTGGCTCACACGATTTATACTAACCATGCGGCCCAGCTACCTTTTCAAAAAAAAAATCTGGCCTCCTGGCTCTGAAGAATCCCCAAACTCCCCCGAAACTCCCATTATCTCATTAGAAACTCACATCATGTCAAAAAAAGAAGAAGTTAAACCAAAATTTAAAAGATCTATACCTCATAGGAAAACCCTAGATCATAAAATACCCATCATTTAAGGATTCCACTTAACATTGTAGGACAAACAATACCGATGATCCTAGATGTAGACACCAAAAAATATTACTTTCCACCTCCAACCATGGGATGTGAAACAAATCATAAAATTTATCTCTCATCAACAATTCCATAAAAATAAATAAAAATCTCTCCAAAATATAAAAAGGAATTTATTTCCCAAGGGACAATACACAAATCAATAAATGAGAAAAGATTGAAAAGGAAATAAGAAACAAAAGGTTGTACCAATAAAAAGTTCAATTGGACTAATACCAAAATACAAGCTATAATAAATATTCATTCCTTTTTTGATACCTGAACCTATACAATTTGTAAAGAAAACCCAAACAACCATGGATATATCATGTCTTTAGGAATTTTTTATAAGAGATATTAGAATTACCAAATGGACCACATTTATAAAACATAGTACACTACAACATTATAGGGGGATTTATAGTATAATAACAAGATCCTCCTGAGCTACTATAATTTTCAACAATGGTTCATCCTACTTCAACTCCTCACAAGGTGTTGAACCCTGATGAACACCAAAATGAACAAGGTCACCACCCCTATTGGCTTAGACCATAAAGAAAAACTCCACCATCCGGGATTTATTAACCATTTCATCATGTGAAGTTAAATTAAATAGAGTAATTCTAGAATTCATATCAGGATGAATACTCGTCATGAAAATAGAAACCTTCAACATTCTTCAAATTCCAACTCAAGGGGAAAAGTGATAAACTAGTTTAAATACATGACACACTCTTTCAATAACTGATTACCTTAATAGAGTTTCATGATCTATAATTACCGTTATACTTTTAGATACCCAGAGAAATTAAAATGAATGAATTTAGTATTAAGTAATCCCAAATAAAAAATACATTTTAGATGAATGGGTATAAAGGTTCTCCAATATTCTAGAAATAACCCTATAAATAGGTCTAAAATGGTCTTCAATCATGAGAGTTGTAGGGGTTTAAATGAATTAATGCTTCATTCAATTTTCTTAACCACTTAATAGCCTCTTGAAGTCCTTGGTCACTACATATTATGAGAAAAAACTAAGGTTCGGTTGTACAACTCCACTGAGAGTCTAGGTAGGGTCCATAGTTGGAAAAGCTACATCAGAGGGCTAAGAGACAGTAGGATGAGGAACAATCTATGAAAAATAATTTTTATGATTCCTAAAAACCTTTATGGTAGAAATAATCCTAATAAAAAAATATAATACTTAATAAAAATTCATGAATCTCAGCCCACTCGAATAAAAAATAAAAATAATGAAATCAAATTAGAAACATTCCTCTGAAAAATACCACTTCAAATTAAAACTTAAATGTTCAAATTAAAACCTAATTAAAATCATAGAATCTTACTTATGTAAAAGTTTAAAATCACACATAATGTTTCATATTAGATTAAAATGTCAAAACTTCCATTTTTTATAATCCTCATTTAAAATTTCATAATAAATTTGTAAAACAAACTGTTTCCCCCATGTAAAGAAATATTTCTTTTACAATGAATCATGAAAATCAATATAATTGTCATAAACTTATAATAAAACTCATAATTAACTTGTCCAAAATAATAATAACACATGCTCACATGTGATCTAATAGATAATGGAATCAAAGTAAAAAAATTATGGGGTTAGTGTTCATGCATGGTTTAGACACATGGTTTGATAGACCATGTTCTAATAATGTGATAGGCCACTAGGATCTTTATAGAACCATGCACACAAGAACCACATAGTCTATCGGAGCATGGAAGAAAAACATGCAAATTTAGTTCTTATCCCATTTTACCCCCAAATCTCAAAAATAAAAAAAATACTTATAAAAAACCCACAAGCATCAAAATACCATAAAAATAAATAACAATTCCTTTAAAAGAAGAAAAAAAGATCACAAAATCAAAACTAAAATCTAGACATCTCATGGTTACTAAGGATTCATCATGAACTTTGGTGAGAATATACTCACCTATAATCTGCCTCTTGAGATCTAATGATCTTATCTTTCATCTAGTGAACATTATAAATAATATAAATACTTCAAGAACATAGACCCTCTGAATAACCTAGACTCTAATTCAATTTTTTAAAGGACATCTTAGGAAACCATTAATATAGAAAACCTAGTTGACATGTGGTAAGGCTTGAGTAATTTTTTTAATACTAATGATCTAGAAAAAGGTTCCAAATAATCAAAATATACACAATGGGAATAATTTACCCCTTAAAAATAATATTAAACATACTTTAAAATTCTACTGAGAATTTGAAAAGGTGCCTCCACACAACAGACATCCCTGAAAGATGAAATAAACAATCTCAAATGAAAAATAAACCAAAAAATTTATAATATTAATTAACATAAAACACAATACTAATAAAATATATGATAGCAACCAAAAAAAATAAATATAAAATAGATAATAAAACTATGACATGAAATAAAAATAAAATTATTGAGACCATGTTCTTGTGACTCCAAGGTCCCTCTCTAATAAAACATTCTCTTTCCATGATCTATCTAAAACTAGAAATCCAACATATAAGAAATCCACTCATTTTAGTTACACCTAGAGGTATATGTTGGGTGTGATCATAAAAATCCTAGTAGAATTTATCCAAAAAATTTGATGCACTTCCTTTTTCAAAATGAATATAAACATTAGATTGAGATACAATGATTTAAAATAAGCTTTTGATCACTGAAAGAAAGAGAAATCACAACCATTTTACAAAAACTTTTTACATTTCCTAAAGAAATATTAAGAAACTTTAGAAACTACCTTTAAATTATTCATTTAAAACTTGAGTTGGAAATACCCTTTATTTTTAAATTGTTTTCTTTCAAACCATTTAAGAGGGAACTTAAAAATAAGTCAATGAAGCATTAAACTAGATAACTAGACCAATATATGAAGTACATAATAAAACTAGAAGAGGAATATATATGAAATAATTTAGGGTTGTAATATAACTAAATAAGAAAAATAAGAAACTATTATAATAAATATGCAATAAAATTAAAGTGTAAATTAATAATGGGAAGCTATTGAACAACTAGTTAGATAGTCCTAGACATACTTGGGTGAAATCATTTGGAAACCTATAGATTCAACCCTAATATATAACCTATGATATGTTCTCAAATTTCATCATTGATGGAAGTCCCCCAAGGTCCTATCCCATGCCCAAGAGGATCTAGTCCACCTCATCAAGACTAAATAGTAACTATCTCTCAATATATCAATATAACACCTAATATCCCAATGATATTAACAATAGAGGGTGAGAAAGGATGTGTGTGTCATCTAGTACACACAAATTATAGAATAAATGTAAAAAAATTCCCATGTCTAACTTCAACCCACACACTCTCTCTCTCACAAACACTCCTAATTAAATTCCATATTCAAAATAATAATCACTCACATTACCAAAAATACTTTGGATGAAGATTCATAGGGATTTAGGTGATAATGACATTCATTTTAGATGAAAACCCATTTACCTAATGTGCTAACTAGATCTAACATTTTCAAACTAATAATGTATTTACCTTATTAAAGATTCATTTCCAAAATAATATTATATTTTAAGTTCCCTTTTTAAGTGCCATATGAGCCTTTTGTTTCCCAAGTAATAGTTTTATATATACATGTAGTTAGGAAGGTATGTAAATATATATAACTATACTTATATATGTGTGTTCACATAATATAACATATATAGATATATATATATAAACCTTATCTTAAAACCTATTTATAATCACTTGACATGTTTAAACACCCTTTAAATAAAGGAGAAAACATCTGTTCTAAACCAACCAAACATATAAAAAAGAAAAAGTTATAAATCAGAGAATTATTAAATAAAAAAATAATTAAACAATGTATGAAGGACTAAAAACACACAGATAAGTATAATTAAAGTGAATTATCAAGAAAAACCCTTCATAACCCTAGAAATTCTTCTATATAAACCATTAAAAATTTAAAAACCCTATATGGAACACCATCTAATTTGAGAATTTTTTTGGCATTTAAAATTATAAATAAAATATATAATTTCTGGAGAAAATAAATTTGAAAACCCAAACATAACATGTATTTTTAATCAAAATGGTAAATCATGGAAACACTTATATGGAAGAAGGATAGATGAAGTTAAACCTTAAAGAATGAAGAGAGGATGGTCTAAAGAGAAACCTGCAAAAACTAGAAACCAAAGTGACTAAGATTTATATCCAGAACACTACAAGGTTTTACTAAATACCAACCCACAATAATAAAGGTGGAATAAATTGTGAAAAATGGGAATGAAGAAGATAAGAGAGGCTCAAATATTAATAAAATTAATGGAAACTTAAGAAGAGACCACAAAATTTCAAGGAAGAAAGAGGAGGAGGCTATACCTAGTGTGCCTTGGCTAGGTTGTGTGATAGGGAGCAGAGGAAGAGGTTTATGGATTAAAGAATAGGAGGGGGAAAAATAATAATTTAATGTTTTAAAATTTCTTGGATGGATGCATAGTTTTCCAAAATGTAAAAAAAGTGTACGCCCATACTGGATACATCTAAGAACCCCTACCATTTAGTTTCATGGTCTGAAAAACCATACACTAACTATCCAAAATGGGTATGATAAAAACTAAATCTCACTTTTGTGGTCACAAAATGGTTTAAATTAACAACATACAAATCGTGTACCCTGTACTAATAATAAAAAACTCTCAAAATTTATTGAATTTATACATAAAAGTAAGGTAAAATAATAATTCTAAATATATATGTAAAATAATAAATAATTTAAAGGTTTTAGTGTAAAAATTATACAACCATAACAATTTTGACACCCAATAATCTAGTAAAGTTCTATAAAATTACATAAGGTTTAATAAATAGTAGAAAACTTGGTATCCTTTTAAATTAAATATGATATCAAAAGGAAAACAAAAGATAGCTGTAGTACCCCCAGTTTCTAGTATGTAACCATTAATTAATGCTTTTAATGGTTATAAAGTTAAGGGAGATGAATGATAGAGTCAGGAGAACTTGGAATGATTTTTTGAGGCAAAGGGGAAGTCGCATGGGCGGCGAATGATTTCTCTAACCGTGCAACCAAACCGTTTATAGTTGACACTTTTGCAGAAGTGGTCCTGCATGGTTAGATCACGGTTCAAGAGACCGTGCGAGGAGGCTATGAAAGGTTCTGTCAAGGTAGTGGCTAACACACGATTAGCGCACGATTTGTCAAACCATGCGAACTAACCGTGCGGGCACTTAAATGAGATCCTAAAAAAGTGGATCTCACACATATTTTCCTATAAATGAATTTTTTTCCTCCAAACTGGCCATAAATCGGGATCAATCTCCCTTGACGGTAGGATAACCTCTCCCAAGCGTTTTTAGGCGATCCGAAGGATTTCCTTGGCGAATCAAAGCTAGATTCTTGAGGTATGTGATCGTTCATCATCATTCTTGATCGGGTTCTTAGATATACTTCTCCTTTTCTCTTGGTTTCTTAGATCTATGCCCGTCATGGGTTGATCTACAAGCATTAATGACAAATATGATGAGATCTGGTCATAGTCTTTCTAGGAAAAGAGATCTAAGATAGGTTCTTGAAGAATCAACCTGGTTTTCTTGTGCGTTCTTTGTTAGTTGTGGTTTTCGACAAAACCTTCGAGGTGGGAGGATTCTTTCTTGACCCCACTTAGTAGAACTGATTTTAATGATTTCAAATTAAATGTGTGGTGTTGAATTTATTGTGATTTTTTTGTTGAACACTTTTTGGAAACTTTCTTGAGTGATGGTTGTGAAATCTGGAAAATTGGGGATTTTGAATGAGTGCTTTGGTTCTTAATTTTAAAATAGAGATTTTAAAATGGGGTCTTTATGGAATTTTGAAACATGGTTTGGATTAGATATTTTTAATAAAAGGGAATGTTTTATTGAAGTTAAATGACTATTTTTATATTGGTTTATTCTTTGGTTTTCAGTAAAAGTACAGTTTTATTGAAATTGTTTGAATTGGTTGAACACACTTGGTTTTGGACATGATGGTTGTGTGTGTTAATTATAATGTGGGATGGATAAGGGTTAGGGGTCTCCCCCATCATTAATGGGATGGATAAGGGTTAGGGATCTCCCCCGTCAATGGGTGCGTGTGGGAAAGTTAAGGGTTAGGGGTCTCCCCCATCATTAACGGGATAGATAAGGGTTAGGGATCTCCCCCATCAATTGGTTCACTAAGGGAGACTTAGTGAAAGGATGAATGACCACTCACGAGTATAGGGAGATCCAGGTTACATGCAGGGTTGGTTGTTAGGATTTATGGAATGAATTGGGTATGTCAAAGAAATATTGGGCAATGGTTTCAATGCTTGTTTAGTTATTTTTCTGAAAAAAATCTTTTTGGAAAAATTAGTTTCAATTACACTTGTATTTTTTTGGATATGAATGGTTTTGGAAACTTGTTTATATTTGGTTATAAAATATTTTGGTAAATTGTTTTATATAAATTTTTTTATATAAATGTTACTAAATTTTCTATCCTAGTGGCGTGAGTAGGTAAGTCATTGGGGAAAACCTACTGAGTTTTATACTCACCCCTGCTTTGGCACTTTGGTGCTTTTGCAGATGTTGTATTCTAGGATACAGGTAAGGTAGAACATCTCATTGCTAGTGGTTTGTGGTGATGCTTGGGATATGTGGTTGGGCTTGGAGCATGGATCTTGGTGTGGAGTCATGGTGTATACCTTGGCTTATTTTAGGTCTTTTTTAGTCTTCTGCATAGTACTCTTATATTGTGTTGGTTGTATTGGTTTGTGGGTTGTATTGTGGAATAATGTCGTTATCTTTTGGTAATGTATGTGTTGGTTGTTTTTTTGACATGAATCATGTATTTTGTTGATAGTGGATCATTTGGTTGGTTGATTTTGTCTCAAGGGAAAATTGTTCCCCAATCATTTCTCGAAACCCTCGACATTTATTTCCAGCCTTTGGAACCTTGGGAATGTCTCTTAAGGCCAAGTAACCCTCACCACCTCCTCAATCCAATGAGGTAGGGGTTGGGTGTTTCAAATGGTATTAGCTTGTTCGGTCCCTTCCTAACAAGTATACATCGATGTTACTAGTTTTGGAGATGAAATACCTTCTTGTCTATTCCTTGAGTGGGAATCATAAAAAGGAGTAGTATTGTCCGAACATGAAATATATATCATAAAAGGATGCAGCTAACCCTTTTATGATGAACTTCAAGTTACTAAGGAGTTGGGTAAATAAGTTTTTGGAGACACTTCTAGGATTTTGAAATCTCATTGTCAGGGGTTTAACCAATGAGACGAGCGTGACATACATTATAGAGGATTGACTTCCCACTAGGAGTTCATACATCATTTCAATAAGTGATAATTTTTAAAAAGTATTGAATTGGTTTTCAAATGAATTATTTTGAAAAATTGAATTGTTATCGTATTTTGAAATTGGTTTAATTTTCAAAAGCATGTGAAGTGGTTTCAAAAATAGTTGAACATGTGAAACATGATGTTTTGGAAAACAATGTTGTGATAGTTGATGTGATAGAATTTGAAATGCTAAGCCATCAGTTTCTAGAGAGTGAGATTTATGGAGTTTGTTGTTGGTTTGGAAAATGGCACCTGGTAGGCATCGTCGAAACCAACCTGAAGAAACTATGGAGAATGTGGTTGCACCTGAACCACTAGTGAACCAAGAGATGGTTCAGAGTATTTTCTGGGATTTTTATGCTGTGGATATGGGGAACCAGAGGAATGAACCAAGGCATGTGGATCATACCATCCAGTTCATGAAGCAGAATCCACCGAACTTTCGGGGTGATGCTGAACCCGAGAAGGTAGAGGTGTGGAAAAGTAGGATGAATCGTATCTTTGATTTCATCAGCACACCATCAGAGCTCAAGGTCAAGTTGGTGACGTATATTCTCTAGGATCTTGCACGTCAGTGGTGGGATTTAGCGGTCCAGGATAAATTGGATGACAACCTTACATGGGAGGATTTTGAGGAATTGTTCAACAAACAATTCTATCCTCACACGTTCAAGATCCAGAAAATGACAAACTTCTTCATCCTGAAACAAGAGAGTCTCTCTATCATGGAGTATGCAACTAAGTTCATGAATTTAGTCTGTTTTTCACTAGAGGTTGCGAAAAGTGCATCTTTGAAGGCACGCATCTTCGAACTGGGGCTAAGGCAGGAGATTCGATCGAAGATTACGGTGCTCTGTATTACGGATTATACAGAGATGGTGAATAGAATGACTACTGATGAACGTGATATCTTGGGATCTATAGGAGGATGAATGATGATACCTATAGAAAATAGTGGGAAGTCACCCGCTAGGAACAAGAGGAAAAGGGACACCTATTTCCAAGGTGCAAGTGGAAATCATAACCAGATGGCTGGATCAGTAAATTTTCCTCCACGAACCCAGAGCAAAGCAGGTTGTTTTCAATATGGTTTGCTTGGACACATAAGGCGATATTGTACGACACAACCCATAACATGTCATAATTGTAACAAGATGGGACATCTTCAGTGCTATTGTTGCAGTTCTCCAAGGTTATGTGCTCGAGACACTTCTCAGCTGTCGCAAGTATCGTTTGCTTCGACTGGATGAGGACAGCAGAATCAGTATTGTCAGCAGAGTAGAGAAAGCTGTGTTGATTCTAGAAATACCATGACTCCTCAACCAAGGTATCCTCAGCAAGGAAACAAGGATAATAGTATAGTAAAGAAGAAATTATATAGAGATGAGAAGATGATTGTCGAGGATCAGGATGGACCATCTACAGTAATAGGTATGATTCTTTTGAATTACACCTTTGTGCAAGTGTTGTTTGATACTGGTTCATCACATTCCTTCATTTCTTCTTGTGTTTTTAACTTGTTATGTTTAAAACTGGAAATGATTCCTTCTCTTTTGAAACTGCAAACTCCTCCTGGAGAAAGAGAATGTCAAGCCTTTGTGTGTAGATCATGTGCTATAACTGTTAATGAAGCTAAGTTAAAATGGGACTTCTCGATATTGGATAAGGATGTCTGTGATGTAATCCTATGTATGGATTGGCTGACAACGTTCAAGGCTTAAATAGACTATTATAGGAGAACAGTTAGTTTCATGACTAAGGACGGTATCGAGCATCTCTTTAAAGGAGAGAGGACTGTAAAGAAAGGTGAAAAGATCTTGTTGACACTAATGGTGGGAACTATATATTACCAATTGGAAGCGTTGAATTTGGCATCAATGCAAGAGATCGAGGAAAATAGTTTTCCAGCTGTTTTAGATCAATTTCTAGATTTCATTCCCAAGAACTTCTCAGGGTTACCACCTCTAAGAGAAGTGGAGTTTACAATTGATCACATTTCAGGGACCAGTCCTATTTCTCTTCTATATTATAGGATGGAACCAATAGAGTTATAGGAATTGAAAGTGCAGTTATAGGAGCTGGAAAGCAAGGGTTTCATTCAACTAAGTACATTTCCATGGGTAGCACCAGTTTTGTTCGTGAAGAAGGAATATGGAACTCTTTGGATGTTTGTTGATTATCATAAGCTTAACCAGGTTATGATAAAGAATAGATATCCACTTCCACACAATGGTGATATATTTGATCAATTAAGGGGAGCTCAGTGGTTCTCCAAGATTGACTTATGATCAGGATATCACCAATTGAGAGTTCGGAAAGAGGATATTACAAAGATAGATTTCAAAAGTAGATATGGCCACTATGAATAAGTAGTCATGCCTTTAGGTCTAACAAATTCACAAGTAGTCTTCATGGAATTGATGAATCATATATTTCAACAATATCTGTATTCTTTTGTTGTGGTGTTTTTGGATTAAATTTTGGTCTATTCGAAGACAAGGGATAGTCATGAGGTGCACCTGGAAACAGTGTTACAAATCTTGAGAGATCATCATTTATATTACAAATTATCAAAGTGTGATTTTTGGATATAGGAAGTATGTTTCCATGGCCATGTCATTTCTGAGAAAGGTGTTTCTATTGATCTTGAAAAGATAGAAGTCATTATCTCATGGAAACAACTGAATAATGTGTTAGAGATACGAAGTTTTCTTGGTCTAGCTAGTTACTACTAACACTTGGTGTGTGATTTCTCATGACTAGCTTCACCAATGAAAGCTCTAAGAAATAAGAATTCTCCATTCCAATAGAAAGAAGAATGTAATAAGTCTTTCTAGGAACTGAAAGTTCAGCTTACATCGACACCTATCTTGACCTTTTCAGAATCAGGAGAATGGTATGTGGTGTTTTGTGATTCTTCAGGATTAGGGTTGGGTTGTGTTCTCCTGAAAATAGATCACGTGGTTGATTATGGTTCAAGGTATTTTAGGGTGCGTGAGAAGAATTACCCAACACATGATTTGGAGTTAGCTGCAGTCGTCCATGCATTGAAAATATGGAGACATTATCTCTTTGGTGAGAAATTTTCTTTATTTACGGATAACAAATGCTTAAAACAAATTTTCTCACAGTGATATTTGAATATTAGGAAAAGTAGGTGGATGGAGTATCTACAAATGCTTGACTTTTACTTGATGTAGACACCAAGGAAAGGAAATTTGAATGTGGATGAATTGATTAGAAAGTCATACGCACTATTGGTGAAAGAAGCATCAGATGAATAACAGTTGATGTTGGTCTTAGCCAACATGCATGTAGAATGTGAAGATCGAGGTGATGTTGTATTTTTATTTTCAGATATGCTTGTTACTAATTTAGTAAAAATGATCAAAGAAGCACAAACATCTGATGAAGAATGTCTAGTTGTAAGTTCAAAACTCAATGGTGGGGAGACCATTGATGGCTGGAAACTTGATGGGGGTTAAATTTTGTGTTTCAGAGATCAGATGGTTGTATCTATTTTTTTCAGGAAAAAATACTTCATGCTTACCACCATTCAAGATGGGTTGTACATCCAGGTACACAGAATATGTATAAGGCATTGAAGGTGCAGTTTTGGTGGAGCGTCATGAAAAGGAAGGTGGCAGAATTCGTCTCGCGGTGCTTAAATTGTCTGTAGGTTAAAGCAGAGCATTAAAGACCAGCTGGTATGTTACGATATTTTCCCATCCTAGTGTGGAAATGTTATTAAATAGTAATGTATTTTTTTACACGTCTTCCAAGAATATTCTAGAAACACAATTCCATTTGGGTGATAGTGGATCGTCTAACCAATTCTGCCTATTGCATATCTATTAATGAAAACCATATGGTGGTGGATCTTTCAAAAATCTATATCCGAGATGTGGTAAAGAGGCATGGTGTACTAGTGTGTATAGTCTCAGATAGAGATCCAAGGTTCACATCTCATTTCTGGAAATCATTATAGCCATCCATTGGAACTTAGTTGACTATGAGCACTGCGTATCATCCTCAAATTGATGGGCAATCCGAGTGGACAATACAAACATTGGAAGACATTTTGTGGGTCTGTGTACTTGATTTTAGGTGCTCGTGGGGGGAGAATATACCCTTAGTGGAGTTCTCATACAATAACAACTATCAAGCCTCGATACGCATGGCTTCGTTTGAAGCATTGTATGTGCATCCATGTCGTTCTCCACTATACTGGGTGGAAATGTTTGAAACTTCACTAGTCGGGCCAAGCCTTGTCTAAGAAACAATAGAGAATATCTAGTTTATTAGAAAGAGGATAGAGAGAGAGCTCTGAGTCATAATAGATCTTATGTAGATCACCATCAAAGATTGTTGCCATTCGTTGTGGGCGATCACGTCTTCCTGAGGATCTCTCCAAGGCTTGGACATCATCACTTCATGAAGTAGGGCAAGTTATCAACTAGACACATTATCCCTTTTGAGATACTATAATGGGTTGGAGAGGTGGAATATCAGTTGGAATTACCACCATAGTTTATTTCGGTGTATAATGTGTTCCATGTATCTGAGTTGAAAAAGTATCACCCTAATCATGACCATGTGATCAGATGGGATCATGTTGAGATAGAACCAGATGCATCACTGGAACATATTCCACTGCGGATCATGGATAGACAAGAGAATGTCATGCATGGGAAAATCATCGACCTAGTGTGGGTTTTATGTCAACATGGTCATATTCAGGAAGATACTTGGGAACATGAGAAGGAAATGAAAGAGTAGTGGCCAAAACTATTTTTGGCCAACAAGGGTTGTCTACTTTCCAGGGACGGAAAGAACAATGGTGGAGAGAATGTAGTACCCTTGGTTTCTGGTATGTAACCCATAATTAATGCTTATAATGGTTATAATGTTAAGGGTGATGAATGAGAGAGTTGAGAGAACATGGAATGAAGTTTTGAGGAAAATGTGAAGTCTCATGGGCGGCACACAATTTCTCTAACCGTGTGGCCAAACCATGCGTAGTTGAAACTTTTTAGGAAGTGGGTCCCACATGTCTGGAGTACGGTTTGGGAGACCATGTGAGGAGGCTATGTGAGGGTCTACCGAGGTAGTTTCTAATGCATGGTTAGCGCAAGGTTTTTCAAACCGTGTGAACTTACCGTGCAAGCACTTAAATGAGATCCTAAAAAATATGATATCACACATTTTTGCCTCTAAATGGTTTTTTTCCTCCTAAGTGGCCATAACTCTAGATCAATCTCCCTTGAAGTTACGAGAACCTCTCCCAATCATTTTGGAGGTGATCTGAAGGCTTTCCTTGGAGAATCAAAGATGGATTCTTGAGGTATGTGACCATTCGTCATCGTTCTTGATTGGTTTCTTAGATATACTTATCCTTTTCTCTTGGTTTCTTAGATCTATGCCTGTTATGGGTAGATATAAGTGTGTGGATTCCAAATATGACGCGATTTGGTCTTGGTATTTCTAGGAAAAGAGATCTAAGGTGGTTTCTTGATGAATCAAACCGGTTTTCTTGTGCGTTATTCGTTCGTTGTGGTTTTCGTCAAAACCTTCGAGTAGGAGGCCTCATTCTGGACTCCAATTAGTAGAACTCCTTGGAATGATTTCAAATTGAATGTGTGGTGTTGAATTGACTGTGATTTGGTTGTTAAACACTTTTTGGAAACCTTCTTGAGTGATGGTAGTGAAATCATGAAAATTGGGGATTTTGAATGAGTGCTTTGGTTCTTAATTTTAAAATAGAGATTTTAAAGTGTGATTTTTCTGGAATTGTGACACATGGTTTGGATTAGATGTTTTAAATTAAAGGGAATGTTTTATTCAAGTGAAATTACTATTTTGAAATTGGTTTATTCTTTTGTTTTCAATAAAAGTACAGTTTTATTGAAATGAATTGAATTGGTTGAACACAATTGTTTTTTGACATGATGGTTGTGTGTGTTCATGGGAATGTGGGACAGATAAGGGTTAGGGGTCTCCCCCATCATTAATAGGATGTATAAGGGTTAGGTATTTCCCCCATCAAAGGGTGAATATGGGTAAGATAAGGGTTAGGGGTCTCCCCCATCATTAATGGGATGGATAAGGGTTAGGGATCTACCCATCAATTGGTTCACTAAGGGTGACTTAGTGAAGGGTGACTCACCACTCAGAAGTATAGGGAGATACAAGTTACATGTATGGTAGGTTGTGTTGATTTATGGAATGAATATGGTATTTCAAAGAAATATTGAGAAACAGGTTTAAATCTTGTTTAGTTATTTTTTTGAAAAATTAACTTGTTGGAAAAATTGGTTTCAATTGAACTTGTATGCTTTTGGTTATCAATGGTTTTAGAAACTTGTTTATATTTGGTTATAAATTGTTTTGGTAAATTGTTTTATATAAACAATTTTATATAAATGTGACTAACTTTCTATCCTAGTGGTGTGAGTAGGGAAGTCATTAGGGAAAACATACTGAGTTTTATACTCACCCCAACTTTGGCACTTTGGTGCTTTTGCAGATGTCGTATTCCGGGATATTGGTAAAGGTAATACATATCAATTATAGTGGTTCATGGTGATTCTTGGGATATGTGGTGGTGCTTGGAGCATGGATCTTGATGTGGATTCGTGGATTGTGTCTTGGCTTATTTTTGGTCTTTTGTTTAGTCTTCCGCATAGTACTCTAATATTGTGTTGGTTGTATTGGTTTGTGGGTTGTATTGTGAAATAGTGTAGTTACATTTTGATAGTGTATGAGTTGTTGTTTTTGTTAACATGCATCATGTAGTTGTTGATAGTGTATCGTTTGGTTGGCTGGTTCTGTCTCAAGGGAAAATTGTTCCCCAATCATTTCTCTAAGCCCCCAACATTTATTTCCAGCCTTTGGTGCCTTGGGAAGGTCTCTTAAGGCCAAGTAACCCACACCGCCTCCTGAAGACAATGAGGTAGGGGCGTGGTGTTGCAATAGCCCAACCCACTTTTTGAGAATCATAGTTAAAAAATCACAACCCTGGGGATACAATTAAAAAATGGAAAATTAAAAAACTAAAACTTTTAGGATATCTCCCAACTATCAAAGGACTCAACTTAACATTGTAGTCCAAACAAGACCAACAATCCTAGAGGAAGACACCACAAAACCCAAATTTTCCTTTCCAACCATAGGTTCCATAATGAAACACCAAACCAAAATCTCATATTTTTTTTTCTCAAAATAGATATAAATTTATCAAAAATATCATAAGGAATAGATAACCAAAGGAACAAGACACACATCGAGAAATAAGAAAAGTAGAAATGTGAAAAATAAATAAAAGGAGGTGCCTCAAAAAAGATCCAATGGAATACGATTAGAATATAAGATATATTAAATATTCCTTCTATTGATAACACCAAATTATATACATATTTTTAGGACAACCCAAATAACCCTAGCTATAGTAGGTCTTCATGAATATCAAACTGGTGGGATCAGAATGACCAAACTCACCACACTTGTAGTACACAAGATACTATCACATTACTAGTGGATTGGAAACAGAATAAAAATATCCTCCTAAGCCATTCTTATTTTCAAACCTATGTTTTTTTTCTTCTTATACTCCTCAAAAGGTGTTGAAACCTCACTTACGTCAGTAGGAACTTTGTCACGATCCCTATTGGGTTAGAACTTAGAGAATAACCCCAATATTAGTTATTTATTAACCACATCCTCAAGTGAAGATTGGTTAAACAAATTCATTGTACAACTAAGGTATCAATGAAGAATTCTCATAGAAAGAGAAACCTTAAGTGATTCCTTAAGGATGAAAATTGGAGAAAAAGGGATCAAAAGGCTGAAATAGGTGATACACTCTTTCATGTACTAATCAAATTATTTTATGATAATGATTTTTACTATAAATTTTACATTAAACTTATCCAGAAAATTACACTGAATTAATGTGGTATAGACGAATTCCCATGATAAACTACTTTGTAGTTGAAAAGAAATGAAAATCTTCCTCCATTCCATCCATGACCCATCAAAAATGTTTGGAACGGCCTTTAGTTATGAGGATTATGACATTTTAAATCAATTGAGGGCTCTTTAAATTTTATATATCCATTCCATAGCCTCTTTATATCCCTAGTCACTATGTTAGATGATAAAAATAAGGAAGGTTCTATAGTACCACTTTACATGGAGTCTGGGTTTGGTTGATAGATTGAAGAACTATATATAATCCCTAAGAGACACCAGGATGGGTAGTAATACAAGCAAAACAAATTATACATTTCTCCAAAACCATTATCTGAGGAATAATCTAAATAAAAAAAATAAAGCATAAAGATAAATCAAAACAAATAAATCATAACTCTCTCAAATACAATAGATAACTCATGAAATAAAATTAAAAAAATTTCTTTGTAAAAACCACTTAAAATTAAAAAATTAATGTTCAACATTAAACCATTTTTAAAATCATAGAATTTCACCTAAATAAATGTTATATATAACAAATTATTTTCTAAATTTGATTAAAATTTCAAAACATCCAATTTTTTATATTCATTATAGAAAATTTATTTAAAAATCTATAAAACCAACCCTTTCCGCATTTTGAAGAAAGATTTAGAATACAAGTAATTATCAAAATCCACCTAATTATCATCAAAGTTTAGTAAACAATCATCATAATATATTCCACTTAATAATAACACATGATCATAATAAATCTAAGAGGAAAATGGAATCATAAGAAAAAAATGAAAAGGATTTCATGGTTGTCCACAGTTTGAACACATGGTTTGATGGATCATGTACCAACCTTGTTCTAATACACTAGGAGATATATAGAACAATTTGCATAGGAACTGCATAATTTTTTACTTTGTGTGTGAAAACTGTCCTCCCCTAGTTATTGTTCCATTTTCAATCAAAATCACAGGAATCCTAAAAGTAACATATAAAAACCCCACAAGGATCAAAATACCATAAAAATAAATAAAAATTCATCAAAAAGAGCCGAAATTAAATCTTTAAATCAATATGAAAATATTTAAATGCCATGGTAACTTAGGTTTCATCATGCATAGTGGTGATCATGAAATCACTCGTGACCTACCTCTTGAGATCTGATGCACCAATATTCCATCTATTGGAAATACCAAATAACATAGGCACTTCAAGAACCTAGTCCTTATTAAGAGATTATTATTTGATACCATTTTTTCCAAAACCAACTCATGTCACCCCTAGTTTGGGAACCCAAGTCAACATGTAGTAAGTCCCTATGTGTGTTCCCAATCCTTATATGTTAGAAACCTATTCAAAGAAATAAAAATATACTCACTGGGAATAATTTCACCCAAAAGAATATTATTAAATATGAAGAAGTATTTTTTTTGGAATCTGGAAAGGAGAATTCTGACCTTAGATGTTCATTAAAAAAACCAATTCCAAATAAAAAACTAACTATAAAATTCATAATATTAATGAACACCCAACTCAAAAATAATCATGTATATGACAAAATCCAAAATATAATGAATGTTGGCTAAGTTAATAAAGCTATGAAATAAAACAAAAAAAGTACCTAGATCATCTCTTCATGACTACATTGTTACTCCCTTACACAACACACCAACTCCAAGAGCTATCCAATATTATAACCATAACCAATTAGAAATCCAGTAGCCTACAAGAAATTAGGAGTGTATATAGGGTGTTGGCATAAACATATGAGTAGGATTTCATTAAGGAGTTCATGAACTGCTTTTTTTAAAATAGTTCAGAATCACTTGTTCAAAATATTGTGATTTAAAATAAGGTTTTCCTTAATTCAAGAAAGAGAATTGACAACAATTTTACAAATTGGTTTTCCAAGTACCAAAACAAGCTTAAGAAACATTAGAAACTTCATTTAAATATGCCTTTTCAAACATTCCTTGAAAATAACCTACCCTTTAAAAACCATTTCTCTAGAACTATATAAGAGGGAACCCAAATAGAAATCAATGAAGAATTAAACTAAAAAAATAAACCAATACATGGAGTAGAAAATCAAACTATCATAGGAATATAAATAAAATCATATACATAATTAATATAACTACATAGAAAAAAACCAAAACTAGTGTATTAAATAATAAGAAATGTAAATTTTTCATTAATCATGGGTAGCTCCTAAACATTTAGTGGGACCATCCTAGAAGTACTTGGGAGGAATCATTTTACTACCTTTCGATTCATTCTTATTCAACAACCAATACGATTATCTGAAATAGCCTCACTAGTGTCACTATTACATTTTCATATCCCATTACAAGGGGTTCTAGTTTGTCTCGTTGGGATTAAATAGTAATAATCTCTCAGTATTTTCCTATGAAGGCTAATATCCCAAGGATATTAAAAATATAGGGTGAGGAGGGTTGTGTAACCCATTAAGAACACACCATTATTAGAATTCAAGCAAACCAATGCCCATGAAAATATCAACTTTCCCTCTCTCACACACTCCTCACTAAATCACAGACTCTAACTCATATAAAGAAACCAAAAGTAATGAAATAAACCACCAAACATATGATGGATATATATTCATAGGTATTTTGGAGAGGGTGTCCTAAATTTTTGAATAAAACATAATTATTTGATGTTATAACTAGGCCTCAAATTTTGAAACTAATAATGTATTTTCAAAACCTTCTTAAAGAGTCATTTACAAAACAATATCATATTTAATTTTCCATTTTTATTTTCCATGCAGTTATTTAGTTTCAATACTAATAGTTATATATTTATATATATGTAGTTAGGTAGGTTTATAAAAATATATATACATATATATGTGTATGTTTATGCACATAATCATAGATATATAAATAATTATACATATAACTTATTTTAAAGTAAATTGAAAATCATGCGATATTTGAAAACACTCTTTAAATAAAGTAGGAGCCTCTCTTTTAAACCAAAAAAGATCATATAAACCAAAAAGTGATAAATTACAACATCATTTAACAATTACACAATCACTGAACAATGTGACGATTCCACATTATGTGTGAGTCATATTTTTCATTATATTTCAATGGTTTTTAAGGAAATAGAAATATTCCAATAATTTCAATATATCTAATAAGTTATAAAGAAGAAGATATTTGAGAGTTTGGATAAAGATGAAAGGATGGAATCAAGTCATATTCTATAATGAAACTTATAAATGGTGTAATTTAATTCAGTGGAGATGGATATTACTCATTACTTGAAAGGAGAATGTGCTTTGAAGAATTTGAGTTTTACATTTGATGATTTATGAGATGATCTAAATGTCTCAAACATATACTTGATGATTGGAGAAACACATTTTTATCAACATTATGATGTTTCCTTATGGTTTTTCCTTATAAAGTTTGTGAAGATAAACATATGGAGTTAGTGAAGGTGATTGTATATAAGATAATGTACCAAGGTGATCATATAGAGTCAGTCATACTACGGTGGTCAGACAAATTCAATCAGACTGAGGTAATTAGATGAAGGTGTTTGAGTAGTACCATTGAAGGAAGTTTCAATCGGACAGACTTTTATAAAATCATAAAAATAGAGTCTATACTATTGAAAATTAAAAATTCATATAACACATTACATCATAAAGACAAAGATTAAAATTCTAGTTAGATGGAGTAAAGGTTGGGAGACCCTGAAGGAACATTCACACTGACATCAGACTGATGTGAATGAACAAAGTTGATTAGATGATTGGTGTAAATAAATGTTTGATTGATTACATTTATGGTTACATCAGATACATAGTGATCGAAGATATGATATCAATTGATGCATGGTGATTTTTCTTCATTGATAAAAAATCACAATGCCTTGTTTTTGTGATTCAATATAATGTTTTAATGATAATAACACATGATCATAATAAATCTAAGAGGAAAAAAGAATCATAAGAAAAAAATTAAAAGGATTTCATGGTTGTCCACAGTTTGAACACATGGTTTGATGGATCATGTACCAACCTTGTTCTAATACACTAGGAGATACATAGAACAATTTGCATAGGAACTGCATAATTTTTCACTTTGTGTGTGAAAACTGTCCTCCCCTAGTTATTGTTCCATTTTCAATCAAAATCACAAGAATCCTGAAAGTAACTTATAAAAACCCCACAAGGACCAAAATAACATAAAAATAAATAAAAATTCATCAGAAAGAGCCAAAATTTAATCTTTAAATCAATACTCAAATATTTAAATTCCATGGTAACTTAGGTTTCATCATGCATAGTGGTGATAAAGAAATCACTCGTGACCGACCTCTTGAGCTCTGATGCACCAATATTCCATCTATTGCAAATACCAAATAACATAGGCACTTCAAGAACCTAGTCCTTATTAAGAGATTATTATTTGTTACAATTTTTCCCAAAACCAACTCATGTCACCCCTAATTTGGGAACCCAAGTCAACATGTAGTAAGTCCCTATGTGTTTTCCCATTCCTCATAGGTTAGAAACCTATTCAAAGAAATAAAAATATACTCACTGGGAATAATTTCACCCAAAAGAATACTATTAAATATGAAGAAGTATTATTTTTGGAATCTGGAAAGGAGGATTCCTACCTTAGATGTTCATGAAAAAAAACCAATTCCAAATAAAAAACTAAATATATAATTCATAATACTAATGAACACTCAACTCAAAAATAATCATGTATATGACAGAATTACAAATATAATGAATGTTTAATAAGTTAATAATGCTATGAAACAAAACAAAAAAAGTTCCTAGATCATCTCTTCATGAATCCATTGTTACTCCCTTACAAAACACACCCACTCCAAGAGCTATCCAATATTATAACCATAACCTATATGAAATCCAGCAGCCTATAAGAAATTAGGAGTGTATATAGGGTGTTGGCATAAACATATGAGTAGGATTTCATTAAAGAGTTCATGAACTGCATTTTTAAAATAGTTCAGAATCACTTGTTCAAAATATAGTTATTTAAAATAAGGTTTTCCTTAATTCAAGAAAGAGAATTGAAAACCATTTTCCAAACTTGTTTTTTATGTCCCAAAACATGCTTAAGAAAGATTAGAAATTTCATTTAAATACGCCTTTTCAAACATTACTTGAAAATACCCATCCCTTTAAAAACCATTTCACTAGAACTATATAAGAGGGAACCCAAATAGAAATCAATGAATAATTAAACTAAAAAACTAAACCAATACATGGAGTAGAAAATCAAACTATTATAGGAATATAAATAAAATCATATACGTAATTAATATAACTAAACAGAAAAAAGCCAAAACTAGTGTATTAAATAATAAGAAATGTAAATTGTTCATTAATCATGGGTAGCTCCTAAATATTTAGTGGGACTATCCTAGAAGTACTTGTGAGGAATCATTTTACCACCTTTCGATTCATTATTATTCAATAACCAATATGATTATCTGAAATAGCCTCACTAGTGTCACTATTACATTTTTATATCCCATTACTAGGGGTTATAGTTTGTCTTATTGTGATTAAATAGTAAGAATCTCTCAGTATTTCACTATGAAGGCTAAGATCCCAAGGATCTAAAAAATATAGGGTGAGGAGGGTTGTGTAACCCATTAAGAACACACCATTATTAGAATTCAAGCAAAATAATTCCCATGAAAATCTCAACTTTGCCTCTCTCAGACACTCCTCAATATATCACACACTCTAACTCATATAAAGAAACCAAAAGTAATGAAATAAACCACCAAACATATGATGGATATATATTCATAGGGATTTTGGAGAGGGTGTCCTAAATTTTTTAATAAAAAATAATTATTTAATGTTATAACTAGGCCTCAAATTTTGAAACTAATAATTTATTTTCAAAACCTTCTTAAAGAGTCATTTACAAAATAATATTATATTATATTTTCCATTTTTATGTTCCAAGCAGTTATTTGGTTTCAAAACTAATAGTTATATATTTTTATATATTTAGTTAGGTAGGTTTATAAAAATATATATACATATATATGTGTATGTTTATGCACATAATCATAGATATATAAATAAGTATACATATACCTTATTTTAATGTAAATTTAAAATCATGCGATATTTGAAAACACTCTTTAAATAACGTAGGAGCCTCTCTTTTAAACCAACAAAGATCATATAAACCACAAAGTGATAAATTACAACATCATTTAACAATTACATAATCACTGAACAATGTGAAGATTCTACATTATGTGTGAGTCATATTTCTCAATATAATTCAATGGTTGTTAAGGAAATCTAATTATTACATTAATTTCAATATAACTATTAAGTTATAAAAATAAAGATATTTGAGAGTTTAGATAAAGAATAAATTATGGGATCAAGTCATATTCTCAAATGAAACTTATAAATGGTGTCATTTCATTCAGTGGAGATGGATATTACTCATTAATTGAAAGGAGAATGTGCTTTGAATAATTTGAGTTTTACATTTGATGATTGATGAGATGATATTAATGTCTCAAACATATGCTTGGTAATTGGATAAGAACATTTTTTATCAACATTATGATTTTTACTTATGGTTTTCCCTTATAAAGTTTGTGAAGCTAAATAGATAGAGTTATTGAAGGTGATTGTATAGAAGATAGTGTACCAAGGTGATCATATAGAGTTGGTCATACTAAGGTGATCAGACAAAGTCAATTAGACTGAGGTAATTATATGACGGTGTTTGAGTAGTACCATTGAAGGAAGTTTCAATCAGACAGACCTTTATAAAATCATAAAAATAGATTCTATAAGATTGAAATTTAAAAACTCATATAACACAATTCAACATAAAGACAAAGATTAAGATTCTAATTAGATGGAGTAAATGTTGGGAGACCCTAAATTAACATTCACACTGACATCAGACTGATGTGAATGAACTAAGTTGATTAGCTGATAGGTGTAAATAAATGTTTGATCGATTACATTTATGGTTACATCAGATACATAATGATCAAATATATGATATCAATTTATGCATGGTGATTTTTCTTCATTGATAAAAAATCACAATGACTTGTTGTTGTGATTCAATATAAAGTTTAGATGAAGTGAAAAGTCTTTAAAAGAGGGTTCAATTAGACTAATTCCAATGGGGAGATTAAGGAGTGGATATGAAATGTTAAAATCATAAGGACATTAAACATATATTGGAACTCATTGGAACTATTTTTACCAAAACTTTTGATGTCCTAATTTAATCTTAACAGATTATTTTATTAATTACATTTGATAAACTTGTACAAAGATAAATATGTGAAGTTAAGAAGTTTTAGAGAGTGAAAAAAATAAAATATTTGATGAGGTAATACAAAATTTAAGAAATTATAAAGTCTTTCACAAAAAATTCCCAAGTAATTTAATAGACTTCATCATTCAGAAAAATATTTTATTGTGTAGGAAGTCCAATAGATGGACTTGTATGAATAATATGATATAAAAAATCTTAATATAATGAACGAAGAAAGTGTATTTGCAAAAGGTTTCCGAATGACCATGAAGAAGTTCCCTTAAAACTGTTAGATGAAGGATATGGAGATCATCATTCAGATATTGAAATGTCTTATGATAAGTTATATTATATATAAGTCTATATTTGAATTCATTGGAAATATGTTTTTGAGTGACATTCATGAGATACAAGTTTTTGATTAGTGACATTAAACAGATGATTTCGAATAAATAAAAAAATTCATGAATCCACCAAATAAATGTTTATAGGGTTTTCAGGAAAATATTATCATATGAATTTCATTGATCAATGGTTTCCAAGTCAAGGTAATGGATTAAAGATTTCAAAACATTTCATCGATCAGAGGAAGAGTCTTCAGAAGGGATTCTAGTTATTCCTATAAAGTTGTGAAGGAACACTGCAAAAAGTTACAAATATAGAAGATATGCTATAAAGGTGTTCCATATGAATGGTTCAATGATATTTATGATGTTTATCTAACAATATTAATTGTGGTGATACTGAACTAGAACATCATTATTTCAATAATTATGACGTGATAACTAAGATTCTAGTAGATATTTTAGAATGATTGAAGAATTAAATTAACCCCAAGATCTAAATAAGTTTACTATGATGATTACTTGATTACAATACTTTAAGAAGGTTGAATGTGCTCAATAGAAGGAAGTTTTTTGAGTGTGATTATAGATATATTGGTTTGGGATTTTAAATTTGATGTATCCAGATCACTCTAAAATTATGGAGAACCACTGCCTATATAATGGGGTGATGATGAGTTGAGAAGTAGTTATGATATAAGGATTTGTGCTTCTGTGCCTTATTCTGATGAATTGAATTACTATAATAAAGTTTTATCCAAAAATCATGAGATCAAATCTTATTTGGGATAAAGTTTCCAATGAAGAGGTATCAAATAAAGTATGTGGTACTTGATAGAGCATAAGCACTAGGAGAGTAAATATTGAATTGGATGAAGGGAATAGGAAGAGATAGAATAGATACTAGATGGAGATTCTTATCAGTTGAATATATAGAGAACTAGGTTATAGATAATTGATTGGATGTAAATGTACCAGACTGAGTAGAAGATATCAAATGAAGTAGTAACACTGGACAAATATGTACCATAAAATTGAGAATAAGAAGAAGAGATCAACCAAATACCAGGCATAATTTTCCTATATTTTGGTGATCAGGTGAATAGATAGAAGATGAAGGGGTTAGATGGAGAATATCTGGGTGAAATAGAACTATAAGAACATCATCAGATAGAAATGATCAGACTGATAGGTTTGTGTAGAGGATTGATGAAAATGTTATACATGAAGGATCAAAAAGAAAGAAATTTTCTTGTATGTTTCTATTAATGTAATAAGTCAATAATATGGAATATAATAATACTATAGAACTATGATACCCAATCAAAGTATCAATAGGTGGAATAATATATTGTTGTTATAAATTATTCAACTAATGAAGTTGGACACTGTCTACACAGAAAATATAAATAACTAGTGACTAATTTCCACTTATACACAGTCATAACTAGTATATGGAAGAATTATTGTTTTATTATCCACCGTCCTAAAGTATAGGGACCCACACTTAGGCTAAGGATTGTTTTCTAGCCAAAACACTGTAATAGGCAACTCATTATAGTGGATAATCCATGTACTAGTCCTCATTATACATGGAAAGGACTATATACTCTTCCTGAGTAGTGAACCTTATAAAAATATAATGGACCATGTTTTACTTGCTTTCATATAATTATATACGATAAGTAAAAGAGAATATAAGAATCAATATCCTAAAAGGTCTAAGAGATAGTGGGATAAAATTTATAATTGGACAAAAAGTTCACAAAACTGATTCGCCCCCCCCCCCAATGTTGAGTATATCATGAAGTGGTCTTATCAATTGATATTGGAGGGAGGCTCACATCTATTGTATTCTCTATGTTTAAGTAAACTTATTTTTAAAATTTGTATTTATTTCCTATATTAATAATGAAGTCCATTTTTGGTAAATATTTGTTTATTTTTGAAAATAATTATATTTCTAATAAGACCATGATGAATAGGATAAATAAAGATAATATAAAGTTGAATAAGAGAACCCTCTTATCAAAAAAAGAGGAAGTACAAGATTCTCTTTGCCCTATAAACAAGGAAGATATATCTATCATGGAATTTATTAAAAAATTTGTTTAAATTACTACCAATGAGAAATGTATTCCTACCTTGAGTGAATCAAGAATGTCAAGTGATCATGAGGTATATGAATGTTATTTTTAAACTATCCTAAAGAAGAAGATTCTAAAATAAGTGATGATGATGGCCAATATATAACTTTTTAGGATATATTGGTTGGTAGATTTAATAATATTATATATTTTATTCCCAAAGAAGTAGCTTTTTTTATGGATTCATTCAAACTATGAAGGAAGAGATCACATAGCTAGAAGAAGAAGCTATAAACATGGAGTAGGCTTTGAAAGAAAAAGTTATAGAATGTATTAAACTCTCAAATAAGGTTGGAGAATTTGAAATAAAAAGTATGGAGCTTGAAATTTGTCACTCAAAGTTAGAATGAAATAGGATCAAATAAGTTTAAGGTAAATATGGATTCAATAAGACCCTGGAAGAAATTATCCATACACTTGAAGAAAATTTGAAAAATACCATTGATATTAAGGATTTTCAATTAGAAGTAAAATCTAAGAAGTTAAAGGAACTTGACTCTTTGGTATAAAATAAATCTAAGATTCATGAAGATAAATTTAAAAGAATGAATTTGGTTTTTTAAGAGATTCCAATTATGATTGAATATTAGAATCAAAACATCAATATGAGATATCTATAATTGTAATTTTAGTTATCCCATATTGAAAAAACATATATTGGGTCATGAAACAATAAATAGATAATTGATGCTGGTAAATAATTCTCATTAAAGGATTCTAAGGTTAAAATACCTATAACATATGATAACAAGATCATGACTTCATTCAATGATCTGTCTCTAATATATGTGAAGAATGAGGTACCATCCATACTATCTTGTAATGCTGTTTCTAAATCTGTTTTCCATGAAATGTGTAGGTTCGAAAACAAAATCAGTACAATCATGGATGAATAAAGGTGATAATAATCCCACCACCATGAATAATGTGGATAAGGAAAATATTGTGGAATCCTATCCCCCATGAATATCCCAAAAAGGTATAAAGATTTCCAAAAAAAATCATACAATTTATATAAAAAGACAATAGTTTATCGGTCAATGTTTTTGATGCAAGAAATTAAGGAATTGTGAATTGGATTGTTGGTAAAATACTCTAAATGAAAAATAACAAAATAAATCCCATATCAAGGGGATAAATCCGGAGTTGAAGAAAAAACATTCATAGTGTAATAAAAATTTTGAAAACCTTGAATTTTTTTTGAAATATTTTAAATACTTGTAATTTTAGGAAAAATGGTGGTCACCAGGATAGTATATTATCATCTAAACAAGTATCTAAATCAGATATGAAAACAAGGCCACGTGATTTGGTGAATAAAGAAGAATCCACCTTGTAATGTTAGAAGAAGAATGTTGTATATATAAATTATCATAAGAAGATATCATGAAAAAGAATGCCACTCCTAGGGATTCCATTCTATTTGAAAAAGATATCAAGAAACAAAAGTTAGAATACCATTGATTCCACATCCAATACGTTAAAGAACATTTAATCATAAAAATTAACAAATATGAAGTATTTAACTCAAAAGATTCCAACTAAAAAATAAAAACCTGTTGCTAAGATACCTAATGATGTGTTTGTAATATAGTGAGAATATTTATAGAGAATGACTAAAATGTAATAAGTACCAGCAAAAGATAGGTCAAAATGAAGATAAAAGATTCCATATGATGAAGACATAGTATATGAGATGCTTTTAGTAAAATAAAAATATTATGTTAAGTAATCTATATGTGAGAGATATAAGGAAGGTGTTTATAGTGAAAAAAGGTTTTAACCATTTTATCAGAACATGGTGTAGTTCTTTAAAGGATCAATAATTCATCATTCATGAAGTATGTAAAGAAGAAAAGTTCTCCACAAAAGCATAAGATAATACTAAAATATATATGTTTCTCTAGGATAAAATTTAACCAATGTTCATATATAAAAGCATAAATATTGATGTAATTGGAGAAAGTTTTTTGAGAAAACTATCTCAACCATGTTATTCATAGTTTGAAGAGAGGGAGGGAAACATTTTTCCATTAAACTTTGTGTTTTTTATTTTGTATTTAAAAATCAAGAACTAAAGGCGATGACTAATATTTGTGGGAGAACCTGATATAGATAAATGGATGTCAAAATTGGACAATATTCATTAAGGAAGTTTCAATCCTGGAATGTTTTAAATTTTTTTTATTAGAAAATTTATAAGAGGATCATTAAAGATGAATTTGATGCATTTACTATCAATAAAATATAGAAAAGTGAAGATGATTCCAATTGGATTTGATCTTACTTTTTGAATTCCAAAGGACTATATTGAATAAATATCATTCATGGTGATGATGTGTTAATTTTCAGGTCTTGAAATCTATATAAGGAAAATCCATTTTGATTCACTCTCAACGTGAAAATCCTAAAGCATATATATTAAAGAGATTTATCATTATGAAGATAATAAGAAATGATACTGAAATGGTGCGTGTTTCCTTAATCTATCATCCTTGCTTATTTAATATAAATATATTATCTAAAAGGTGGAGAAATTGAATTAATCAATTATGTAATAAAACTGTATGTTTTAAAGTGCTCCAAATTTGCCTATCTTAATTTTTTCACATGAATGTTTTTTATCTGTTTGTTGAAGTGAGTGCAAGATCTTTTGGAAAATTAATCTTTACAGTGTTTCATATCTCTATTACCATATTCATCCTATAATAAAAATTGAAAAACCTTGATGACAAGTTTAAGAGTTCTCATTCCATGAGTTATTAAGAGAAGTTGTTAAGGTATTTCTTTGATGTCTAAATAAAATAATCTTATTTTCTAAACCTATCATAGCTCACATGTACTTAGAGTGAAATGATGGATAGAACATTTATTAAAAATGGAGTGATACATATTTCTTATGAACATTGTATTTCTTGTCAATAAGGTGGAGAGATAGCATAATGAAAGGCAGATGTAAAAGTAAAGGGGAGAGAAATAAGGTCAATAATCACATATCGACATATTCATTTGGAAAGTACATTAAAGGTATTAAGAACACATAAAAAGGGGGAGATTAAATAGAAAAAGTTTTGTGGGAGTTGAAGTTATTGTCAATGTATGTAAATGGTTGTCAACAAAAATGAAATATTTCATTAATTTAAATATGTTAACGATGATATGAAGAAGAATATTCTAAAGATTTTAACTGAATGATAAAGGTTGTTTTTAAGTTTTACTCTCTTAAGAAATTTATTAATGATGTTCTTACCTTTAGTGGAGTTAGATATCACCCCTTACTTGAATGTTTAATGTTATTTTAAGAATTTTTGTATTACTCATGATGATTAAAGAGCTAATCATAATGTCCCGAAAATGTTCATGATGATTGTATAATAATTTTTATTATAAAAATTATGAATTTTATGAAGTTTACATATGAATTTTGTGAATCTAAACGGATGAAGCTTGTTAAAAAAAATCATAAAAAGGATAGCATACTAAGGTGATCAGACAAAGTTGATAATACTAACGTGATATGATGAATTCAATCAGACTGAGGCAATCAGATGATGTTTTCTAAGTATCACTATTGGATAAAGTTCCCATCAAACAACCTTTTATAATGTCATCAGAACAGAGTCCATTAGATAAAACATTCCAAATTCATCTAACATATTCCATTAGATGTAAAAAGATTTTAAATCCAATCAGATTTTGAAAGGTTTGCGATACCACTAAAGTAACTTTCACACTGACATTGGACTGATGTGAAATGATCGATTCAATCATCCAAATGGTGGAAATAAAATTTTAACTGATTATGTTAATGGTTACATTAGAAAGATAATGATAAAAACAATATCAGTTTATTCTTGGTGATGTGTTATTCATTGATCAGAAATCACAATACCTTGTGAATGTGAATTAAGATGAAGTTTAGATGATGAGAAAAGTATCTAAAAGTGAGATTAATCATATTAAGTCCAAATGGTAGATTGTGGAGTAATTTTTAAATGTTCAAATGATGAAGATATTAAATTTACAAATGAAATAAAAAAACTATAGTTTCAAAACATTTTGAAGTGTTAAATGAATTTAAATGAATAATTGTATGAACTCTATCAAATGGAATTGTACAATGATCAAGATGAGAAGTTATGAAGTTATTGTGAATGAATGAATAAATTTTTCGATGAGGTTGTAGCTGATGAACGAAAGAATAAAGTCCACGGAGAAAACTTAGTGAGTCATCGAATAGACTTCATCACTCAGAAGAATAATTTCATGTGTATTAATTTCAACATAATGACTTGTGTGAAGAACATGAGGTAAAGAATATGTAGTGAATAAATATATTAAGTTTAACTGATAAAGGTTTCCAAATGATTAGAAGGAATTTCCCCAATAATATTTAGAGGAAATATTTAGAGATCATTGATTATAGGTTTATGAAGCTTCTGAACATTTTGATTAGACAAAAGTTTCCAAATAAAATCATCAGATAGATGTTTTCAAAGATGTAGTAAAGAGGGATGGTGTACCAGTGTCTATAGTCTCAGATAGAGATACGAGTTTCACATATCATTTCTGGAAATAATTATTTCCAGTCATTGGAACACAGTTGACTATGAGAACTGCGTATCATCCTCAAATGGATGGGAAATTCTAGTGGACAATACAAAAATTGGAAGACATTTTGCGGGTCTGTGTACTAGATTTTGGTGGATCATGGGAGGAGCATATACCCTTAGTGGAGTTCTCATACAATAATAGCTATCAAACCTCGATACGCATGGCTCCGTTTGAAGCATTGTATGGGCGCCCATGTCGTTCTCTACTATACTAGGTAGAAATGGGTGAAACTTCACTAGTTGGGCCAAGCCTTGTCCAAGAAACAACAGATAATATCCAGTTGATTAGAAAGAGGATGGAGAGAGCTCCAAGTCATCAGAGATCTTATGTAGATCACCGTCGAATACCGTTGCGATTCGTTTTGGGTGATCACGTCTTCTTGAGGATCTCTCCAAGTCTTGGACATCATCATTTCAAGAAGAAGGGAAAGTTATCTCCTAGATAAATTGGACCTTTTGAGATACTAGATTGGGTTGGAGAGGTGGCATATCGGTTGGCATTACCACCACAGTTTATTTCGGTGTATAATGTGTTCCATGTATCCCAGTTGAAAAAGTATCACCCTAATCCTGACCTTGTGATCAGATGTGATCATGTTGAGATAGAACCAGATGCATCGCTGGAACATATTCCAGTGTGGATCATGGATAGACAAGAGAAATTCATTCATGGGAAAAGCATCGACCTAGTGCGGGTTTTATGGAAACATGGTCATATTCAGGAAGATACTTGGGAAGGTGAGACGGAAATGAGAGAGTAGTGGCCAAAACTATTTTTGGCCAGCAAGGGTTGTCTACTTTCCAGGGACGGAAAGACCAATGGTGGGTAGAATGTAGTACCCCCAGTTTCTGGTATGTAACCCATACGCAATGATTATAATGGTTATAATGTTAAGGGTGATAAATGATAGAGGCAAGATAACTTGGAATGAAGTTTTGAGGAAAAGGTGAAGTATCATGGGCGGCGCATGATTTCTCTAACCGTGTGGCCAAACCGTGCATAGTTGAGACTTTTTAGGAAGTGGGTACCACACGGCTGGAGCATGGTTTGGGAGACCGTGTGAGGAGGCTGTGTGAGGGTCTGCCAAGGCATTTTCCAATGCATGGTTAGCACACGGTTTGTCAAACTGAGTGATCTTACCGTGCAATCACTTAAATGTGATCCTAAAAAAGTTGATATCACATGTTTCTGGCTCTAAATGGATTATTTTCCTCTTAAGCGGCCATAACTCTGGATAACTCTCCCTTGAAGGTAGGAGAAACTCTCCAAAGTGTTTTAGAGGTGATCCGAAGGCTTTCCATGGAGAATCGAAGACGGATTCTTGAGGTATGTGATCATTCGTCATCGTTCTTGATTGGTTTCTTAGATATACTTCTCCTTTTCTCTTGGTTTATTAGATATATTCCTGTTATGGGTAGATATAAGTGTGTGTATTCCAAATATTATGAGATTTGGTCTTGGTATTTCTAGGAAAAGAGATATAAGGTGGTTTCTTGATGAATCAACCCGGTTTTCTTGTGCGTTATTCGTTCGTTGTGGTTTTCGTCAAAACCTTCGAGGTAGGAGGCTTCATTCTTGACTCCACTTAGTAGAAATCATTGGAATGCTTTCAAATTGAATGTGTGGTGTTGAATTGACTGTGATTTGGTTTTTAAACAATTTTTGGAAACCTTCTTGAGTGATGGTTGTGAAATCAGAAAATTTGGGGATTTTGAATGAGTGCTTTGGTTCTTAATTTTAAAATAGATATTTTAAAATGGGATTTTTCTTGAATTGTGACACATGGTTTGGATTAGATGTTTTCAATAAAAGGGAATGTTTTACTGAATTGAAATAATTATTTTGGAATTGGTTTATTCTTTTGTTTTCAATAAAAGAACAGTTTTATTGAAATGGTTTGAATTGGTTGAACACAATGTTTTTTGACATGATGGTTGTGTGTGTTCACGGGCATGTGGGATGCATAAGGGTTAGGGGTCTCCCCCATCATTAATAGGATGTATAAGGTTTAGGGATGTCCCCCATCAAAGGGTGAATATGAGAAAGATAAGGGTTAAGGGTCTCGCCCATCATTAACGAGATAGATAAGGGTTAGGGCTCTCCCCTATCAATTGGTCCACTAAGGGTGACTTAGTGAAAGGGTGACTCACCACTCGCAAGTATAGGGAGATACATGTTACATGTAGGGTAGGATGTGTGGATTTATGGAATTAATAGGGTATGTCAATGAAATATTGATAAATGGGTTTAAAGCTTGTTTAGTTATTTTTTTGAAAAATTAACTTGTTGGAAAAATTGGTTTCAATTGCACTTGTATGATTTTGGTTATCAATGGTTTTGGAAACTTGTTTATATTTGGTTATAATTTTTTTTGGTAAATTGTTTTATATAAACAATTTTATATAAATGTGACTAACGTTTCTATCCTAGTGGTGTGAGTAAGGAAGTCATTAGGGAAAACCTACTAAGTTTTATACTCACCCCTACTTGGGCACTTTGGTGCTTTTGAAGATGTCGTATTCTGGGATATAGGTAAAGGTAAGACATATCATTTATAGTGGTTCATGGTAATGCTTGGGATATGTGGTGGTACTTGGAGCATGGACCTTGTTGTGGATCCGTGGATTGTGTCTTGTCTTATTTTGGGTCTTTGTTTAGTCTTCCGCATAGTACTCTGATATTGTGTTGGTTGTATTGGTTTGTGGGTTGGATTGTGCAATAGTGTAGTTCCCTTTAGATAGTGTATGAGTTGGTTTTTTTTAACATGCATCATGTAGTTTGTTGATAGTGGATCGTTTGGTTGGTTGGTTCTGCCTCAAGGGAAAATCGTTCCCGAATCATTTCTCGAAGCCCTCAGTATTTATTTCCAACCTTTGGTGCCTTGGGAAGGTCGCTTAAGACCAAGTAACCCTCACCACCACCAGAAGACAATGAGGTTGGGGTGTGGTGTTACAATAGCCCAACCCATGAGAATCATAGTTCAAAAATCACAACCATGGGGATACAATTAAAAAATGGAAAATTAAAAAACTAAAACTTTTAGGATATCTCCCAACCATCAAAGGATTCCACTTAACATTGTAGTCCAAACAAGACCAACAATCCTAGATGAAGACACCATAAAACCCAAATTTTATTTTCCAACCATAGGTTACATAATGAAACACCAAAGATAAATCTCATATTTGTTTTTCTCAAAATAGATACAAATTTATCAAAAATATCATAAGGAACAGATAACCAAAGGAACAAGAAACATATCTAGAAATAAGAGAAGTAGAAATGGGAAAAATAAATAAAAGGAGGTGCCTCAAAAAAGATCCATTGGAATACAATTAGAATATAATATATATTAAATATTCCTTCCTTTGCTAACACAAAATTCTATATATTTTTTAGGATAACCCAAATGACCCTAGCTATAGTAGGTCTTCATGAATATAACACTGGAGGGAATAGAATGAACAATCTCACCACACTTGTAGTACAAAAGAGACTATCACTTTACTAGTGGATTGGAAAAATAATAAAAAGATCCTCCTAAGCCATTATTATTTTCAAACCTATGTTTTTTTCTTCTTATGCTCCTCAAAAGGTGTTTAAACCTCACTTACGTCAGTAGGAACTTCATCACTATCCCTATTGGGTTAGAACTTAGAGAATAACACCAACATTAGTTATTTATTAACCACATCCTAAAGTGAAGATTGATTAAACAAATTCATTATATAACTAAGGTATCAATGAAGAATTCTCATAGAAAGAGGAACCTTCAGGGATTCCTTAATGATAAAAACTGGAGAAAAAGGGATCAAAAGGATGAAATAGGAGATACACTCTTTCATGTACTAATCAAATTATTTTATGATGATTATTTTTACTATAAATTTTACATTCAACTTATCCAGAAAATTACACTGAATTAATGTGGTAGAGATGAATTCCCATGATAAACTACTTTGTAGTTGAAAAGGAACTAAAATCTTCCTCCATTCCATCCATGACCCCTCAAAAATATTTGAAACGACCATTAGTCATGAGGATTATGACATTTTCAACGAATTGAGGGCTCTTTAAATTTTATATATCCATTCCATAGCCTCTTTATATCCCTACTCACCATGTTAAATGATAAAAATAAGGAAGGTTCTATAGTACCACTGTACTTGGAGTCTGGGTTTGGTTGATAGATGGAAGAACTATATATAATCCCTAAGAGACACTAGGATTATGAGTAATACAAGAAAAAAAATTATAAATTTCTCAAAAACCATTATCTGAGGAATAATATAAATAAAATAAATAAATCATAAATATCAATCAAAACAAATGAATCATAACTCTCTCAAATACAATAGATAACTCATGAAATAAAATTATAAAAATTTCTTTGTAAAAAACACTTAAAATTAAAACATTAATGTTTAACTTTAAACCATTTTTAAAGTCATCGAATTTCACCTAAATAAATGTTATATATTAGAAATTATTTTCTAAATTTGATTAAAATTTCAAACATCCAATTTTTTATAATCATCATAGAAAATTTATTTAATTTTTTTAAAACCAACCCTTTCCCCATTTTGAAGAAAGATTTATATTGCAAGTCATTAACAAAATCCACCCAATTATCATCAAATTTTAGTAAAACATCATCAAAATATGTTCCAAATAATAATAACACATGATCATAATAAATCTAAGAGGAAAAAAGAATAATAAGAAAAAAATTAAATGGATTTCATTGTTGTCCACGGTTTGAAGACATGGTTTGATGGATCATGTACCAACCTTGTTCTAATACACTAGGAGATACATAGAACAATTTGCATAGGAACTGCATAATTTTTCACTTTTTGTGTGAAAACTATCCTCCCCGAGTTATTGTTCCATTTTCAATCAAAATCACAAAAATCCTGAAAGTAACTTATAAAAACCCCACAAGTACCAAAATACCATAAACATAAATAAAAATTCACCAAAAAGAGCCAAAATTTAATCTTTAAATCAATACGCAAATATTTAAATTCCATGGTAACTTAGGTTTCATCATGAATAGTGTTTATAAAGAAATCACTCGTGACCGACCTCTTGAGCTCTGATGAACCAATATTCCATTTATTAGAAATACCAAATAACATAGTCACTTAAAGAACCTAGTCTTTATTAAGAGATTATTATTTGTTACCATTTTTTCCAAAACCAACTCATGTCACCCCTAATTTGGGAACCCAAGTCAACATGTAGTAAGTCCCTATATGTGTTCCCATTCCTCATAGGTTAGAAACCTATTCAAAGAAATAAAAATATACTCACTGGGAATAATTTCACCCAAAATAATATTATTAAATATGAAGAAGTATTATTTTTGGAATCTAGAAATGAGTATTCCTACCTTAGATGTTCATGAAAAAAAAAACCAATTCCAAATAAAAAAATAACTATAAAATTCATAATATTAATGAACACCCAACTCAAAAATAATCATGTATATGACAAAATTCAAAATATAATGAATTTTGACTAAGTTAATAAAGCTAAGAAATAAAACAAAAAAACTTCCTAGATCATCTCTTCATGACTCCATTGTTACTCACTTACAAAACACACCCACTCCAAGAGATATCCAATATTATAACCATAACCTATAAGAAATCCAGTAGCCTACAAGAAATTAGGAGTGTATATAGGGTGTTGGCATAAACATCTGAGTATGATTTCATTTAAGAGTTCATGAACTTCATTTTTAAAATAGTTCAGAATCACTTGTTCAAAATATAGTGATTTAAAATAAGGTTTTCCTTAATTCAAGAAAGATAATTGAAAACCATTTTCCAAACTTTTTTTCTAAGTCCCAAAACAAGCTTAAGAAACATTATAAATTTCATTTAAATATGCCTTTTAAAAAATTCCTTGAAAATTACCTTCCCTTTAAAAACCATTTCTCTAGAACTATATAATAGGGAACCCAAATAGAAATCAATGAAGAATTAAACTAAAAAACTAAACCAATACATGGAGTATAAAATCAAACTATTATAGGAATATAAATAAAATCATATATGTAATTAATATAACTAAATAGAAAAAAATCCAAAACTAGTGTATTAAATAATAAGAAATGTAAATTGTTCATTAATCATGGGTAGCTCCTAATCATTTAGTGGTACTATCCTAGAAGTACTTTTGAGGAATCATTTTACCACCTTTCGATTCATTATTATTCAATAACCAATATGATTATCTGAAATAGCCTCACTAGTGTCACTATTACATTTTCATATCCCATTACTAGGGGTTATAGTTTGTCTTATTGGGATTAAATAGTAAGAATCTCTCAGTATTTCACTATCAAGGCTAAGATCCCAATGATATTAAAAATATAGGGTGAGGAGGGTTGTGTAACCCATTAAGAACACACAATTATTAGAATTCAAGCAACATAATGCCCATGAAAATCTCAACTTTGCCTCTCACACACACTCCTCACTAAATCACACACTCTAACTCATATAAAGAAACCAAAAGTAATGAAATCATCCACCAAACATATAATGGAAATACATTCATAGGGATTTTGGAGAGGGTGTCCTAAATTTTTGAATAAAACATTATTATTTAATGTTATAACTAGGCCTAAAATTTTGAAACTAATAATGTATTTTCAAAACCTTCTTAAAGATTCATTTACAAAATAATATTATATTATATTTTCCATTTTTATGTTCCAAGCAGTTATTTGGTTTCAAAACTAATAGTTATATATTTATATACATGTAGTTAGGTAGGTTTACAAATATATATATACATATATATGTGTATGTTTATGCACATAATCATAGATATATAAATAAATATACATATACCTTATTTTAAAGTAAATTGAAAATCACGCGATATTTGAAAACACTCTTTAAATAAAGTAGGAGCCTCTCTTTTAAACCAACAATGATCATATAAACCACAAAGTGATAAATTACAACATCATTTAAGAATTACACAATCACTGAACAATTTGAAGATTCTACATTATGTGTGAGTCATATTTTTCAATATATTCCAATGTTTGTTAAGGAAATAGAAATATTCCATAATTTCAATATATCTAATAAGTTATAAAAAAGAAGATATTTGAGAGTTTGGATAAAGAAGAAATGATGGGATCATGTCATATTCTCAAATGAAACTTATAAATGGTGTCATTTCATTTAGTGGAGATGGATATTACTCATTAATTTAAAGGAGAATGTGCTTTGAAGAATTTTAGTTTTACATTTGATGATTGATGAGATGATCTTAATGTCTCAAACATATTCTTGGTGATTGGAGAAGCACATTTTTATCAACATTATGATGTCTACTTATGGTTTTCCCTTATAAAGTTTGTGAAGCTAAACAGATGGAGTTAGTGAAGGTGATTGTATAGAATATAGTGTACCAAGGTGATCATATAGAGTCGGTCTTACTAAGGTGATCAGACAAAGTCAATCAGGCTGAGGTAATCATATAAAGGTGTTTTAGTAGTACCATTGAAGGAAGTTACAATCAGACAGACTTTTATAAAATCATAAAAATAGAGTCTATAATATTGAAATTTAAAAATTCATATAACACAGTCCAACATAAAGACAAAGATTAAAATTCTAACTATATGGAGTAAAGGTTGGGAGACCCTGAAGAAACATTCACACTGACATCAGACTGATGTGAATGATCTAAGTTGATTAGCATATAGGTGTAAATAAATGTTTGATCGATGACATTTATGGTTACATCAGATACATAATGATCGAAGATATGATATCAATTGATGCATGGTGATTTTTCTTCATTGATAAAAAATCACAATGCCTTGTTGTTGTGATTCAATATAAAGTCTAGATGAAGTGAAAAGTCTCTAAAAGAGGGTTCAATTAGACTAATTCCAATGGGGAGATTAAGGAGTGGATATGAAATGTTAAAATCATAAGGATATTAAACTTATATTGGAACTCATTGGAACTATATTTACCAAACATTTTGAAGTCCTAATTGAATCTGAACAGATAATTTTTTTAATTACATTTGATAAACTTGTACAAAGATAAATATGTGAAGTTAAGAAGTTTTAGAGAATGTAAAAATAAAATATTTGATGAGGTAATACACAATTAAAGAAATTATAAAGTATTTCACAAAAACTTCCCAAGTAATTTAATAGAATTCATCATTCAAAACAATATTTTATTGTGTAGGAAGTCCAATAGATGGACATGTATGAATAATATGATATAAAAAAGTTTCAGATAATGAACACTGCAAGTGTATTTGCAAAAGGTTTTTGAATGACCATGAATAAGTTCCCTAAAAACTGTTAGAAGAAGGATATAGAGATCATCATTCAGATATTGAAATGTCTTATGATTAGTTATATTATATATAAGTTTCTATTTGAATTCATTGGACATATGTTTTTGAGTGACATTCATGATATACAAGTTTTTGAGTAGTGACTTCAAACAGATGATTTCGAATAAATAAAAAAATTCATGAATCCACCAAATAAATGTTTATAGGGTTTTCATAAAAATATTATCATATTATTTTCATCAATCAATGGTTTCCAAGTCAAGGTAATGGATTAATGATTTCAAAACATTTCATCGATCAGAGGAAGAGTCTTTAGAAGGGATTCTTGTTATTCCTATAAAGTTGTGAAGGAACAGTGGAAAAAGTTTCAAATATAGAAGATATGCTATAAAGGTGTACCATAAGAAAGGTTTAATGATATTTATGAAGTTTTTCTAATAATATTAATTGTGGTGATTCTGAACTAGAACATCATTATTTCAATAATTATGACGTGATAACTAAGATTCTAGTAAAGATTTTAGAATTATTGAAGAATTAAATTAACCCCAAGGTCTAAATAAGTTTCCTATGATGATTAATTGATTCCAATACTTTAGGAAGGTTGAATGTGCTCAATAGAAGAATGTTTTTTGAGTGTGATTCTAGATATATTGGGTTGGGATTTTAAATTTTATGTACGCAGATCACTCTAAAATTATGGAGAACCACTGCCTATATAATGGGGTGATGATGAGTTGAGAAGTAGTTATGATACAAGGATTTGTGCTGCTGTGCCTTATTCTGAAGAATGTAATTACTATAATAAATTTTTATCCAAAAATCATGAGATGAAATATTATTTGGGATAAAGTTTCCAATGAAGAGGTATTAAATAAAGTATGTGATACTTGATAGAGCAGAAGCACAAGGAGAGTAAATATTGAATTGGCTATAGGGAATAAGAAGATATAGAATAGATACCATATGGAGTTTCTTATCAATTGAATATATAAAGAACTAGGTTCTAGATAATTTATTGGATGAAAATGTACCAGACTGAGTAGAAGATATCGAATGAAGTAGTAACACTGGAAAAATATATACCATACAAATGCGAAGAAGAAGAAGGGATCAACCAGATACTGGGCATAATTTTCCTATCTTTTGGTGATCAGGTGAATAGATAGAAGATGAAGGGGTTAGATAGAGAATAACTGGGTGAAATAGAACTATAATAACATCATCAGATAGAAATGATCAGACTGACAGGTTTGTGCAGAGGATTGATGAAAATTTTATACATGAAGGATGAAAAAGAAAGAAATTTTCTTGTATGTTTCTATTAATGTAATAAGTCAATAATATGGAAGATAATAACACTATATCACTGTGATACCCAATAAAAGTATCAATAGGTGGAATAATATATTGTTGTTGTAAATTATTCAACTAATGGAGTTGGACACTGTCTACACAGACAATATAAATAACTAGTGAGGAATTTCCACTTATACCCAGTCATAACTAGTATATGGAAGAAGGATTGTTTTATTATCCACCGTCCTAAAGTATAGGGAACCACACTTAGGCTAAGGATTATTTTCTATCCAAATCACTGTAATAAGAAACTCATTATAGTGGATAATCCATGTACTAGTCCTCATTATACGTGGAAAGCACTATATACTCTTCTTGAGTAGTGAACCGTATAAAAATATAATGGACCATGTTTTACTTGCTTTCATATAATTATATACGATAAGTAAAAGAGAATCTAAGAATCAAGATCTTAAAAGGTCTAAGAGATAGTGGGATAAAATTTATAATTGGACAAAAATTTCACAAAACTGATTCACCCCCCAATGTTGAGTATATCATGTAGTGGTATTATCAATTGGTATTGGAGGGAGGTTCACATCTATTGTATTCTCTATGTTGAAGTAAACTTCTTTTGAAAATTTGTATTTATTTCATGTATTAATAATGAAGTACATTTTTGGTAAATATTTGTTTATTTTTGAAAATAATTATATTTCTAATAAGACCATGATGAATAGGATAAATAAAGATAAAATAAAGTTGAATAAGAGAACCCTCTTATCAAAAAAAGAGGAAGTATAAGATTCTCCATGTGCTATAAACAATGAAGATATATCTATAATGGAAATTTTAAAAAAATTTGTTTAAATTACTACCAATGAGGAATGTAGTGCTACCTTGAGTGAATCAAGAATTTCAAGTGATCATGAGGTATATGAAAGTTCTTTTTTAAACTATCCTATAGAAGAATATCCTAGAATAAGTGATGATGATGACCAATATATAACTTCTTAGGATATATTGGTTGGTAGATTTAAATATATTATATATTTTATTCCCAAAGAAGTAGATTTTTTTATGGATTCATTCAAATTTTGAAGGAAGAGATCACATAGATAGAAGAAGAAGATATAAACATGGATAAGGCTTTGCAAGAAAAAGTTATAGAATGTATAAAACTCTTAAATAAGGTTAGAGAATTGAAAACAAAAAGCATGGAGCTTGAAATTTGTCACTAAAAGTTAGAATGAAATATGATCAAATAAGTTTAAGGTAAATATGGATTCAATAAGACCCTAGAAGAAATGATCCATACAGTTGAAGAATATTTGAAAAATAGCATTGATATCAAGGATTTTCAATTGGAAGTAAAATATAAAATTTAAAGGAACTTGACTCTTTGGTATAAAATAAATCTATGATTTATGAAGATAAATTTAAAAGAATAAATTTGGTTTTTTAATAGATTCCAATTATGATTGAATATTAGAAACAAAACTTCAATATGAGATATCTATAATTGTATTTTAGTTATCCCATCTTGAAAAAACATATATTGGGTCATCAAAAAATAAACAGATAATTGGTGCTGTTACATAATTCTCATTAAAGGATTCCAAGGTTAAAATACCTATAACATATGATAACAAGATCATGACTTCGTTCAATGATCTATCTCAAGTATATGTGAAGAATGAGGTACCATCCATACTATCTTGTAATACTGTTTCTAAATCTATTTTCCTTGAAATGTGTAGGTTGTAAAACAAAATTAGTACAATCATGGATGAATAAAGGTGATAATAATCCCACCATCATGACTAATGTGGATAAGGAAAATAGTGTGAAAGCCTATCCCCCATGAATATCCCAAGAAGGTATAAAGATGTCCAAAAAACATCAAAAAATTTATATAATAAGAAAATAATTTATCGGTCAATGTTTGTGAGGAAAGAAATTCAAGAATTGTGAATTGGATTGTTGGTAAAATACTCTAAATGAAAAATACAAAAATAAATCCCATATCAAGGGGATAAATCCAGAGTTGAAGAAAAAACATTCATAGTGTAATAAAATTTTGAAAACCTTGAAAATTTTTAGAAAGATTTTAAATACTTGTAATTTTAGGAAAAATGGTGGTCACCACGATGGTATATTCTCTTCTCAACAAGTATCTAAATCATATATGAAAACAAGGCCACCTGATTTAGTGAATAAAGAAGAAGCCACCTTGTAATGTTAGAAGAAGAATGTTTTATATATAAATTCTCATAAGAAGATATCATGAAAAAGAATTCCACTCCCAGGGATTCCCTTCTATTTGAAAAAGATATCAAGAAATAAATGTTAGAAGACCATTGATTCCAAATCCAATACGTTAATGAAAATTTCATCATAAAATTTAAGAAATATGAAGGATTTAACTCATAATATTCCAACTAAAAAATAAAAACCAATTTCTAAGATACCTAATGATGTGTTAGTAATATAGTGAGAAGATTTATAGAGAATGAATAAAATGTAATAAGTACCAGAAAAAGATAGGTCAAAATGAAGATAAAATATTCCATATGATGAAGATATAGTATATGAGAGGATTTTAGTAAAAGAAAAATATTATGTTAAGTAATATATATGTGAGAGATTTAAGGAAGGTTTTTATAGTGAAAATAGGTTTTAACCATTTTATTATAACATGATATATATCTTAAAAGGATCAAGAATTCATCATTCATGAAGTATGTAAAGAAGAAAAGTTCTCCACAAAATCATAATAGAATACTAAAATATATATGTTTCATTAGGATAAAATTTAACCGATGTTCATATATAAAGGCATAAATATTGATGTAATTGGAGAAACTTTCTTGAGAAAACTATCTCAACCATGTTATTCATAGTTTGAAGAAAGGGATGGACACATTATTCCATTAAACTTTGTGTTTTTTATTTTGTATTTAAAAATCAAGAACTAAAGGCGAGGAATAATATTTGTGGGAGAAACTGAGATAGATAAATGGATGTCAACATTGGACAATATTCATTATGGAAGTTTCAATCCTGGAATATTTTAAAAGTTGTTTTATTAGAAAATTTTTAAGAGGGTCATTAAAGATGACGTTGATGCAGTTACTATCAATAAAATATAGAAAAGTGAATATGATTCCAATTGGATTTGATCTAACTTTTTTAATTCCAAAGGACTATTTTGAATAAATATCATTCATGGTGATGATGTGTAAATTTTCAAGTCTTGACATCTATATAAGAAAAGATCCATTTTGATGCACTCTCATCCTGAAAATCCTAAAGAATATATATTAAAGAGATTTATCATTATGAAGATAATGAGGAATGATAATGAAAATGTGCATGTTTCCTTAATCTCTCATCCTTGCATAGATAATATAAAAATATTATCTCAAAGGTGGATAAATTCAATTAATCAATGATGTAATAAAAATGTATGTTTTAAAGTGCTCCAAATTTTCCTATCTTAATTTTTTCACATGATCGTTTTTTATCTGTTTGTTGAAGTGAGTGAAAGCATTTTTGTAAAATTAATCTTGACATTGTTTCATATCTCTATTACCATCTTCATCCTATAATAAAAATGGGAAAACCTAGATGACAAGTTTAAGAGTTATCATTCCATGAGCTATTAAGAGCAGTTTTTAAGGTATTTCTTCGATGTCTAAATAAAATCTTATTATTTTCTAAACCTATCATAGATCACATGGACTTAGAGTGAAATTATAGATGGAACATTTTTTGAGAATGGAGTGATACACATTTCCTATGAACATTGTATTTCTTGTCAATATGGTGGAGAGATGGCGTAATGAAAGGAAGTTGTAAAAGTAAAGGGGAGAGAAATAAGGTCAATAATCACATATCGATATATTCATTTGGAAAGTACTTTAAAGGTATTGATAACACATAAAAAGGGGGAGATTAAATAGAAAATGTTTTGTGTGAGTTGAATTTATTGTCAATTTATGTAAATGGTTGTCAACGAAAATGAAACATGTCATTAATTTAAATATGTTAACGATGATATGAAGAAGAATATTCTAAAGATTTTAACTGAATGATAAAGTATGTTTTTAAGTTGTACTATCTTAAAAAATTTATTAATGGTGTTCTTAACTTTAGTGGAGATAGATATCACTCCTTACTTGAATGGTGAATGTTATCTTAAGAATTTGAGTATTACTCATGATGATTGATGAGCTGATAATAATGTCCCGAAAATGTTCATGATGATTGTATAATAATTTTTATTATCAAAATTATGAATTTTATGAAGTTTCCATAAGAATTTTCTAAATCTAAATGGATGAAGCTTGTTAAAAAAATCATAAAGAGGCTAGAATACTAAGGTGATTAAATAGAGTTGATCATACTAAGGTGATATGATGAATTCAACCAGACTGAGGAAATCAGATAATGTTTTCTAAAAATCAATATTGGATAAAGTTCCCATCATACAACCTTTTATAATGTCATCAGAACATAGTAAATTAGATAAAACTTTCCAAATTCATATAACATAGTCTATTAGATGTAAAAAGATGAAAAATCCAATCAGATATTGAAAGGTTTGTGATACCACTAAAGTAACATTCACACTGACATTGGACTGATGTGAAATGATCGATTCAATGATACAAATGGTGGAAATAAAATTTTAACCGATTATGTTCATGGTTACATTTGAAAGATAATGATAAAAACAATATATATTGATTCTTGGTGATGTTTTATTCATTGATCAGAAATCACAATACCTTGTGAATGTGAATTAAGATGAAGTTTAGATGATGAGAAAGATATATAAAAGAGAGATTAATCATATTAATTCCAAATGGTAGATTGTGGAGCAATTTATATATGTTTAAATGATGAAGATATTAAATTTACAAATGAAATAAAAAAACCATAGTTTCAAAACATTTTGAAGTGTTGAATGAATTTAAATGAATAATTGTATGAACTATATCAAATGGAATTATACAATGATCAAGATGAGAAGTTATGAAGTTATTGTGAATGAATGAATAATTTTTTTGATGAGGTTGTAGTTGATGAACGAAATCATAAAGTCCAGGGAGAAAACTTAGTGAGTCATCGAATAGACTTCATCACTCAGAAGAATAATTTCTTGTGTATTAATTTCAACATAATGACTTGTGTGAAGAACATGATGTGAAGAATATGTAGTGAATAAATATAGTAAGTGTAGCTAATAATGGTTTCCAAATGATTAGAAGGAAGTTCCCCAATAATATTTAGAGGAAATATTTATAGATCATTGATCATAGGTTTATGAGGCTTCTGAACTATTGGATTAGACAAAAGTTTCCAAATAAAATCATCGGATAGATGTTTTTGAGTGACATTCATTAGGATAAAGTTTCTAAGTGGTGAAATTAGACGGATGATTTCAAATAAATAAGAATGGTTGCATATCCACCAAATGAATATTTTTAGGGTCCCCAAAAAAATATTCTAGTATGAAGTTATTTAGTAAAATGTTTCCATGTCATGTAAATGGATGAAATATTTTGAATCTTTTAATCGATCAAAGAGAGAATCTTGTGAAATACTTCTGAGCTGTTCCTATAAAATTTTGAAGGAAAACCATATAATGTTTCCCAGATGAAATAGATTTTATTAAAGTGTACTATATGAAAATTTTGAAGGTATTGTTGATGATTTCATAAATATATTAATTGTGGAAATGTTGAACCATACAATCAATGTTTCATTAATCTAGAAGGGTTGATCACTATTATTGAAGATATTTTAAGAAAATTGGAGATGAACATTAATGATGAGATCTAAGGAAGTTTCCTATATAGATTGTTTGACTCCCATATTTTAGGAAGGATGAATGTGGTTAACATGAGGAATTTTACAAGTAGGATGTTGTAAATATTGAGTGGGATGTTTTAATTTCAAGTAAACACCTCACCTTTAAATTGTGGAGAACCACTACCCATATAAAGGGGTGCTGACTTATTTTAATGGTGATATGATATAGAGAGTTTCATAATTGTGTGTTATATTAAATAATTCAAGTTTTATAAGAAATTTTCATCCACAATGCATGAGATAAATTCTCATTTGGGATAAATTTTCAAAATAAGATTTATCAGATAAAGCAGGGGGTACCAGACAGAGTGGAAGCACCTAAAAATGAAACAACACATCGATCAAGTAAAAGAATAATGGATAATCTAGATATAGGATGATGTATCCTTTTTAATGAGAAATATTATGAATAGGGTGTAGAAGAAGTTATTAGACATACAAGTACCAAACCGAGCATAATATATCAGATGAAGTAGTATTACCAGATGAATATATACCAAATGATCAAGAAGGATGATCAAGAAGAAGAAGAAAGGGTGAAACAGATACTAGATAAATTTTTCTATTATATTGGTGATTGGATGAATATGTAGAAGGATAATGGATCCAATGAATAGTCACTAGGAAAACCAGCACCAAACAAACATCATCAAATGGATGTTATTAGATTGACATGTTTGGAAAGAGGATCAGGTAGATAGGTTTTGGATGAAGGGAGACAAAGAAATAATATTTCTCTCCTACTAGAGTGCATGTAATAAGTCAAGAAGAAGGAATATAAGAATAATGAATCATTGTGACGTCCAACATAAGTCTCAATAGTTGGAATACTTTTTAGGTGTTTTAAACAATCAAACTAAAGAATTCTAACACAATTTACACAAGCAGTATAAAGAAATAGTGAGGAGATACATGTTTGACTAGGTAATCAATAGTCCAAGGATGAATGATTATTTTCTTATCCCTCTCTTAATGTTTTGGTACCCACACCGAGGATAAGGGTTGTTTATATCCAAACCAATGTAACAAGTAACTCACTATAGTAGAGAATCTGTGTACATGCCAACACCATACGAAGCAAGAACTATTTACTCATATTTAGTAGTGAACCTTGTAAAAATACTGTATTCCATATTTTTATTGTTTTTATATACATTCATATGATAAGGACAAAACAATAATAGTACAATAAATATCCTAACAGTTCTATGAGGCATAGGGATAAAAAGTTATAATTGAATAAAAAGTTCCCAACACCGGTTCACCCCTAGTATTGAGTATATCTTGAAGCGGTCATATTATAATGTAGTAAAAACTCAAATAACACATATAAATCTAATTAAGATGAATTATGAATAAAATTCACTCATGAACCATGAAATTATTCCATTTTGGCCACTTGAAATTGAAAATACCCTCATTATAACACCATACCATTAAAGAAAAAAACCCTTTTTTATTTAAAAAATCATTAAAAAATATAATTTCTAGTGGAAATAATTTTTAGAACCAAATGAAAAAATTACTTGTTATGAAAAATGAAAAATCATGGCAAAACGAAATTGAACAATTTCATATGATGAGAAACCTTCATGAATTAATAGAGGAAGGTATAAATAGGAAACCCCAAACAGTATAAAATAGTACAATAAATATTTATAACAAAAACCAACCTAGTTTTAAACCAATACAAACCCAAATCAATAAAGGAAAAATAAACCAATAATAATGTGACAAGAGAAGTGAATTAAGGATCAAACCTTGATGAACGTTTCAAAAATCCAGGAAAAATCCTCAAAATCACAAGGGAGGAATATGAGGCCATCCTTAATGTGCATAATGTTAGTTGCATGGAATGGAGTATATGGATAGGTTTAGGGACTAGAAATGGGTAGTTTGTAATAGAAATTTCATGTTTTAATATTTTTTGTCAGGCTATAAACTTTGACCAAACAATTTTTCATCACATATGTCAACTGTGCACCCTCTACTAGACACACCTGGGAAAATAGTTTGTCTAGATGGTCTTACATACCCTATTCTAACTATGACAAATGGGGATTCTAAAATATTTAGGTCAATTTAATAGTTACCACATTTTTATAATAAATCATCAAAAAACTATTTTTTCTATTATGAAACTTAAAAACTATAAATTTTTTATAGAATTTATACTAGAAACTAAAGGATAAAAATAATTTTTCATTGAATAGATAAAATAATAAACAATATAAAGGTCGATGTGTGAAAAGTTTCCCAATTATAACATTTTCTTACCCAAAAAGACACTAAAGTTCGATATAATTAAATGGTGTTCATGACAAAGAAGGTAACCTGACATTTTTTAAAATATGAGATGATACCCAAATGAACAAACACAACCCCATACACAAACCTATCATCAAGGCTCCAAAATGAAAACCGAGGGGAAGCATCTTAGTAATATGAAATTCTATAACTGAAATCTTTAATAGTAATCCCCACTATATAATAAATCCACTTACCAAGGTGGGTTAAACAAGATCCACGATCCCATAGGAAGACACCATAAAACATTACATTCCCTTCCAACCATGGGAACCATAGAAAGTCAAAAGACATATATATCATTAAAAATTCCATAAAAACATATAAAATAATCTCCAAAATAGAACATGGAACATATTACCCAAGGTATAAAACATAGATAAAGAAATGACCAAATATGAAAAGGAAAAAATAAATAAGAGGTACATCAAAAAAGATCCCATAGACTACCACCGAAACACAAGATGTGATTAATATTCCATACATTTTTGACACCTAAAAAAATTGACTTTCTTAAAATAACCAAAATGAAAAAATATAAAATAGGTCTTTAGGAAATTTAAACAAGGCAAATTATAATTCCTAAAGTAACAATACAGGTAACACATAAGAGACCATCTCTTTACTGTGGGATTAGAATCAAAATGAGAATATCCTATTGATCCACCCTGATTTTCCAAACCTAGTTCATCTTTATTACACTCCTCATATAAAATTTAACCTTTAATAACATTATAATAAATATGTTAACCTAAAATACTTGGTTGGGACCTTTATAACACCTCTACAATCATGTATTTATTAACAAATTCTTCAAGAAAAACTACATTAAATGGAGGCATTCTAAAACTGAGGTACGAATTAAGAATAATTAAAAAAAGGAACCTTAAGTGATCCTAAAACTCCAAATTAGAAGAAAAATGGATCAAATATTTGAAAAATTATAAATTTTGTAACACCATGAAATTTTAAAATAATAACATTATGTTTGATAGCGTATAGGACACGCAACACCGAGTTTAAATGAACTATGAAATATTATTATTTAAATGTTAAAGTTATAACCTAGAATTTAAATTAGAGTTTATGAATAGTATTAACCACATTATTAAATATAGATATGTATTGATAAATTCTTAGTAAATAAGAACTCAAATTTTTTAGTAAATTCAATTTATTCTTCAAATATGCGTTTTATTCAAAAATTATTTTTATTGCTTTTTGTGAGAAAATATTATAACTATTTTTATAAATTTAAAGAAAATTATTTTATAAAAATAGTTTTATTTTTAAATTCATGATATAAAAATTATCCTAGAGTGATTATTTTTTATTTTTATGAAGAATTTAATTTTTTTGTGAATAGTAAAAAAACAATTTTTATGAAATAAGGTATATTTTATGATATTTGCAAGGCATAAACATAATTTAAAATTTTTTAAAAATTAAAAATGAATTAAAAATGATAAAATACTCCAAATATAATACATTAATAATTATAAAAATATAAATTATAATTAATTTCATGATAAATATGAAAATAATTTTCAGTGTTGACATAGTGCTTGCACATTAGTGGGAAAGTAAAATTTAGTGTCCTAAAGATAATATTTGAGAAGTAATGAATACTTAATAAAATTGGTTATTAAATATTATGTATTATTTATTATATTTATGGTTATATATGGATTTTATTGTTATATAAAAAGTGTATAATCCTAAATCTTATGTGACGCTTGCATAAGGATAAAAAAGTAAAAATAACATATTAAATAAGTTTCATGACATATATTTGAGTAAAATTAAATATTTAATGAATATAAAATATAAGCATGAACTAAATTTATTTATTTGTATGGTGGAAATTTATTTTTAGTTCTTAATTAAAATGTAATTACCTTAAATTTTTTTGCTGCACTGACGCAATGGTTGTGTAAGTTGTATAAGAATCAAGTAATAGTTTTTTATAAAACTATAAAAATAATAGTTTATGGATGAATTAAATTTAACCATGAATATTTTAGATATATATGACCTATTATATATATGTTAAATGTTTATATTTGAATTAATTTTTTTCATTGGTGTATTTAAATTCAAATTAAATGAATTGGGTCAAAAATGTCATTAATAGTACGTTATGAAAGTAATATTTTATTAATTTTTTTTAAAATAATAAAAAACATGAGAGAGGATAAGGTAGATAATAAATGGTAAAAAATTTCACCCCTTTTTCATTTATGATCCAATTTTATTCTTATAAATAAATTTATAACCCTTTATAAGTGAAAAAGACTTTACCACAATTGAGGTAAAAATAGGTTAACTAATGGGTTAAACTAAATGATATTGTTTAAAAAACCACTTAAACCTATGAAAATTCTATTTTTTTGATGTTATATAAACCCTATAATACCTTATATTGGAATCTGTGGACATTTGGATTCATTTTTATAAGTAATGACTTTATTATATTTTAATATTTTATGAAATCCCAAGAGTTCCCCTCTCCTGAATTTTAAAAGGGAACCCCTCCTTTATCTTCTTAACACCACATTGATCCATATTAATTAAGAAAACCCTGAAAAATTATCTTATCTACTTATATACACATATTATATATGCTATTATATTAAAAAAAACCAACCCTAATGACCTTAACAAGAGATCTAAAGGAGTTTTTTGGAAGAATCGATAATCGCCTTAACTGGTCACTTTCTTTTTAATTATTCTTTTACCTCATATAAATATTTTATATTGATCATAAAATAATAACTTATTTATAATAAATATAATGAAATGTTATTATTATTATGAAACCACATTTTCACCCTCTTTCCATTAAATTGGAAGTGAAAGTATCGCTTGTTCTTACATACAACTTACCGTCTCCACACAACGATACAATCATTTTACATAACTAAATTTTATGGATGTTTATTATGATGGGTTTAATGTTTATATATGATATTTTTGAATTAATATTAATTATTTACTGATAATATTATATCTACCTTCCTACCTTCTAATCTTTTGTAAAATGATTACATCGCTCGTGTGTATGTGTGGACTGCCACCTCTACGAAGCAATGTGATTATTTTTTCATTTCTGCTTTAGATGGATAGTAATAAGGATTTTTTATATGAATAAATTTGCATTATATGATATAATAATTATTTTTAATTGTTAATTATTTTTTAAATTTATTTTTTCCCATATGTCAAAAAGTGAAAATATTGTTCATGTGTACGTACAATCTATCATCTCCATGAATGGTACAATTCATTTATATATATATGCCTTTTATGGATGAATATATATATATATATATATAAAAATATAATGAATATATATTAACATAATGTTTAAAATTATAGATATGATGGGACTATGATCAAGTTATAAATTCCAACACTGTTGAACAAAAGCATGAATGAAAAACGAAGTAGTTATCACCCAAAAAATGATTTTCATAAAGAATTATTAATAAAAAGGTGATAAGATTTTATAATAAAATCATATATAGTATGATATATATAATTATATTTCTTGAATAAATGTATAATAAATTTATATTTATTATATAGGAGTGTAGAATGTGTATGAAGAAAGATGATATTTGAGTTAAGGTTTTGTGATCTCAAATTTGTCATCATTGGGACATAAGTTATGTTATACACCTATATTGTTTTATGATATCTTTATAAATCCCATTTTACATGTTATAGAATGAATATAATTATAGTAATGGTATATAAAGTTATATTTTTTGTTTATTTATTTCAATGGTATTATGATTCAAAAGTTACCAAAGAAATAAGTGATTTATGTTTTGATCCCATTTTAATCTAGATTATTTATGGTCTAATTTACATTATTGAAAATTAAATTATCCTTATATGATTAATCCATTTAATTTTTATTCTCCTATGTTTATTTTTGAATAATTAATATTGTCCTTTCATTTTCCTATCTTTAAATTATTAAGAGACCAAATGAACATTTTTATAGAAAACTGACTATGTTTTACTATTCGGTCGAGATTATTTTTATCTATATATATGTTTTTCTTAAAATAAATTCAATATTTTTTTTAATATTATCTTATTATTGTTTAAATACATTTTTACCCATTTTTTATTCTAATAAAATTATTTTAAAATAAATATTTTTTCCATATTGCAAATGATGTACTTTTTAACATTTTCTAAAAGTGTGGAATAAATGTTTTTACTTTATATTACATGAAATAAATGGAATCTTCCACCATTATGACTTCTCAATGAGTGGAAGCTTCCTTTATTAGTTTCCATGTTTCTTTTTTAATTTTTTTTCAATAATATTTCAGAAATATTTGGATTTAAAATAGGTGATTTTAAAATAAAAAGGCTATTTCACTCAAGTATTATTCTAGTGATATTTTAAAGAATTTTTTCATCCACAATAACATCATTTGATATCAATTATGATATACTAGGGATTTGATCTAATGATACCATCCTAATTATTTTTATTTGTGGTTTATTATTATTATGATGAGATGTTTACAAACCCTTTTAGTTTCTAGGTATTATTGTTTATTATTCTTTCTATCAGGTTTGAATGTTTAGATGATGATGAAATTATCTTTCCCCACATTCCCATATTCCAAACGAAAGTGGACTCCATCACCATAATCAGTGACATTAGATCCTTGATCAAAATGGGATGATGGTATTTCTGTACCTCCTTCAATGGATTTATCATTGAATATCATTTCCTAGTCCAAGTCTCCCTCATATATTTAAGTCACCTTCATGAAACTCATTGCTCACATCATCTCAAGGCGGATGATGATTAATTGTGTTGGTTCTGTATTGACTGGGTAGAAACCTATAGTTAGAGGAGATATAACATTGGGAATTTATAGGTATATCTGGATGTTCGAATTACTGGGTATCTGAAAATACTTCCTCTATTAAAGGGAATCCCATGCATGAGGCATATTAAAGAATGGAACAAAGAAATCCCTTTTCAACCATGGGATAGTTGACGACATGGGAGTATGAATTAGTGGATTTTCACTATAGGAATCCCATATTTATTATATGGGGTAAATATTCTATTTAGGTGGGTGACATATGTAAATTATTGTTGGGATTTGTGGGTTAAAAGTTTATAATCTTGTAGGGATAGGTGGATCATAGGTTTAACATCTTATAGGGATAGGTGGGTTATTGTTTTAACATCTTATAGGGATAGGTGGGTCATAGGTTTAACTTCTTGTGGGTATAAGTGGGTCATATGTTTAACGTCTTGTGAGGACAGGTGGGTCATAGGTTTGATGTCTTATGGGGACATGTGGATGGTGAGGTTATGGTGTGTTCCCATGGTGAATTTGATCACACCTAAATATTTGGATGGTAATGAGAATGTGTTCCATGATAGGGGTACAATGATGATACTACAGTTTTAAGTGCATTCCTATGGGGGAAAATGATCACATTATTGGATTTTATGGTTTGTGAGAAAATGTGTTCCCCCATGGGGGGAGATGATCACATGTGGTGATGAGAGAAAGTGTGCCCCCATGGGGGTAGATGACCACACATAGATATTTTATGGTTATATTGAGATATTGGGATTAAAAGTCATTGACGTACCCCATTTTGTTGTGTTTTTAGAATTGCACCACATGGAGATCTCTTACATACACTATTCGTATATAGGGATTATGACTCATTTATTTTGATTCCTTATTTTAAGTTCAAGTGATAGGATGAATAAATGAATTTTGACATCTTTTGGTAAAGAAGATCATGTAATAAAAGGAGAGTCAATGAGAGATTAAGGTGGCATCCAATGATTAACATATATGGTGAATCATGTGTTCATCACACATAGAAAGGCTATAATTTAATGTCATGTACTTTGGATGTTGTCGTGCAGTTTAACATCATTAAAATAGGATGTTGGGCTATATAGTTTTAATTCATGTATCATGGATATTTTAATGACTTATATATTGGGATACGATTCCAAAGTTGTAGAGGAATATTAAAACAGGGCATATCTACATGGATATGTGGTTTATTTCCCTTGGTGGTTCCACTTTTTGGACTTACAAGTCTACATCTCATTTTCCTATGGGTCGAGAAAGTTGTAAATACTCCTATAGAGGAGTGGAAATCAGGGGTATCGATGTAAGAGTTCCCACGCTAGGAGAAAAAGGCATTAGGGTGCCAATTTTTAGGTGGAAAAGAAAATAGTGTGCCAATTATTTAGAAGAAAAGGCATTATAATGGCCCAATATATGATTGAAATATAGAGTGTGGACATGAGGGTTGGTGATACTGATCTTACGATAATTTGGGGTAAAAATGATCTAGGTTGAATAGGTACATGAAACCTAAGAATTAAACTTGAACAAAACTTTGTTAGGAGACTGGAGGGATTATGTTAATAACCCAAAGGTTACTTAAAACAACTCTAATATACTGCATTAAAATTAGGTTTCACGAGACATGGTATCTAGAACAAGGTCATTACATAGATCTCATAGGCATAATCACATGCAACTTCTGAGGTTTCATGTAGGTTAGGGTTGTTTGAATGAACCTTATATTTCACAAACCTAACCGTCCTTAAGGTATGTTTCATGAGGACCTATCAAACATGGTCCAAGTCAATTTGTGTCCCATGGGTAGTTAGTCATGAAATTTCCCTATCTTTTTAAATCCATGGAAGTGTGTAGATACACGATGTTACAGAATATGGGCTTACCCATGAGAGAGATGGCACTTCATATTTTTAATATCCCCTATAAATAGAGGGTGAGGATATATTTATATCTAAAATATTTGGTAATTTTCACAAAAACCCAACTGGGTTGCACAATTGAGTTTCACACTTCGCATGCCTTTGTTGATGGGGTGCAACTATGAAAGTGGATGGTTTAACATCACCTTTCTCATGAAAAAGGATTTACACTCCATCAATGGGATTAAATAAAAAATGTATAATGTTTTGAGCTAGTTACAATTGCAATTTTCTAGATATCTTGGAGATCTATAGAACATTGATCTTTAGTGTCACCTTTCACATGCAAATGGGTTTCATGCATGATATAAAATTTCCACGCAAGCCATATAGAAACCCCACTTTTTATTACATTTTTATTACATCATTTAAAATTTAAAAAACATAAAAACATTACACAATGAGTATAAAAAGGTTTATTGTCTTGGGAAAACTAATACCATGCCTAAATTCTACAAAATATAGAACAAACAAATATTTAATTTCTACTTCTCTAGCTTCTTATTGGCTATTTAATTATCCTTAGTACAAGTAATCACATGAGGATATACATCAACAAGGGGTGAGGTAAAATCCCACTAATAAGATAGATAAGAGAGTGAAATAATATTTCATGGGGTTAGAATAATCATTATCATTATAACATAGTCATATGATCATAACCATGATAGGAATCATTAAAAAAAACTTTGAATGTGTCAATGCATAAAAATGAAACATCATGTCTTAGTGGTAAAATACCGTACATAGTTTCGAAAAAATATAGCGTCATGTTCATGTATATTTAAATTTAATAATGAGGTTATTCACATTACCAAATTCATTAGAGTGCTATATAATTTCTAGAGAACCCATAACATCATAACATTCACATTTCACTATATAATTTCGGGTGCACCCATCACATCACAACATTTACATTATCATGCATGCTAAATAGAACATATAACAATATTGAACATATAATAAACCATGTAAACGAATGGTTTCCATTTCATAATAATAATTTCATAAAAATTGAGTTTCTAAATTAAATAAGTAATAACATACTTGATATAATAATCATCTTCATTGAGTGATGGAAACAATCTTGAGAATTAAAAAGTGTGTTTTTTGAAAAAAGAGTTATTTTAGAGAATAATGTGTTTGTCATAAACTCAAGTAGAAAACATGAATATCCAAAGAAAGGTAATATAAAGATTAGTAATTTTTTTTAAGGAATAATCATACTGAAAATGGAGTGAAATAGGGAAAACCCAAAGAAATAGAGTTGGGTTCAAGAATTCCACTTACCTTTTGTTCGAAATCTTCCTTCACATTAATATCATATATAATCACATTAGATTAATTAATTAACAATTCAATAAAATTTTACATAAGAATATGATTCATTATGTTTTTATCATGTTATTTAATGGGTCTTGGATGAGTTATGGAGTTTAATTTCATTGTTTAGGAGCATTCATTTTCATGGTTTCCATGATCGGTTTACTTTATGTTCATGAATGTAAGTTAGTTTATAATGGGGATGAAGATCCAGAATTTTTATCATATGTTATTAATTATATTAAATAATTTTAAATTATCTTAAAAAGGATTTTGTTATATAACATGAGTATGATTCATTAGATAAAAATTAATGATGATCGTTTTAGGTCATTTTTGGTGGTCTTTCGAATGCTACAAACTCGTTTTGTTTTATGATTTAGTATTATTAGTATAAGGTATTTCCATAACATAAAAAGGGTTATAAAATACACATTAAATTCTGTTTTAATCCATTTAATGGTCTTATTAACATCCTTTAAGGTATTTAAGGAAAATTAATGTACATCACCCATGATGTCGGTAAATTGACACATCACGGGCGACGATTTCATTTTCAAGATAAAAGAGAGATAAGGATGGTTTTAATGTTGGATATTAAATAAAAATGATATAATTAAAGTATAATAAAGTTACTAGAGTTATCATTCCATTTTTATGAAGGTAGGTGAGAATAGAATAAGAAAATAAATTGAAAGTGAAAGGGAAATAAAAGAAAAAGAGAGAGGATTTACCTCTTGAATTCTCCTCTTGATAAATTTCTCAAGGAACCTAGGCTTGATATTTTTATGAGATCAAGATATACTTGAAGTTTGGGGGGGGGATAGGTAATATTATTGAGCAAAATATAGTCAAGTATCAATGCCTTAGAGGTGTGAGGAGAAGAGGGTGTGTGGGGTGGTATTTATAGTAGAGGGGATGAGTATTTTCTTATTATTTTAGCCATTAGTTTATCATTTCACACAAGATAAGAAATAGTGAGGATTATTGATACTAAATACAGTAATTAGTGTATTTTAGTTATAAATAATGACCATTTACATCATCCATGACTCAATCATGATGCATAAATTCATTTATTTAGCATATTTCATAAATAATCGAATTTCACTTTTCACAAAAAATTAATGTATTTCAGAAAAATACCATAAATTAACCATAACCAAATTTCTATGTGTAGAATTAAAAAACGGAATCCATTTTATGAAAATAATATTTAAATACCTAAACTTTAATTTTTTAAAAAATCATCATTTACTTGAAAAATACATATTTTAAAATTAAAAATGATTTTATAATACATTAAAAAATTAATTGAGGTCTCATTAAATTATCCTAAAACCATAGGAACAAAAATATTTAATTTTTAATATATTTTATTAAAACTAATTTTTTTCTAAATAATTTTATTAATTTTAAATAATAATTAAATATTTATTACTCACAAAAATACCAACACTTAATTATTAATTTTTAAGACATTCCCTCTCATTTATAATGTGTCTAAATTTTATTTATACATTCATGGGTGATGTTTCTATTCATTTGGATGGTCTACTATTCATAAGGGTCATATTACTATTCATAAGTGTAAAATTACTATTCATAAGGGTAAGTTACTATTCAACCAAAGTTAAGTTTGTCATATCAGACTCTAAATATCTTATTGATCGCAACCGTGTATATCTGATTTCCAAAATTCAAATCACAGAAGAGAAAAATATATATTTAACGGAGAGGGTATAAAGGTCACATAGTATTTAGTAGTTCATTTAAACATGATGTGGCAATTTGTTTCCCAATGTGAGTTTATGTGGCATAACTATAAGAAGGGAATTTCGATTGAATAAAATTAGGTCATTACACTCTTCCCATCATAAGAAATTTCACCATTGAAATTCCATTTAACATTCTAGAATGAAAATAGGTGTGGGTACTTCTCCTTCATTTCTTCCTTTAGTTCCCATGCTGCCACTTCATATTTATGGTTCCTCCATAGTACTTTAACCAGGTGAGTAGTCTTTTTGCATATAATTTTATCTATATAATCCAAGATCTTCATTGGTTACTCCTTGTAAGAATGTTCATTCTACAACTGTAAAACCTCTGAAGATAGTACATGTGAAGGATCTGGAATGTACTTCTTAAGAGGGATATGTGGAATACATCGTGTACTTTAGAAATGGTAGGTAGAAGTTCTAGTCGATAGGCCACAACTCTGACATGATCAAGAATCTCAAAGGGGCCAATGTACCTAGTAATTAGCTTTACTTTCTTCCCATATCATATGGCCTTCTTCCATGGAGATATTCAGAGGAATATCATTTCCCTGACCTTAAACTCAAGGTTATGTCAACAATTGTCAGTATAACTTTTTTGTTGTCTTTGGGATGTCTTGATGTATTACTGAATGATTTTAATCTTTTCCACCATTTCTTAGACCATTTCTGGTTATACCGGCTTACGTTCACCGACTTCATCCCAGCATGCTAGTGTTCTGCACCTTTTCCAATAAAGGGCTTCATATGGATCCATTTGGATGTTGGAGTGGAAACTATTATTGTAAGAGAACTCAACAAGAGGTAGATGTTGGTCTCATCCTTCTTTGAATTCCATAGAACATGCTCTCAACATGCCTTCTAGTGTATTCATTGTTCACTCAGATTAGAAATCAGTTTGAGGATGATAGGACATACTGAAGTTCAGCTCAGTGCTTAGAGCATGTTAGAGTCTTTTCTAGAACTTCAAGGTGAATATTGGATCTCGATCAAATACAATTGACAATGGTACTCCATGAAACCATACCAAATCTTTGATATATATATATATATATACGTACATGTTTATCCAATGATAAGTCCTCCCATATTATGATTAATTGAGATATCTTTGTAAAACTATCCACAATGACCCATATAGCATTGTTTCCTCTAGATTTCCTTGGAATCCCACTGATAAAGTCCATCATAATGTTATCCCACTTCCATGCTGGAATGGGTAGTGGTCGCATAATCCCCTTATACTTTTTTCTTTCAACCTTCACTTGTCAACATACCAAGAACTTTTATGTGTATTCATAAATCTCCTTCTTCATATTGTCCAACCAATATTTCTCTCGGAGATATCAATACATCTTTTTCTCCCTGTGTGAATAGAGAAGGTTTATCTACGCGCAACATTTAGAAACTACTTCATTATCTCTTGATTGTATGGTAGACAAGGAATCATTCCAAAACAAATTGCACCATCACCATCGATATGGAAATCTTGACGCTTCCCTTACTTCAATGCATTCACATTACTTTGCAACTCCAAATCATCGCTTTGGGCCTCCTTATTCTTCAATTTGATAGATGGTTGGGAAATCATTTAGGAAAGTTAGGATGTATTCCATGCAATTATGATTTATAAATCCATCCTTTTCTTATCCATGAATATAGGGTCTTTCATGATCCACAACATGGATAGAGTAGGAGGTTCTTTTCTTCTTAGGGAATCATTTTCCTTGTTTTCCTAGCTAGGTTGATAGTGAATAAAGCAATAATAGTGTTTGATTACCTCTAACCATATCCTTTGATGAATATTGAGATCATTATGGGTGAATATATACATTAATCTCTTATGATCGGTATATATACCACACTTCTCCCCATAAAGGTAGTTCCATCATATATTCAAGGAAAAAATCATAGCTGCTATCTCCATATCATGCCTCGAGTATTTCTATCCATGGATCTTCAACTGCTGTGAGGAATAGGCTATCACATTATCATTTTTTCATGTGTACACAAACCAAGAATTTATTTGAAGCATCAATATATATAAAAAAACTTTCTCCACATTTTGTTAATGAGAGTACTAGTGTAGTGATCAACCTCCTCATTAGCTCCTTGAAGCTTTCCTCACATTCTTCTATCCAAGCATACTGTAACCCTTTACTTGTTAACTTAGTTAGTGAGATTTACAATCATGAGATATTTCTCACAAAAAATATATAATACCCAACTAAGTTAAGAAAACTATGGATTTATGTGACACTAGAGGTTCTGGGCCATTCCTCAATTTCCTTTTTTTAAGGGTCCATGGAAATTCCCTCATTTGTGATCACATATTCCAAGAACATGACTTGGTTTATCTAAAAGTAACACTTTCTGTACTTGGAATAGAACTTCTCCTTCATCAATTCTTCCAACACAAGTATTATATGTTCTTCATGTTCCTATTTTCTCTTGGAGTATATGAGAATATAATCCATAAAAACTACCAAAAATTTGTTGAGGTAATGTCAAAATACTTTATTAATAAAATCCCTGAAGATTGTGGGGGAATTAGTAAGTACAAAGTGAATCACCAAAAACTCATAGTGCCCATACCTTGTATGGAAGGAAGTCTTCTAAATATATTCCTTATTCACCATTAGTTGATGATATCCAGAATGAAGATCCACTTTTGAGAAGCACCGAGCTCCACTCAAATGATCAAACAAGTCATCAATCCTTAAAAGAATATACTTGTTCTTTATGGTGATCTTGTTGAGTTCTGAATAATCGATACACAACCACATTGATCCATAATTCTTCTTGAAAAATCACTATGTCTCACCCCTTAGTGATTAACTGGGGCATATGAACCCTTTTTCCAAATTATCTTCTATCTTCTTCTTTAACTCCACCAGTTCGGTAGGAACCATCCTATAGGGACACTTTGAGATAGGAGTAGCTCCAGGTATGAGTTCAATTGAGAACTATACCTCATGATATGGGGGTAGTTCGGGTAACTCTCTAGGAAATACATCACTATATTCCCTCATGGTGGTCATTTCTTATAGGTTGACACTTTGCTTTGACTCAACCATTTGAACAAGGTATGATTCTTTAATAGGGAATCAACACCCACACAACTGAAGGATTTTCCAAAGGAGATTCATGACCTTCCTTGAATTTTTAAAGGTGCATGGGATGGTTTTAAATTTGAAAAGATAATTCCTTTTCTAAATATTTTATATATTCTCTATATATAGAGAGACAATCCATCCCCAGTATATCATCAAATTCCACCAAGGGAAGTATCACGAGATTTTATAGAAGAATATTCTCACATACGCCAAGAGGAGATGATTTCAACACTTGGGTTTCAATAACTTCACCAGTTGGAGTTTTTATAAATAACTCTACTTCAAGGTTTCAGGAAATTGATTAAATAGTTCTAGAAAATTTTTATGATATAAATTAATGTGTAGAACTAGATTCACATAATACTTTTTCCAATTTGAGTGAATAAGAAGTGTACCGTTAATGACTTCATTCTTTTTCTCCACTTCCGCAGTATTGATGGCATACTCATTACAATTCTCAATTGGTTTTGGTGGATGATGATTCTTATTACCCTTGAAGACTCAAATATTATTGCACTGGCTTGCATAGTGACCTTGCTTCCTACAGTTGTAGCATTGGACCATGGGTGGTGCTCTCCTTTCCTCCACCACATTGTCCTGCCTTTTTATGTCTTTTTGATATTAATGAGATTGGTGGCCTTCTCTACCACACATAAAGAATTTCTCCATCCATTTAAGGTAGTTCCAATGATACATCTTCCCAAATTTTTGACATGTGGGTTGTTGAGTTTTCTTTCCACCTTTCTCATTAGATCCTCGATCTTGAAACTCAATATTTCATTTCAATTTACCATAGGCATGGGACCATTCTCCAAACTCCATCTCCAATTTGAGAGAACATTGTATAACTTCTTCTAAACTCCCAAAGTATCGAATTAAAAGATCCTTTAGAAGGTTTGGTTTTAAACCACTAAAGAATCTATCAATTTTTCTATCATTATTGATAATAGAACATGAAGTATACCTTGAAAGCCTTGTGAATTTTTTTTCATAGGTCATGAAATATTGTACTTTCTTTTTCTTCAGCTCTATGAATTCTCTCATTATAATTTTATGAAGAGTTCAAGGGAAATAATTATTAAGAAACATTATCTTAAAGTCTTCCTACTCCATCTATTCAATTTTTTCCCTCATATTGGTGTTCTTAATCAACTCCCACCATTGGTTGGCCTCTTCATCTAGATGATAAATGACCAGAGTCACCTTCTCCATCTTAGAATAGTGAAGAAAAAAAAGATCCACTCCATATATTTGAACCAATATTCCTCAAAAAGTGGATCATAATATCAACTAAACTTCTCTGGTTGTTTCCACCTAAAACACTTGATAGCTAGTTTCCCACTCTTAGGTGAAGGAGGACTTTCCACATTATTCATGTAATTGATCATATCCTGAGATAGATAGGTAAGCATCACCATGAAATTTTGAGCTATACCTCCCAAGAATTGGGGATTTCATTTGAGCAATCTATGTGTTGTATATTTCATGGGTTGTTGTCTTGGTTTCTCCTGGTTCCCACTATTTTCTAAAATATAAAAGGTTATAACAAAACATAGGTCAGTAAGTCAAAAATAAATAATTTATTGCTTTTTTCATTTCAGTATAAAGGCATATATTGTGGGATAACTATGTTTATAATTTTATAAAACAAATATTATTGGGTTATCACTTATAGTTAGTCTCATACAAATGGATTTCACTAAGTTTATCTAATAATAATTCCAAATTTAACTAAACCATCCTCTGATACCAACTATAGAAACCCTGCTTTTTCTTACATTACTATTACTTAATTTTAATGATAAACAATTGCAAAACATTACACAATGAGGATAAAAAGGTTTTATGTCTTGAAAAAACTAGGACCATATATAAATTTTAAAAAATAAAACATAAACATTTATTTAATTCCTTTTCTCTAGCTTCTTATTGGCCTTTGAATTCTCCATTGTACAAGTAGTCACCTGAGGATATACATCAACAAGGGGCGAGCTAAAATCCCAATAAGAGGAAAGATAAGAGCATGAAATAATATAAATGGGGTGAGAATAATCATTATCATCATAACATAGTTATAGGATCATAATAATTAGAGGAAGTAATAAGAAAAGACTTGGAATGTGGCAATGCATAAAAATGAAATATCATGTCTCAGTGGTCAACTGCCGCACGTAGTGATGTAAAAAGATATAATCATGTTCATGAATATTTCAATTTACTAATTAGGTAATTCACATTAACTAATTAATTAGATCTCTATATAATTTCTGGAACACCCATCATATCATAACATTTACATTACGGTATATAATTCAGGGCACCCCTGTCACATCACAACATTTACATTATCATGCATGCCACATAGAACATATATCAATCTAGAACATATAATAACCCATGTAAATAAATAGATTTAATGTCATAAGAAAACATCCAAAAAAAGTTTGGTTCCTAAATGATAGATTGAATAACATACTTGATATAAGAATCATCAACCTTGAGTGATGGAAACAATCTTGAGAAGTAAAAGGTGTGTTTTTTTGAAAGAGGAGTTTTTTGGAAAATAATGTATTGGTCATAAACTCAAGTAAAAAAAATGTATATAAAATAAAATTTAAGATAATTATGAATACATTTTTTAAGGAATAACCATACTAAAAATGGAGTAATGTAGGGAAACCCCAAAGAAAGAGAGTTAGGTTCAAGAATTCCCCTTACCTTTTGTTCGAAAGATTCCTCAATGTTAATATAATATATAATCACATTAGATTCATTAATTAATAATTAAAGAAACTTTTATACATTAATATGATTCATTATAGTGTTATTAAGTTATTTAATGGGTCTTTGTAAGAGTTATATAGTTTACTTTTATCGTTTGGATGCATTCACTTTTATGGTTTCCCTGATCAGTTCACTTTGAATTCAGGAATGGAAGTCCGTTTATAATGAGTATGAACATCCATAATTATTATTATATATTATTAATGATATTAAATAAGTTTAAATGATCTTAAAATTTATTTTGTTATATACCATGAGGATGATTCATTAGAGAAATGTTAATGATGATTGTTTTAGATAAATTATTGTGGTTTTTCAAATGCTATGAACTCGTTTTGTTTTACCATTTAGTATTATTAGTATAAGTTATTTACAGAACATAAAAAAGGTTATAAAATTAAATTTATATTATTTTTTTAAACTATTTAATGGTCTTATTAATATCCTTAAATGTGTTTAAGGAAAATGAAAGTGCATTTCCCACGATGTCGCTAAATTGACACATCACAGGGGACGATTTCATTTTTAAGATAAGAGAGAAAGGGGGAGGAGTTTAATGTTTGATCTTATATAAAAATTATATAATTAAAATATATGAAATTTAATGGAGTTATAATTATATATATATGAAGGTAGGTGAGTAAATAATAAGAAAAGAAATTGAAATTGAAAGGGTAATAAAAGAATACGAGAGAGGATTTACCTCTCGAATTCCCCTCTTGAGATCATATTCAATGAACCTAGTCTTGGTCTTTTGATGATACCAAGAGATATTGGAAGTGGGGTAGGGAATATGAAAGATTATTGGCTATAATATAGTCAATTCTAAAATCTCGAGAGGTGTTAGGAGAAGAGGGTGTGAGGGGTGGTATTTATAGTGGAGGGGTGGGGTGTTTTCTTATTATTTTAATTATTAGTTTATTATTTGTCTCAAGACTAGAAATAATGACTATTATTGTGAATAAATATATTAATTAGTGAATTTCAGTTCGGAAAAATGACCATTTACATCATACATGACTCAATCATGTTGCGGAAACTCATTTAGTTAGAATATTTAGTAAATTATCCAGTTTCACTATTCACAAAAAAAATAATGTTTTTTAAAAAAACCCCAAAATTCACCCGAACCATATTTTGATGTGTAAAATAAAAAAATGGAATCCATTTTATCAAATTAATTTTCTAAATATGTGAAATTTCATTTTTAAATAGAATCCTTATTTACTTGAAAAATAAATATTTTAAATTTAAAAATGATTTTATAATACTTTCAAAAATTAACTGAGATCTCATAAAACTATCCTAAAATAATAGGAAAAAACTATTTATTTAGGAATACATTTTGTAAAAATGATTTTTATTTTAAATAATTTTATCAATTTAAAATTGTAATTAAATATTAAAAATAAGATCAATTAACCAATAAGAAAAGATAAGACCAATATATTAGTATATTTAATGATTCCTTGTCGTTGTTCTCACTAATAAGGTAATAACCATGTGAATAAACTAGATTCATTTTATCCTTCTCTATTAAACCATGTCAATTTGAACAACTCAATAAAAAAGTTTGAATGAAATCATAATAAGAGTATGTAAAAAAGAATGGAATTGGGATTGTAGTTCAATTGGTCAGAGCACAACCCTGTCAAGGTGGAAGCTACGGGTTCGAGCCCCATTAGTCCCAACGAATCCAATCAAGAAATAATCATGTCATCTTTCATTTTATAAGAAAAAATGCAAAGGGAATCGAGGATCTTCATTTTTTTATAAAATTTCTCTCAATAAAAAAAATACAAAACTGGGAATGATTTCATTCCCTCTGATCATTTTATGTTTTTAAATATGCATCCAAAGAATTAAAGTAAGTAAATGTGGTTGGATTATAATTGATCACATCAGATGATTGTAAAATAGAGACAGTTGTGGAAAAATGGAAATGAATCAATAATAAATTCTTGATTGGATCGGAAAAAATACAATAAAAATTATTTTTACATGGATAAATGATCTTTATGACTTCACTTATAAGTATAAGTAATATAATTCCATTCTTGATAATGAATCGATTAGATAGGATATCAGATCTTGGAAATTCATTATACTGATTCGATTTAATATCAGTTATAATGGATTCAGTCCCGAGTTATTTTTATATTGTAAAGTATAAAAATATTCAAATATGGAAGTAAATATTCTCGCATTTATAGATACTACACTGTTCATTCTAGTTCGGACTTCTTTTTCAATTATCATTTATGTCAAAACAGTCATTCAAAAAAATAATAAATTGGAATGAATGTTTACTTATTAGTTATTTTTAAGGATTCAAGAATAAAAAATATTACAGTTCCTCGTTTTAAAGAAGGTGTGGGGTAGACTAGAATATTCACTTTTATGAGATCATAAGTATGGTAGGTAGCAAGAAAGATATAAATGTTTTATTTATACCATATGTACATCTATTAATCATTAATGAATGTTAAATGTGATTATAATATGATAATGGAATAAATAATAAAATACATAAATAAAAAAATGTTTTCTACATTTACAAGTCCACTAGAATCCAATGGCATTTTGAAATGCGATATTTGGTTGAAATTCCATTGGATTTATAAAAGAACGTTTTGCAGAACATTTTATAAATTCATTTTGATTTATTCACAAAAATACTACACTTAATTATTAATTTTTAAATCATTTCCTCTCATTTAAAAGGTGCCTAAATATTATTTATACTTTTATGGGTGATGTTACTATTTATTTTTCCAGTTTACGATTCTTAAGGTTCATATTACTATTCATAAGGGTAACATTACTATTCATAAGGGTAAGTTAATATTCAGAAAAAATTAAGTTTGTCCTATGAGACTCTAAAAATCTTACTAATCGCAACTGTGTATGTTGGATTTTCAAAATTCAAATCACAAAAGTGGAAAAATTATATTTAATGAGTAGGATATAAAGGTCACATAGTATTTAGTAGTTTATTTAAGCTTAATGTATTTTTGAGTTTCCTAATGTGATTTGCTTTGATATAATTATAAGAAGGGAATTTCCATTGATAAAACATTAGGTCGTTATAATCCCTGAATGTTATGCACACTTAATTACTCATTTCTAAATTGGTCATTTGGTCCATACTGGTCAATTTTCTTATAAAAATGATCTTCTAGGGATCGAGACAAATTTTTGGTTCCATGAAATCCCCCCCTCACTCTGAATTGGAGCTGACAGGGGACGAGAAGGTCAAGTTCCAAGGAATAATGCTCAATTACAGGGTGCATTTCCATTATGTCACACAAATTTAATGTTGTTTCGTGAAACTAAATTGTGAATGAACAAAAACTGAGGGACCCATACCTATAAATATGGTGAGAGGTCCCTTTAATAGTCACTGAACTTTCACACTAGACAAGATACCACTCATGCATAATACTCTATACATTGCCTGAAATCCTAAACATTAAGCTATGAATTTATCACAAGATATTCTTATGGAGATGTACATGCATGATCAATGTCACGACCCGCCTTCACCAAGATGAGAGAAGGGACATCAGATTGCCAGACCCTTCCTTCTTCCTGTTGAAGGAGAGATAATGACCCCCAATACCCACCTTCAATAGGTCATGGAGTGGAAATTATCAGCAAGGGTATATAATCACACCCAAAATGGAAGGAATTACCCCTTTCTTTTAATATGATCGAGAGATGATACAGTAAATCCCAAAAAAACCAAAACTGAAGGTAAAAGTAAGGCCAAAAGCAAACCATTCTCATATTCATGTAAAAATGTAGATTCTACAAAAGTACAAGAAAACCCCAAAGGAAAGTACCAGAAAAAGAAAAACAGCAACAAAAAATATCCCAACGTCTGAGCTAATATAGTCTCGCACGATCCCTGATATCCTTCTAGAAACGTAAAAGTAGTTTATATACGTAGCGTGAGTATAAATGTATACTCAGTAGGGAAAACCAAAGGCTCCCGTGCACAAGTGGGGAGGCATTCTAATGCCCCATGAGAAAAGGAGATAACCAGATCACCTAGAAAGGAAACTATCTGCCCAAACCTTACCAAGGAACACTCCCCAAATAACACAAGTGATGTAAATTAATATTAATAGCACATAGAAATTTGGGTACCCCGTGCCACTTTTCCACTGGTTATTGAGGACATGCTACACGTCAAACCTCTCCAGCCATCCTCACCGCAGTCGCACTTCCATTCCCCCACCCGCACACACATGGGCTACCACAATCACACATCCCACCCGCAAACACTTGGGCTATCACTACCACACATCCCGCACACACCTAGGTCCGAACAACTACTGCCACACCCGAAGACACCTGGGCCTCATCCCGAATACATTTGAAAAACAACCTTCCCACACACACCTGGGCCAACCACCACCACATACCCTGCCCGAAGAATCTAGGGCTAGAATGGACCTCATGTCGTCACAGCCTGCCTGAAGGATCTTGGGCTACTCGAGAAAGGGAGCAGAAAAGGAGCTAATAACCAGCCACTCATAGGAGTGTTGGGAAAACACCCTCCCCTATGAAATGTGGGTGTTCGACATGAAGTGCTTAACATGGGTGGGGTGTGAATAAGAAAAATAAGAACTAAAATTATATATATAGGTAACAAGAACTCATCCCTACATAGGGTTTCCAAAACCAGCCCATACACAAGCACCCTCATTACTATTCATTCATAAGAAGCATAACAACCATAACCCTGTGACAAATCATTCCCAAAAAACAATTACCCATTAAACCCATTCATGTTTTCATATTCAAGAAATTATATTTAAGTAAATTCTGTACTACTGGGAAATTAACAGGCAAACCCACAAGACAAGGAAAGGAAAATAGCCAAACAACAAATTAAGCATTCACACCTGGTTCTCTTGTAAAGTCACAATAGGAAAAGGGACCCGTGAGATCCCTAGAAGTATTGTAACCAAACCAAGCCCCACCATACACCCCCACATGGACTCAGATCCAAAATCCAACAAATGCACCACAACAGAGGATCCCATCCCCATCCATGTTGCTTCCCAAGCATCAACCGTCAACACCACCAAAATAGAGAAAGGGAGTTTTCAAATTTGAATATGCCATTCATTCAGTTCCATATTTTTGTTTGGTTAACTGGGGTGATCACGGAAGGATTATTATTCACTGGGAATCAATTTAAAAAACCGAGTTTACGTGATTAACAAGTTTCCATGTTACACCCATTCAATCACATAAATATCCATAAAAACAGAGGTTCATTAGTGCACAAGAAAAGACCACCAACAACCATGATTTTCAGTGGGCATAAGCCCATAAAATTCACAACAAATAATCAAGGATAAGGATTATAGCAGAAACATCGATCACACCCCATTCATTCTTTAAAATTCAATTTATTATCTTCATTATGGTTTGGCTTCATGCATCCCCACAGAAAAAATAGCATACCCACACCACATGAAACACACTATGTAGAGATGAAGGAGAATCCATACCTGAATGATGAAAGATCGATGTTTTTATCCTAGTACCAATAACTAGGGATGCGTGACTTGCAGAAGAGGAACTCAGAAGACACTAAGAAAGAGCAGAAAAGGCTCCAGCAAAGGCGCACCACTCGCCCTGGGAAGGGGTAATCCAAACGCACCAAGGAGAAGAAGGAAAACAGACCAACTGGGAAGAAAGAATTATCATGTGATAAAAAGGTGAGATCCTATAATTACGGGATAAGAGGATCTTGAATGGATTTGAAGGTGTATCATGGTTTCACCTCATGGTTAGACGGTTACACATGATGGAATTAATTTTTATTTAATAATTCTCATCATAGGGGTGGCCAAAATAGTTGTTCCTTAAAGGATTTCATTTAAGAGAGTAAAACGGGTCCATTGAGGGTCTCCCAACTCCTATGGGATTTAAAACGTTTTTTATGGCGCTAAAAACGCCTTTGAACCACATTAAAAAGGTTAAATGACTTAAAAGTAGCGTTATGGGAAAAATTGGGGAAAGAAAATCTCGACACCCCTCTGTTGCTGATTAGTGAGACTGATAGTTGAAACTGATCGGTGGAGCTGATCAGGTGAAGCTAATCCAATGAATTTAATTGGGGGAAGCTGATCCTGTGAAGCTGATCCTGTGAAGCTAATTTGGTGAAATCAATCTGTGAAACCGATTTGGTGAAACCGAACTGTGAAACCGATTTGGTGAAACCGATATGTGAAACCGAACTGTGAAACCAATTTGGTGAGAACGATCATTGAAACCAATTTGGTGAAACTGATATGTGAAACCGATTTGGTGAAACCGATCTATGAAACCGATTTGGTGAAACCAATCTGTGAAACCAATTTGGTGAAACCGATCTTTGAGACCGATTTGGTGAAACTGATATGTGAAACCGATTTGGTGAAACTGATCTGTAAAACCAATTTGTTGAAACTGATATGTGAAACCGATTTGGTGAAACCGATCTGTGAAACTGATTTGGTGAAACCGATATGTGTAACCAATTTGGTGAAACCGATCTGTGAAACCGATTTGGTGAAACCTATCTATGAAACCGATTTGGTGAAACTGATCTGTGAAACTGATTTGGTGAAACCGATATCTGAAACCGATTTGGTGAAACCGATCTATGAAACGGATTTGGTGAAACTGATATGTGAAACCGATTTAGTGAAACCGATCTGTAAAGATGATCAGTGAAGCTGATGTGTGAAGCTGATCAGGGGAGATAATCTGTGGAGCTGATGGGTGGGACTGATCGATGAGTCCAGGACACCCCAACACTTAGAATTTTGGAAAAGTAGTTGACCAGGAGGGTCTGGGCCATTACATCAAATAACTCTCAAAATTATTCTTGCCCTTGAGAATACAAGAGTAACCTAAACAACCCCTCCAGAAGATACTTCTCGGGGATAAACTACCCCAAACAGCCATACGAATCCCATGGATCACATTGTCCTGACACACAGATCGAGGAGTTCTTTCCTCCATGTCAAGATACTATCCGCTTTGGACAGCACTGACTCGCCCACGTGGGTTTAATTGCATCCACCTTAATGAGTCTTGATTAGGGATCGGGTCCTCCCTTCCCCACATATCAGGAATTTTCATAACCATTCACAAGGTATGGAAAAAAACATCTCATAAACCAAAAAGGTCAGCATTACATCACATCAGGTCACAAAAACAAGAACAACAAGGAAGGCTCAGAACAGAAACTCAAAACATCTTTGGGTACTGGGAATGCATATGAGCTTCTCACCCCAAGTACTCTCCTAGAGGCCAACGTGCCTCCAAAACACACAAACCAAATGGATCGTTCATCCACAAAGCACTTTCTCCTTTCGATCCTCGATCCTCACTGGTAGCTCCCCAAACGTAGAGTCATCCCCTATATCCAATTCTCCCAATTCAATGACATGGGAATCATCGTGTAGATATCGACAAAGCTAGGAGATGTGGAAAACATCGTGAATATTTTCCAACTGAGGTGGAAACGCCAGCTGATATGCCACCTCACCCAGTCGCCCCAACACTTTAAAGGGCTCGATGAACCTAGGAGATAGATTTCTCCCCTTGCCGAACCTTCACTGCCCACGTCGGGGGGAAACCATTAACAACACATGGTCTCCAACCTCGAACTCCAAGGGACTCCTCCTACGATCGACATATGACTTCTGCCGATCTTGGGATGCCTTCATCCTCTCACGCACAAGCTGAACCTTCTTCATTGTGCTCTGCACCACCTCTAGGCCAAGAACACCTGCCTTCCAAACCTCGGTCCAGCACACGGGTGAACGACACAGCCTCCCATACAAGGCTTCAAATGGTTCCATGCCAATAGTATAGTGATAACTATTATTGTAGGCAAACTCTACTAAGGGAGAATTTCATTCCCATGATCTCCCAAAGTCCCAAACACATGCTCCTAGAATATCCTCCAATGTATGGATGGTTCGCTCTATCTGGCCATCTGTTTGTGGGTGGAATGTAGTGCTAAGACATAGCTGGGTGCCAAAAGCATGCTGAAATCACCTCCAGACTCATGAGGTAAACTTTGCATCCCTATCCGAGACTATGGACCTCATAACTCCATGAAACTGCACCACCTCACCCATGTATCTCCGTGCTAAGGCATCCACCACACTCTATTCCTTGATCACCAAAAAGTGAGCTGATTTCGTCAGCCGGTCTACCACTACCCAGATAAAATCAAGGCCTCCTTGAATCCTGGGTAGTCCGGTGAAGAAATCCATCGATATTTTATCCCACTTCCACTCGGGGACATCTAAAGGCTTCAACAAACCTCTTTGGACATGGTGTTCAACCTTCACTTGCTGAAATACCAAGAACCTTTCCACGAACTTTTCCCCTGCCCGTTTCACCCCAAGCCACCAAAATTGTTCCCTCAGGCCTCGGTACATCTTGGAAACTCTAGGGTGTACCGCTATGAGTGAGTTATGGAACTCACGTGGAACTCCATCACACATCATCTCTGGGACAAAAAAATTCCCTCTAAAAAGCATCTGATTCTGAACATCATCCGACCACCCTTCCGGAGCATTGCCTTGGTTAACCCAATCACGAAACACTTCACTCTCTATGTCTCCCCATTGAAACTCCTCCACCTACCGCAGTAGAGAGGACTAAACATTCATTTGAAACAGACAAACTCTACCACCATCCTCCCTTACATCCAGGTGTAGGGAATCAAACTCCTCCATTTCCTTCCAATCATCCACAGATTCTTGAACAACTTCCCTCTATGACTTCCTGATCAAGGCATCAGCCAAAATGTTCCCCTTACCTTTAGTGTAAGAGATCTCGAAGTTATAGTCCTGAATATACTCCACCCACCTTTGTTGTCGCAAGTTCAGGTCCCAGTGGGTAAATATTTTCCTCAAACTCTTGTTATATATGAATACCAAAAAGTACTCCCTGATGAGGTAATGTCTTCATAACATCAATGCGAACACTACTACTACAAGCTCTAGGTCATGGGTGGAATAGTTACACACATGAGGATGTAACTGCCTAGACCCACAAGATATCACTCCCTATTGCTGCATCAGCACACACCCTAGGCCAAGTCCAAAAGCATCACAAAACACCTCAAAACAACAGCCCTTCCTCTGATAACCTCTGCACTAGGGAACTAACCAAATTCCCTTTTAGATAATTGAAGGCTTCCTGGCACTTCTCACTCCACAAAAAGGCCTGTTACTTTACGATCAACACTGTCAAGGGAGCTGCAACTTGAGAGAAGTCAGGTACAAACCTCCGATAATAACCTACCAGACCCAGAAAACTACGAACTTCCATCACATTCATGGGTGATTCCCAAGAAACAACCGCTTCCACCTTTGACAGATTAACTGCTACCCCTTGTTGAGACACCACGTGTCAATGGAAATTCACTTCTCGTGCCATGAACTTACACTTGGACAATTTCTCATAGAGCTGGTGATGTCGAAGGAATTACAATACCATCTTGAGGAGCTTAGTATGTTCCTCCTATAATCATGAGTAGATGAAAATGTCATCGATGAAACCAATGAAGAACCGGTCCAGAAACTGATGGAAAATAGAGTTCATGAGGCCCATGAACATAATTGGTGCATTCGTAACACTGAATGAAATGACTACGAACTCAAAGTTCCCATACCTACACTTGAAAGTAGTCTTTAGAATATCACTATCCTTCACCCTTACCTGGTGATTCCCAGACCATATATCGATCTTAGAGAACCAACCTGCTCCCCTCAACCGGTCAAAGAGATCGCTTATCCTCATAAGAGGGTAACGGGTTTTGACCATTACTTGATTCAGTCTCTGGTAGTATATGCATATCCTGAGACCACCATCTTCCTTCTTTGTGAACAAGATCGGAGCACCCCATGGGGACACACTAGGTCGGATAAAACCATTCTTCATCAGATCATCAATCTGGATTCACAACTTCCACAACTCATAAGGCACCATCCGATAAGGAGCCATGGAAATCGGATGGGCACCAGGTTATAAGTCTATCTCGAAATCAACGTCACATCGAGGGGATAGAGTCACAACCTCCTTGGAAAAAATGTCTTAGAACTCTCTAACAACTCTCAGAACATCCATAATCTTAGCAGCCACTGATTCTACTGAAAGCTCGTCTAAGATATAAATATGGGGCTCCACACACTGTCTCCCCACCTAACAAATATACTCATCAACAAAATCCAGATGCTGGACATCCCCATCGGAGAACAAGACTCATCTTTGGAAGCAGTCAATAACAGCATGCACAGAAAACAGCCAGTTGATGCCTAGGATGACACCATATGGCTGCATTTGTAGCAGAAGAAGGTCCCCACTAGACTAATGCGGTCCCAACATCAATATACATCCTCGACAAACCTCAAAAAGACTGGTATGACACCCAACTGGCGTACTCACCACCAGGGGCATAGAGAGTCTCTCTATGTCTAGGCTCAAGGCATGGGCTAGATTGGGTGTAACAAAGGAGTGTGATTGTAACGACCAGAAATTGTGAATAAATATGGTTTCCTAATTTTGTGTGTTATTTTATTTCATAATCAACAAAAAAATTTCATTTAATAAAATGAGTATAATTAAAATGAGACTATTGGTTTTTGACTATTATATGGCCGTTAGTCAGTATGAACTTTGGAAACTAAATGTAGCGATTATTGTCTCTAAATACAAGTGATCTTGGTTAATTAATATAGAAAGAAGATTCGATGGCCTCATCCAGTAGTCTCGGGACAATTGAAGCCCATCTAACATAACTTGGGAAGGAGGTAGCACCACTAGGATTTTCTCTGGACCAAACCCAAGATGAAATTCATCGTGTGAAGCTAGAACGGAATCACCTTTGTGACAAGTTCAAACTGATAGAAATTACTACTTGTGCGATGTTGGCCGAGCCTCCCTTAGATTCTCTCACCTTAGCACACCTAACACTTTGGTCCTATGCTGGGGTTATAAGGGGCTATGTAAAGAGACCATAACTGACTTGTGCAATCCTTTGAATTAAATAAAAATTGTGATTTTTTCTTATAATGAAGTTTTTGAATTTTCAAATGTCCGGATAAATATAGTATGCATATTTTTGATGAATTTTAGAAAAAGTATATTTGAAAATATTTATGTAAACATTAAATAATTAATTATATGTAATGATTTTCAAAAAATGGTCTTCTACAATTATGTTCAGTATGAAATTTAGAGTCTAATAAGATCAACTTGATTTTTGATGAATAGTAAATTATGAATAGTGATTTTACGCATAGGATAAGTAATGTGACTAAATGGATTAGTAATATCACTTAAAGAAAGTATTAATATAATCTAGGCACCTTGATTAAGTAATGTGATTCAATAAAATAGGTAAATAACTATTTCAGAAATTATTAGTCAAGTATAGGTTTTTTCGGGTGAATAATGTTTTTTAATTAAAAAATAAATTAAAAATATTTAGAAAATTATTTTTATAAAATGGAGTTCATTTTTGAACTCATATAATCGATATTATGTTAAGGTAATTTTTGGGGATTAATCTGAAAAAAATGAATTTTCGGTGAATAGTGTATTTATTTAAAAATTAAATTAAAAATATTTAGAAAATTATTTTTATAAAATAGAGTTCATTTTTGAAATCCGTGCATTGATATTTGGTTAAGGTAAAATTTTGGGATTTTTCTGAGAAAGTTGAATTTTCGGTGAATAGTGAAAATACAGTTCTTAAGTTACAGGTGTTTAATGACATCATTAAATGATGTATTAAGTATGTAATCAATATGATCGACTTATGAATAGTAAGATAAGGTATGAGGTGTCCCAATTTTCCAATACCATGGGAAAATACCATGGGCAAGCCCATGGTTTTGGCAATACCACCAATGAGGTGTCCCTTGGCCATTAATGCCTTGTCCCCTCACTTCCCCTACAAATACCTAGCCATTATCTCATCCTTTCCATTACAAAATCCTCCTCAACGAATTTCTGGTCTCCTTACCTCCCAAGGAGTCCTCCCAAGGTGCCCACAGGCCTCCCAAGGTCCCAAACTTCAAGATTTTGAAGTTAATCTTCATGGTAAGGGACCCTACCTCTATCTTTCTTTCCAAGTACACTCTTTTATGTCATTTATTTTATGATCCATATTATTATGTTGGGGATGTTCTTTTATATTCATCTTACATTCATTTTCATGTTCATATGATGAGATACCCCCTCTCACTCTCATAATTTCATTTTATGAATGTTAAAGTGGGGCCGTTAGGCTGCCAAATTTTTAAATGATTCTTTCACCCTTCTCATTTTCATGATCTATTTTCATGTCAAGTATTTCATGTTCCTTTTTATTATGTTGGGGTATGATATCTATATCTATAATACTGATATTTTATTTTCATATGATGATAGACCCTATTTAATCACATCAATTCATTTTTTTTAATTTTTAAGTGACGCTGTTAGGCTGCCGAATTTTCATAGGAGAAATATTATCTTTGTCATCCATCCATGTTTTTCATTTCCTATGGTTTGTATTTAAAATTTCATTAACATGATCTTATATCCATTATATTATATCCCTATAATGTTTTTTGGATCATTTATGAGTGTGTGACCCATGTCCCCTCTCTTTTCAATGTTTTTCTAAAACCCTGTAACATAGCGGTTATATTGCAGAATTTTCGTCTCAAAATGTCTCTCTCTTTTTCTAAAATTATTTTATTTTATTAAGTGAATACTCAAATATCTTTTTTCTAAAGGGTTATTCACATATATATCAAAATTTTATATTTTAATTCTGGTATTTACATACATGAAACCCACTTCACTTTTTCCGTGGGTTTAAAGTGACATAAAGATCATGTCTTTAAAGCAGTTTTTAAAATGTTATGATTATGAAATGAAACTTATTTCTTTTATGCTATATGGGTTATTTATGAAATGTTTGATGATTATATATGTGTCTCACATGATTATAAACACAAATTTAAGGGTGTGCCCTAATAGTTCTCTAATTCATTGGGTAATGATGTAACCACTAGAGATTACAATTTTAACGATACCTTGGGGAATAACCTTGGTAATTTCAAATGACACCTTTGGGATGGACCTTGGTGATATGTTCATGATTTTCTAAGTTAAATGTTGTATAAAAATATTAACATTATGAATAATGTTCTTTCCATTATGATATACCTCATGATCTATATCTCATTCCTTAAAGCTATTTATCATGACTTTATTGATGTATCTCAAGTTCACATGTTAAATGTTTCTCCCTGTTTCCTTTACTGGGCCTTCTGCTCACCCTTTCTTTTGATGTATGTCCCCAGGTTATGATATGCAGTAATGAACCTAGGATAAACATAAGGAGAATATTTTCAAGTGTTTAATAAAAATGTTTTATGTTTTCATTTTTTAAGTTCCTGGTTTCCAAGACACTAAACCTTAAAGATCCTCGATTTTGTAAAATGTAATGAAAAGTTATGTTATAAAAATGCAGGATTATATTGTTTGTATCAAAGTATGGTTTAGTTATTTGTATAAATTAGGATATGAAAACTTTAGGAAGAACCATATATAAAAGTTTAAATATAGGAAATCTTCCTAGTATTTTGGTGAGTATTGAGTAAGTGGTTTATCAAGAAAATACATCCCTATCTGGATACGAGCAGGTAGAGGTGGCTCTGGAACAAATGTACATAGGGGTAAAACCCGAAAACACCGCTTGATCTAGACTCGAACGAGAACTGGTACACGACAACGGGCCTTGTTGCACTCTTGGTTACGACACACCTGGGGGATATGCTTTGGTAAATTTATAAGCTTAGTATGAACCATTATTAAAGGAAAAAAGATAAAATAAAATAAAGATTCACATAGTAATATATGATCATGGATAACCTAGATTGGAACCTAAAGGATCACAAGTTAGGATATAATTTTCTTCTACAAGTTTATCCTTCTATGCTTAAAGTTTCCTTTTCATTATTATTGGCTAAGTATTTAAGCCCCTAAATATAATTTCTTTTCTTAGTTAATGGAGGGAAATAGAAGAACATGTCCCAACAATCAATGTGATATGAAATGTGGTGATTGCTCTATTAATGTGACAGAGATGACGAGAGATCAAGTTGAACATATGGTGATTATGCCAAAACAGCTATCAAAAATCACAATTAATAATTTGTACCTAGTTGAATGCCCAAATTCATCAAGGAAGAAGAAGACAAAGTCTCAAGGATGTTAATCAGATAAATTTGATAAGGGAACGATGACCCAATTTCCTTTGTGCAAAGAGTTTGGAAAGGGGAACCAAGGATAATGTCACAAAGGAACGGGGAAATGTTTTAAGTGTGGAGTGATCGAAAATAAAGTAGCCAATTGCTTTAAAAAATGGATAATGTGATGAATAGAGATAAGGTTCGATCTAATATACCTTATACTTTTAAATGTCATAAATGTGGATAAGTTGAACATTATCCAAGGCAATTCTCTCTTGGAAGGGATGAGAAGCAAGATGAGCATCAATAATCTTCAAGGACAAGGGAACAATGCAATTCCGATGCTGAGACGGATCATGATGACTAAAGTACATGCAACTTCTTCACAATAATTGTCTATGTCGCATTGTATTTTAGTTTGTGCTCTATGAGAATATCCTTAATGTTTTATAAGAACATCGATTCACTACCTACGATGGTTTTATATCATTAAGGAAAACATCTATTGTTATGTACCACATGTTGATGTTGTGAAGCTGTTCTTCTTGAAAAAAAAAATATAATTAGGGGATTAAAAGATGATTATTATTTTGGAAGACGTTCATATGATCGAGGTAAATAGAATGCTATGTTAATTTCCTTGAAGAGTAAAAGTTGACTTATATTTTGAAGAATAGATGAATTTAAGGTGAACTTATAGTAATTTAAGTTACTTATGGAAACGATTAACCTATCTTGGGGAAAATATGTTTAGTTTAGTTACTTTTGTTATAAGATGTTAGGAGTGGTTGATGTTGTTTGGAGATGAACGATAAAGTTTATCTTGGAAGACCATGTTATCAAATCTTTCTTATATTTGGGTTTCAATCTTAGTTTGGTTTATTTTGAGGTATATTAAGGGTCGTTATTTATTGAATGGTCTATGATAAACTTGGGGTAATACCATGTAACTTTGAAAATTTGAAGTATTTTCCCTTCCTATGGGGTTATTTCTTTTTTAAGAGTTGTTTTATCTTACCCTTTCTATTTTTGGGATAAATGTTTAAAGATAGATAGTTATTATTTTGTGGATTACGTGATTGTCTAGAAGATGATTCTTGTGCTTTGATGAGACCAAGTAGTTTTTAATACTCTTTTTTTGGAGAAAAGATTATTCTTGGTGAAACTTATTAAGGGATGAAACTCTACTTGAAGGTAAATATATTTCCCGGGGTTCTTATTCTATGTAGTAAATTAATTCCTCAAAATTATTAAAAGGAACATAAAACAAAATCGTTGTTGGTTTAAGTTTCCTAATGGGTAATCAAAGACCGTTTAACCCATTACAAGATTGTGATTTTCTGGTGGTTAACTTCCCCTTAGACATGTTTTCTATCACTCTCCCTCAGAACTTGACCCTTTGTTTTCTCCTCCATATCCATGTTTTCCTACATGGAATCCTAGTATGGGTTAACTTGGGTGACCTTTGTACTTAATTTTCTTTATTTTAAAGTAATAGTGTTATTGAATCCTTTTTTAATGTGGGACTTTCAATGAAATTTCCAAGCCCATTTTAAAAATTGCGAGGATACAGTTTCTTATGGGGGAAGATTGTAACCACCCGAAATTTTGAATAAATATGGTTTTCTAATTTTTTATATTATTTTATTTAATACTCAACAAAACTTTTTCATTTAATAAAATGAGTATAATTAAAATGATACTGGTGGGTTTTGACTATTATATGACCGTTAGTTAGTATAACCTTTGGAAACTAAATGTCACAATTATTGTCTCTAAATACAAGTGATCATGGTTAATTAATATAGAAAGAAGATTTGATGGCCTCAAACAGTAGTCTCGGGCCCATCGATGCCCATCTAATAGAACTTGGGAAAGAGGTAGCACCACTGGGCTTTGCTCTGGACCAAACCCAAGCCGAAGTTCATCGTGTGAAGCTAGAACGGAATCGCCTTTGCGAGAAGTTCAAAATGATAGAAATTACTACTCGTGCGATGTTGGCCGAGCCGCCCTTAGATTATCTCACCTTAGAACATCATACACTTAGGTCCTGTTCTGGGGTTATAAGGTACTATGCAAAGAGACCGTAACTGCCTTGTGTAATCCTTTGATTTAAATAAAAAATGTGATTTTTTCTTATGATGAAGTTTGTGAATTTTCAAATGTCTGGATAAATATAGTATGCGTATTTTTGATGAATTCTAGAAAAATGATACTTGAAAATATTTATGTAAACATTAAATAATTAATCATGTGTAATTATTTTCAAAAAATGGACTTCTACAATTATGTTCAGTAAGAAATTTAGAGTCTAATAAGATCAACTTGATTTTTGATGAATAGTAAATTATGAATAGTGATTTTACGCATAGGATTAGTAATGTGACCAAATGGATTAGTAATGTCACTTAAAAAAAGTATTAATATAATATAGGCACCTTGATTAAGTAATGTGATTCAATAAAATAGGTAAATAACTGTTTCAGAAATTATTAGTCAAGTATCAGTTTTTTTGGGTGAATAGTTTTTTTTAATTAAAAATTAAATTAAAAATATTTAGAATTTTTTTTATAAAATGGAGTTCATTTTTGAACTCAGAGCATCGATATTATGTTAAGGTAATCTTTGCGGATTTTTCTTAAAAAAATGAAATTTCGGTGAATAATGTATTTATTTAAAAATTAAATTAAAAATATTTAGAAAATTATTTTTATAAAATGGTGTTCATTTTTGAAATCAGAGCATCGATATTTGGTTAATATAAATTTTTGGGATTTTTCTGAGAAAGTTGAATTTTTGGTGAATAGTGAAAATACAGTTTTTAAGTTACGGGTGTTTAATGACATCATTAAATGATGTTTTAAGTATGTAATCAATATGGTCGACTTATGAATAGTAAGATAATGTATGATGTGTCCCAGGTGGCCAATACCTTGGGCTAGCCCATGGTTTTTCCAATACCACCAATGAGGTGTCCCTTGGCCATTAATGCCTTGTCCCCTCACTTCCCCTATAAATACCAAGCCATTCACTAATAATTTCCATTAAAAAATACTCCTCAACAACGTTATGGTCTTCTTACCTCCCAAGGAGTCCTCCCAAGGCGCCCTAAAGTCTCCCAAGGTCCCAAACTTCAAGATTTTGAAGTTACTCTTCAAGGTAAGGTACCCTACCTCTCTCTTTCTTTCCAAGTACTCTCTTTTATGTCATTTATTTTATGCTCCATGTTCTTATGTTGGGGATGTTATTTTATATTAATCCTACTATCCTTTTCATGTTCATATGATGAGATACCCCCTCTTTCTCTCATCATTTCACTTTATGATTGTTAAAGTGGCGCCGTTAGGCTGCCGAATTTTTAAGGGATTCTTTCACCCTTCTCGTTTTCAAGATCTATTTTCATGTCAAGTCTTTCATGTTCTTTTTTATTATATGGGGGTATGATATCTATATCTATAATACTGATATTTTATGTTCATATGATTAGATACCCTGTTTAATCTCATCAATTCATTTTTTTTGAATTTTTAAGTGACACCATTAGGCTGCCGAATTTTCATAAGAGAAATCTTATTTTTGTCATCCGTCCATGTTTTTCATTTCATATGGTATGTCATTGAAATTTCATTAACATGTTCTTATATCCAATGTATTCTATCCCTCTACTGGTTTTTGGATCATTTATGAGTGGGTGACCCATGTCCCTTCTGTTTTTAATGTTTTCTAAAACCCTGTAACATAGCCGTTATGCTGTAGAATTTTCATCTCAAAATGTCTCTCTCTTTTTCTCAAATTCTTTTATTTTATTAAGTGAATACTCAAAGATCTTTTTTCTACAGGGTTATTCACATATGTATCAAAATTTTCTATTTTAATTCTGGTATTTACATACATGAAACTCACTTCCCTTTTTCCGTGGGTTTAAAGTGACATAAAGATCATGTCTTTAAAGAAGTTTTTAAAAGGTTATGATTATGAAATGAAACCCATTTCTTTAATGCTATATGGGTTATTTATGAAATGTTTAATGATGATATATTTGGATCACATGATGATAAAGAAAAATTTATGGGTGTGCCCTGATAGCGCTCCAATGCATTGGGTAATGATATAACCACTAGATATTACAAGTTTAACGATACATTGGTGAATAACCTTGGTAATTTCAAATGACACCTTGGGGATGGACCTTGGTGATATGTTCATGATTGTATAAGTTAAATGTTATATCTACATATAAAATTTATGAATCATGTACTTTCCACTATGATATGACTCATGATCTCTTTCTCATTCCTTAAAGCTATTTATCATGACTTTATTGATGTATCTCAAGTTCACATGTTAAATGTTTCCCCTTGTTACCCTTACTAGGCCTTCTGCTCACCCTTCCTTTTGATATATGTCCCCAGGTTATGAGATGCAGTAATGAACCTAGGATGAACATAAGGATAATCTTTTCAAGTGTTTAAGAAAAATGTTTTATGTTTTCATGTTTTAATTTCCTGGTTTCCAAGACAGTAAACCTTAAAGATCCCCGGTTTTGTAAAATGTAATGAAAAGTTATGTTATAAAAAGGTGCGATGCTATAGTAATTCTCCTGAATCAAAAAAGGTGCAAGAAAGAGTGCTAAAAAAGATGATAGTACCTCGAATGACTTCTAGCCCTACTAGAACTGTTGCCTCTGCGGCGTGCCACTGCCTACACCCAGCTCCTCTACCTATTGGTTGTTAGCCGCCTCCCCGACCATGCCCTGGTTGAGGTCCTTGAGGAGCACCATGGGGTCGGACTACTCCTGCCACGTCTACTCTCATAAGAGTTAGATCTCTCTCTCCCTACTGCTGCTGCTGAAAGGGTTTGGCTAGAAACTGCTGCTACTGAGGTGGGCAATGAACCTGCCCACCCCCTGTAATGCACTCTGTCCGGGCACTAATTCCAAAGGTGCTCACGAATTCCACAAATAAATCACCCTGTTCATAGGCTCGCGGGGAAAGGGCAATGATCGGGAGATCGAAACAAGAACTGATGGGGCCTGCTCCCCACTAGTCAAAACCTAGAAGGCCCGGAAGCTGGAGGCCTGCTGCTGACGGTTTTACCCTTTGACAAACTCCATTGGCTCTCCTCTCACAACACAACTCCCAGCATGTGCATCCTTTCTACCATTTCATCCTTCTTCTGGACTTCCAAGTATGTCGGTAGGGTTAAGGGAGTAAAAACATACTGAAGAGAAGGTCAATGTGCCTCCTCTAAACGTCTCGCCCAAGACTCATCATTCGGAAAAAGGTACAGAGAAAAACGAAGTAGATCCTGGAACTTGATCCCCAACTCCCTCACCGACATGCTCCCCAGCTGAAGGGAGAGTAGCTCCTGCATCTTCTTCACCTTCATCATGGAAGAGAGTAATTCCACCCAGAATTACCTCTCGAAGTCGGTCCATGAAACTTCAGCCTCCCTCTTCTCCCCAAGATATAGAGTCCACCATTGACGGGATGCTCCCCACATATGGATTATAACTAGAAGAACCCAGTACTCCGTCGGAGCCCAGATCAAGCTGAAAGCTATCACCAGCTCCTCTGGCCAACTCTCTGTCTCCATGCCCGAGGTACTGCCCACGTATTTACTGAGGGTCTACCGCTGAAAGGCACGAAGCATCCTCTTCCACTGACCATCCACCTATTCTCAGTCATCCCTCTGCTGATCAGCCAACTCATCCTCCTGGTCCTCGATCGCCCGCGCAACTCATGGTCACCGTCTAGCTGCCATTGCGGCAAGGTAAATAAGGAATTCCTAAGCCCGAGTAGTGTAGAAGATTGATTTTAAATTTTTCTTAATCTAATTATTCATTTAAGTCCCAAAATACCCAAGAAACATAAGAACACAAGTCATTATGATGCATGTACCTTTCCAAGGGTCTATACCCTGCAATCACTATAGCCTCACTTGGTTGTTCGGTACGCCCATATTCCTTGCATCGGATCACGGGGGGCTATAAAATCCCAATATCTAGCCAATATTCCCTGGCCTATTTCATTCAAAAAGATTACCTAGAACTCTTTCCCTACCATCCCATGAAATCGTCACTATTACTAACCCCAAGCTCCATCCTATCTCTCAACCTTCCTCTGACACCATTCTGTCATGACCCGCCTTCACGAAGATGAGATAAGGTACAAAAAATTTCGAAACCCTTCCTTCTTCTAGTTGAAGGAGAGATAATGAACCCTGAGACCCGCCTTCAATAAGTCCCAGAGTGGTGACTATCACCAAGGGTATAGAATCACAAAAAAATGGAAGGCATTACCCCTTTATTTTAATAGGATCGAGAGATAATATAGTAAATCCCAACAACAGAATAACTAAAGGTAAAATTAATGCCAAAAGAAAACCATTCTCATATGCATGTAAAAAAGTAGATTCTACAAAAATACAAGACAACCCCAAAGGAAAGTACCCAAAAAAGAAAAACAGCAACAAAAACTGTCCCAACGTCTGAGCTAGTATGATCCCGCACGATCCCTGATGTCCTCCTAGAAACCTAAAAGTAGTTTATATATGTAGGGTGAGTATATAGGTACACTTAATATGGAAAATCAATGGCTCTCATGCACAAGTGGGGAGGCATTATAATTCTCCGTGAGAAAAGGAGTTAACTAGAGCACCTAGCAAGGAAACTATCCACCCAAACCTTACTAAGGCACACTCCCCAAATAACACAAGTCAAGTAACGTAATAGTAATAACACATTGATATTTGGGTACCCCGCACCACTTTCCCACTGGTTATTGAGGACATCCTATGCTTCAAACCTCTCCCGCCATCCTCCCCATAGTCCCACTATCATCACCCCACCCACACACACCAGGGCTACCACAATCACACATCCCACTCACAAACACCTGGGCTAGCACAACCACACATCCCACACACACCTAGGTCTGAACAAATACTGCCACACCTGAAAACACCTAGGCCTCATCCCGAAGACACTTGGAAAACAACCTTCACGCACACACCTGGGCCAACCACCACCATGTACCATGCTCGAAGAATCTAGGGCTATAATGGACCTCAGGCCATCATAGCCAGCCTGAAGGATCTTGGGCTACTCTATAAAGGGAACAGAAAAGGAGCCAATAACCATACACACATAGGAGTGTTGGAAAAAGCATCCTCCCCATCAAATGTGGGTATTAGGAATGAAGTTCTTAACATGGGTGGGGCGTTAACAAGAAACATAAGAACTAAAATTATATATATAGGTAACAAGAACTCATCCCATCCTAGGGTTTCCAAAACCAACCCATACACAAGCACCCTCGTTAATATTCATTCATAAGAAGCATAACAGCCACAACCCTGTCATAAATCATTCTCAGAAAACAATTCCCCATTGAACCCATTCATGTTTTCATATTCAAGAAATTCAATTTAAGTAAATTCTACACTACTGGGAAACTAACAAGCATAACCACAAGACAAGGAAAGGAAAATATCCAAATAGAAAATTAAGCATTCAAACCCAGTTCTCTAGTAATGTCACAACCAAAAAGGGACCTGTGAGATCCCTCAATGTATAGGAACCAAACCAATCCCCACCATACATACCCACACTAACTCAGATCCAAAGTCAAACAACTTCACCACAACAGAGGATCCCATCCCCATCCACGTCCCTTCCCAAGCATCAACCGTCAACACCACCAGAACAACGCAAGGGAGTTGTCAAATTTAAATATGCCATTCATTCAGTTCCGTCATTCTGTTTGGTTAACCAGGGTGATCACACAAGGATTATTATTCACTGGGTATCCATTCAAACAACCGAGTTTACATGATTAACCAGTTTCCATGTTACACCCATTCAATCACATAAATATCCAGAAAACCAGAGGTTTATTAGTGCACAAGAAAATACCACCAATGTCCATGATTTTCAGTGGTCATAAGCCCATACAATTAACAACACATAATCAAGGATAATGATTACAGCAGAAACATTGATCACACCCCCTTCATTCTTTAAAATTCCATTTATTATCTTCATTAAGGTTTGGTTTCATCCATCCCCATAGAAACAATAGCATACCAACCCCACATGAGACACACTAAGTAGAGATGAAGGAAAAGACCTACCTGAATGATCAAAGATCGATGTTTTTCTCTTAGCACCAACAACTGGGGATGCATGAATTGATTGGGAGGAACTTGGAAGGCTTTAAGAATGAGCAGGAAAGGCTCAAGTACAGGCACACCACTCGACTCGGGAAGGGGGACTCCAAACGCACCAAGGAGAAGAAGGAAAAAAGACCAGCTGGGAAGAAAGAATTCTCATCCGATAAAAAGGTGAGATCCTAGGATTATGGGATAAGAGGATCTTGAGTGGATTTAAAGGCTGATCATGGTTTCACCTCACATTTAAATGGTTACACATGATGGAATTAATTTTTTATTTAATAATTATCATCAGAGGGGTGGCCAAAATAGTTGTTCCTTAAAGGATTTCATTTAAGAGAGGAAAACAGGTCCATTGAGAGTATCCCCACTCCTAGGGGATTTAAAACATTGTCTATGGCACTAAAAACGCCTTTGATCCACAATAAAAGGTTAAAAGTCTTAAAAGTAGCATTATGGGAAAAACTGGGGAAGGAAAATCCCGACACCCCTCTGTGGCCGATTGGTGAGACTGATAGTTGAAACCGATCGGTGGAGCTGATCAGGTGAAGATGGTCCCATGAAGCTGATTGGGAGAAGCTGATCTTGTGAAGATGATCTTGAAAAGCTGATTGGGAGAAGCTGATCCTCTGAAGCTGTTCCTATGAAGCTTATTTGGTGAAATCGATATGTGGAACTGATTTGGTGAAACCGATCTGTGAAACCGATTTTGTGAAACTGATCTGTGAAACTGATTTGGTGAATCTGATCTGTGAAACAGATTTTTTGAGACCGATATTTGAAACCGATATGGTGAAACTGATATGTGAAATCTATGTGGTGAAACTGATATGTGAAACCGAATTGGTGAAACTGATCTATGAAACCGATTTGGTGAAACCGATCTGTTAAACTGATTTGGTGAAACTGATATGTGAAACCTATTTTGTGAAACTAATATGTGAAACCGATTTGTTGAAATCAATCTTTGAAACTGATTTGGTGAAACTGATCTGTGAAACTGATTTGGTGAAACCGATATGTGTAACCGATTTAGTGAAACCGATCTGTGAAACCGATTTGGAGAAACCAATCTATGAAATGGATTTCGTGAAATCGATTTGGTGAAAGCGATCAGTGAAACCGATTTGGTGAAACTGATATATGAAACCGATATGTGAAACCTATTTGGTGAAATCGATCGGTGAAACGGATTTGGTGAAACCCATCTGTGAAACCGATTTGGTGAAACCGATCTATGAAGCTGATATGTGAAGTAGATCAGTGAAGATTATCAGTGAAGCTAATATGTGAAGCTGATCAGTGAAGCTGATCAGTGGAGGTGATTAGTGAGGCCGATCAGTGGAGCTGATCCGTGGAGCTGATCAGTGGAGCTGATCAGTGGAGCTGATCTATGGAGGTGATGAGTGGGACTGATCGATGGGTCCAGGACACCCCAACAAATAGAATTTCAGAAAAGTAATTGACTAGGAGGGTTTGGGCCATTACAGTCAATCCATCACTTTGTGTGATGTACTCAAAAGTTGTGTGATCCAATTCCATGGGAAAAAATAAGAACCAATTTTCATGCCCCAACATTTTTGTCTTCTCTAAATGTCTCAGAAATGGATAACTTTATTAGTCTAACCATTTTCATTAATACCACCATTGTTCGGAGGGAATAAATGGAAGATAATAAAAACTTAATCATGCTAGGAGAGTTTTTTATAAGAACACTAAGTTTTTGAGTCCACTGACTGAGGATCATAAGGGTTAATTTTTGAGAAACAAGTTTTCATTGTATAAATTCGGGTTCCTAGATGATGTGTATATCCTAACCATGGATGTCAACACACCATAGTTCTAGTTAACTCTTCATAATGAAATTAACTTTTGGAATATTACTATTATTGGTCACCCATCTAGGTATAGTGATGATGTTGGGGTATATACCCATAGTGGGTGGATGAGGACAATGATAGGGGAACAACTAGTAGATTAGGAGTTCTATGTCTGCCATGAAATCATTATTCATGCCAAGTTTCGGAATACTAGCATGGGATGGTCCAAAGGTTGGGACCTTTTATATTGGGAAAAATTCACAAAAAAGTGGGAGTGGTTGTTCTATGTATGATTCATATATGAAGATTATGGGGCTGTGCTATGATATATTGGTTTATATGAGGTAGTGTGGACATACCTATTCCACATTTATCATCAACAAGAGTTGCTTCTAGAGCTTATGAGTTAGTGGTCCCAGAACACTAACACCTTCTAACTTCATCATGTGGAGGTGGGGATTAGTCTATGAGACCTCCATTTCATTGGAGGAATCACAATGATGAGATTCCAATTTGATTAATTACTTTTGGCATGCAATTCCCATGGGGATAGGGACCATACACCCATCATAGTGAAAATTATTTTGGATGGAATGAACAAGGTCTTAAAGAATCAACTTCCCTTCCACTAGGATATTACCTTAATGATCTGTATGGGCATGTTTCTAAATATAATAACTCTGAAGATTCTAGGGTGGAAGAAGTATTGTCCAATGGCATGGTAGAGGATAAGGTCAGGGTCCTACTGGTAAATTTTGAATGAAGGTTACTACCAAGAATGGGGTTACCATATGATGACCAGTAACCAGTGATTAGATATATGACATTTTTGGACAGCTTCATGAGTGGTTATCTTCTACCAATCAGGGATGTCCATATGAGCCTATTTCTCAGGACATTAATGATGGTGGCTATGATAGCATTTGGAAATCAAATAAACTTGGGAGTCCTAGTGTTGGATTGGATCTATAACCAACTCAGGCATGTTGTGAGGGGAAGCATTCCCAGACATATTTGTGGCCCATTCCAATTCTTTTATAGATGGGTCATGGCACATTTTTGGGAGTATTAGTACCCCAATTCTGTTACCCTTTCAAATTTTGGCTTGTATCCTTTTGTCCTTAATATTTTTGGGGTTTGATTGGTAACTATTAGTGAAGAAGGGGTCATTATCAGTATTATTAATAATGGTAATTTTAATTTTAATTTTTCCCATCCCCTTTGGAAGAGATGGTCGACAATAAAGAGGGGAAACTAGTGTTGTGAGAGTACCTTCAAGCCTTCCAAAGTGGATTGTTGGTTTTTAGGATAGATGAAAACACCTATTGAAAACATTACACTCAGTCTTTATTTTTCTAGAAATTTGGATGCATCCATTAGATGGAAAAGTGTGTCAACATGGGTATCCTTGAAGAAAGGCATCCCTATATTCTTTTTTATATTTGGTAGATATTCATGACCGAAGGCATGGGGGAGGTTATCATGCTACCACTCACCAATATAAATGCTATTGTTTCTCTAAATTATGATACAAAGTTGGTAGTAGTATACTAAGGGGGAAATCCCATGTTAACGTGTGAGGAGGGTTTTCCTATCATGTGAACCACAAAATAATCATGGTAGCATATGAGCTACTCTTCTAAGTGATCTCTAGGAATCAATTGATTAATTTGAAATAGTGGTGAGGGATTCTTAGTGTTTAGATATTCGCCACCTCTTTTGGTGTGGGGATCCTTCATAGGCATCCATGAGATAAAGTTGAGATCTCTCAGGCTAAGAAAAGCTAGACTGGGGAGGCTCTAGGGAAGAAACTACGTTATATTTTGAGTCTAGTCAGTGATGAAACCTATCCCATGTTCTGGTCTCCATTGGTAATTTTGTGGATGTTCCTAAAGGTGGAAAAACTATGGTGGAGGCTCACCTAATACAAGCTCGAGATACCAAAAGATGGGATCAACAGGACCATGGACCATGTGGGTTTCAATGAGTTATTATTCCAATCTATCATAGATGGATTATTTCTCATATCAATGTTTGTTGGTTGGACCTACCATCGCCCAAATATATGTTATGTTAGGGGAACCCTAAAGAAATATTATCTATTGAAATTAAATCTCACAATGAGTCTTCCCCCAGACTTGACATGAAAGGATATGATAATTAGGAGTCTTGGGTCTGCAGTACTGTCTAGGAAAGATCTTATGATATATGAGGGGTCACTTATGAGGGTGATTACTAGAATAAACTCCTCTTCAGTTTGGTATGTTTTTTAATTAACATTATCACCATCTTTGGACTTTATTTCATTTAAAAGGTTATGACCTGAGATTTTTCCCTATGCAAAAAGTGGTAGGGGATACCTAATAGGCCTCTGTTGAGGGAAGAAAGAGAACCAATAAGGTGTTTGAGGATCCCACCTCAGTGTAAACTCTAGAAATCCTGGTGGGTGTGGTGCTTATATGGGCTATTAAAGGGGGGGTTTCTGATTCCCAAGCCTTCCCAACCATCTATGGGGGACCATGACTAGACATTCCGATGTAGGCTCTTACTCCTATCAAGGAAGATCACCCAAGTTGACTCATTATTTAGATCCATAAATCCCAGAGTAAGAATAAATCCTAATTATCAATAATTAAAATTTCCCCCAAAACATTATAGGGTTCATTGTATTAATATGTTTTTTATTCCACGCAGCTTTCAATTGGGCAGTACTGAGTAGTCTAATACTGTTTGTTGAGGTTCCAACCGATACTGAGGGGTCTCTAGTGGTGTAATTCCCCATATAATACCCAAATATTTATTTCATATAAACCCTTACGTCTTTCTTTTTATTTTTTTTACACATATCTTGTTTGAAATGATTCTTGTCACAAGTAAAACTGATTGACATGCTTCTATTTGAAATAGTTCTCGAGAGAGTGTGTACCCAGTAAACAAATGTAGTTGGGAAAGTAGGGGTTCCACTACCAACAATAGAGACAACCCTTAGGGATCCATCCATTCATGGAGAATCGATTTTAATCTAAGGAGAGAAATAGAATATAGTCATGGATATATCTATGGAGGAGGTTTTAATTGATGCTCGTGAAGATGTCACCACTAGTGAAGAGACAAACCAAAATAGCTCTCCTCTTAACATAGAGATCAGTCCATTCTTGAGGATTCTAGAAGAATACCATATTTCCAATATTCTCATGGGGTTTTAAGAGTATGATATAGTTACACCTAATATAATTATAATATTATAGGTTTGATGTTACTAAGGAGAATTTAATTGACCAGTTTAGGGTATGGAGATGCATGTGGATCTTCATCACCCACACTTTAGAGTTTGAGTTAGTGAGCCAAATGGGATCTCTCAATCACTAGAGAATAAACCTATTCACTAGAGGGGTGGGTTAAAATTACCTCCATGCATTGTATCTTGATTATCTTATAGATTTTTGCTGTGTGGAAAGTCATGATTTTGATGTTTCCTAACTCAAGGAAAAATATGAGGGCACCCAGAAACTCTAGGTAGCTAAATAAGAACTTATGTGTATGAAAGTTATATAAAGTGTTAATGAGGCCATTTTAAACACTCAAGATAATATTATTAGCCAATTAAGGGCCTTATTGGTGATGGATGAGGCTATGGTAGCATAGGTAACATCCCTGATGGCTGAGTTCCAAGATGAGAATACTCTAGTGTGAATTAGTGAAGACAAGGTTCACCTAATAGATGAGGAGGAAGGGAAAAATTTTTCTAGGTTGTAACATGTTTTAGAGGTCACTCTCCAAAGGCAGGCTGGGTTGGAGTGCTCTGTTACTAAGGTAGAGCCCTATAGATCACTAGTTTGGTTGAAATGAAGGAGAGTCCCCAATGTGTGGGTGACCCTATAAAACTTTTTATGTTTTCCAAATTTTGACTTCCCTATATTGTTAAATGCATTTTTCTTTTTTTTTCTCTATATTAGAACATATTAAAAATAAAACCAGAAATAAATCCATAAGTCCACATGAGTCATTCTTGGTGTGGGATACAATGGAAAACAAAATATTTTTCATCTATACAAGAATTCCAGATAGGGTTCGAACACGTAAGGGACAAATTTTTTATTGACCACTAGGAATATTCAGAACAAGAGAGATTTAGTTGGATAGTGGGACTCTCTACATAGCCAATTTAATTACTCAATGTGTGAATAAGTATGAATTCAGTAACACCAAGGGTGTTAAATTCTACCCAAATAAATGAGAGTGACAATGAGTGTGAATTGAGATGCCCATGGTTTGGAAAATAAAAGGGTATGATACAGTGATAGAGGATTTTTGTTTAATATGTTTAAAAAATAAATTCCACTATCATTTTTCTGGGGATGGAGATAGAAAAATGAAGGTCATTTGTTGACCAAGTTCAGAATATGAGACTCGACAAAATATTTTTTAAGTACTTCAGGGTGTGTGCCAATGATAGTTGGTGATCCAATATTCCAAAGTTAAATTACCATTAGGGTGATAGTTCAGATGTGAAATATGGTGTGGATCTAAATAAAGGAGGACATGAACTGTGTGGATAAACTTCTATAATTTTTGAATGGATTTCAACACTTATAGAATTACACCACTATGTATTTGAGCACATTGGTAGGTGTATAAGCTATAATAAAGGTTAGAATCGTCATCCAAGGGTAGCATCATCTTTGATGTCAAGCGATGGTCGAGGAAAATGAATGGTGTGGTAGGTGACGAACACCAAAGTGGGAAAGGATTATCATGAAAGGTCCTAAGATACTTCATATATTTACATCGTACAATGAGGATGAAGGGATAAAAGGTTAATGTATTATAGTAAGGATATTGGACACAAAGTTTAGTTTCATACAATGAGAAAAATGTGTCATACAGTTTGAAGTTGTGTGATTAGGATGTTCATAGAATAATTTAGCATCTTAATACATAGACATGAGAACTGAAATGAATAAATCATGTTCGGTCAGGGTAGTAGGATGCATAAGAAATAGGAACAATAGGCAACATTTAATAGAGGATCTCATGAGAAAAATAGAGAAGATATTTAACTCTAAATGTTTCCTAACCCGACAGGTTCAGTGAGAACATTTAGTTTTTAGTTAGGGCCCATGGTGGGTCTTATTGTCTTTATACCATTTTATCTACAACCTTATTTTTCCAAGTCATGAGAGTGACTTGGTGGGCGGGGGTCTAACATTTACCTAGGATTCCCCTATGAGTTTCAACTTGGGATACGTATATGACTATTTACTTGGAATGTTTATGCTCTTACGAGTCGGACCAAGATGTCACAAATATTTTATGGTTATAATGCTTGTACTAAAAGTTTTAAATATTTTATAGTCATATTTATTGGACCATGGGGTTGAAAATAGTTTATGGTAATAAGGATTAGAACATAGGGGCATGTCTAGAAGGTGTGTGTGTGGTATGGAAGATAGGAAACCCAACACGAATTGAGGGCCATGGAAGCTCAATGGCACACATAACATCTGTGACAAAACTTTTCACTAGTACGAAAATCATTTTCTGCATCATCCATTTCATGTTGGTTATTTATAACTGATGTGAAAATACATTTATTTTTATTTATCACATCATTTATATAATAACCAATGTGATAAGACCATTTATGTTTCTTTATCATGTTGGTTATATAAAAAAATATTTGATAAAGATATTTTTCACATCATTTATATAATAACTGATGTTAAAGAGATAAATTCCTGACTTTATCACATCGATTATATAATAAATGATGTGATAAAGTGGATTTATCACAACTATTAGATAATAACTGATGTGAAAATTATATTTTCATTTCATTATCATGTTGTTTATTATATAACCGACATTATATACCATTAAATTTCTTTATGAATCACCAGTTTGAATGATTTCATTTTTATTCAATCTTGTGAAAGTACACTCATTTCTCTCACATAGAATCCCCAACCCTTGATTCTTCAATATGGTGGACTCCAATATTGGATTTACATCTTCACAAGTCCTTTGGTTTTTGGGATCATTGTTCCACATTCAATGTTCTCATTACCTCAAGTAAGCCTCACACATCAATATTCTCTTTTAATGGTTCAAAGGTGAGATGACCTAACTATTGTTTTTTTTCTCTAGACTCAAATATCACATTACCATCTTCATAAATTGTTAGGTTTTGTTACCAGCATCATTTCAAGTTCAGATATAGATAATATTTGTTCAAATATTCGATTATCATCTTCATATACCTTAGTTATCCATTGATTTAAGTGAAAAGGTGTGTGGATTTCATTATATGTCAATATTATATGTTATATCATAAATTTACTCATTATATATTAATGTTTTGGTGTTTCGAGTATATGGAAAGGCATATTCAAATTATTTTTTCATAGATATTTATAATGCATCACAACATAACTTTCTGCATTGAATCTCTCAATGTCTATTATTTGGATGATGTTTTTGAATCATTAATTATTTATACATACACTTCCATATATATAGATAAATTTCAATTAGTGTTTTTAAATTTTTTAGGGACTTAGTATTCTTCAAATTTAATATATACATACCTTCCAATTCATATACTGTTCAACATACAATGTAATAAAATTAGTGTATATATGTATTAACACTTTTCTTATGATGTGATATTATTCTCATCTTGAAAAACCATATATTAAATATATAGTCTGCATATTATGAGTTATTATCAATATAATGTTGACATTATTTGTGAATACATAACAGGAACTATCAATTGGATCCTTTACATATCTTTATAATATTCTGACAAATACATGTTTGGTTTTTACTCTATTTGGACTAATTAACCTATTTGGTACAAATAATAATAGAGATTGATATGATATCTATCCTAAACCATACTTCAGGTTACATTAATTTTTAAATTTAGAGGGTTATCCTACAACCTTGGTAGAGGTTTTCAATGTTATATTTTCAAGTAATTACACATACATCACATGGTATTCAGTATGAAATAGATTTTCTCCCCATAAATTTGGATTTTTATTGTATTAAATGAAGTATAATGGAATATTTAAAATGTGGGTTATTAGTGTGTTATATTAAAATAAATTATGTTGTCATAGAATACATAGTATATAATATTATTTTCACAATTTTTGTAACGTACACATGATTTAGATCCTAGTCAATAATATTAAATTTCAAGTTTTATCTAATTTAAATCTAAAGAAAATGAAAAATGAGAGAATGGTTTAATGATATTATATTTTTTAAATTAATTACATGCATTTATTTTTATGATTTTCCAATAATATTTAAATTTATATTCCATTATTGTAATGAATTTATAATTATACATTTCAACAAATATATATATATATATATATATAAATAAAATCTTGCTAATTTGAAATGATGAAATATTTGATATAAATTTATATTATTTTCTATTTTATTGTTGTATAACCATTTCAATTAACATTCGATTTCATCTAAAATTTTATTAATTTTTTAAGCATTATATTCTCCATTAATAAAAATTATAAGATGATTTTACTGATGAATTATACCACAAGTGTGTCTTCTTTATTACCATTGTAATAATATTTTGTTCCCCCCTATTACTCAATTTTATCACCATTATATTATTTTGAAAAGATATTTTTTAATATTTATTATATATAATAAATAGTCGAAGTTAGATTATGGAACTTCAAATAAGTGATGAATGTGAGGAAGGTGTTGATGATTTTTTTGAATTTTCTAAATGAAATGTTCCAAAAAATGACACGTTTTTTTGTCCATTCTAGAAATGTTTAAATACGAAGACATTAAAAAGAAGATAGATCAATGTAATTTAATATGTCATGGTTTTAATATGAGTTATAGCCCTTATATTTGGCATGGTGAAGCTAGGAATAATTTGAGATATATTAATATTGATTATTTATAAGATGATAACTCTGATCAAATTGAAGAAATGATTTGTGATATTGAAGTAGTGTAAATTAAGAAAGAACGGAAAATTTGGAATTTATATGATGATAATGAAAATCAATTGTATTTAGGTTATATGGGATTTAGAGTTTTGTCTGTGATGTTGAGATTGATTTCCTCTAAGAATAAACAATTATGGAGTGACATGAATTTTACAAAGTTTCTCTAATTATTGAAATATATTATTCCTAAAGATAATGATATTTCATATTAAAATTATAATTTCAATAAAATACTATGACTGATGGTATTAAGGTACAAAAAACACATGCATCCCTAAATGAAGGTGTGCTCTATATGAAGGAATAAAAATTTATTTTCGTGTGTCCTAAATGTGGGATTTCACGGTATAAGTTGAAAGAAAAATAACATGTTGATTGAGAAATTATATAAACCCCTATGAAGTAATTTTTGTATCTTACTACAATTCCTCATTTGAATCATTTATTTGAAAATTCACATTATGCAAAAAGGTTAAGGTGGCATCAAGATGATCAGATATGTGATAGAAAATTACATCATCTAGCTAATTTTTCATAGTGGAAGAAAATTCGTCAGTAGTTTCATACATTCAAAAATAAAGTTAGAAATATTAGACAAAGGCTGTGCATAGATGGAATGAATCTATATCAAAGACTTCATAGAACACATAGTTCATGGACTATTTTATTGGTAATATAAAACTTCTCTCTAGATTTTTTTATGAAGAGAAAATTTTTCAGGTTGAGTTTAATGATCTCTGGACCAAAACATCCTAGAAATGATATTTATGTTTTCTTATCACCATTAATTTTTTATTTGAAACTTTTATAGGAGGATGGTGTTAGTGTGTACGATTATTATAAAATGGAATAATTTCAACTGCATGAAATGAATTTATTCACTATAAATGGATTCCAAACATAGATAAATTTTCATGGATATAGTGCTAAGGGGTATAAAGTTTGTCCAAATTGTGAACAATATACTTCAAATTATCAAATTCATCATTGGTAAAAAATATTATACGTGGGTCCTTGAATGTTTTTTTGATGGATCAATCTTATAGAATATTAAAAAATAAATTCAATTGCTCATAATAATTTTATATTTATCCAAAACCATTATCCACTGATCAATATTTTTATAGATTGAAAAAAATTGACGTGACATTCATAAAGACACATAAAAATGGTAATGATAGACGATCAATTTTTTTGATCAACCATATTGGATATATCATGAGATCAAACACATTCTTGATTTCATTAATGTGTAGAAGAATATTTGTGACATATTGATTGGATCATTGTTAGATATTAGAAGAAATACTAAATATGATTGCTTGCAAGAGTGGACTTACCCTCAATGGGAATATGTTTGGTGTTAGCTACCACTCCATTGGGAAGGCGAACATTCCTACCCCCAACTTGTAATACACTACCCAAGAGGGAGAAAATTGGATTTTTTTCGTGTATTCATAATTCCAAAGTGCCGCAGGGTTATTCATCAAATGTAAAAAAATTGTGTCATTAAAGGATTTGAAGTTGACAGGTATTAAATTCCATGATTTTCATGTAATGATGCAATAAATCATACCAATTTCATTACGTGGAATATTATCTATTCATTTTATAATGACTATCATGAAGGTGTGTTATTTTTTCAGTTCAATTTGTATTATAGTGATAGATCTAGATACGTTAAAAAATCTGGAGAACGAAGTGGTTTCAATAATTTTTCAATTGGACATGTATTTGACTCCATATTTTTTTGATATCATGGTGAATTAAATTGTTCATTTTTTGAAAGAAATAAAGCTTTGCAGACCTTTATATATATGTTGGATGTATCCCTTTGAATGGTATATGAAGAAATTTAAGGGGTTTGTTAAGAATCAATATTGACCGGAATCCTCCATTGCTGAGAAGTATATTACTAATGAAATTGTAGAGTTTTTTAGAATATACTTATCTCTAGTGGATCACATTGGTTTTTCTACATCTTGACATGAAGGAGTTAATTATGAAGGAAATGGGATCCATGTATTGAAATTCGAATCATTGATAAGTGAATGAATAAATTAGGTATATTTATATATCTTGAATAACATAGATAATGCACAATCATATATAAATTTTCATATTAATGTGTTGAACAAATTATATCAAAAGAATAATGATATGTAGATTTTTAATGATCATAACAAAACATTTTTTCCCTGGTTTAAAGATACTTTTCTTATTATATGAGATGCGTGGAAACATTGAGATGGTTAGTGGGAAGTAAAAGCTTAAATATGAAAACATGGTTCCTGTATGACATTAATGTATATACATTTCATATGAAATATTAAGGCAAGAGAAGTACATTTCATAATAGTTGTGTATCGGTGTTCTTATAAGCAATGCATTTTTCTATTGCTAATGTCAAAAACCCAATTTCTACATCAAGTGAATATAATGGAGTTATTGAATAAATATGGGAGGTTGATTACATAAAACATATAGTTCTAGTGATTAACTTCAAATGGTTTATCAGTAACAACAATGTAAGACATGATGAATTTGGAATGAAACTAGTTAATCTAAATAGATTCGAGTACACAACTAAAAATTTTATAATGGAAACACATAAAAAACAAATTTTCTATATTCTTGATCAATCTAATATATAGTGGTTTATTTTTTTACAAGAAAAAAATGTATGTTTGTGATGATAATCTTCATGAAGATGATAATTAATTTTATTTCCCTACATATAGGGAAATATAAATAGATAACATTTATGAGCATGTCATAGACATGGTTTGTGCAATACATAATGATCATGATGAAGTAATTTTGGGAAAAAACACTTTATTACATTCCTAATATTTTAGGTATCATGTGATTATTTATCATTGAAACTTTTAAATTTCATAAAATGTTAGATATTTGAATATTATTTTCATTATTAAAACACATAATATATCTCAAAAGTTAAATTTTGTTTATATTAGTTTAGTTTTGTTTAGTTTACCATGTTCAACCTTAAGTAACTTATATATTAATTTTTTTAAAAAAAATTTATTTTAAATCTAAAATGTTAAATGAAATAAGAATATTGTATAATATTATATTCCAAAATTATGCTTTTTAGTGTAAAAAAATATTTATTAGGTTAGAGCATTTTTACTCTTCACAAACCATTTTTAATTGGATTTCAGTAATTTATTGGTCGTTACATATCTCATTAATGTTGTTAGAATTTTAGTTAACTATAAAAAATTTGAATAAAAATTTGTTAAGTTAAGTTTAGTTTAATTTTTTATTTGATAATTTTTCATTTTTCATTTTCATTAGTATGTAATAGTTGGATTTTTTTATTTCTGTACTAGTTGTTTATGGATTTTATTTATAGGATAATGACAGATCAACCATGTAATCCACTACACACTTTATGAGATGGGAATACTCATACCTATGGGGAGGAACATACACATTCTCCTTTTGATGAGCCTTATCCTTCTTTACAAGTTAAATCTACCTCCACAGGGCCAAAGAAGAGTTAGAGGATTAGTAAATGTGGCAGCACACGTTTTAAAAAATTATTAGTTTCCTTTAGCCAAGACCCGAGGATATCAGTATACTTTAATGATAATGATATTGCAAGAGATCGAAATTGAAAAACAATTCAAAACTTATATAGTAGTGTAGACTAAAATAAAAGTTAGTATTTTGATTGATTATTGGAGAAGTATTGATAAATTGACAATATCTCACTTGTGGGAGACCTTTTTAGTAAGCTCATTTTTTATTATTTTAAATATATTTAAAATTTTCTAGTAATATATGTTTTCACCCCTCTTATAAGATTCCATATGATATATCTGATATAGGGGGAGTCTACAGGAAATGCGTATCATTAGATGCTATGATATGGGGGGAATTTAAATCCTACCACACATCAAATTTAATTTTTGGGAATTGAAAAATTCATAATCCATGTTATATATGTTCATTTATAGTTGAAGATACATGGACTAAATTTAATAAAGGTATAATAAAGGAAGCTTTTTTGGTCAGTGTGGTGTTACCTTTTAGAAGTTTTATTATATTAACGATCTTATAAATGATATATTATTGATTACATTATTCTTAATTTATAACAATCAAGGAGATATCATGAAGAGATCCAATCACGAAATGTATGCCCTTATACTTTATCTTGGGGATGGTATACATTATTGGAAGAACAAATGATAGATGAAGAATTTCAAAAACTGAGAGATGATTCTTCAAGCTCTATAAAGGATAACCCCCCCACTAGAAATGAAAAATGGAATAGGACTCAGATGAGAAGAAAAGGAAAATATCTTATGGAATAGTCAAGGGTTGTAGCTGAGAGGATTATAATCTTTCTACTTTGTTTATTTATTTAAGTTAATTCAATTATTTATATATTGTGATTCTTTATGAATTTTTCAAATATGTCACACTAGATTATATTAAGGATAAAAGAATACACTGGGTCTTTATAGATAAGGGAGAAAAGATATTTTAGCTACAAAATTGATAAATCCAAAACACTCATATCGTGTACAAGGTTACCCGATAGGTGCATCAGTGAGAAATGAATTTTCATGTTTCAAATATTCTTTAATGGAGAATTTTTATTAAAAAAATTGAATATTTCAAGCTGATGTTTAGGATATTTATGTGATTATAGAGGAAAGGACTAGAGCTTTGGTATAGTCAATGTTTACAGACATGTAAAGACAGTTTTCAACTATTGATCCCACTCCTACACCTCCTTCAGCAACTCCCACTCCTCTTCCTCCACCAGAAGACCCTAATCCTTCTTATTCTTCTCCTACACCCTTCTCCACAACTTCCTAGTTATTTTGAGTTATATATTTATGTTCCTCAACAATATATTATTTCGTATGGGATGATATTTTATATTTATGTTTCCATTCATTATCAATAGATAGAGATAGAACAATATATGGTCATTCTACTAGTCTTGATATATTGTCAACATATTCAACTTTTTGGTTGTATTTTTATGAGTTTCCAATTTATTCTTGTGTTTGTAGGTGTAGAATGACTATGGAGCTTTTGAAAAATAGTATCATGGAGATTTTTACTAGTGATCTATTGGGGATCAACATGATGCATGTTTTTTCCATGTAAGTATTAACATAAATCATTCAATACATTTAATTTATTGAAATTTTATACTTAATTATGTTTTGTATTAGTTATGTTTATACAATCTGTAAGGAGAATGACATGATATATGTATATAGATTTATAGAACCATAGATTATTTCTCCTATATCGAGGAAAATGACATATGCAGAAAGAATATTTTATATTGCTGAAATATTTCAAAAGAATGTAATTATTCAGAATTGGATGTTTCCTTATCTCCAAGAGTTTGAAAATGTATATCTCACAAAGTGATATATATATCTTAACATAATAACCACTAACATTAACAAATATTTTATATTATAGACCATTGTTAGTTAGTAGTATTTATCCAAGGGATAAGGTACTTTATTAGCTATGCTCTATCCATGGTGACAAACAAGAAAATTTTGAGAATGTATTAGAAACATAATTTTCAAATTTTTAATACTTTTTTATATTATAATGATTTTAAAATTATTTAATATTCATATTATTTTCAAATAGGTAATGGAATTTCTTTTAAGATACCATAAGAAAGAAGAACATCGAGATCAAAGATGTGAAGGAAATGGCGAATTTTCATTTACAATTACTAAATTTTTGATATATTAATTAAAATTTTATTTTTAATTGATAAATTATTTTAAACATAAAGGTGTAATGGAATGTGAATAGTATTTCTTAAGGAGTGTGTATGAAAGAATTTCAACGGGACTGTTTTGAAGTTCTATAAGGTTCTATTTCTTTATAAAAGTTTCCTTAATATTTTATTTTTTATTTGTAAAACATATTAAATTATTTCCTCCGAATTGTTAGCTTTTTGATGATCCCCACCCTTATAGTTCACAAGATACGAGACACTTACAAATTGAATGGGTTAGTAATTTCATAGGTTTGACTGAATTTTAGTTTATTTGTGAATATATTATAAACTTGAATTTTTTAATTGTAAATGTGTTTTATTGGTTGTTTTTCTAGTTTTTATGATTGTTTATTCATATTTTTTTCTACTTGTTTTCTATTCTTATCTATCGTGGAGAGGAGTAATCAAAATAAAATTATTTACAAAAAATCAAATCGATTATGCAATAACCGATGTGATAAACTGATAATTATTGTTTTTTCGTGTTAGTTATTTGATAAATGACATGAAAAACCAATAGTGAATGGTTTTTCAAATGGGTTATTAAATTACCATTGTGAAAAACCAACACTAATAGGGTTTTCATATCGGTTATTTTATAACTGATTTGAAAAACCTTTTATCATGGTAGTTTTTTTCAAAAAACTAGACTTCATAAAAGGTTTTTCATATCGCTTATAAAATAACCGGTATAAGAAACCCATAGAATAATTTATTTAGAATTTTATTTTTTATTATATAATGTTAAAAACAAATTTTCAATTTCACCTTAAATAACATCAAGTACTAATTGACATTATAAATAAGAAAATTGATGTGAAAAAAGAATTTTGTACACTGGTGTGTACACGATTTAAGGATTTAATGTTCGGACCATGAATCTTAGTTTATGGTAATATAGTTCGAAAATAAGATGTGATTCCCTATTTACATAGAACTTTCACACCTCAACCATTAATAAGGAAATTCTTCCCAAACTACTAAGACCATGTGTCCAATGCTTGATGTGATAAACAAGGAGTAGTATGGAGTTACCATTAATTGCATGGGAGAACACAATAAGTAAAAATGGTGATGGAAATAGGAAAGTACCAAAAGGTGTATTATTTCAAGACATGGATGGTGAAAAGGGAATTAATTATGGGTGATGAAAAACCACTTATTTTGTTTTAAACTTAGGTTCCACCCCCACAACATCTTGGATGGGGATAACAAAAAAAGGATCAACTGTTGGACGTGATTGAAACATGAGACCCACCATATGTTACCAGAGATCCTTCGAGGCATGTTCCCAGGATGATAATCTATCTAGTGTTTCCAGGAACCATTTCTACTCAGGGGCCTATAAAATGTTTTGGGATGGTGAGTGTCTTAATCAATTGAATCATGAAGTGTGAAAATTTAAGTGGGGAATGTCCTGGTAGGATATTAAGTTCGCCAGGAGCTATTTCACCATGTGCTTGGACATGTATTTAAGTACGTAAGGATCAAGACTGAACTAGAGGGGGAAAACCCCAAAATGAGTTATTGGTAGGGTTGATACCAAGATAAATATCTGGGCATCAATACATATACCATGAATGATTGGAATCAATCTACACATAGTTAATGAACAAATCTTGGTTGGGGAGAAATTTCAAAAGGGTAGTGTCAATTTTGGGGATGATGATGGATCATTACCTAATTATCATAGGATTCATCCTTTGTTCATCACATAGGGAAAGGTTATAGTTTAAAAACATCTTTTGAGGATTTTAGTTATTTTTTTCCATTTCAAATTTATCAGATGAGGCATCATCTATTCATCCCATATGGTAAGGACACAGTTTAACATTGTGAGCTAAGGATGTTAGTTTTTGGCAATCCTATATTTTTCAAATGAGGCGTCCTATTATAATCACATAGGGTAAGGCTATATTTTAACATCATGTGTCAAGGAATTTTTTTTTTCATCTCATATTTATCACATTAGGCATAATATGTTCATCATATAGGGTCAAGCTACATTTTAACATTGTCTATTGAGAAAATCATTTTTTGGTCATCTCATATTTATCACATAAGGCATACTATGTTAATCACATTGGTTAAGGAAATAATTTAATGTCAAGTACTGAGTATTTTAGATTTACTTCATCTCATATTTATCATACGAGGCATCCTATGTTCATCACATATGGTAAGGCAATAGTTTAACATCATGTTCTTAAGATTTTGGTTTTTGTTCATCCCATATTTGTCACATGAGGCATCTTATATTCATCACATATGATAAGTCTTTAGTTTGACATCGTGATCTATGGATTTTAATTTTTTCATCTCATATTCATCACATGAGGCATCCTATGTTAATCAAATAGTGTAATAATATAGTTTAACATCATGTGATAAGGACGCTGGTTTTCTTTCATCCCATAGTTTTCATATGAGGAATCCTATATTCATCACATAGGATATGGATATAGTTTAACATCATGTTATGAGTATATTAGTTTTTTTCGTCTCAAAATATACATGTGAGGCATCCCATATTTATCACATGGGGTAAGGGTACATTTTAATGTCATGTTTTGAGGATTTTTGACCGTGTAGTTTAGATTCCTATAGTCCAGATAAGAGCTGATGCTAGTTTAAGGTCCTAGAACTCAGAAAAAAGGGAATGGGTGTCTTAAAGAGGCTTTTGTGGCATGAAATATTGATAAAATCACATGAATAAGTAGGGAAAAGGTGACCCTTTTTCACACAAACTTCCAAGAAAAACTACACAAAAGTTGGCATCATGATGCTAGGGGAGGAAATGCCCTTTGATGAGTTGACAATGGGGGATGGACTTAGGATACGATATCCTAACATCACTATGTATCCCATGAGAATGTTAATCAAGAAATATATAGATTTAGAATTTATAATGGAAGAAGTCCATCACTGGAAGAGGCAGAACTCTCAAACAATGATTCAATTATAAAGAGAGAAGCGAATTTTTTTCTGAGATGCCAGGGGTGAAGAAAACTATGCGGGTGAGGGGACACAGGGGATGGATGCACATAGTTTAAAGTAATAATGATTAAACCTGAAGAGTTGTGGGTATTTGAGGTGTTTGGGTGGTGAAAGAGTTAAAACCTGATGTGAAGGAGGGTCCTGGGAGGCCCTACATGATACAAAGAAATCCTAAAACTAGTTGCATGCAACTTATATTCATTAGGCCAGGGACAAAGGGAGGCCTCAAATATTGGTTGGTCCTGAGTCCAGGTCTGTGATATTGGATCTAGGAAACCCTAAATATCTCATCAGGTATGGGAAACAATCCAAACATAGTTATGGATCACAATGTGGTATAATACTGACACCAGAAGGGTGGCATCCTCTTTGACAAATAAAATAAAATCATCTCATGTTTGTCATATTAGACACCATAAGTTCATAACATTGGGTAAGGATATTGTTTAACATCTTGTGCTGAGGCTGTTAGTTTTGGTCATCCAATATTTATCATATAACGCATCCCAGTTTTATATGGGGTAAGGCTATAGTTTAATGTCATGTTATGATGATGTTTTCTTTGTTTCATATCATATATTTCATATGAGGCAATATATGTTCATAATACTGGTATGTCTATAGTTTAACATAATATGATGAGGATTTTGAGTTTTATAGTATAGAACTATACATCTCTGACTGTGGTTGATAATAGTTTAAGGTTATGAAGCTCATACCATGATGTGATACAGTTTTAGATCATAGAGCATTGAATAATGGGATGCCCCCAAATAGGTTAGTTCTAAGGCTAGGTTTGGGATGTTATATCTAGTAATCTATACATATATCTTCATGCATAGAGTCAAGATAGAAAAAGTTATGTAGCACAACGTGGTAGAAGAATGGCGCTGGAAAGGTGGAATCATCTCTAGAGTGGAAATTCAATCATCTCAAAATAGTTATATGAGGCATCCTATGTTCATCACATAGGGTAAGTTTAAAGTTTAACATCATGTGTTGAGGATGTAGATTTGAGTCACCCCATATTTTTCATATGAGGAATCATAGGTTTATATAGGGTAAGGACACTATTTAATGTCATGTGGAATGTTTTTTTTCATCTCATACTTATTATATGAGGCATCCCATGTTCATCACACATGTTAAGGATATAGTTTAACATCAGGTCATGAGGAAATTGGGAGTTGTAGTTTAGATTCATACATCTCATACCAAGGATACTTCTATTTTGCAGTCATAGATCTTGGAACAAAGGGTATCTACTTGATTAAGGTTGTCGAGATTGGACCATGATGTGCTGCAGTTCAAGATCACAAAGCATTAACTAGTGGGTGTTCATGTGAAGTACTGTTTGAGAAAGTTGGTGTTGGTTGAAGGTGTGATATTCTCTTCATCTATGGTAATTAAAGAGTATAATCTATTGGGATAAACATTATGGATCATGTAAGGAACTTCCCATTTGGGATCCGAATTCAGAGGATTTTTATGTGTATGATCGGTGTTCTCAGAGCCAATACCATGTCACCCTTAAAAATTGAGTAAATGTAGAAATTATTATTAAACACTGAAGATACCCTATTCTGGTGTCTCTCTATGTTGTGAAACACTTGTATTATATTTTCCTCAGGGTCTTTAAACTCAGATAGAAAAAATTAAACTATTTTTATGACATCTTTTGGTTATTAACAGTTGTTCAGAGTGACAACAACTAAACCTTAATAGGTAAAACTACTTCTTATCCATACACCAATGAGTATGGGGTAACATGGGTGAAATTTTTAGTTATATTCCAATAGTATTATAGGGAATTAGGGAGTTTATTAGGAAAAATATTTCTTTCTAGCCCACTATATTCTACAGGATGTTAGAGAGTGTTTTATTGAATTTCTTGATCATTATATTCTTCTTTTCATGGTAGTGAGAAGTGTGGTTGGACCAGAAATTATACATGGAATGAAAGTTTTTTAGATCGAAGGCTTGAACATTTGTATCATTGTCCTTGATAATGGTGTGAGGAACCTAAAATCAATGAATGATGTGGGAGTTCATAAATTCTATCATGGACTGGGTTCTAACTTATTTGAGTGGAACTACTCATCCCCTCTTTTAGAAGAAGTCGATTGTAGTCAAAATGAATCTGTATTGATGAGCCATCACCAGTGGGTAGGGAACCATAATGTTGAGGCCCCAAACTGTGAAGGTCCATGAGTAATTCATACAGTATAGAAACTACATTAGTTTATGCACAAATTTTTCATAGATCTATAATTCATATAGCATCTTGAAAAACTCAATGTATTCTAGAACCATGGTGGGCCAAAAGTAACCCAACCTCAAAAAATGGTGGGATAAAATCAATAATATTTGGTGGGATCTACAAGACTTAGTTTATAACTCCTTCATGATCTATGTAATCTCATCTCCTTGGATTAAATGAAGAACAATTCCATTGAACTCACATATATAGAGTGCTTGCTCAAGGTTAGGGACACTCTAGAGCATAAATTTTGATGCATGATGGAAGATTGGCTCAAACTTGACTTGGACAGAAAGAAGAATACTATATTATAGATACTGAATGAAGGAATTCATCCATTAAATATTCTCCATGATCATATGAGAAAATGAGGGTCATCATATAGATGTAGTGGCCACCAACAGATATACTAGTTGGTTTCCATCATCTGAAGTGGAAGGTGTAATGACCCTACATTGTGGCACATGAATGATAAAGTCATCCTGACCCGATTTTGAAAGAGATGATTATAAGATATATATAGTATCATCCTAGCCATTCTGTGAGCATAGAACATGTGTTACCTTTGGCTGGGAATTGAACTAGGCCATCAGCTGATGAGTTTATTCTAGTAGGGGCACAAGCTCTTACTTTCTGACAACATAGTCACCCTTGATCATATTAATGACCATATAAGAGTCTCACTTCATAGGTCTACACGAGAAATCAATCCCTAGGGATGATTTGAGGAAACTGATGAGGGCCTGGTACTCTAACTTATTGTTAGTATAAGTTTCTAATAACATGAATGAGTATTGAAGGATGGTTTCTGTCGGGGTAATGAAGACAATCCCCAAGCCTACCCTATTTATTTTAGGGTTCTTGGACATCTGTCAGTTGAACTCTAGGATTCAACATAAAAATATATATGCTAATACGACACATCATAATCTAATGATAGAATGGATTCATCTAGTAAATCAATGTCCAAGGTCAATTCTTCATGGGTTGGGTGCATATCTTGGAAGTATTCCAGTGCTTATCCCTTGACATCTTTATGTGGGATGGACCTGATGTCAAACTATTTAAGGATTACCACATATAACAATAGTATTCCTATCAGCATGGGGTGATTGAGGATGTACTTTAGTAGGTCAACACATGACACTAATTATATCTCATGATGTTGAAAATAATATCAAAACCTTTTAACTAAAAATACCACTGACACAACGTTTCTCAATAGGGGAGTATCTGGCCTCCGTGTTTAGGAGCATGTGACTAAGATAATGATATTTTCTCTTCCCTAATTATTTTTTTGGGAATAGAATGGGGACAAGGGACAATTCTAGAGTTTTCAAATAGAGGAATAGAGGCTTTCCTAAGGTAGTTTAATCAATACGAAAGACTATAATATATATTGGTTTATATCCTCCAAGGAAATATGACAGTCCTTATCTCCCTGGTAAACAAGACATTTTTCATGTTCCTTGAAAAGATAAAAAACTTGTTGGATTAATTTATAAAAAATTAGAGAATATAGGCTAAGTTTCCTTATATTCCTCACAAAACCTAGAGGTTTTACAAATATAGAATATGATTAATATCCTTATTTTTCTCTAGATCTACTTTGATGCCAATTTATTTGATAAAAAACAGATAAATTTTCGAGAGGTCACCCCGAATTCACAATTTAGAGGGTTAATTTTCAAGTTTTGGGAAAAGAGGAAGAAAAAAACTTTCACATGGTCTCTGATATGGTCCTAGAACTGGTGATTTTAAACCAGTAATTCATCTATGTAACACTCCACCAATGTCCTAATGATTAGTTTTAAGATATGGTGCATCAACCATTGGTAAGTATCTCCATCATTCTCTAATCAGAAAGGCAACACTCAGGGGAAAAAAGTTCCATGGGATTCCTTGAAGTTAGTAGAATACTTATCCTTATGGGCCATCCATATCAGATTTTACCCCAGAATATACATCCAGGAAGGTGAGTTACTAGAACCTATCCATAGAATCAATCAATATTTATTTCACTAGAAGGGAAAAGTCATCCTTCATACAATGGTGGTTTAAGTCTCTGAAGTTGATACATAATCTAATTTCCCCATTCTTCTTTCTATCTAGGAAAATTTTGGTCATCCATATGGGGTATTGGACCTCTTAAAAAGAGTTTTCATTAATAATATGTTTAAACTCATCCTCAACCTTGGAACCATGAGAAAATTTCACCTTTCTTAGAGTCTATTTGAACCTAATGTGACCCATTAGGAGGACAATGTGACTAATGAAAACCTAAGTGTCAAGCCCTGACATCTCATCATAGATCCATGAAAACACATCATGGTGATGTTTCCAAAACTCCACATACTTCTATTGTTCCTATGATAACATAGATATACTGATAAGCATATATGATCTTTCTCAGTGCCAAGTTTCACTTAAGTCATCTTTTCAAAAGTGGTGGAGACACCATATTCAAATACAGGAGAGGAATATTTCAGATCCTCTTCATCATTTGAGATATGAGAGTCAAAGGGAGGAAACACATCTCTTGACACTATGGTCCGAGGGTTAGAACCAAGACATGCTATGTTAGAGGAATAACCTTTAATTATGGACCCTTTTTCTATGGATACTATATTGAAAAATGATGGTAAGATAATACAATGTGGTTTTTGACCACGAGGTCCACTCCTAATATCAAAGCAATGATTATGGGTCAACATCCATCATGTACGACCTACCTTGTGGAGCATACGAGATTTATACTAATCATTATACATGAGTTTAATTTCTTGGTACTTTATAGGGGAAGGGTATTCCAATATTGGTTGTGATTATCTTGTTTAGGATTATAAGGTAATATGTGAGTTCCCCTTCTTCATGGGTACTATAAAAAACATAAAAAATATAGTGTTGTGGGTTCTAATCAATGGATTGGAAGGATGATGTTGTCCTTCTTGTATGACGAAGGAAATGTTGAAGTGGATGTTAGATCATTGGGGACATTGATACACTAAACCTCATCAATATGGGTTTGTTTTTCTTCCCTTTTATAGTACTTGACATCTAAATAATGGGACACAAAAAATTTTATGGGTAAATCATTTCCATGGAGTACCTCTACTAAACCTTCAAGGGATTATTCGAGGGACTTGTGGTACAAATAGGGGACCAATGCATGTATATGTAGAAATAAAATTCCCAACAAGGATTTTTAGGCTATATACTATGAGAATAACATAAATTTAGTGATTCCACTAGGACAAATAATTGAGACTTCTCATGAATAATGCCACACTACATTTGATAATTCTTATCATATGCTTGAATCGGTAGGATATGGGGGACCCAATCCTCTTTTGTGAGACCCAACATGTTGATTATTTCAGATTGGATGAGATTCATCCTAGAGATAGAATCCACTATGCAGTGGTGGACTTCCACATTGTTTAATAGGAGAGTGATATACAATGGGTTTATGTGCCCCTATATGGTGAAAGTCACATCTTCTTTGGAAAATGAAATGATGGACCGACATTCCTCCTACTCGGCTTAATCTATGTAATAGGCCTAGAAGAAGCTACCTAATTCTCAAAATTGAGGTGTCTCTTAAAAGCTTCAATGAGGGCTTCATTCATTCCCTTTAACATTTAGATATCCTTGTGGATTAAGAGTCTCAATGGTATATCATCATATTTCTTAGTTAGGGGAATGTTTTTACCTGTATATGGTCGTTCTTTAGTAGGGAGAACATCCATCACATTAGCTTCAACATTTGGGCCTGTGTAGTTCTAGATATACTATGTTGTTGGTAAGTCACATTTCTTTGAGATCCTAATATCTAGGAACCATATGGTTGAGGTCAGGCCTTGTATGGGCATGGCTGATCACTATGCAGACTCGTTTTGGTATCAAGTGGGGATTCAGTTTCCTATGCACTATCAGCATTTATTATTTTCATACATATAATATTTTTATGTTGATGATGAAGAAGAATTTAGATGATGTTCGTTAAGTGTATAAGGATTTGGTTTTCTCAAGCGGGAAAAAATAATACAATGGGTGCAAGAGAATATATTTTGAGCTGACCTATTATTTTATTTTTATGTTCCTCATATGGGACCCTGATGCAACTCATTGATGTATTCATTGTCCCTCTAGGGGTTATTGAAGAAATGTTCCATTTTTTTGGGATGTCACACAGTTTTAATGATCCATGATCTACTTGGTCTTTGAGCTAAACATTAAAAACAAATCATTCCGGGATTTTGTATCTATGGATCCTATGATATTGTCAGAGATTGGTGTGATTGATGAGTTCATCCTCTTAGATTCTATTTCTTTCTAGAAGATTTAGAATCAATTTTTATAGAGTTTAGATGAAATAACATGGGTCTTGAGAAACCTTTAAGGAGTAAGTTCTATTCATTATTTATTTTAAAGTAACCCTGGGTTTCTAACCCTAATGAGGGGATATGGAAAAGTTCTCTATATGAATTTGTGACTGTTCTTGATAAGGCTTAATTTAGTGAGACTATTCATGGAGGGGTTACACTTGGAGGGGTTCATCTAGTAAAGGATCTATTAGGTAAATCCGTTCAATATACTTTACATACACAACAATAGTTGTCTCTAAATTTATGGGACTTCTCACAGGAGTTAGAAGAGGTAACGGGAATGACCATTTTTTGGTCTGTTACTCGGATTCTTCCAGATACTGATCCTTTTAAGATAAATATCAAAATCTACCCAGATAATTTTGGTAAATGAGGGTAGGGACCATCTCATCTCTTAAAATTTCAATTCACATCATAAGATTCTATTCTTAGGACATTTTCATGTTGAAAAAGTATATGAGTCCTTTTCCTTGGGAAATAAATTTGTCCACTCTATCATTGAGCTTATATTTTTATATAGAGAGGTTATTGATATTGTTCTTGTGTAAGGTTGAGATGAAATAGTAGATGAACTATCTATGGAGATCCTCCCAAATAGTAATTGATCCCAATGCTAGTTGGATATACCATATGAACGCATGTCCTTACAGAGTTTTGAAAAAGCATCAAATCATAACAACTTCCTACTATTCCAAAGTTCCCAATATTGGTCTGAACCTTGAGGAGAAGTGGGAATAATGTTTCATTAGATCTCTCATACCATTAGATAGGGTGAATCTTGTATTGTAGAATTATTATGGTGGTTGAATCTAGTCTAACCATACTAGATACAACTTTTCATTAGGTTTAATTGACACCTATGTGGTTTCTATGGCCTCATGGTGGGTGGTGAGAAAACAATCACATCATCCTGGTGAGTATTTATGGTCACTAGTGCTCTGATCAACTCATCCATCTGAAAGGATATGTGTCCTTGATCTCTTGGATGATAGGTGCACTACTCATATGGGGTGATGACTCATATCTCAGCCATTTTACATAGCCCCTAGATTCTTCCCTGATCAGATACATGGGTCCACATGGTTCAAATATGGGAACCTAGAAAAGAAGAATAGGGTTCCCCAATGGAGGAGTTTCAAAGTGGCCATCCTGGTGTCTGACATAATCTTAGGCGTAGTCATGAATGGAATAGTGAGATCGGTGGGCCCCATTCCTTTTGTGATATATCAGTATGCATGAAACAATGTCTCTTTAGGTGGACTACCAAGGCCCAAGACCAATCTTAGCTGATGAGTAAGGACGGTTGTAGGGGATGTTCCTAGTACTGTGTTTCTACTTAAAGTGGGTTCTCCCTACCATGACCTATATTGGAAGCCCAATTTCACTGATCCATAACAGGGTAAACTGTGACAACATTTACCAAAGTGGTGGTTAGAGAGGATCCTTTATTATTAGTGGGGGGTCCAGATTGATGGTACCATTGTTTCTGTGGGTAGGATTGAAATTGAGGGTAGTTTACTTCCCCTAGACTCTGATTTTCATGTGTTGAGATAACTCTACCAATACTTGACAGATCAAAATAAGTCTCTTGAAATTGGTATTATATAGATTCTAGTGGTAATCATTTAATTTATGGAATTTAGCTACCAGGAGATGTATAATTCCAATACCATGTCACTTTTAGTGAATGGAATTGTGGTGCTCATTCCTTTCTAGGTAGATCATCTAACAGTCTTGAAGGTACTTAAACATCATCCAAATATTCCATTGGAAACAAAATTCCTATTCCTCATTAAGGGACTCCAAGGTGACAAATTATAGAGTTGAAGGTAGACAAAACAGGTCTAACAGATGTTCGAAAGTGAGGGGTCTCCACAAATCCTCTTGTTCATTATCAGGAAGGTGATCCAGATCTTGGTCGAACGAAGCCCTGATTAGTGCATGCTAAGAAACATTTGGCGGTACTCATCTATATTTTCTCTATTATTGAATTATCAGGAGTGTGGGTTCCATATGTTTCAAATTTCCACTACATATTTAAATATATCTCAAAGGAAGATCCAACGTCATGATCATATCCATATAGGATAGGTTGTTTATTACCTCCTCTTGTGTTAGAGAGTCATCATATCATTGGGGGACAACAAAGTGCTCACCATCATGTGAGGGTGAAAACCAAAACCTAAAATCTCTGCAACTTCCATTGTGGAGGTTAAGAGGAGAAAATTTTATGGTGAAAAATATATCTCCACTATGAGTCATTGGATAGAGATCAGAATTACCTCAACCTACAAGTAACTATAAAGGGATTTAGGGATTTTTTGGATCTTAGATTTAGGGATTGTATGCCTAAATATTTGGGCCTTTAACCCAAAATTTGGCTGCAAGGGTGATGGTTTCCTCATCAAGTCATCAGACCTCTTAGATATGGAGATATCGATGGTGCATGATGCTTCCTAGGGTCTTGCCTTTGTCAGTGCAAGACTTCTCTGATATTGATTTATTGAGAATATCATCAGTTCCTTTAAAGTGTATTGTAACCAATGTCATAAGAATAACCCCATGGTAGTTGCTTTCCCTTTTTTCCTCGAGATATATCTCTATAGTACGTATCGTTGGCATAGGGAGAACCTCCATGATGGTTGGTGGTAGTGTGTGGAGGAAATTTTAAGTGAAGTTTCTTGTTAAAAGATAGCCATAATGGTTTCTAGTGGCATCAAATACTAAGAGAGTCAACCCGGACCACCTAAGCAGTAGCTAGGGTTCCAATCCTATGTTAGAGAAAACTAATCCCTATTCAGTAGTTTTTATAATTTTATGGGATATAACGGTAGTGGAAAGAACCACTAGAGCTGCATAATATCCCCCTATGAGGAAATTCTCTAGGTCTACCTCCTATGTTGGCGCTGGGTGTTCTGGACTAGGTTTAGTGGAGAAGGGACGAGGTTAATCTGCTCATCGATCTATGGTATTAGTTGATGTTGGCATTGACGTGGTCAGGTGGGATCCTTCTTGGGAGGATCCCCAGTGGTTTCCATGATTGGTACAACTTGAAACTCCACTACCTCCTTCGGCACAGGGGAGTGAGCTATCCAAACGCTCTAGGGGGAGGCTCCCAAATAAGTTCTCAATTAGAATGGGTGGTGGTTTCCCCCTACACGACCCTTGTGGGTGGAGGTTTTGATGAGGTTTTTATTCTTCAAGATCATATTGGGACATATACATAGCGATAATAACCCCTTATTTTTCATATAGATGAACAAGGGTGTTGGTTACCCTCTTCTAGATGAGTTCATAGGGAGAAATGGGGTGTGGGTTCCTAGTAGTCGAGGATGTGATAATTGTCATGGAAATAATGTAGTCATGTAGATTTGTCGCACCAACATTCCCCGTAACCCAATGCCTATTGGTGTTTGGTCATCAATCTCATGTATATTGAGTCCTGTAAGGGGTATGAAATTATCCATAAATATAGATCTAGTGAAAGTGATTCATAATGTTCCAATTTTTTCTAGAATTTCTAAATCAATGAATGGATCTACATTGATGATATTGTAGACCAAGGATGCCCAATTTTTTCTTCCCCAAGCCACATGAGAGTTTCATGTTGGGTCCACCACTTATTTGGCAGGACCTGGTTCTAAATATCTAGATCTAATGAAATTAAATTCTAATAGTGTCCAAACATTAGTATTAATCATAATTGAAGGAGAACAACTTCATGTTGTGTTCACCATTTTTGTTTTTGATTCTTTCTACCAGGGCAGTGGGATGGGATGATGGGGCGCTTTTCTTGTCCCACAATCTTTATTTCCAATGGTGAGTGGATTCTATCATCATAATAAGTAACATTGGTTCCTTTATCAAAAAAAGATGACTGGATGTTGGTTCCTCCTTCCCTAGATTACTCCTCAAATTTCATTTCTGAGTCCAGGTCTCCCACATATATTTATTTCATGTTCATGAAACACTTTTCTAGTGTCTATAAATGTTGATTCTTGTTAATTATGCTACTTCTATCTTCATAGGATAGAAATAGGAGATAGTAAAATTTGGCATGTCTAAACATCTATGGGCATTGGGATTTTTATCATCTAAAAATTATTCCTCTATTGTAGCTAATATCATGTGTGAGGCATCGTAAGGAACGAAACCCAAGACATACCATGTCAACCATAGGTTAGTTTACACCAGGGGAATTGGAATATGAGTATTTTTACTATAGGTATCCCATGTTTATTATTTTGGGTAGAGATTCTATTTAGGTGGGATATAGGTTTAGAATTTTGTGGGGATAGGTGGGTTATAAGATTATAGTCTTGTGATGAAAGGTGGATCATAAGTTTAAAACATTTTGAGGATATGTGGGTCATAGGTTTAATATCCTATGGGGACAATTGGTTTGTAGTTTTTACATTTTTTGGGGATAGGTGAGTCATATGTTTAACGTCTTATGGGGATAGGTGGGCTGCATGTTTAATTTCTTATAGGGACAGGTGGATGGTGGGGTTCTAGAGTATTCTTTTTGGAAATATAATCACACCTCAAGGGTTTGATCATAATTAGAGAATGTTTCGTAGTGGGGGAAAATGATCACTCATTGTTTTTAGTGTGTTCCCATGAGAGAAGATGATCACAATTTTGTATTTGATAGTTGTGAGACAATGTATGCCCCCATGGGGGGATATGATCACACAAAATGGTGAGATAAAGTGTTCCCCCATGGGGAGAGATGATCACACTTGGGGATTTGATGGTGATGTTGAGATATCCGGATTGAACCTCATGGAGGTACCCTAGGTTTTTATTTGTCTAGATTAAACCTCATGGAGGTATCATGCGTACCCTATTACTATACAGGGATAAAAAACCATGTAGTTTTATGTCACATTGTAAGGTCATGTGATAGAACCATTCCATTAAGTTTAAAAAATTACTGTAAGGAAACCTGTAATGTAGAGGGAGCATCAACAAGGTATGGTATAGGGCTTATTCAAGGAAGCATACTAAATCAGAAGGATCATCCCACGGTGGGGGTGAAGGAGGCATCCCATGATGACCATATATGGGCTATCCTATGTTCATCAAACATTGTAAAACTAAAGTTTAACAACATGTTTTGAGGATATTTTTTATTATTTTAATTTCATAAAACTAATACACTAGTATATATGGTTTTACAACCTAAATCTTAGAGGTTTTCAGAAAATAAATCCTGGGATATTATTCCCAAGCGGAAGAGGAAGATCTGGAAAATTCCACTTTGTAGGGAAAGGTGTTTTTCCCTTTATTATGTTGCCTTTGGGACTTCCACATTTACTGATCATGTTCCTCTGGGTGGGGAATGAAAAGAATACTTCCATGGAGTAGTATAAATTAGGGGTCCCAATTATAGAGTGACTATTATAAGATAAAAAGGCATTCAAGTTCCAATTATTAGGAGAAAAAGGAATGGTAACGGGCAATACCATTCTTTAAATAAATGGGGTAAACAAGGGGTAGGTGGTACCGATCACATGGTAATTCATGGTGTCAGTGAGCCTATTAAAATTGGTATAGGTCACTTATGCACTCAACTTTCATTCTACTTTGTTTGGAAGTATTAGGCATTGGGTTAATGGAATCGATGGTTATTGTGTGAAACTCTGCTGTAATGAACGTAAATGGGGTTGTACGAGCCATGATCTCTAACACAAGGCCACTTCATAGATTTTAGCAGAATATACAAAAAAAATATCTGATGTTTCATGCATATTAGGGTTGCATGAAGTTGGATTATCTTGTGTAAACCCAATTAACCTTAAGGGATGTTGTTTGAGGACCTCTCAAATACAGTCTGAGACACATTGGGGCCCATGGGAGGGTATTCATGCAAAATATATACCTTTTTTAATCCATATAACTATGGAGTTATGAGATTTCATAGAATAAGGGCTTGCATGAGTGATATCCAATGCCTCAAATTCTATATAATCTCATAAAATTGAGGGTGAGGTTCTATTTATAGCTGAAATGGGATGACATATGCATGCAACCCCAAATGGGTCACACAACTATATTTCAAACTTCCCTTGCCTTTTCTGCTGGGGTGAAACCATTCAAGGGTATGGTTTAACATTTAATTTATCATGTAAATGGATTTACATGTTATTGATGGGATTACACACAAATTCATATTTTTTTGTGAAATTTCATTTTCCAACATTTTAGGTATCTTAGAGCACCTCAGAACTTTAATCTTTAGCATTTCATTTAACACACAAATGGGTTTCATGCATGATATAAACGTTTAATTCAATCCATGAATATTTCATGCACATAATTCTTGGTTCTGGATTGGTCCTTCAGTCCTGACTAGTCTCCTTTCTTAGGTAAAACTTACCATCCAAGGATCAAGACATGTTTTCATCAGTAACAATTATGTTATGATGTTATGATGAATGATTTAAGATATTTTGGAATTTATATGTTTAGAATATATTAATGTGATGGTTGGGCTTTTTAAATACCTCTAATGAATTGGGTAAGATGGATAAATCATGTAACACTCAATTATTTTAAAATAACTCTATGTTTGATAAAGTATACGTCACGCAACACTGAGCTTAAACAAACCCCAAAATATTATTATTTAAATATTTCCATTATAACATACCTGTTAAATTAGAGGATATTAATAGTATTAAATGAATTATGATATATATATATATAAATGACCTACTCAATGATAATAATTGAATAATTCACAATAAATATGTACATATTTTTAGTAAAGTTATTTTATGCTTCAGAAATATATTTTCGTAAAAAATGTTTTTTTTGTTTTTTTGGAGAAATATTATAACTAATTTCGAAAACATTTATAAATTTTTAATAAAAATAATATCATTTTTGAAATCATCACATCAAAATAAATGATATTAAAATATTAAAAGTGATATAATTTGAATGAGATAATGTGTCCCCTGAATTATATATATATATATGAAATTTTAGGGTTGTTTTTATAGGATTAGATTCTAATTACCATTTTTATTGATGTATTTTATGTCAAATTACATGAATATTTTAAAAATTGATGTTAATGATAATTTATCGAAATAATATTTTAGTACTTTTTTTATAATTTGGAAAAATATTATCTTAATCCATGTGCATGTAATATGGTTGAAAATATCATACATGGTCCATTTATTAGTCACTTTTTCATTTATAGAAACATTATTAACCCTTTTTAATTAAAATTGTGGTCACCACACTTAAGGTCAAAAGAAATTAAGGGGATAATAAAAAAATCATGATTAAAATGAAAACAAAAATTGAATAAATTTCATTGGATGATTTTATTTAAACCCTACCAAATATTTCTTTTAATTAATGTCTATTTTTAATCATTTATCTATATAATAGTCTTATTATATTTTATGTTTTTTACGAAATCCCAAAAGTGCCCCTCACCTAAATTAAAAAGTACACCTCCTCCACTTATTTCCACCGCATTTAGAAATCTATCTTGAAAGAACCCTACCCATTAATCTTATAAAAATCCTTATACAGGTTCTTTATGTTATGGTCTCCCCCAATGATATACCCTATATCCCTTAAGTAGAGGTCTATAAGACTTCTTCTGAAGAAGAGGTAATTGTATTTATCAAGTCCTTCAAGTTTATTTATTATTATATTTCCTTATAATATGTTGTAACCATACTAAAATAATAAATATATTACCATATATATGTTGGGATGTTATTATTAATTTGGTAAAACTATATTCTATCTCTTTACCATCCTAAAAATGTGAAAACATCACCCATGCGTACGTACGACATATCATCTCCACATAGAGGTGAAATTTTTTTTATCACCACATTACTTTGATGTTAATAAATATGGATATAATGGTTTTTTATTATATTTATGAAATAAATATTATTATTTAACTATAATATCGTATATACCCCCTTACATTCCAATCCTTGGAAACAATAATGTCGCTTGTGCATATGTGCGGACTACAACATCCACAAAGCAATGTAATCCATTTTTGATTTATTTTTTACATGGATGGTAATAAAGATGGATTTAATTAATATATATGACATATATGACATAATAATGATTTTATAAAGATTAATTATTATTTATATTTCTTTCAGTACATTCCTCAAAAAATGAAAACAACGTTCATGCGTACGTATGACCTACCTTCTCTATGAATAGTGTAATTAATTTTTCTATATTTATCTACATGGATGATTATAAATATATATATTGGATATATATATGATTTATATATCTTAAATAACATTCTATATATTATTTATCCATGATAAATACACAAGTATTGATACTAATGAATCAAAACATACATGAAAAACAAAGTAGTTAACACAAAAAATAATGATAATAATAAAAGGGTATTAAAAAATGGGTGATAAAACATTATAAATGGATCATACATGACATCATAAATAAGAATATTTTGTTATTTATGTATAATAAATTTAAATTTATTATACTTGAGGATTGAATGTATACTGACAAGTCAATCATATAGTAAGAGATTTCATCTTAGTTCCCACTCCATTGAGACATATTTGGTATTATACATCTGTTTCTTTTTAGGTGGTTTATATGATTCCCCATTTAGGAAAATAATATTAATATATATATATTTATTGTTATTAAATTTCATCTTAGATTTACTCTCTTAAAGAGGATCCATAGTTTCTTCCAGCATTTCCTCTATTTATAACTTGAATCAAGGAAAGAAATGTTTAAAAGAAAAATAAATATTATTTATCTTTTGATCATATATATTTTTCTTCCGAATCCATATATTCTATAAAGTTTTTTACATTTTTTACACTTCTAAAATTATTTTTCAAAATAAATTTTCACCCATTTCTAAATCTTCCTTTATAAGTTTACAAGGTTATTTTTAAAGATAATTTTTACTTTATAACTAAATATTTTTTTAAATAAAGTATTTATAAAATCAGAAAGTTATTTTCCTCAAAGATGTTTTAATGATATTTTAATTGAATTTCTGTTCATAAATCCAAAAAAACATTTATTCTACTTATTCAGCTATGTGGATATGTTGTATTGATACCATCCTTTAAAACATTCACATATTTATGATCATTTGATAAAATATTTCTCTTAAATATTCATATTCACTATATCATGGATATGATTATTTCCTAAACTATATACTATTTCTATATATGGTGTTATAATTTTAAATAATTTTTTTTAATGAGAAAATAATTATAAATTTTTAGTATTTCTCTAATACATATATTTATTAGTAAGACATATTTATTATTACTTATTTACTCCTGATAATTTCCACTGTGTGTAACCCTCTCTTATAATAAGACCTTACCCTTTAATTTTTATTATTTTCTCTATAATATTATTAGTAATATCAAGGATACAATAATAATTTTATTATATGTATTTTATATTTCTAATGTAATAGAGGAATCATGTATGTATCTTATTATTCAAGACTAATAAAATATTTGGCCATTTTGGATGTGACAACCTGTATCCATTGCCAATATAATAATGAAGAGACTAGCTCTGAGTTATTGGATTTGGGGTTATTATATTTGGTATCAAAGTAAGTTTAGTAGAAACATAGATAACTAGATTTAGGTAAACATTAATTAGGGAACATAACCTTATAAATTCTGCTGAGTAAAATAATAACTATAGTATAACATCCTAATAAATATATGGGTAGAGATTATGTAGTTTAACAATATTATTATGGTTTCTGATATAGTTTTTTTGGTTTTATCAACAAATGGAACCAAAATGAACCGTTTTAACATTTATCATGATATTCAATATGGAAAATATGAGAAACAAAATGGTAAGATTACTAGAGTGAAAGATATTGTGATTATTTTTAATCAATTACCATGATATATGAATAAAAAATTGCACCTTAATAAACTCATGAACTCACTAATGAAGTGAAGGATATAGTTTTTTGAGAACTCGGTTATTAGAGTCCATGTATGAAAAAAAAATTCCTTCAGTTCATCAATTTAGAAAGATATGTCTTGGATAATGTCTCAAAGGAATGGGAAATTGATTTATATGTGCCAAAAAAAAGGAATAAATCAATGAATTATTGAGGAAAATTAAATAGTATAGTGGAAGAGGAATAAATTAAATCCTATGAAACCCATTTTTAGTTCAATGTCTTTTGTGTGTGGAGTATGGGAATTATCCAAGTTAATGTCTTAATCCAATGGCGAACTCCTAGACAAACGAAATACCTATGTTATGGGAATATTTTATGTGTAAGGATTAAAGTGTTTATGTTTTTTTACTTGAGAATTGTTTTGTATATGTATTATAATATTCTAGATATAATAAGCATAAAATATCTAAGGATTGTTCCACAATATTTTTTTTAAGGATTTGAAAACATATGTTTAATTGAATTGATAACCTAGAAACGTAATTTAGTGATAAGATGGTATTTTTAGAAAACACATGATTGAGGGATTGATAACCCTTAATATGTGTTTGATATTGGGATAAAACTAAAATTTCCTTGGATGATAATTATAAGGTTGATCATAACTTTATAGGAATATATTCCCCTCTGGAAGTTTTATAAAACTTTAACATGATTAATGCTATTTGGGAGACATTTATAAGAATAAAAACTTTTGGTTTGGTATATTTTTTACAAAACATTTTATTTAGGGAATAATGATTTTAGATTTTATATACATAAGTTTAAATATATTGATAATCCTTAAGGATAATATGATTTTGAGGCTAAGTTATTTATGTAAAAGGGTGAAGTTCCTACCACTGAACTATGTGGTGTCTTGGTAAGTATGCCATTGTTTTTACTAAAATGATTTTACAAATAATTAGTAATTTTATTTTGGGATACATAATATAGGATCAAATATTTTTTAGTTTTTTTTGGGATTTTGAAGTGATTAATGAAATTCTAGGAGACACTTTATTGGGTTGAAGTATATGTGACATTTAGCTTTAACATAAAGGATTATTTGGGTAGAAGACTAATATTTTATGTGGAAGTGAAATTTTAAGGGTATTAAATAATCTTTGAGGTTAGAAATTTCATTAGTTTTTTAGGTTATTCTGTTATATGGGATATATGTAATAAAGATAAAGTTAATGGTTAATCCAATTATTATTATATATGATCAACTTATTCACATGTCTCAAATGTGACACTATGAATTAATATATTTTGTCTAGGTATAAATGTATTGTTAAAATATTGGGTTTTGAATATTTTTAGTAACATTTAGGAGGAGTTATAAGGTTAAATACTCATGTAATGGATTTAGTTGAAACTTTTAATATCATTATTAGATGTTAATGTGTGATTTATCATATTGTATAACCTGTGAAAACCATTTAGTATTTGGTAAATATTTATAGGTTTAAGGAATAACTAATGGATCTTATGATCTATCAAAAAGAATTATGGAATAAAAAAATAATCTCAAATATTAATTTCCTAATGGTAGAGATGAAATGGAAATAGATCAAAGAACAAAAAAATGACGAGATCTTGTTTATGACATGGAAATAAATCAAGTAATATTATTTTCTAGAGTTAATTATCTTTATAGTAAAATAATACATCAAATTTTGAAAAATTACCTTGAAATAAAAACATTATACCTTTATTTTCCTTACTACGAAATCAATAGATTTTTAACCCATCATAGATTTATGATTTTATGTTTGTTTATATTATCTTGACCATGTTATATATCACTCTATTAATTTTTTTGTTTCATTTTTCTATTACATATCCATATTTTCATTTCCCACTAATTTTATTCTATTTATAAACACACTTTTATGGTGTCCTTCTCCTTTTCCTCTCTCACGTTTGAGAGGAAGTATTATTAACCCTTTTAACGATGTGGAATTTCAAAGAAGTAATTTTCAAGTTTCAAACCGTTGATTACCAAAACAATTTCAAATTGGTAGGGTTAAATTTATATAAGTATTATGGGATAATTTAACACCTTGAAATTTTAAAATAACACTACGTCCAATAGTGTATATGATACACAACACTGAGCCTAAATGAACCCCAAAATGTCATTATTGAAATATAGTAGTTATAACCTCAATATAAATTTATGAAAAATATTAATTGAATTATGAAATATAAATAAATTAACTAATCTATGAAAAATCATTGATTCATTATTAGGAAATAAGTACTTAAATATCAATAAAGTTATTTTATGCATTTGAAATACGTTTTCTTCAAAAACGATAATTATTTTTGTGATATAATATTATAATTAATTTATGGAAACATTAAAAATTTTATTTAATAAAAATAATATAATTTTTTAAATCGTAAAATAAAAATTAACTTTGGGTTAATTTTTTTATTTTTCTTTAAAGATTGATTTTCTAGTGAATAGTGAAAATACTAAATTTTATTAAAAATTATATGTCGATTTTAACCATTTGAAAAGTTCCATTTTATGTTAAAATGGTTTCAAAGTAAAATTATTTCTATTATATTATTAATAATTAAGTTAATATCATTGGAATTAGTTTTATAATGGATTTTGGTATAACAACATTTTTTATACAAAAAATTCATTTTAAGAAAAACTATATTATTCTAAAAATATTTTTTTTCACATTTTGTGAAATTATTTTAAAATTAATTTATTCAAATTATATATATTTAATTTGATAAAATTTATTCCATATTTTTAATCAGGTGGGCAAAATTTGGTAAAAATGTCCCTTTTATTTTTAGGCATTATGAATATTAATCGTAGTAAAATTGATCACCTTAGTAAAGGGTAAATCATGTTAATCTAGGTTAAAACTAAGTGATAAGGCCATAATTTACCATTTTAGTTATCATTGGATGAATATTATTATACCATTAGTACCTTAGGCTCAAAATTGAGTTTTTTAATAGACACTTGTCTATGAAAATGGCTTATATATTATTTAAATCAAAGTTACAAAATGTCACTCTCTTTGTTTTTAATATCTCTTATGTGTCCACATAGGTATAACATAAAGATATAAAAAAACATATATGTATATTTTAAGATTAATTAAATTATTTTCCTAATATAAATTTATTTCTAAATTTTTTAAATTATATAATTACCTTAAATGCTTCTGTAATGCTAATAGAATATTTATTTAATTAACAGAAAAATAAAAAAAATGTTTTTCAAAATATTAAAAGTGATATAATTTGAATGAGATAATGTGTAAGAAAATATTATAGATATATATGGCATATTTGGTTAGTTTTAAGTTGTTTTATTCAAATTCTACTTTTTATTGATGTATTTGAAGTCAAATTTAATAAATAGTGTCAAAAATGTAATTAATGATAATTTATCAAAATAATATTTTATTAAATTATTTAAAATTCATAAAAAATCTTTTGTTAATACATTTTAATTTAACATGGTTTAAAAATAATAAATGGTTCATTTATGATTCACTTCAATATTTATAGTAACATTATTAACCCGTTGTGATTAAAATTGTGGTTACCATGGTTAAAGTCAAAAATAATTAACCAAGGTGTTAATAAAAAATGATAAGGATTAAAATGATATCAAAACTTATCTATATTTCATTGGATGATTTTATTTAAAATATTTGAACTTTTTATTATAATTCAAGAACATTTTTACGAATTTGTCTCTAGAATATTCTTATTATATATTAAATTTTTATAAAATTTCAAAAGTGCCCCACACCTCAATTATAAAAGGGTGTCTCTTCCTTAACTTTTTTACACCATATTAAGCAATATATCTTGAAAAAAATCTGACCATTCATCTTATAAACATCATTATCCATTTTATTGATGTTATGTTCCCCCCAAAAGAATTATCCTAGGTCCCTTAAAAGGATATATAGGAGACTTCTATCGAAGAAGAGGTAATCATCTTTATCGAGCCCTTAAGTTTATTTCCTCTTATATATCCTATTAAAGTGTTGAAAAAATCCTAAAATAATAAATCCATTAATTTAAATATATTGATATGTTATTATTATTATTTTTTTAAAACCATATTTCATATATTTTCCATCCTAGAAAAATTGAAAATATCGCTCATGCGTAAGTATGACTTATCATCTCCACATAGCTGCATAATTCATTTTTCATCACCACTTTACTTTGGAGTTTATAAATATAGATATAAAGTGAATTTTTTATATTTATGATATAAGTATTATTATGGAATTATAATATCATATATACCTCTTTACTCTCCAATATGTTGGAAAACGATAACATCACTCGTGCATATTTGTGGACTGCCACCTCTACAAAGTGATGAAATCCATTTTAATTTATATTTTACATGGATACTAATAAAGAAATATCGTAAAAATATATATGATATATATGATATGATAATTATTCTATAAATAATAATAATTATTTATATTTATTTTTTCTATCCATTGAATAGTGAAAACATCATCCATGCATACGTACAGACTACCATCTCTATGAACAATGTAATTTAATTTTCTATATTTGTCTATATGGATGATTATAAATTTAAATTAATATATATATATATATTGTATATAGATAATATATATATATATATATATTATATAACATTATATATATGATAGAACCTTGAGAAAGGAAGAAGGACTAAGACTACTAAATCAAAACAACCATGAAAAAAAGTTTACATCTAAAATAATCATACTAATAAAAAATTATTATCAAACGATAATAAAATATTAAAAATGGATTCTATAATATATAATACACATTAATATGTTTTTATCAAATTGTTATAATTTAAATATATCATATAGGAGGTTAGAGCACCAACATGACAAGTTAGAACTGAGGTAAGGGATTTCATATCGGTTTCCACTCCAGTGAGACACATTTGGTATTATGTTCTTATTTATTATTATTTAGTGTATATACATCCAATTTGAGGTGATTAACATCAATATATATATATATATATATTAATGATTATTAAAGTTCATTTAAATTTTACTCTCTTAAATAGTTTCCATATCTTTTTCCATATTTCTCTCTCTTTGGAAATTTAATCAAGAAAAGAAATGTTTAGAAGAAATGTTTAAAATAAAAATAGATCTTATTTCTCTTTTGATCAAATATATTTTTCCTCCATATCCATATTTTCTCTAAAATGTTCTCAAATAGTTTTTTACACTGCTACAATGTTTTAAAAAATACATTTTACCCATGTTTGACTTTTTACGAAATAGTTTGAAATGAATGTTTTTTTCATTTTCCAAATGAAGTACTCCATGAGTTTTTCAACAACAGTATTGAAGAAATTTATTTTTTAACTTATATGGAATTATAGGATTTATCACTCTCATGAATCATTAATTTTTTAACCTTCCATTATAATTTTAAAAGGTTCTTTTCAAATACAAGGGTTTACTTTATAATTGAATTTTTTTAATAAGTGATTAAAAAAATGGAAAGGTTATTTTTCTTAAGAATGTTAAATGGTATTGTAATGGGATTTATATTCATCAATGAAATCAACCCCTTATTTTTATTATTCACTACTAGGTATATGTTTTAATTATACCATACTTTAAAACATTTACTTACTTGTGATCATTGGATATTACATTTCTCTCAAATATCCATATTATTTGTATCATGGATATGATTATTTCCTAAACCATATACCATTTCTAAATAAATTGTTATAATTTTAATGTATTTTATTTGATAGGGAATTATTGATAAATATATTGCATTTATTAAATATTTATATTTTTTGGTAAGGAATATTTTTCATTAATTGAATTGATCATTCTATATATGAGGAATGCATTGGACTTACAGTGACTGGTGGGAAGGAAATTGTATGGCCCCTAAATCCATCGAAATATCTCATAGAAACAATTAATAAGCTATAAATAATTTTTTTGGTATATTTCTACCAAAAGTTTTATACTATATTTTCATAAGGCCTATATGGTATTTGTATCATGATTTCTAAGATCATGTAATATAATATTAAGTGTTTCCTTTATTGATAATTCAGTTATTATTATCATTCATGAGATTACTGCATTGATATTATCCATGGATACATTTTTTCTCAAGTTATTTATTAAACGTATTGTGTTTTTAGTTATTTACCTTTCTATATTGATTATGGATTATTTAATAATGATATCTACCTCTCTATGTAACCCTTAATGAGAATTTTTTCTAACTGTTTTTTTGTCTTCTTTTCCACAAGATGTGAAGAAGGATATTATGAATAATATTGAGGAAGTTGGAATTTTTTATGATATATATTTTATTTTTATAATACAATTTTTCAATTATTTATGTATCTATTTCTTCAATACTACTAAAATATGTGGTTTTTTGGAGGTTATCAGTTATATCTAGTTCTAATGTAATAAATAATACTCAGCTCTAGTTTACTAGATTTGGGGTTGTTACAACTCATGAGGTAAATGTGTTATGAGTGAACCTGATTTCATGTTCACAATTTCATGTGTGGACTTCGTTTTTTTGTTCATAATATTATGTGTGGACCTCGTTTTCATATCCATATGATTAATCATATACCTAGCTTTCATGTCTATAATTTTATGCATGGAACTAGGTTTAATTTCCATAATATTATGCGTGGACTTGGTATTCATGTCCATAAGTTTTTGTGAGGGCTTGATTTCATGCCCTTAACTTAATGTAAGAATGTATATCTACTTTTACATGTTCACAATGTTATAAGATTATGTTTTTAAACATTACTATGTATATGTTATACTCTCATAGATAATGTTCATTAAATTCCTTTATGAATCATGTATTATGAACTTCCAAGATTTATGACATGACTTATGGGTATCATATTTGATAGATTTGGTATTAAAATTTTAAGAGATGGTCTTGATCTCATACCCTTATACTTACCTTATGATTTCAAATTATCATCAATTAATATCTCCCATGTTTACCCTTATTGATCTTCTGAGCTCACCCTTTCTTATATTTTCTTTCCCCAAGTTAAAAATAAAGGTCTTAAGTATGGTATATCTATAAGGATTACTAAATAGGGAGATATTTGTGAGATATATTGATGATATTTTATTAAATAAAAAAACTATGTATCTATTTCCCAAATACACTAAAATTTTACTATCCTCATATGTATATTTTTAAATGTGTTAAATATTAATAAACAAATATGTGATATTTATAAATGAAACTCCTGGGTCACTATATTTGGTATCATATCATGGGTTTTGTCCATATTTAGGGATTAGAGTTAACGGATTTTGGTGGAACAATGGGGATAAGACTAATAATTGGATAAAATCATAATGTTATAGTAAGGAATATATTAAGTGATTTTATAAGAATTAAATCCCAGTATGGATAGTACATGTGGATATGGTTTTAAAACAAATGAATCTAGGGGTAATAAACCTGAATATAATTGGTTTAATATATCTTAGCCATCATTATAGTGCACAGTGAGTGTGAACTTACTGCACACCTAGTTTGACATTCTTGGGGGATATTCTTGGGTTAATCCACATTTTATTTATGAACAATTATGAATTATTTGAATATATATGGTCATGGATGACATAGGATAAACATTAGGTATCATAGATTGAAAAAAGGTGTCATGATATTGACATCCTATAAATATTTTCCTTCTGATTACATGATTACTCTATATAAATAATGTTGCTCACACTATGATTTTTAGTTTTATTTGATAGCTATAAATTGAAGGAACCATGTGAAAAAAATGTTATGGCAAATTAAACAACCATCCTCACGAGTTTACAAATGTCTTAGATGCTATGATGTAATATTTTGTGACTATAATCACTAAAATATCTCAAGTTATATGTGGTAACACTGGTTATGTTGAACTAATGAATTTACCAAAGAGGGAGAAACATGAAATTGAATATTTTATACAACAATATACACCCTCATTCAATGGGAATTATGATCAAACAATTTCTGATTAATGGATCAACATGATATAAAATATATTTTTCCTTCACTGCTTGGACCATGATAAAGTTGTCCTATCCATTTACCATTTATAAGTTCAATAAAATAAATAAAATAATCTTATTAAGAATTTGATGAAAGAGGATGAAATTGAATCCATGAAATGGGATGAGTTTAAGTGGACATTTTTCAGTAAGAACTTCACTCATACTTTACATATAAAAATTTAGAATGAATCTCTTGAGTTTAAGAAAAGGGAAGATGAATCCATTTGTGAATATGAGGAAAATTTTATAATAATTTCACTATATTATTCTAGTTTAATTATAATCCCTAAAAAAGTAATAAATTATTTCTTGTTTTAAAACCAAATCTTCAAAATTCATTATCCATAAAAGAATTTTAAAGCTATGAAGAAACCATTCAAAGTATACTCAAAGTCGAAATGGGAGTTGGGAACCCTCATGGTTTTGATTATAAGAAAAGGAAAATGTGGTTTTTATAGATGCACCAATGGTATATCAAGTTGAGGGAAGATAATGTTTCAACCTTCTACATTCATAAATGTGGGAAGGAACACCCAGGTCAATGAATAAAAGGAACAAGAAGATGTTTCAAGTGTGGGAAACCTATCCATTAAGAAAAATACTATCGAATTAATGTGAATAATATATTCAATGAATGGAATGAAGAGAGGTTTCCACAAAATAAACCACCTGCACTTCAATTATATAGACAAAGGGTTTGGGAATTAAGTGAATTAATTCCCATATACAAGGCCTAATGAGGATAATAATCCACAATAACCTTTGAAGAAAAATGAAAAAGGGAAAGATATGAAATCACAAAAACTACAGTGAATCATGGTAATTAGGGAAAACTTATACATAACTCTAAATTTTGGAATTTCATGTTAGATATTGTATGAATGAGCCCTATAAAAATACTATCTTTCACCCTTTAGAGAAATTTGATATTATTATGATAATTTATTAGATATCTATAAATAGATTATAGAATAATGAAATCACATATGTGATCATATATCAGTGCAAGGATGAACCCTGACTTCCAATTAATTTTTTTTGGCTAAGGTAAATGCTTATTTAAGGAATAGAAGGTGTATTTTCATTTGAAATCATATATGGTTTTATTGCGACATTAGTTTCATGAAATTATTAGGGTATATACATTTTGGTATGAGTATTTATGACTGATTAACATTATTTTTATGTTTATCATTTAAGGATATGGGATCAATCATTCAAATAATTGGGAGTAATTTTGCAAATAAATATTTCAGAGGATCCTCTAGTTAACTACTTATGGGTTCAATTAAGTTAATCTTTGGATGTTATTGGATAACATAAGCTAATAATTTTGGGTTTGGTAAATATTTGGAGGCTTTAGGAATGAATTTTGGATTTTATCATTCCTTAAAAGTTAATTTTAGTGATTTTGGTATGAAAAATTCATCTGGAATATCCATTTATTTGGGTAAGAGATGATATAAAAGATAATTTTATTAATGTGAAACCCATTAATTGGATTTTTTTTATCAAATGGAAATAAATAAATTATATTTTTTGAAGTAAATTATCTTCATAATAAAATAAAACCTCAAATTTTTGAAATGGAATATTAATTGAAAACATTATATGTTGAATTTCATTTCTGATCAATCAATGGTCTTTTAACCCATAAATGATTTATGGTTTTGTCATTGTTAACATTATCATGACCATGTTATATATCAATATATTTAATCCTTGGGAATTATAATTCTCTAACATATCCATATTTTCACATCAGAATAATTATCACCTATTTGAGAAACTATTTTTTTTTATTTTAGATGACCTTCATATTTTCCTTTCCCTCTTTTCAAGAGAGAGTTTTATATACAATTTTTATGATATGGGTTTTCAAAAAATATATTTTTAAATGTAAAAACATTGATTACTAATTTTTTTAAAATTTATAGGAAAATAATTATTAAAGTTTTGGAGAATAAAACACCCTGATATTTTAAAAAAAGAACATTATATTTGATAGCGTACACTACATGCAACACAAAACTTAAAAGAACCATGAAATATTTTTATTCAAATGTTATAGTTATAACTGAACCATTAAATTGGTGGGTGTAAATATAATTAACTAAATTATGAAATATATATATATATATATGTATTGATATATACTTAATAAATTAGAAGTCAATTTTTTTTAGTAAAGTCAATTTATTATTTAAATATATGTTTTCATCATAAATGATTTTGATTATTTTTTTTCGATAAAATATTATAATTATTTTCTAAAAATTTTAAAAATTTTATTTCATAAAATGTGTTTTATTTTTAATTCATCATATAAAAATTTAATGGGAGTGAAAGTTTTGTATTTTTATGATGACGTTAAATTTTTAAGTGAATAACAAAAAGGTATAGTTTTTATGAAATACAATATTTTTTATGATATCACTAAGAAATAATAATAATATAAAAATTTATGAAACATAATGAATGTGTAAAGTGAGAAAAAAATTAAAATATCATATATAAATAATTCAAAAAATATAAATTATAATATATTTAATGATAAATATGAAAATCATTTTCAGTGCTGATGCAATACTTGTACAACAATAAAAAGGTAAAATTTTGTGTCTTGAAGATAATATATGTGGAGGAAGAAGTAATTTATTGATTTGGTTGTTAACTATTAATTATCATTGATGTTTTTTGTGGTTTGGAATAAATTTTTTAGTTATATAACAAGTGGTATATCCAAATTCCTATGTAGTAATTACAGAAATCCAAAAAAGTAATAAAACATATTAGATAAGTTTTGATGACATAAATGTGAGTAAAAATACATATTAAAGGAATTTAAAATATTATATTTAAATTAATTAATTTATTTTTAGTGTTTTTATTTATTTTTAAATTTTAGTGATGATATAATTATCATAAATTCTTACACAATGTTGACACAGGGCTGCTGCAAGTAGTAGAAAAAACAAGTAATTTATTTTTAAAAACTCTACAATTAATTTTTTTGAATGATTAAAGTTAACCATGATTTTTATAGATAAATATAATTTATTATAGATATTTTAATTGATTTTATTCAATTTCCAATTTTTTATTATTGCATTTTATTTCAAATTAAATTAATAGTGTGAAAAAATGAAATGAAAAATACTTTATAAAAATAAATTTTTGTTAAATTATTTATGAATAATAAAAATATTTAAATAGAATAATGTGAAAAATATATTTTGGATAATTTAAACCCTTTTATATTTATGAGCCAATTGTTTCCATATAAGTAACATTATAACCCTATTAAAGTGAAAAAGGTGTTATCATGGTTAAGATTAAAATAGGCTACCTAAGGGGTTAAACCAAAAGATAATATTTAAAACACAACTTAAACCTATAAAAACTTTATTAGTTGATGGTATTTGATCCCAAAAACACATTATATTTGAATACCTATATATTTGAAATCATTTTTCTAGATTATTAATTTTTTATAATTTAATCTTTTAAAAAAATCCCATGAGTGACCCTCACTTCAATTATAAAAGGACACACCTCCTTTCCCTTCTTCACACCACTATGAGTCTTCTAGATTACTAGACGCTACGAAATTATCTTCTCCACTACCATATTAAAATTATATAAGTTATTTTCTTCCCCAAATACCAACCCTAAGGACCTTAATATGATATCTAAAGTAGTTTTTTGTAAAGAGGAGGTAATTTCCTTAACCGATTACTTTACCATAAATTATTCTTTTACCTTCTATAAATATGTAATATTATTAATAAAATAATAAATTAATTTTCCTAAATATAAATAAATTTTATTATAATTATGAATACCCATTTACTCTCCCTCTTTACACTAAATGGTAAGTGAAAGTATCACTCATGCATATGTACGACTTATCATATCCATGTAGAGATACAATTCATTTTCTCTCACCATATTCTATAGATGGTAATTACGATGGGTTTAAATTGTATATGTGATATTTATGATATAATTAAACTTTTGGAATTAAAATTTCATATATACCTTCTTACCTACCAATACATTGGAAAATGATGATGTTGCTTGTGTGTAAGTGTGGACTACCACCTCTACAAAGCGATGTGATACAATTTTCATTTCTGGTGTACGTAGATGGTAATAAGGATATATTTATTTGAGTATATATGAATTATATTATATAATAATGATTTATGGAATGTGAATTATTATTTACCTTTCTTTTATTATATCTTTTAGAAGGTGAAAACATCAATCATGAGTACGTATGGCCTACCGTCTCGATGAACGGTGTAATTCATTTATATATATTCACATTTTATGGATTAATATATAAATATATATATAAATATAAATATATTGAATATATATTTAAATTATAGTAAAATTTATTGAAATTATATATCCATTATCATGGTATAAATACTGGTACTGTTGAATCGAATCATTCATGAAAAATGAAGCAATTATCAACCAGAATAGTGATTTTAATAAAGAATTTTTAAAAAATGGGTGATAAAATGTTATAATAAATTAATATGTTGTATTATATATTATTATTATTATTATTATATAATATATCTATATTAAATTTATTTTTAATATATAAGAGATTATAATGTGGTTGAAGAAATATGAGATTTGAGGTAAGGGTTTATCATCTCAAATGTTTCTTGTTTGGGACATATGTTTTGTTAAACACCAATATTATTTTATTAGGTGTTTATACATACCCTTTGACACGTTATATCATGAATATGTTTATATTTAAGGTATTTAAAATTTTATTTTTATTTATTTCTTTAAATAGGCTTATGATTAAAAAGTTACCAACACTGTAACCGTTTTATGTTTTGATCCCATTTTTATCATGATTGTTTAATGTTAAATTTACATTAAAGGAAATTACATCATCATAATCTAATTAATCCATTTAATTTTTATTCCCCATTGTTCACTTATGTAGAATAAATGTTTTCATTTAATTTTATTCTTTTTAAATTATCAAAATACTGAACAAACATTTTTAAGGAAAGCTGACAATGTTTTATTATATAGTTGAAAATATTTTCTTCCATGTCCATATTTTTCTGAAAATATTTTTGAAAATTTTCTTATATTATAATATAATTATTTAAAGAAATTATTACCCATGAACTATTATTTTTTTAATTGTTTTAAAAATTAATCTTCTTTTCATTTTCTGAACAAGGTTCTTTTTTAGTTTTTACAGAAGTTTGGAAGCAATATTTTTACATTATCTTATACAGTCTGAATGGAATTATCAATTTAATGACCACTCAATACTTTGAAAATTAGTTTAAAAGTTTCCATGGTTCTATTCAAAGGTATTTTTTTCTATAATATTGTATAGTTTTTTATATTTTAAATAAATAATATCAAAATTATAAGGATATTTTATCTAAGAAATATTTCAATGATCTTGTAAGGAAATTTTACATCCATGATAAGATCCTTGGATTTTAATAATGATTTAATGATAATATAATCCAATTATATAATCCTTATTATTTTTATGGGAGGTTTATTATTATTATATTATGCTTTAAAAAACCCATTTATTTTACATGGGTTAATTTTTTTTAAGACTTCCATCTAGGTCATGCATCGAGATGATGAAATGATTTTCATACCCCACATTCCAAATTTATGAAGGAGGGTGGCTTCCATCATCTTAATTGATTACATTTACACCTCTATCGAAATGGTATGATGGGATTTCAATTCCTCCTTCTATAGATTCCTCTTCAAAGCTCATCATCTAGTCCAGGTCTCCCTCGTAGATTTAGGTCATGTCTGTGAAAATCATTACCATCCTTATCTCAAGGAAGATGATGGTTAATGATAATAATTATGTATTTATAGGGTATAAACCATAAAATAAATTAGATATTAATATTAGTAATTTCTAATAATCTCTAGACACTGGGCTTGTTTGGAATATGAAACTTCTTCCTCTTTTGGAGGGCATCTCATGTGTGAGGCATCTTGAGGTGTGTAACCCACATTATCCCATGTTAACTGTGGTGTATTTGATTCTGGGTACATAATAATATGATTATTTTTACCAGAGTCATTTAATGTTTATTTTATAGGGTTGATATTTTTTTAGGTGGGATATAGTTTTAACATCATGTGGGGACATGTGGGTCACATGTTTAGCATCTTCTGGAGACAATTGGATCATAGGTTTAACATATTTTGGGGAATGATGGGTAAAACGTTTAATGTCTAGTGGTTATAGGTGGATTATAAGTTTAACATCTTGTGGGGAAAGGTGGTTATTGGTTTAAAGTCTTATGGGGAGAGGTGGGGAAAATGTGTAGTGTCTTTTTGGGACTATTGGATGGAGGGGTGCTAGTGTGTTCCCATAGAAAAGATGACTACACCTTGAGTGTTTGATGGTAATGAGAGAGTGTGACCTGATAGGGGAAAAATTATCACACTCAGGTTTTTTAATGACCTAGACTTTTTAAATGTTAATTGTTTTTAGAAAATTTGTGTTATATTATTATTGTATAGAACAAAATCATATCACTCAATAATGAAGTAAATATAATGGGAAATTTAACCATTTAGATTTGACTATTATATGACTGTTGGTCAATTATGACTGTTGTTCAGTATGACCATTGGGAAATATAATCTTGATAATAATTTTAACATTATAATTAGTGTTTATAAGTAAATTTTGGACAAACGGTAATTGATAAAGAAAGAAGCATCGATGTCCTCAACTAGTAGAGTCGTTATGTTTGAAGCACATATTTTATATCTTGGGAGGGGGAATTACCTCTGGGTTTTTCCATGACCAATCTAAATCCAATTTTCAACAAGTGATTCTTAAACGAAATCACCTGTGGGAGAAGTTCACATTACGAGAGATTACCACTGAATGGATGTTAGTCGAGATACCCCACAAAACTACCACCATCACACACCTCACTCTTAGGGAGGGTGCGAGTGTAATAAGGGGTTACATGTCTAGGACTTATTCCCTTAAAGTGTAATTTATTTGTATAAATTAAATTATTATCCCATCAATTCCATTTTAAAAATTGTTTTTCTTAATAAAAATCAGTTTAATTGAGATGGAATTTGATAAATTAACTTTTCAGACCCAAATTATAGTTTTTAGAAATGATATAAATTTCTATAATAAGATAAGGAATTAGTAATAATACTTACTTTAATAAAATAGTATTATAAAAACACTTTTATTTAAATACAAATGATAAATTAATACTAAAATTTTTAAGTGTCAGACATTTAACTATGCATTTTCAACCCGTTATTATTTTTAATAAATCAAGTTTTTTATATTTAAAAGTTAAAATAATAATAATTATAGAACTATTATGTTAAAATAATCATCATTTCTGAAATCTTTACATCAAAATTATTTTAGGGTGAACTTATGAGAGTTTCCTAAAATATTGTTTTCCCATGAATAGTAAAAATACAGTTTAAGGTTTTCGGTATGATTAATGAATTCATAATTATTTAATATTGATGTAATAGTTAATTAAAGACAATAAAAAACATAAAATATGATATTTTATTAATATCATGAATTTTAATATATTTTAATCAATTTCCAAACCTATAATTTACTTTCCATAGTCAAAAACTGAAACTTTAACATTAAAAACATTATTTTTGTGTGGAAGCATTAATTTCCATGCTAAAAGAAGAAATATAAAATTATTAGAGACTATTTTGGATTAAAATAACATAAAATATGTCCCAAATTTCTAAAACCAAGGGAAAAAACCAAGGGAAAGACAATGGTGTTTCATTTTTCACAACCTAGATTACCAAGGCCTATATTTGGAAATTATTAAACAAATCTTCCACTTTTACTATAAATACCCACTTATTTCGCCATTTTATTTCACTTAAATTAAATCATCAAACAATATATGGTATTTTGACCTTGCAAGGTTTTCTTAAGCCCCAAACATGCCAATCCTCATGTTTTAGGAGTTACTTTTCGAGGTAATAGAATTATCCTTCACATCATTACAATTCAAGAATCTCTTTTCATATATTTATTCTAAATGTTATGATTTGTCTCTTATATTTCTATTGTGGTCAAAAAATTACTACCAAATTATTTTTTATAAATGGTATACCCATTCCCCCTATCATTTTACCCATTTATAAAATAATGTTTTATACCCATTATGTTGCCGAATTTACTTCTCAAAATTTCTCTATTCTCCTTATGAAATTCCCTTTTATTTTTCTCTTGTGAGTCCCCAATAATATTTATTTCCCATGTGTATTCACATAAATTTAAAAATTATTTATTTTATTCTGGTATTAACATACATGAAACTTGAATTCCTTTTTCATGGGTTGAAAATGACATAATATTAATGTTTTAATCACTTCTGAAATGCCATGATTTGGATTTGAAACCCATGTTTTTTATTCTCCAAGGGCTATTTTTGAATTGTTTTATTATAATATATGTCGATAAAATTAAATAATACACATGAAGGGTGTTCCATAATAGAGCTGAAATTATTAGGTTAAATAATTTAATCTCTAGAGATTACATGTTATACGATACCTTGGGGAATAGAGTTTGTAATTTTTATGAGACGTTAGTGATTAACCATCATGGTATGATTTTGAATGTATAAATTAATTGTTATGGAAAAATCTCAAATTTATTATTCATGTTATTTTTATTATAATACTCAAGTTCTCTTCCTCATTCCATAATGATATTCCTCATGTTCTTATTGATATTCCTCATGATTACATGTAAACTATTTTCCTTGCTTATTCACTGACTCGGCCTTATGCTCACAATTTCCATTAATTTATGTCCCCAAGTTATGATATAAATTAAAAGTAATTATGATGAACCAATTAATAATCCTTTCATGTTTTTATAATATTGTTTTATGTTTTCATGTATTATGTACCTTATTTCCAAGAAACTAAAATTTCAAAGATCCTCTGTTTGTATAATGTAATGAAAAGTTATTTAATAAAAAGGTAGGATTACATAATTAGTATTGAAAAAAGGATAAATTGTTTTTGTAAATTTTATCTTTAAGTCTTGAGGAAGAACCCTATGTAAAAGATTAAATATTTTTAAAAATCCTACTATTTTAGTGAATTATTAAGTATATGGTTTCCTAGAAAATAAATCCCTATCTGGATACGAACAAGTGGATGTGGATTTGGCACAGATGTATATAGGGGTAACATCCAAAAACACCGCATTGAGTTAGACACAAATGTAAATGGTTACATGACAATGGACCTTGATTCACTCGTAGTTTGAAACTACCAATGAATATTTTTGGTTAATCACAAGCATTTTTTAAACCATTTTGAAGGATTTATAGAAAATGCATTTGTTATTAATGATTAACGTAATTAAGAATGATGTTTTAAGACATAAAATTCCTTTATAATTATAATATTCTAGAAAGGAACATGTTTCACACTATAGTTTTCTTCTATTAGTAAATGGAGGTAAATAGGAGGAACCACATAAATGCTGAGCACAATATACCATACACTGACGACCCTCTGATGAAATACTAAATGGAAAACTTCAAAAGAATGATGAATCAACTAACTCGAGTTATGAATAATAACTTGAATCAAGTTGAGAGACTGAATTCAACTCAAAGGGAAAAACTTTACATTTATTATTTTATGCATCAACAAGCACCTTATTTCAGTGGATCTACTGACTCATTGATTATTGAACAATGGATAAGCTCTATAGAAAATATATTTTCATACTCATTTGTTCAGAATAAGAGAATGTGACCCTGGCTGTGTACATATTAGAGTGATAAGCTGATCCATGGTGGAAACTTATTAATAACATGAATCAAAGAATGTATATTGATGTTATGGAGTAAGAAGAGTTCCATGGATCCTTTTTAAATAAATATTTCCTTCGTTCAATGTGAACAAAAATGGATAAGGAATTCCTAGAGTTAAAGCTGAAGGAAAATGAATCTGTGGGAAGCTATGAGATGAAATTTACATGAATTTATCATTACACCTATATCTTTATGATGGATCATAATGGAAAAGATGATAGATGATTTGGTAGACTAAGACCCCATCTATGGATGAATCTATCCAATTGAGACTGTGAAAGCTTTGAGGATATAGTGTGGTGTGCTATGACAATTGAACTGGAGTTTGGAGAGACATCATGGTTTAATAAATCTAATGAAAAGAATAAATATTTGGACCCAAACATAGGGAATAATTTTTATCATGGAAGAACAGGAACGAAATTGAAATTTCCTACATGAAAAAAATGTGCGAATAATCAGTTGGGGAACTACATTCTCTGGAGTGGAAAGGGTTACAAGTGTGGAAGAGATGAACATATAGCATGGAAATTTTGTAGTGAGGTGAAGCCACAACTTATCAATACTGATGAAAATTGAAAGATGGTGAAATAACTATATGAAGTTAAATTCTATATGTTTGGATAGCTTGGGCAGTTTTCCAATCACTGTTCAAATCAGAAGGTAATGGAGGAGAATCAGCATCAACCTTAGTTTATGCCTAGGGGGAAATGTCAGTCATTTTCTATTACAACGGTTGAAGTAGAGGCTAAAATTGATGTGGTGGTAGGTACTCTCGTTGTTCTCTCAAAGCTAGCAAGTAATTTGTTTTATTTTGGTTCTACACATTCCTTTATTGCCTCCAAGAATGCGAAGAATATATAATCAACCCCTAAACTGCAAGACGTAGAGTTATTAGTCAAGTATCTAGGAGTAATTATCCAAGCATGAAATTTCTATATAAACTATAGTATTGACTTTTTCAAGCACAATATCATAAAAAATATAGTCATAATTCGCATTATGTAATTCAACATTATACTAGGGATAGAATGGATCTCAAAGTATAATGCTAAGATAAACTACAGAAGAAAGAAAATATTAGTAGTCTTGAATGGAAAACCTACAGTTATTTTAAAAGGAGACATATTTTGACGTAAGATTTGTAAAGAAGAACCTCCCATAGCCATATTTATGGAGATTATCCATGAGTATGAAGAAGGAAATGAAAGTATAAGAATATAAAATGTCCCCATAATTCAAGAATACATTGATGTATTTCATAGAGTTACCTGGACCCCCTAGAAATATTGGTAGAGTTATCCATTGAAATCATACCTAGATCCAGGAATATATCAAATACCCCATATAGAATGGAAAATGTGGATATAGAGGAATTAAAGAAACATCTTCAAGATCTTTTGGAGAAGGGGATTGCTGACCAAGTGTCTCTCTTTTGGGAACACCTGTTTTCTTTGTGATGAATAAGGATGGATCAATGAGTCTATGCCTTGACAATAGTGAACTTAATGGGATCACAATGAAGAAAAAGTACCCACTCCAAAGGATTGATGATTTATTTGACCAGCTTCATGGCGGTCAATTTTTCTCTAAGATTAATCTTTGATACACTTATCATCAATTGAAGGTAAATAATTAAAATGTTCCAAAATCACATTTTGATAAAGATATTTGAATTATGAGTTTTTTGTTATACCATTCGGCTTGACAAATTTTCCTGATATATTTATGGATTTGATTAATAAAGTCATTAAGGACTACCTTGATAACTTTTTAGGAGTTTTTATTGATGATATTCTAATATGTTCCAAAAGTTGTGATGATAATGAGTGTCCTTTAAGGGTTCTATTAAAAAATATATTGAAGGAGATACATTTCATAATGTTTAGAAAATATGAAATTTGGTTACGAAATGTTTCTTTATTGGGGAACATTATAACCAAAAAATAAATATTAGTTGACCCTGCCAAGATAAAGGTTGTGGAGGATTGTCCTCATACTACAGTAATAAATAAGATTCATAGATTCCATGGTTTAACCAGATAGTATAAGAGGTTTGTGGAAAACGTATCACAACTTCATAATCCACAAACCAAATTAACTCAAATGGGGGGTGGGTTAATCTAGAAAATGTAATATGATGAATGTTTCTAAGAGCTAATGAATAGATTGGTTACTACACCCATGTTAACTCTACCCTCCATCTGGTAAGAATTAATTATTTTTAGCGATGCATCTCTGAAAGGTATGTGGTCCATCCTCATTCACAATGACATGGTGATTTCTTATACATATTGACAGTTAAAAACTCATGAGAAAAATTATCCGATTCATGACCTGAAGCTAGCTATGGTAATTTTTATCTATATTTATGGGAAAATTGTGATATATACACAGAACAACAAAGTATGAAGTATATATTCATACAAATGGAATTGGACATGAGACAAAGGGGATTTTAGGAACTTCTTAACGACTTTGACTATCCAATTCATCATCATCCCAAAAGAGAAAACAAAGTTGTTGATGCATTAAGTAACAAAGACCCTGTTGTGCTGGAAATGATGAGGATTAGAGGAGTTCAATTGATCAAAGACCAAGTAAGACTAAAAATGGTAATCATAATGTAAGGGACATCATCAAACTTATCCCAAATGATTTCTTAACCATAATTACAAGATAAGATCAAGAAATATCAAATAACAGGTCCCTTGTTACAAAAGAAGATATAGGATTTGAAGAATGTAATGTTTCATGAGTTTAAAATTAATTAAGAAGGTGTACTATTTTTTCATAAAAGTATTTGTGTTGCATATATTCTAGAGATAAATAAGGAGTTTATGGATGAATCTCATAGCTATACTTTCTCTATACATTCTAGAATAAAAAAAATGTATGTGGGAATTTGTGATCATTATTGTTGGGATAAAATGAAAAGAGAGATTGTTGACAACACTGCAAGGTGTTTGGTGTGTTGAAAAGTGAATCCAGAGTGAAAAATTCTTAAAGGGGTATTTCAAACACTACCCACACCAACATGGAATTGGGAAAATATCACTCTATACGTTTTCACTGGTCCCTTGAGAACATCCAAAGAAAACAATGCGATAGGTGTTATTGTGGACCGATTAACTGTGACTGTCCATTTTATCCCTATTTGGGAAGATTTATCTCTTGGAAAAAATTCCATGATTTTAAAAAAGAAAGTGGTGATGTTTCCTGGAGTACCACTTTATATCATTTCTGATCATAATCCAAGGTTAACATCAAAATTTTGGAGAAGTATTCAACACACTCTGAGTACTAAATTGAATTTCAGTATGGTTTATCAACCCCAAACTGATGGCCAATATGAAATGACTACTCAAACACTCGAGAAAATTCCGAGAACATGATCAATGGAAGTGAAAGGTGGATGTGATCAACATATCCTATTAGTTAAGTTATCATTCAATAACAGTTTCTATTAGAGTACTCTAATGACACCCTATGAAGATCTATATTTGAAACTATATAGAACTCTTACTTTTTGGGTTGACTTTGGTGAGAGAAATATTCTTATGGATAATTATGTGTAAGAGATGGTAGAAAAGGCGCATTCAATCCAAAAATAAATAAATTATGCTCAGAGAGGATAAAAGAGATATGATAACAAATGTTTATGGGAATTGTATTTTGTTATCAGTGATAAATTTTTCCTTTAAATATCACCTTGGAACAGAGTCATGTAGTTTGGGAAGAATGGGAATCTTATCCCTAGGTAGATTGGCCCCTATAAAATCCTTGATTTCATAGGAGGAGTTTCATATCTGCTAGCTCCTTCACAAAATCTATCTCATGTTCATAATGTATGTAACGCCCCGAACCTAGTTACCCAGAGTCGGTGCATTATTACGTAACATTGGCATGATCACAAAAGATAAAGTCTCGAAATACCGATTAGTTTAGTAGGCTTGGAAACACTAGATACATTCATAAATGTTACATTACATCATAAAGTGAAAAACTACAATAACACAGTCTCCATTGTCCACACTCATATCCCCTTCAGTCTATCCCTACAGGTCAGTCATAAAATATTTAATCACATCCTCGAAAAAATAAAACATAGAAAGGGGTGAGCTCAGATGCTTAGCAAGGATAACAATATAGTAGAAAATTTCATAAATAAATATAAGCATTTAAGGAAATGTATAACTAAAACAAAAGCCTTTTAAACGTAAAATTCAGCATAATATGGAAAAAATAAAATGAAATAATTCCATTTACTTATTCACATGGATATTCTACTACTCGAATAATCACATGAAATATCAATAACCACTTTCATAATGATGGAATGCATAATGCAAGACTATCATAACCACGTATCCAAGGCCTTATACCAAGACTACTAATAAGATTTTGTCAAGGCATTGTGCCAAGACACTAGTCTGTCTCATGAGACCTACCGATGCATTGATGAGCTATAGCTGGCTTCACCCGCCACATATCAAGTCCAATGCATTACTTATATGAAAAGGTTTAAACATATCATAAACCATAACATAATCGTATCACATAAAACATGCATAAAGGAAACATAACATTTCCACATTTCAATCAGAAGATATCAATAAAACACATTGATATAATAAAAACATTATCAAAAAAATTTTAAATACCAAAATAAAAGAAAAGTAAAACATGGTATTTATTTTTCATTTAAAAAAAGTTATGGCTTATAGAGGAATCCGAAACTCAAATAATGGTCATGGCGGCGGAGAAGTCATTGTCATCGCATACGTACAAAAAAAACATTCCCTTTTGTCGTTTAGTAAAACGCTTCATATAAAAAAGATTCCTTTTGAATAAACGTAAAATTCAAAGGGGTTTATACACTGTATAAAAGAAAGTTTTGTATAAAATAAAATATGCCTCAATGAAAGGAGATTGAGACGAAGTCCCTTACCTCGTGTACGACTTGACTCCATCATTCTTTAATATCCGGAATAATAAAATAGAGTTAATTTATAATTTTTTAAGAACCTTTTTTAATTTCACTATCCCTTTTATATCACTTATTACCATGTTATGAACATTATGCAATTATTTAAGTTAGTAACGATTGTTTCGTCGATCTTTGGTACTTGAGTCAAAAATAAACTTCTCATAATTACAAGTTGTTCATGTGGTAAAATATCCATTATATCCATAATTATATTCATGATGTAGATATAATATATATAATATATATCCATTATATAAATGCATTTATAATATTACATAACCTTTAGAGGTAAGAAATGAAATGCACCATTCATGGAGATGGTAAGCCGTACGTACGCATGAACACTACTTTCATTTCTATTTCATATTTAATGGAATGAAATCATAATTATATAAAGGTATATTATAATTCGAGTATAATATCATATATAATATCATTTACTCCATCCTTTATACGTCTCACATATGGCATTAATGATTCAAATCACTTTGAGGGGGCGGTAGTCCGCACTTTCTAAAATGAAATTATCGCGTTTATCCATAATGGAAATCATAATGGTATGACATAAATGAAAAATAAAGAAGCATAAGGAAAAAATAAACATAATATATATCATATATAAATATAGTGACATCTTAATGACCACCATGAGATGTTTTAAAAGAAGATTGAAGAATCATCGTTTCGTGAGGCAGTAATTCACCACCCACAGAAACAGTATGTTCTTTGACCATTAGACGAAGGTGTGTGTAAGTGTAAATAAAATAAATCTCATAAAAACTTCCTAGTATATTTAAGATACTGGTTTTGTTACAAAATAAAGTAATAAAAAGAGTTTAAGGGGTTGGAGAAGAAAAATAAAACAAAAGAACATAAGAGAATACATTACCTTAAAATCGGGTAACTCTTTTTGATTTGAGCCAAAGGATTCCTTGGGAAGACTTCTGCCCAATGTGAGGCTTCTATTAGTAATAGAGGGATGTTGATAGAGTATTTGGGCAGAGGTTGGCCGAGCCAAATGTCTTTTATGGTGTGAATAAGGTGGTAGAGGTGGGGGCCTTTTTATAAGAGGAGAGGAGGGGCACTCTTGGAAAGTCATGAAACATTACACTATTATGAAATGATTTTAGGATTTTAAGAATCAAAAAATGATATATTTAGAGGATAAGGTGATAAGGGTTAGAAATCCACCCATCCAATAGGCTTTAGACAAGTTTAAGTCTTAGATTCAACTGTATCTTTTCATTTTATTTAAATTGTTCATTAAAGAGGTAATCACTACATCATCATGGTGTGATAAATAAATTTATTTATTTAATGCCTAAAAATTATAAAAAAACTTCCATGATGTAGGAAATCTTTTTGTATTTCCAATGGATATTTATAGTCGAAAATATAACTTGTATAACCCCATGTAAAAATTGTTTTTGTAAAACAATACAAGTTTGTGACATTTTTATTTTTACTTTAAATAAAAGGTATTAATGTCATTATCTTACCCAAGTGGCTCCATGGGGTCCCACAAATTGACCGATGGATTTTTTTGGTCGGCCATGAGTCATCCAATAAAAGTAGGACATTTTTCAAGGCAATTTCATATTATTATAACATTATTTTTACCTTAAATTACTCTAATTACCTCTAATTGCGGTTAATAAAACTCAAAAGTTACTATTCACCAAAAAATATTTTCATCCCATTGAACCAAATTTTACTTCCTAATTACAACCATTTATGTCATATTTTTGAAATTAAATTCATAGAAGTGGTAAATTTTCATTTAAACAAAAAATCAGTTTTTTTAACTACCACTTAGTGGTTTCACTATTCATCAAAAAAATGATGTTTTTCAGAAAAATACCAAAAATTCACCCTAATATATATTTGATATTCCAAATTCAAAGATTATGTCTATTTTACCAAATTCAAAAAATATATGTTTCATTAATTAATTTTATAATTAATTTCCGTTGTCAAAACAAATAGCGTGTTTTTATGAAAGAATTTCAATCAAATGATTGACAATTGTTTATGTCCAATTTCAAAGTGAAATTAATTCTAATGACCACCATTGGATATAATGGTAAAAATATATTCTAATTATACTTTAAAACCACTAAATAATATAATTTTTCACTATAAATTATTTTGAATAAAAAATTTGTTTTTAATTAAAGTTTAGTATTTTACACTTCATAAAAAATTAGAAGTTCTGAGAAAAAAAATGAAAAATTCAACTTTGGTTAATTTCGATATTCCAAATCAAAAAATGAAGTAAAATTTGAATAATAAAATTTATATAATTCCAAAAAGTGGGTATTACTATTCATAATGACTACTTTGATTGGTCTCGGTGTGTTAGAATCTCGAACTTGCATACAATGCAAGATACTGTATTATTGAAAGAGAAGAGTCTCGTGGATGCTTGGGGTGTTACATTATCCTCTACTTCAATAAATTGTGTCCTCGTAATTTAAAAAAGTTCTTCAAAAATAAAAGTTTGAAAATAGAAAATACCTTTTTGGAAAACCCACATCGGAAATAAGGTTAATAAAAATATGACTTTAAAAGAAAGAAAGAGAAGTATAAAGGTCACCCGAGATATCCCATACTTGGATTCTATGAAAACATGGATACGGAGGAGAAAACAACCATCAAGGTATGATGGAGAGTTGTAGAAAACAATATTAGGAGGAAGTTAACTACATGAAAATTACAAACTTGTGATTGGTTAAACGGACTTTGATTCCCTAGTAGGAAAAGTTAACCGACAAAGTTTTTGTTTTAAATTACCTTTCCTAAAGTTGAGGAATTAATTTTGGAGATTTACTAATAACGTAAGGAAATATACTTACTTGTCATATAGACTTTCATTCTTCAATAAGTTTTTTCCACAAACCTACCATTCAATCTAAAAGGTAATAGAATTCAAAAATATTATATTTATCATAATCGTACAAGGTTCCAAATATTAACACATACCATTTCGATTAGAAAAACTATTTTGTAATAACCAGGGACTTCCTATAGGATAGTGGTAGGTAATAAAGGCCTGTCGCACTATCATTGTGGGTTCGATTCCTACAGCTTTGTCTGACGCGATGGGTTATCCCCTGACCTGCAGGTTGTCCTTTTCTTTAAAATATAGTATTATAATATTCCAAAAATAATCTTCAGAAATGTTTTAACCTTAAACAATACTATCCAAAGTTAAACTTAATCCATTCCAACCTTTATAGTTATCCAAAATACCTATGTCCAAACTTTTTCTAAAAGGTCTCTAAATTCCAAAATCAATTCATCAGATTCCCCAAACAAAGGAAAGATTCTCTTATTTTCACATACTAAAAATATTATTACCTTCATTATATTAAAACCTTAATGAAAAAAACAAGTACTACAGTACAATCCATATATATATCACATTAATCTTATAACCATAATATAGTTCTTGAGTTGAAAAACACAAATAAAATAAATATTCCACTTCATCTATAGTAATAACATAAGCTTGGCCTTCCTCCCTTGTCCTTTTCCAAGGTAAGTTTCCTTGGCGCTTAGGGAATTCATTTGCATAATGCCCCATTTCTCTACAATTGTAGCATTCAACATTGATAGCCTCTTTATTTCTCTTGCAATCACGAGCCATGTGACCTTTTTCTCCACATTTATAACAAACTCCCATTCCTTTTAGGCAAGTACCTGGGTGATTCTTCCCACAATTATCGCATAATGGAAAATCCTTCTTTCCCTTTTTCCCTTTATCTTTCTCTTGTTCCACTGTTCTCTTCTTCTCTTCCTTTACTTTATTGTCATAAGATTTAGAGAATTCCTTTTCGGTCTTGATAGAACATGAGACCATATCTTCGTACGTTGAGAAATATTGTGATACTAATGCTCGACGGAGAAATGGTTTTAAACCATCAAGGAAACGATCAATATTACTTCTTGGGTTACGTATATAATCTACAGCATGCCTCACTAACCTCGTAAAATTAGACTCATACATTGCGACATTCTCATCCTCCTTTTGCCTCAGACTCAGAAATTGCCTTTCCATATCTGCTCGATGGTACGAGGGAAGTATTTTTCTAAGAAAAGATCTTTGAACTCCCTCCATTCCATATTTGATACTTCATCATCTTCATTTGTTTTTTGAATCAATGACCACCATTGATCAGTATCTCCAGTGAGGCGATAAACTTCCATGACAAAATTTTCCCTTTCACTACTCCCCAAAGCCTGAAATATTTTCTCTAGGGAACTTATCCATTGCTCAGATACTAATGGATTTGTACTCCCATTGAATGTTGGTGATTGCTGCCTCATGAAGCGATCTAACATTGATCCTCTACGCTACGGATCAGGGTGCTCCATACGGGTAAGGTTATTATTCATAACCTGAGTGAGTTGTCCTAGTTTGGTGATAAGTTGACCAGGACCAGTTGTATCAACAGCTCCACTATAATTATCTTGAGCAGGAGGGAAATACCTACATGGAGTGCATCCATTGATACGGGTTCCATTCCTTCCACTAGGAACAATTTCTAAACAATGGCATAAACTAGATCAGTTTATGAATCATAATACATAATTCCATACTTATAAAACACTTAACATAAATTAAACAGTTTATGGATATAATCCATAATCATAAAAATGTTTTCTTTGAGGAATTATATACTCATAAACCATTAATAATGGTTTGTAAAGAAAATGAGAATTATCATAAGAATATCCCCTGGGAGTGTCATAACCAAGAGTGCAGCAAGGCCCGTTGTTGTGCAACCGTTCCCATTCGAGTCTAGCTCAAAGTAGTGTTTTTGGGTTTTACCCATAGGTACATCTGTGCCAGAGCCGCCCCTACCTGCTCGTATCCAGACATGGATGTATTGCTAAAAAAACTCACAAAATCTCTATAATACAAAAATTCTATGAAGTTCTTCTATACTGATCCTCAAAGTCTATCTTAAGGATATGTGCTCTAATCAGAGTTTTTCTAAATTTAGCTTCCAACGTTAGTACTAAACTGCCTCTGATACCAACTGTAACACCCCGAACCCAGTTACCCATAGTCGGTGCATTATTACATAACATTGGCATGATTACAAAAGATCAAACCTCGAAATACCGATTAGTTTAGTAGCCTTGGAAACACTAGATACATTCATAATTGTTACATTACATCATAAAGTGAAAAACTACAATAACATGTTCTCCATAGTACACACTCATATCCTCTTCATTCTATCCCTACAGGTCATTCATAAAATATTTCTTCACATCCTGGGAAAAATAAAACATAGAAATGGGTGAGCTCAGATGCTCAGTAAGGATAACAATATAGTGGAAACATTCATAAATAAACATAAGCATTTAAGGCAATGTATAACTAAAAAAATCCTTTTAAACTTGAACTTCAACATAATATGGAAAAAATAGAATGAGATAATTCCATTTACTTATTCACATGGATATTCTACTAGTATGATAATCACGTGCAATATCAATAACCACTTTCATAATGATGGAATTCATAATGCTATACTATCATAACCACGTAGCCAAGTCCTTGTGCCAAGACTCCAAATAAGATTTTGTCAAGGCCTCGTGCCAAGACACTAGTTTGTCTCAGGAGACCTACCGATGCATCGAGGAACTATAGCGGGCTCCAACCATCACTTATTAAGTCCAATGCATTCCTTATATTAAAAGGTTTAAACATATCATAAACCATAACATAATCGTATCACATAAAACATGAAAAAAGGAAACATAACATTTACACATTTCAATCACAAGATATCAATACAACACATTGATATAATAAAAACATTATCAAAACCATTTTAAATACCAAAATAAAAGAAAAGTAAAACATGGTATTTATATTTCATTTAAAAAAAGTTATGGCTTGTAGAGGAAGCCGAAACTCAAATAATGGTCATGGCAGCGGAGAAATCGTTGTCGCCGCATACGTACGAAAAAAAAAAACATTCGCTTTTGTCATTTAGTAAAATGCTTCATATAAGAAATATTCCTTTTGAATAAACGTAAAATTCAAAGGGGTTTATACACCGTATAAAATAATGTTGTGTATAAAACAAAATATTCCTCAATGAAAGGAGATTGAGACGAAGTCCCTTACCTCGTGTCCGACTTGACTCGATCGTTCTTTAATATCCTGAATAATAAACTAGAGTTAATTTCTACTAGTTTAAGAACCCTTTTCAAGTTCATTATTCCTTTTATATTACTTATTACCATGTTATGAACATTATGTATCTTTTTAAGTTAATAACGGTCGTTTCATCGATCTTTGGTACTTGAGTCAAAAATAAACTTCTTATAATTACAAGTTGTTCATGTGGTAAAATATCCATTATATACAGAATTATATTCATGATGTAGATATCATATATATCATATATATCTAGCATATAAATGAATTTATAATATTACATAACCTTTAGTGGTATGAAATGAAATGCACCGTTCATGGAGGCTGTAAGCCGTACGTACGCATGAACGCTACTTTCATTTCTATTTCGTATTTAATGGAATGAAATCATAATGATATAAAGGTATATTATAATTCCAGTATAATATCATATATAATACCATTTACTCCATCCTTTATACGTCCCACATATGGCATTAACGATCCAAATCACTTTGAGGGGGCGGTAGTCCGCACTTTCTAAAATGAAATTATCGCGTTTAACCATAATGGAAATCATAAAGGTATTCCATAAATGAAAAATACAGAAACATAAGGAAAACATAAACATAATATATATCATATATAAATATAGTTACATCTTAATGGCCACCATGAGAGGTGTTAAAAGAATATTGAACTTTCATCATTTCATGAGGTAGTAATTCACCACCCACAGAAACAGTATATTATTTGACCATTAGATGAAGGTGTGTGTAAGATTAAATCAAATAATTCTCATAAAAACATCCTAGTATATTTAATATACTGGTTTTGTTACAAAATAATGGAATAAAAATATTTTATGGTGTTGGAGAAGCAATATAAAACAAAAGAACATAAGAGAAGACCTTACCTTCAAATCGGGTTACTCTTTTTGATTTGAGCCAAATGATTCCTTGGGAAGACTTCTGCCCAAATTGAGGCTTCTAGGAGTAATAGAGGGAAGTTGATAGATTATTTGGGCAGAGGTTATCTGAGCCAAATGGCTTTGATGGTGTGAATAAGGTGGTAGAGGTGGGGGCCTTTTTATAAGAGGAGAGGAGGGGCACTCTTGGAAAGTCATGAAATGTTACATTATTATGAAATGATTTCAGGATTTTAAAGGTCCCACAATGATATATTTATAGGATAAGGTGCTAAGGGTTAGAAATCCACCCATCCAATAGGCTTTAGACAAGTTTAATTCTTAGATTTTACCTTATCTTTTTATTTTATTTAAATCGTTCATTAATGAGGTAATTGTTGCATCATCATGGTGTGATAAATAAATTTATTTATTTAATGCCTAATAATTATAGAAAAATTACCATGATGTAGGAAATATTTTTATATTTCCAATGGATATTTATAGTCGAAAAGATAACTAGTATAACCCCTTGTAAAAAGTGTTTTAGTAAAACAATACTTGTTTGTGACATTTTTCAGTTTTACTTTAAATAAAAGGTATTAATGTCATTATCTTACCCAAGTGGCTCCATGGGGTCCCAAAAATTGACCCATGGATTTTCTTGGTCGTCCATGAGTCACAAAATAAGAGTAGGACATGTGTCAAGGTAATTTCATATTATTATAACAATATTTTTACCTTAAATTACTCTAATTACATCTAATCGCGGTTAATAAAACTCAAAAGTTACTATTCACCAAAATTATTTTCATCCCATTGAACCACATTTTACCTCATAATTAAAACAATTTATGTCATATTTTTGAAATTAAATTCACAGAAGTGGTAAAATTTCATTTAAACCAAAAATCAGTTTTTTTAACTACAAATTAGTTGTTTCACTATTCATAAAAAATTTATGTTTTTCAGAAAAATACAAAAAATTCGCCATAAGATATATTTTATATTAAAAATTCCAAGATGATGCCTATTTTACCAAATTCAAAAAATATAAATTTCATTAATTACATTTATAATTAATTCCCGTTGTCAAAACAAATAGTGTGTTTTTAAGAAAGAATATCAATCAAAAGATTGACAATTGTTTATGTCCAATTTCAAAGTGAAATTAATTCTAATGACCAGCATTGGATAAAATGGTAAAAATATATTCTAATTATACTTTAAAACCACTAAATAATATAATTTTTCAGTATATATTACTTTGATTAATTTTTTTTAATTAAAGTTTACTATTTTACACTATTCATAAAAAATTGGAAGTTCTCAGAAAAAACGAAAAATTCAACATAGGATAATTTAAATATTCTGAATCCAAAAATGAAGTCCAATTTGAATTATATAATTTATAAAATTCCAAAAAGTGGGTATTACTATTCATAACCGCTACTTTTATTGGTCGCTGTGTGTTAGAATCTCGAACTTGCGTACAATGCAAGCTACTGCATTATTGAAATAAAAGCATATTGTGGAAGCTTGGGGTGTTGAAATGTATTCCATGTTTCTATCTTGAGGAATTATATACCTATCCATTAACATATACTAATTCCATAGGTGGTACAACCGAAACATTAACTCTATTATGAGGAGCATTTGGTGGAGATCTTGGACCGTAGAGACCAGGTTTTACGTAAAACGACTACCCACCTCATCAACGTGTTGTGGGGAAACTATAAATCTGAAAAAGAAAAATGGGAACTAGAAAATATAATGAGACATAAGTAGCCATGTCTTTTCTCAACTATGATAATGTGTTGAAATTTTTGGGATAAAATTTCGTATGGAAGAAAAATGTAATGACCCATTCTTTTTTAATGATAATTTTATCCTGAATAGGTGTGTTAGATTATTATTGTACACAAAAAAACCATATCTCTTAATAATGATGTAAATATAAAAGGGAAATGTGACCATCTATATTAGATCATTATATTACCATTGGTAAATATTATCATCGAGAACTATACTCTTGATATTAATTTTAACATTATAAATAGCGTTTATAAGTATAATTTTGACAAAGGCTAATTGATATAGAAAAGAGAGTTGATGGAATCAACCAGTATAATTGTGACATTTGAATCCTATCTATCAGAACTTGGGAGGGAGTTATCATGAATGGATTTTTCCCTTGACCATGTCCAAGCCGAGCTTCAACATGTGAAGCTTGAAGGAAATCACCTATGGTATAATTTCAAGTTAGTGGAGATTACCACTTGGTCTATGTTATCCGAGGCATGCCATGAAACTACCACCATAGAACACCTTACTCAAAAGGTATATGCAGGTAAAATAAGGGGTTATGTGTCCAGGACACAGTTACTTAATTTTTAATTCCTTTGTATAAATATTTTTTTTATTCCATCAATTCTTTTTTAAGAATATTTTTTAATAAAAATAGCTTAAATTGACATGTAATTTGATAAATTGACTTTTCAGACCAAAATTACACTTTTTATAAAATATAGATATTTTTATAATAAACTAATTAATTATGAGAAATAATTATATTAATTAATAAGTATTATAAAAACACTTTTTATTTAAATATAAATGATAAAATAAATTTAAAAGTATTAAGTGTCAAAGAATTTACTATACAATTTGTACTCGCAATTATTTTAATAAAGAGGGGTTTTATATTTAAAAGTTTAAATTAAAATATTTAGAGAACTATTATTTAAAAATAATCATCATTTTCTAAATCATCAGGATGAAATTAGGTTAGTGATAATTTATGATAATTTTCTAAGATATATTTTTTCGGGAATAGTGAAAATATAATTTGAGGTTTTTAGTTTGTTTAATAACTTCATAATTTTTTCATATTTCTGTAATAACTAATTAAACACAATCCACGTCCTAAAATATTTTATTTTATTTGTATCAAGTATTTTAATATAATTTAATCAATTTCCAAACCAATAAATTACTTTCCAAAGTCTAAAATTGAATCTTTAACATAAAAAACATTATTTTTGTTGAAAAATTACATTTCCATGCCGAAATAAGTAATATAAAATGATGATCGACTCTTATGGATTGAAATAAAAAAAATATTTTCAAAATTTATAACCCCATGGGTAAAAACCATGTCAATCCCATGGTTTTTCATTTTCCACAACCTAGATTTCCAAGGCCTGAATTTTGAAATTATTAAACAAATACTCCACTTTATCTATAAATATCCACACATATATCCTTTTAATTTATCTCAAAATATATCCTCCATGAATATATAGTAATTTTAACTCTCAAGGAGTCCTCCCAAGGTGTCCTCATTTCCCCATGGTCGTAATCCTCAAGTTTTAGGCATTACTTTTCAAGGTAAGGGAATTATCCTTCTTTTATTTTCAACTCTAGAACCTATTTTCATATATGTTTTCAGAATGTTATTGTTAATATATTATATGGATCTTATTATCATACACTTAGTGAAAAAATATTTTTAGTCAATGGGATAATCTTTTCTCCTCTCATTTTACCAATTTCTAAAACCACATTTTATATCATGCATGCTGCTGAATTTACTTATCAAAATTTCTCTATTCTCTTTAAGAAATTATCATTATTTTTTTTCTTAGGAATACCCAATCCTCCTTCCTTTTTAGTAGTATTCACATAAATGTAAAAAATGATTTATTTTATTCTGGTATTAACATACATGAAACTATAATTCTATTTCCATGGGTTGAAAATGACATAATATTCATGTTTTTAAGCCCTTATGAAACCCCATGATTTTCATATAAAACCCATGTTTTTTATTCTCTGTGGGTTATTTATGAAATTTTTTATTATGATATATGTGGATCAAATTAAATAATAGGTATGATGGGTGTTCCATGATAGTTCACTAATTCATTGGGTAAATAATTTAATCAATAGAGATGACATGTTATGCGATACCTTGGGGAATAACCTTGGTAATTTTTACGACACCATGGTAATTAACCTTGGTGATATGCTTATGAATGTATAAATCAAATGTTATAGACACATTTTCAAGTTATGATTCATGATATTTTTGTTAGGATATTCCAATTTTTCCCTTTCTTATGCCATAATTTTATTTATCATGTTCTTATTCATATTCCTCAAAATCACATGTAAATTGTTTCCCTTACTTATTCATTTACTAGCCCTTATTCTCACCCTTTCCTTTGATGTATGTACCTAGGTTATGAGATGTGGTAAAACTAATTAGGATGAACCGATGAATAATCCTTTTAATTTGTTTAGAATAATTTTTTATTCTTTCATATATCATGTACCTTATTTCCAAACAACTAAATTTAAGAGATCCTTTGTTTATACAATGTAATGAGAAGTTATGTAATTAAAATGTGGGATTCCATATGTTTTCAGTGGGTTCCCTTGGGGGATATGTTCACACTTTTTTATTTGATGGTTTTGAGAAAACGTGTACCCCCATGGGGGTAATGATCACAAATTTTGTTGAGGGAAATTGTTCCCCCATAGGGGGAGATGATCCCAATTAGGGATTTGATAGTGATGTTAAGAAGATGGGATTGAACATCGTGAATGTACCCCTAATTAGTTACGTTGTTGAGATTAAATTTCATTGAGGTGTCCTACAAACCCTATTAGTATGCATTTATCAAAACCCATATAGTTCTATGTTATGGATTAAGGTAATGTGACAAGGATGGTCTATCCATTTTAATGTATTATGACAAGGACACTCAGGTCATGGAAGCAATGTTAATTGTGTATGGTATGGTTCTTATTTAAGGAATCTTTCTGAAGTAGGAGGATCATCCCATAGTGGGGGATAAGGTGCAATCCAGTGATTATTATACATATGGAATCGTTTTTAAATAACACAGGGTAAAGCTGCAGTTTAATGTCATGTTCTAAGGATTTTTTCATGAAGTTTAACATCATTCTACTAGGACATTAGGATATGTAGTTTTATATCATGTAGATAGATTATTTTTGTAATTAAATACAGTGAGAAGATTCCAAAATGAGAGAGGAAGATCAGAACCAATGGCTCTCTACCAGGAAAAGTGGGTGATTTTACTTGATTATGCCGCCTTTGGGACTTACATGTCCACTTCCAATACACCTCTGGGTGGGAATGGAATGCAAAATTCCATGGAGGTGTGGAAATCAGGTTTTTAAAAATTATGGTGCCTATTCTGTGAGGAAAAGGTATTATGGTACCAATTATTATGATTAAAAATCATGGTAATAGTTCTAAATGTGCTTGTAACACATAGAGAGAACACAAGTGTTTTTTATACTAATTACATTAAAATTTCGGGTGTGGATGAGCCAGTTCAAATGGGTATAGGTCACCTAGGAAATCAGCATGTACACAACCTTTTTTAGTGGTATGAGGCATTTGGTTAAGAACGTGAAGGATATTTTTCACAACTCTTATGTACTATGTTAAAATATGGTTTCAAAAGAAACAGGCTGGAGTACATGGACACTATATAGATCTTAAAGGTATAGGATCACACAAATTCTATGTTTTTCTGCATCTTAGGTTTTCATGAAGGAAAATTCTCTTAAAGGAATCTGACTAGACTTAAGGAATGTTGCACGAGGGCCTATCAAACAGGGTCTAAGACATGTTGGATCCAATGAGAGGTTTGTAGCATAAGTTCCCTAACTTTGGAAATCCATGGAATAATGGAGTTGTGTGATGTTTGATAAGAGGGGTTAGTGAAGGTGAGAGATGATTATTTGGGTTCTATAGATCCTCCTAAATGTGGGGGTGAGGTTCTATTTATAGATAAAATGGGTGAAAATATATACAAAACCCCAACTAGGTCACAAAAATGGGTTTAACCCTTCCCATGACTTTTCTACTAGGGTGAGACTATTGAAGTATATGGTTAAACATTTCCATTCTTGTGAGAAGGTATTTACAATCCATTGACTGGATTGTGTGAAATCATCCAATGTTTCATGCAAGTGATTTTTCCAATTTTATTAGGATCTTGGAGAACTGTGAAAAGTTTAGCATTAGCATTTCCATTCACACACAAATGGGTTGTGCACATGATATTAAAGTTCCATGTTTGGCATGAATTCTTCATGCACCTAATTCCTTGGTTTTGGATATCACCTTTGGTCTCTACTTGTCTTTTTTCTTAGGGAAAACTAACCTTCTAAGGATGGAGATAATTGTTTGATACCAAAAAATGACCCCCTCAAAATTGGAGCTGATAGGGGACATAAATGTCAAGTTTCAAAGGAAATTTTGGGACTATAGGTTCCATTTAATTTGTGTTGTGAATCTTCTTGGTCATGTTTCACAACTCTATTGTGCGCATGTATAATTAGGGGGACCAATGATTATAAATAGGGAGTGGTGGCCTTGTAAATTCACTGAAAATTAACACTCGACAAGCTACCACGTGTGTATGGAATTTTGAACTTTTCATGAACACCCATGCTTTCAGCCACGACGTTTACTCACTCCCTTATTATGTGACTGAACTTGCATAATCAAGCCATCACATTGTGTTATGTACAAAGAAGTTACACTATTTGATTCCATTTAAAAAACAACATGTTTCACGAACCACATTTTTTTCCATCACCAAATTTCTCAGAAATGGAAAACCATGCCGACTAAGCTATTTCCAATTCTACCACCACTGTTTGAAGGGAAGAAATGATCAAGAATACTAAAATCCCTTGTGTCATGAGTATTGTTTCTAAGAACACTAATCTATTGAGTCTTATGATAGAGTCTCATTTGGGGTACTTTCAAATAAATAATCTTCTATTTTACGATTTCAGGCTCTGGAATGATGTGGCTATCCCAGTCACAGAAGTCAACACACCACAGTTCTGGTTCACCTATCATGATGAACATGACTGTTAAAATATTAATGTTACTAGTCACTCAAAAAAGGGAGTGTGTTGATGTTGTGGTCTACACACTTAATGAAATTATGAGGATAGTTATGAGGGAGTGGTCAGAAGATGGTGAGTTTTCTTCCCGCTATGAAAGCATTATTCAGTCCTGTATTCAGAATAATATCATGGGATGGTATAAAAACTGGGACCTGTGAGCCAAGGAAAAAGTAATCTATGAGTGGGAATGGGTAATCTAGGTATGATTCACTAGAAAATAGTATAGAATTGAGATGTGACATATTATTTTATATGATGTAGTGTGGACATCCCAATTCAACATATATCATCAACAAGAGACGCTTCTAGGGCTTCTCAGCCAGTGGTCCCCAAAAACCAACACCTTCCACCTTTATTGTTGGGAGGTTGGTATCAGTCTATGGGAACTACATTGCATTAAAATCTTCCCACTTTTGAGATTCCAATTTTTTTAATTCCTTTTGGTGCCCAATTCCTCGGTGGAAAGGGACCAGACCCCCATCAGAATGTGAATTCTTTTGGATGTGATGAACAAGGTCATGAAGTATCACCATCCTTTCTATCAAGACATAACATTCAAGACCTAACTAGGAATGTAATTGAATTTTCAGATATGAAGATGTTAGGGAAGCCAAAGCAGTGTCCAGTGACATGGAAGAGGAGAATTTCAGGGTCCTATAGGCTAATTGTGGAGGAAGGTTGTCACCATGAATGGGGATATAGTATGATGGACTGAAAGCTAGTGATTAGATATATAGTGTTTTTGGAAACCTTTTTTAGTGGTTGGCTACTACTAGTTAGGTATTTATATATAAGTCTATATCTTGGGGCATTAGTGATGGAGATTATGATAGTTTTTGGAAAATGATTGTACTTGGGAGTCCCATTTTTTGGATTGCCTCTATAGCCAACTTGGGTATGTTGTGAGGGGATGCAAACCCAAGTGTATTTTTGGCCTATTATAATTCTTTCAAGGACAGTTCAAAACACATTTTGGGGATACGAGTCCCCAAATTCCATTACTCCCCAAAATTCTACCCAAATTGATCCACTCCTTAATATTTTTGGGGTTTGATTGGTAACTCTTGATGAAGAGGGGGTCTTGAAAAATATTAGTGATCATAGTAATTTCAATTATCATCTATTCTTAAGCCATTTTGGAGAGATGGTTGATAATCTGGAGGGGACACTGGAGTATTGAGAGTACCTTAAGGCCATCCATGGTTGAGTGTTGGTTTCCAGGATAGACAACAACTCCTATTGAAAATCATACACTCCATCTCAGTTTTTCGGAAATTTGAATTTATAACTTCCCAAAGAAGAGAGTCTACATGGGGATTTCTAAAGAAATAAATTCATGAATCCTTATTCAAATTTGGTGGATGTTCATAGATAAAGTATGGGTAGGTTATCATGGTACCACCAACCAATCTCATTATCTTCCTTTATCCAAATTATGCTAGCAATTGGGTGGAATCATACCCTCGTGCAATCTTATGTCAGTGCGTGAGGGGGGTTGTGACATCAGGAGAACCATATGAGTAGCTAGGTAGTAGAAGATCTACTCTTCAATGTTTCAACCAAGAATCAAGGGAAGTAGCTAGATTAGTGGCTGGGGAAGCTCATGGTTTAGATACACCCTCATCCCTAGTGGTTTTGGGATCCTGTATAAGGTTCCATTTGAGAAATTGAAGATATCTTGAGCTGGTATGAGCTAGACTAGAGAATATTCAAGGAAGAATGTGAGTTATGTATTACATCCAATCTGTAATAAAACCTATCCCACATTCTAGGTGGGATGTTTCATGTGGAGGTTGTCCCTAATGGTGGATCAAATTTGGAAGAGGCTCACCAAAGATGGGATCAATTTTTTGTAATTTGTGCTTTCTCGGATCAATACATATGTGGGATTTCACGAGCAATTTGAATATATGGTTGAGATGGGTACTTTATCATGACATCATGGAGAGTTCGAGCTTACTACTTCTCAGATTCAATTGATGTTCCAGTGGAACCCCAAAGAAACATTATTTTCTGAAACATAGTCTCACAATGTGTGTTCCCCCAGAGGTAACACGTTGGTATCTAATGACGAGGAGTCTTGGGGATCCACTACTAGACATGAAATATCTTATGATAACAAATAGGTCACTTATGAGTGTAATTAACTTACCAAACTCTTATTCATTATGGAATTTTTATTAACTTTATTTCCTTCTTTGGAATTTCTTTCTTTTAAGAGGTTCTAACCTGTGATTTCACCATATGAAGGAAGAGGTAGAGGATACCTAAGAGGCCTCTATTGAGGGGAATGAGAAAACATCCATGGATTCTAATTATCCCACCTTAGGGATGACTCCAGTATTTAGGATCGAAATAACAATGTAGATTCTCAATATACAAGAGGGGGGGGGGGGTAAAATGTACATTTTAAAAAATTCCTTTGGAACCTTTAAAGTTGGTTATGGATAACTATGTTTTCCTTAGACAAGGAAAATCTAGGTTTAACAAAGTTAAACTAAGAAAATTCACAACACCTCTGTTCACCAACTAAAGAATTGAAACCAAGGTTTACAATATAAGATTCTACCTTAAAGCGTATAGAATCTTAAACTAATCAGAGTACAAGTGTAAGGAAATACAAGAAGGTTATAATTTTCTTTCAATACAATATGCAGCGGAAAAAAGTAGTAAAACTACAATTAACAAGATATGAATCTTTTAACCCAAAGAGAAAGGTATCTAAAAACCTTGGATAAAGGTCCCTTGATTTATACTTTCAAGAAAGTCTGTCTTACCCACACCAGGGTAAGCCCTCGATACGAAAATCGGAATCTCTATCTTACTATCCCCACAAGCCCTCAACTTCAAGGTAGTTGGAACCTCTGTCTTCCTCAACAAGGAATCCCTCGAACTTCCAGGTAGTGGGCACCTCTATCTTCCTATCCCCATAAGTCCTTGAATGTAATCACCAACATCCGGAGTCGCACGAAGCAATCTGAACGAGAAGTTCAGTAGGCACAAGGAATGAAAAGTTTCTCTCTCTAGAAATCACCTTAACAACGTGTGTTCTCTAGATCGATCAACTTCATTCATTCATTGAAATTATGAGCTCTTTCAAATTAGCACCTATTTATAGGAAAACTTCCAACGGTCGGCTGCCTCTTCCAACGGTCATATTTTCCAATAAATTTGGAGGGACCTGTACACGTGTAACTCAACCATCGGTTAATTAGAAACATAATAAATGACATAATTTTATAATAAACCATGTATAACTGAATGTACGACATTGTTGTGAAATGAAGCATATGTAAGTAATAGCTAATCAATATTTTGGAGTGTAAGAAAGTTAAATGTTCAGAGTGTAACCAAAATGAAGTTCGGAGTTTATGATTAAGAAATATTCGGAATATGTTTTATAGGAATTCAGAGTCTGGTTTCACCAGAGATCGGATTATGAACTTGCAGAGTTCGGAGTCAAACTTCTTAAGAGTTCGGAGTCGAACTGCTTAAGAGTTCAGAGTCGAATTGCTTGAGAGTTCAGAGTCTGACTACTTGAGAGTTCGGAGTCAAACTTCTTTGGGGTTCGGAGTTGAACTGCTTAGAAGTTCAGAGTTGAACTACTTGAGAGTTAGGAGTCGAACTAATTGAGAGTTCGGAGTCGAACTTATTCAGAGTTTGGAGTCGAACTACTTCAGAGTTTGGAGTCAAACTTCTTCAGAGTTCGGAGTCGAACTTCTTAAGAGTTCGGAGTCGAACTACTTGAGAGTTCGGAGTCGAACTACTTGAGAGTTTAGAGTCGAACTTCTTCAGAGATCGGAGTCGAATTTATTCAGAGTTCGAAGTCGAACTACTTCAGAGTTCGGAGTCGAACTACTTAAGAGTTCGGAATCGAACTCATGAAAGCACGGAGTCCAGAATTCGAATTAGAACTATATTATAGATCACATCCAGAATTCGGATCCTAAAAACAGAATGCTCCAAATCTTTTCATTATATGGCTCCAGAATTTTGGGTATGAATACGGTTTTTGAATTTAAGAAAAATATTTCTATGTATAATAAAATCTAGGTTAAGGTAAATTTCCTTAAAGAAGGAAATTTTCCTTATGGGGGTAAAAATAATATTTTCTTAAGTATAAGGTGTTTGTGATTTTCAAAACAAGAAGGAATGGAAAAGGCATAAGGAAAACCTTATTGACTCAAAAATCTCCCCCTTTTGGAAAGCAAAAACATCCTTTTGAAAAAGCATATAAGGATTTTGAAAATTTTCATTAGACTTTGAAATTTAAAACTTATCTCCCTTTGTTAATGGATAGAAGTGAATACAACTAACTCCGCCTTAGGCATTGAAACTCTAAGGATTGTATTCTGAGTTTTCGGAGTAGAGTTTTCATTATTGTAAGAATGAAAAACTTCGTAGTGGGAAACTCCCCCTTTCATTAAGGATATTTCTCTTAGAAATTTTTCCTTTCTCCTCCTTAGGAGTATTTCTTTTTCCTTCACCTCCTTTGTGATTTTCAAAAAGAATTGAAGGGAATGGAAATTAAAGTATGGTACCTGAAACATTAGTATATAACAAGATACAACCAACCAGATAACCATTTCATTTGAGTTGGGAAAAAAATTTACAAGGAATGACAACTACAACAAAAGATCGGAGTGGGTTAATTTGTCTTCCTTTTCCTTTGGAATGAGCTGATTTAACAAGGCTTTGAGTTTCTTCAAGTCTCTTTGATCTTCCTCTCGTTGCCTCTCCAAGGCTTTTACCTTTTCTTCTTGAGATTTTAAAGCCTCTGCCTGAGCTTTCAAGGCTTCTTTCTGCAGCTTTATTATCTCATCTTGCTTTTGCATCTTCTACTGAAACTCCATCTGGAAATCTATTTCAGTTTTCCAATTTTGAGATAATGAGTTCAGCTTCCCATTCAGATCCCTGACCTGTTGATTCCGAAAAGTTTTCTCCTAGGTAAACTTCTCACAAATCCCATTAACCCTTTTATCCTCCATTTCAAAAGAATTTTGAACTTCAGCTTTAAAATTCTCAAAGTGAACTAAATCTTCATCAACTCTCTTAGACCACTTGGTTACCTTAATACAAGACTTCCTATGCACATCATAATCGATCAGAAAACTTTTCTGTTCAGCTTCCAACTTCACAAACTTATCCATGATCATGGATAAGGAATCAGATTTCTGATTCATTGATTGTTGCAGCAACTGGCATCTGGAATCTATTGTTGGAATAATCGGAATGGTGTCCACCAACTTCCTTAGAGATTCAACCACAAAATCATGCTTGTGAGATGATGATTCTGAATCAAAAACTTTTCTTGGAGACTGGTCTTCTTCAGCTTGCACCAAATTTCTTCTAGAGGTACCACCAACCTCTTTCCTCTTGATGAGATCTTTTACAGGTGTCTCCATGAGAGCTTTCTTCCCCTTATGAGATTTCGGAATGGGTTCCACATTAGGAGATACTTCCTCGGATTCTGAAACTTGAACAATCGGATCTTCATCTGGTTTCTATTTTTCTTGAACTTCCTCAAGAAAAATTCCACTCATAGGACTCTTCTTAATCATACATCACATTTTATTCTTCTTCTTCTTGATGTTTCTTGCTAGCTTCCTCATATCCCTTACCTGATGTAAGTGTCTTTGAGGATTCAGCCTTATCTTTGTAGTTCTGTACTTGCTTGATCAAAGTATCCAGATCTTCACTCTCCTCCTCCTCTTCTTCTTCTTCTTCAACTTCTTCCTCTACTACTTCAGCAACTTTCTTGTCAGCTTCTACAACAATTCCTTTACCCTTTTCCTTTTCCAGAGTGACATAGTTTTTGGCTAGAGTTTCTGGTAAAGAAGGTTCAACACCGAAAGTTTCCGGAACTGGAAGCATTTTGGAAGCCAACTCTATATATTTCAGCAAAGATAGCACCAGTTCAGCTGCAGTCACCTTCTTTCTCAATTTATTTTCCTTCGCTTGTCTCTCTATCTCCTCAACAGCTTTTTCCTTTAAGGATTTATCCCCGGCAGGGTCCAGTCCGAATTGAGGATCCCCTTCCTTCCACATTTCTTTATCTTCCCTCCACTTTGCTGCTACTTCATCTGTGTATGTTTTCTGCTTCTTCGGCTTGGGGGGAGAAGATTGAGTTTCCTTAGCCTGAGGAATTTCTTCATCAGTAACCACTTTTTTATCCTTCATCTTCTTTTTTTTCTTCTTTGATGGTTTCGGAGATTGTGTTTCTTTTTCAGCTGCTTCAAACTCCTCCACATATAAGGGGTAAAATTCTCTGGATTCACTAGAAAATCCCATCTTCATCCTCTTAAGAGTATCATCACTGACTAGCATGAGCTTGCAATTCCAGATCTTTGATTTGCAGGCTTCCTTGAAAGATTCTAAGCATCGAACTATCATCTTAGATAACAAGGTAGGAAAAATAATAATCTGATCTCTCAGATTTCCTTCTTTGATATTCTTGATCGTAACCAAGACATGCCTCATCAAATTTATCTTTCTTAGATTTACCAAACAATCTAAGACATATATATCACTCTTCTTCAGATTGTCTTTATCTCCTCTTCTCGGAACCAGAAAACCTTGCACCCATAGTTGGAGAATTATATTGTTCGGAGTGAGATGAGCAATCTTTATTGTTGAATCATCCTTCAGCCCAAGACACTTCAGTGCATTCTCTTTATTGAAACTTTCTTGCATATCCAGAAGTTTCTGAGAGCAGAATTCAGCTTCTCCTTCATATGATAAACCATCTAAACTTTCTACCTTAGTGTAAGAAAGTTTATAAGTCTTCCCATAAGACTTGAAATAAAACCTCTCTCTGCCATCTTCCATCAGGAAGGAAACAGACTCATAAAACTCTATCAATAAATCAGTATAAACCGGATCTTGTTTATCTGACATTGCTATGCAGAAATCTTCCCATCCATTCAGTATGATATTCTTTGGAATAAGAGAATCAAGATTATAAATATCTTGGTGAACTAACCTTTCCCTGAAAACTAACCACTTTGAGATAGGTTTCACAGTTGACATATCTTTAGAAGTTGCTTCAACAGACATTCGGAGTGAAGTAAATTGTAAGATTCGGATCGGCTTCACAAGGTTTAGAATAGGACTTAAGAGGAGTAACAGAGCTTCGAGACGCAAAATCTTGAAAAACCGATGTGGGACGAGTCTCGGGGTCCCCTTTATATAGGTAAAGAATTTGACCATTGGTCTTCCAAAAGCCATCTAATGGTTGAAAAAACTTTGATCTGATCTGACGGTTGAGAAAAATCCCTCGAGGAAAATTTGACTCTGATATTTTGAGGTTTTTTTAAATAAAACATTCGGATTTGAGGTAAAACTAGAATCCGAACTTTTAAAAAACAAGGAAAATACTAGTAAGAAAATTTTGATTACAAAAATATAAGTAAAAAAATCATAACTTACTGATTAGCAATAAATATTGTTCTTAATTGGTAATATTCTTCTTGAAGAAAAAAACATCATTACGAAAATACCAGTATGAAAACCTCGTTACAAAAATTCCAGTCTGAAAATCTCCATTCCAAAACTTATCAATACAAAAATTCCATTTCGGATGTTTTCAGTACAAATATTTCCATTCCGGAAGTTCTCCTTCCGAGAATTTCAGTCCTGAAAATTTCTGTTCCAGAAATTCCCATTCCGGAAATTTTGGTTTCAGAAATTTCCATTCCGGAAGTTCATTTCTGAATGATTTTTTTAAAAAAAGTTACACTAACAATCAAATGTACTCCCCCTATAAAGAAGAGTTTATTACTGTTAGGTGAATAGTTCAACAAGAAGTTAATGAAGAATGATTACCTTATAGTTATCATTCCTAACTTTTATTTAATGTATTCAAATATATCGGTGGGTAATGATTTTGTGAAAATATCAGAAAGTTGATCTTGCATTCTGATAAACTGAAAAATTATATCTCCTTTAATTTTTATAATCTTTTCAAAATAGATTTTTTTACCAGTCATGTTTCGGGAATAACCACTATCCATGTACCATGTATTGTTGTTGGTACTTCCTCTATATTCCTAAAAACAAGAAAAGAATTAGACTTTCGGAATCCAAACTTGCTTGGATCCGGAATTTCCAAACAACAAAATTTTAGGAACCCACACTTTTTTAGAAAAATAGGCTTTATAAAAACCTATAGATTGTGTTTTATTTAAAGAACAATTCTTTGCCTAATGACCACCACCTTGACACTTGGTACAAAATGGGGCACTTTGTGGAACAAACTAGTTGTTACTAAAAATTGGTTTTGCATGGGTATAACCAAATCCATATTTGTTTCTTAAAGGTCATATTTGAGAATCCATTTTATCAAAATTTTCCTTACCATGGGTAAAGTTTGATAAACACTTCTTTAAGGAAAAGATTTCAGACTTGATTTTGATAACCAAGTTTTTATCTTCAAAATCATTAGATTTAGAACTAGAGCTAGACTCGAAAACACTTTTCTTAGAAATTACTCTTCCTAACTCTTTAGAATGTTTGTTCCTCTCAGAACTTACTTCCGCAAGATTTTTCAAAATACTTATAAAATCAGCATTTTTCCTATCAAGATCTTTAGAAATATCTGATATCTCTTTTGTAAGAATAGAATTCCTAGAGTTTGAATTATCAAGTTTCTTATTGAGTTTAGAGTTCTCAATCTCAAGAAGTTCAGCAAACCTAGAAACTTCTTCATAGGTAGGTGAAGTATTTTCTTCATCTGAAGAAGATTCTTTATCTGAGGAGTTATACTACTTACTATAATTAGGATTTAAAGATAAATTGGTCAATGATTCAGCATTTCATACCTTATCCATAAAGCAATGATTGTCAATAGGTAATCTGGCTATAAGATAATGATTATTTTTTTCCTGGAGATTCATAATCAGAAGATTCATCTGAAGAGTCACCACCACTGGAACTCCAGGTGTTATTTGCTTTTAAAACTTTCTTAGCTTTGGTTTTTTAATACTTCTTCCTGATCCTTTGAGAATGCCTTTCTTTCCTTTCTTTAGTTTTGAGTAGAGGGCAATCTGGTCTAATATGTCCATCTATCTTGCATTCGTAACAAGTAACTTCTCTGTAACACCCCGAGCTTCCATGATACGCCTCTCTTTCAATAATGCAATAGCTTGCATTGTACGCAAGTTCGAGTTCTAAAACACCGCGACTAATCAAAGTAGCCGTTATGAATAGTAATACCCACTTTTTAAAATTATAAAAATTTTATATTTCAAAATGGACTTCATTTTTTTATTCGTAATATCAAAATTATCCTAAGTTGATTTTTTTGTAATTTTCTGAGAACTTCCAATTTTTTATGAATAATGAAAAATACTTAAAACAAATTTTTTAATAAAAATAATTTATAGTGATAAATTATACTATTGAGTGGTTTTAAAGTATAATTAGAATATATTTTTACCATTTTATCCAATGGTGGCCATTATAATTAATTTCACTTTGAAATTGGACATAAACAATTGTCAATCTTTTGATATATATTGTTTCTTAAAAACACGCTATTTGTTGTGACAACGGGAATTAATTATAAAATTAATTAATGCAAATTATATGTTTGGAATTTTGTAAAATAGAATTAATTTTTTAATTCAGAATATCACTTATATCCTAGGGTGAAATTTTGGCATCGTTCTGAAAAACTTCAATTTTTGATGAATAGTGAAACCACTAAGTGGAAGTTAAAAAACTGATTTTTCATTTAAATGAAACATTACCACTTCTATGATTTGATTTTAAAAAATCCAACATACATGGTTTTCATTAGGAAGTAAAATTTGGTTCAATGGGATTAAAATAATGTTTTTTTTGAATAGTAACTTTTATGTTTAATTAATCGCGATTAAAGGTAATTAGTGAAATTTAAGGTAAAAATGATATTATAAAAATATGAAAATACCTTTACACTTGTACTACCCCTATTGGATGTGTCATGGACGACCAAGACAATCCATGGGTCAACTTTGGGACCCCATGGAGCCACTTTGGTAGGAAAATGACATAAATAAATTTTATTTAAAGTTAAAATAAAATTGTCACAAACATAAGTTGTTTTACTAAAACAATTTTTAAATGGGGTTATACAAGTCATATTTTTGACTATAAATATTCATTAGAAATATAATAAGATTTCCTACATCATGATAGTTTTTTTATAATTTTTAGACATTAAATAAATTAAATTATGTATGACACCATGATGATGCAGTGATTACCTCATTAATTAACGATTTAAATAAAATGAAACGATAATGTAACATCTAAGACTTACACTTGTCAAAAACATATTGGATGAGTATATTTAAAACCCTTATCATCTTATCCTATAAATATATAAGTTTGGGACCTTTAGAATCTGAAAAATCATTTCATAATAAAGTAACATTTCAATCTTTCGAAGAGTGCCCCTCCTCTCCTCTTATAAAAGGCCCCCACCACTACCACCTTAATCACACTTTCAAGCCATTTGGCTCGGCCAAAATCTGCCCAAATACTCTCCCAAATTCCCTCTATTCCTCCTAGAATCCTCACTTTGGGAATAATTCTTCCCAAGGAAGCCTTTGGCTCAAATCAAAAGAGTTACCCGATTTTAAGGTAATGTCTTCTCTTATGTTATTTTGTTTTAATTTGCTTCTCCAACCCCCTAAACTCTTTTTATCCATTACTTTTGTAACAAAACCAGTATCCTCAATATACTAGTATGTTGTTATAATAAGTATTCTAGATACACTCACACACACCTACATCTAATGGTTAAAGAACATAATGTTTCTGTGGATGGCGAATTTCTGCCTCACGAAACGATGATTGTTCAACACTCATATAACACCTTAAAATGTGGCTATTAAGATGTAAATGTATTTATTTATGATATATAATATGTTTATGTTATTCTTAAGCTTCTGTATTTTTCATTTATGGCATACCTTTATGGTTTCCATTATGGGTAAACGTGATATTTTCATTTTAGGAAGTGCGGACTACCACCCCCTCAAAGTGATTTGAATCGTTAATGCCATATGTGGGATGTATAAAGGATGGAGTAAATGGTATTATACATTATATTATACTGGAATTATATTATAACTTTATATAATTATAATTTCATTCCATTAAATATTAAATAGAAATGAAAGTAGCGTTCATGCGTACGTACGGCTTACCGTCTCCATGAACGGTGCATTTAATTTCGTACCTATAAATGTTATGTAATATTATAAATGAATGTATATACTGGATATATATGATATATATGATATCTAAATCATGAATATAATTCTGGATATAATGGATATTCTACCACATAAACAACTTGTAATTATGAGAAGTTTATTTTTGACTCAAGTACCAAAGATCGACAAAACGACCGTTATTAACGTAAATAATTACATAATGTTCATAACATGGTAATAAGTGATATAAAAGGAATAAAAAACTTGAAAAAGGTTCTTAATAAATTATAAATTAACTCTAGTTTATTATTCAGGAGGTTAAAGAACGGTCGAGTCAAGACATGACGCAAGGTAAGGGAACTTTTTAACCCAATTTCCATTCTTTGGGTTAATATCCTACTTTCAAATTATGTCATGATATTATTATGTCCTATCTTGTATTTTTAATTTATTTTTGTGTACTTATACTTAATACACATAATAGATATACTTTATTTAAAAAAATGATCTTTTTAAGGGTCTTCGTCTCAATCTCCTTTCATTGAGGCATATTTTGTTTTATAGACAACTTTATTTTATACGGTGTATAGACCCCTTTGACTTTGACTTTTAATCAAAAAGGAATCTTTTTTTTACAAAGAGTTTTACCAAACGACAAAAAGGAATGTTTTTCTTGTCATACGTATGTGGCGACAATGACTTCTCCGCCGCTGTGACTATTATTTGAGTTTCGTGTTCCTCTACAAGCCATAACTTTTTTTAAATGAAAAATAAATACAAAGTTATAATTTTATTTTATTTTGGTATTGAAAATTGTTTTGAAAGTGTTTTTATTATATCAATGTGTTGTATTGATATCTTGTGATTGAAATGTTGAAATGTTATGTTTCCTTTATGAATGTTTTATGTGATACGATTATGTTATGGTTTATGATATGCTTAAACCTGTTCATATGAGGAGTGCATTGGACTTAATAACTGACGGGAGGAGCCCGCTATAGCTCCTCGATGCATCAGAAGGTCTCATGAGACAAACTAGTGTCTTGGCACGAGGCCTTGACAAAATCTTATTTGTGGTCTTGGCATGAGGCCTTGGTTACATGGTTATGATAGTCTGGCATTATGCATTCCATCATTATGAAAGTGGTTATTGATATTGCATGTGATTATTCAACTAGTAGAATATCCATGTGAATAAGTAAATGGAATTATTTCATTTTACTTTTTCCATATTATGTTGAAGTTCAAGTTTAAAAGGATTTTGTTTTAGTTATACATTGCCATAAATGTTTATGTTTATTTATGAAAGGTTCTGCATTATTTCTATCCTTACTGAGCATCTGAGCTCACCCCTTTCAATGTTTTAATATTGTCCAGGATGTGAAGAAGTATTTTATGAATGACCTGCAAGGATAGTCAGAAGTGGATATGAGTGTGGACTATGGAGACTTTGTTATTTAGTTTTTCACTTTATTATGTAATGTAACATTTATGACTGTATCTAGTGTTTCCAAGGCTACTAAACTAATCGGTCTTTCGAGACTTGATATTTTTGTGATCATGCCAATGTTACGAAGTAATGCACCGACTCTGGGTAACTGGGGTCGGGGCGTTACAGTTGGTATCAGAGGCAGTTTAGTACTAACCTTTGAAGCTAGATTTAGATAAACTCTGATAGAGAACATAGCCCTAAGATATAGTTTGAGGATTAATATAGAAGAACTTCCTAGAATTTTGGTATTATAGAGATTTTATGAGTTTTCCGAGAAATACATCCATGTGTGGATACGAGAAGGTAGAGGTGGCTCTGGCAAAGATATACCTAGGGGTAAAACCCGAAAACACAGCTTTGAGCTAGAATCGAATGGGAACTGGTGCACAACAATGAGCCTTGCTGCACTCTTGGTTACGACACTCCCAGGGGATATTCTAAGGATAATTAAAATTTTCTTTACAAACCATTATGAAGGTCTTATGAATATATACTTCCTCAAAGAAAACATTTTTATGATTATTGATTATATCCATAAATAGTTCAATTTATGTTAAGTGTTTTGAAAGTTTATTATTATGTATTTTGATTCATAAACTAACCTAGTTTATGCCATTGTATAGAAATGGTGCCCAGTAGAAGGAATGTGAACTCCATCAATACATATGATCCAAAGAGTAAGAAGGATCATATCTTTCATGGTATTAAGCCAACATTTAGAAGGGAAATAGTCTCCCATGTGTTCTCAACATATGAAGAAATAGTATCATGTGTTAATAAGATAAGTAGAGAATTCTCTGAGTCTTATGGATTTGAAGGGATTAAAGAGAAGAAAAGGATGGAAGAGAGAATGATGGATAAAGGGACGAGGGAAAAGAAGAATTTTCCAATATGTGATAACTGTGGGAAGAAACACCTTGGAACTTTCCTGAAGGGAATGGGAGTTTGTTATAAGTGTGGAGAAAAAGGACACCAAGTGCGTGACTGCAAGGGTAAGAAAAAGGTTTCAAATGTACAATGATTCATCTGCAAGGAGTGGGGAAACTACACAAACCAATGTAAAAATCATCAGAGTATGCCCCAAATGATGTTATTGGATAATAATCAAGTTATGATACTACCACAGATGAGGGGGAATGATTAGAGTTCTTATGTTATTATTAAATAATTTTGTCATTTGAGTGTTGTATCAATGATGTACTGGTTATAATAATTATGGAGTATATAAGGATTGTACTGCGGTACTATTTCATCAAGGACTTGAGATTGTGTGGAACCAAGAAAAGTGACTCCATAGTAGGTTAAATTTTTAGAAAATATATGGTTGAGAGAAAGATAAACCATAATATGGTTCTGATACTGAGATAATGATTTAGGAATAATACATGATTGATTTGGATAAATTATATTGGATATTATTAACTTCCTTGAAACTGATTAATGATTTGTATACATTTTTTTATAGAAGGAGTATATCTAGTATTCTATAAGGAATAAGGGATCATGAATGTAATCAATATGGATTTATGTTAATTCAATATGTTTAATTGATTTAAAAGAATACATGATGAAGGTGTTCACATGTTGTTACGTGGGAAAAAGGATCTTCATTATGTTTACCTTCCTTATAAAATTTGGACTGTGAGTTGGAAACAAGTATTTTGGATAAATATAAATGTTGGAATGGATTAAGTTGATCTTTGGATAGTATTGTTTATGGTTAAAACATTTCTGAAGATTATTTTTGAAATATTATAATACTATAGTTTTAGGAAAAGGACAACCTGCAGGGTGGGCCATAACCCGTCATGTCGGACAAAGCTATAGGAATCAAACCCACAACCATAGTGCAACAGGCCTTTATTACCTACCACTATCCTACAGGAAGTCCCTGGTTATTACAAAATGTTTTCCTAATCTAAATGATATGTGTTAATATTTTAAACCTTATACAATTATGATAAATAGAATATTTTTTAGTTCTATTACCTTTTAGAGTGAAAGATGGGTTTGTGGAAAAAATCTATTAAAGAATGAAAGTCTACATGACCAGTATGTATATTCCCTTACGTTCTCAGTAAATCTCCTAAATAAATTCCTCAACTTTATAAAAGGTAACTTAAACCAAAAAACATTTTCTGTTAACTTTTCCAACTGGGGATTCAATGACTGTTTAACCAATCAAAAGTTTGTGATTTTCTTATGGTTAAATTTCTCCTAATCCAGTTTTCTACAACTCTCCATCAGACCTTGATGGTTTGTTTTTCTTCCATATCCATATTTTCATAGAATCCTAGTATGGGCTATCTCGGGTGACCTTTGTACTTATCTTTCTTTCTTTTAAAGTTATATTTTTATTAACCTTATTTCCGATGTGGGTTTTCCACAAAGGTATTTTCTATTTTCAACCTTTTATTTTCAAAGAAAAATTTCAAATTGCGAGGACGCAATTTATTGAAGGAGGGGAGAATGTAACACCCTGAGCTTCCACGATACGCCTCTCTTTCAATAATGCAATAGCTTGCATTGTACGCAAGTTCGAGTTCTAAAACACCACGACTAATAAAAGTAGCTGTTATGAATAGTAATACCCACTTTTTAAAATTATAGAAATTTTTTATTTCAAAATGGGCTTCATTTTTGTATTCATAATATCGAAATTATCATAAGTTGAATTTTTTGTAATTTTCTGAGAACTTCCAATTTCTTATGAATAGTGAAAAATACTTAAAACAACTTTTTTAATAAAAATAATTTATAGTGATAAATTATACTATTTAGTGGTTTTAAATTATAATTAGAATATATTTTTACCTTTTTATCCAATGGTGGACATTAGAATTAATTTCACTTTGAAATTGGACATAAACAATTGTCAATCTTTTCATATATATTGTTTCTTAAAAACACTCTATTTGTTGTGACAGCGGGAATTAATTATAAAATAAATTAATGCAAATTATATGTTTGGAATTTTTTAAAATAGACATCATTTTTGAATTCAGAATATCACTAATATCCTAGGGTGAAATTTTGGCATTGTTCTGAAAAAATTCAATTTTTGATGAATAGTGAAACCACTAAGTGGTAGTTAAAAAAATGATTTTTCGTTTAAATGAAACATTACCAATTCTGTGATTTGATTTTAAAAAATCTGACATATATGGTTTTCATTAAGAAGTAAAATGTTGTTCAATGGGATTAAAATAATTTTTTGGTGAATAGTAACTTTTAAGTTTAATTAATCGTGATTAAAGGTAATTAGTGAAAGTTAAGGTAAAAATGATATTATAAAAACATGAAAATACCATTACACTTGTCCTACACCAATTGGATGTGTCATGGCCGACCAAGAAAATCCATGGGTCAACTTGGGGACCCCATGGAGCCACTTTGGTAGGAAAATGACATAAATAACTTTTATTTAAAGTTAAAATAAAAAAGTCACAAACATAAGTGGTTTTACTAAAAAAAATTTAAATGGGGTTATAAAAGTCATATTTTTGACTATAAATATTAATTAGAAATCTAAAAATATTTCCTAAATCAGGATATTTTTTTTATAATTGTTAGACATTAAATAAATTAAATTAGGTATGACACCATGAGGATGCAGCGATTACCTCATTAATTAATGATTTAAATAAAATGAAAAGATAATGTAAAATATAAGACTTAAACATGTCAAAAACCTATTGGATGAGTATATTTAGAACCCTTATCACCTTAGACTCTAAATATATAAGTGTGGGACCTTTAGAATCCGAAAAAGCATTTCATAATAAAGTAACATTTCAATCTTTCCAAGAGTTCCCCTCCTCTCCTCTTATAAATGGCCCCCACCACTACCACCTTACTCACACTTTCACGCCATTTGGCTTGGCCAAACTCTGCCCAAATTCTCTCCCAACTTCCCTGTCTTCCTCATTTAATCCTAACTTTTGGAATAATTCTTCCCAAGGAAGCCTTTGGCTCAAATCAAAAGAGTTACCCGATTTTAAGGTAATGTCTTCTCTTATGTTATTTTGTTTTAATTTGCTTCTCCAACCCCCTAAACTCTTTTTATCCATTTCTTTTGTAACAACAAAAGTATCCCCCATATACTAGGATGTTTTTATAAGAATTATTCGAGCTACACTTACACACACCTAAATCTAATGGTTAAAGAACATACTGTTTCTCTAGATGGTGAATTTCTGCCACACGAAACGATGATTGTTCAACACTCATATAACACCTTAAAAGGCAGCCATTAAGATGTCAATATATTTATATATGATATATAATATGCTTATGTTATTCTTAAGCTTATGTATTTTTCATTTATGGCATACCTTTATGGTTTCCATTATGGGTAAATGTGTTATTTTCATTTTAGGAAGTGCGGACTACCGCCCCCTCAAAGTGATTTGAATCGTTAATGCCATATGTGGGATGTATAAAGGATGGAGTAAATGGTATTATACATTATATTATACTGGAATTATAGAATAACATTATATAATTATAATTTCATTCCATTAAATATTAAATAGAAATGAAAGTAGCGTTCATGCGTACGTACGGCTTACCGTCTCCATGAACGGTGCATTTCATTTCTTACCTCTAAATGTTATGTAATATTATAAATGAATGTATATACTGGATATATATATGATATATATGATATCTAAATCATGAATATAATTCTGGATATAATGGATATTCTACCACATAAATAACTTGTAATTATGAGAAGTTTATTTTTGACTCAAGTACCAAAAATCGACAAAACGACTGTTATTAACTTAAATAATTACATAATGTTCATAAAATGGTAATAAGTGATATAAAAGGAATAAGAAACTTGAAGAAGGTTCTTAAGAAATTATAAATTAACTCTAGTTTATTATTTAGGAGGTTAAAGAACAGTCAAGTCAAGATAGGACGCAAGGTAAGGGAACTTCTTAACCCAATTTCCATTCTTTGGGTTAATCTCCAACTTTCAAATTATGTCATGATATTATTATGTCCTATCTTGTATTTGTAATTTATTTATGTGTACTTATGGGGAAAACACATAATAGATCTACTTTATTTAAAAAAATGATCTTTTTAAGGGTCTTCGTCTCAATCTCCTTTCATTGAGGAATATTTTGTTTTATACACAACTTTCTTTTATACGGTGTATAAACCCCTTTAACTTTGAATTTTAATCAAAAAGAAATCTTTTTTTAAAAAGGCGTTTTACTAAACGAAAAAAAGGAATGTTTTTCTTGTCATACGTATGCGGCGACAATGACTTCTCCGCCGCCATGACCATTATTTGAGTTTCGGCTTCCTCTACAAGCCATAACTTTTTTTAAATGAAAAATAAATACAAAGTTTTAATTTTATTTTATTTTGATATTGAAAATGGTTTTGAAAGTGTTTTTATTATATCAATGTGTTATATTTATCTCTTGTCATTGAAATGTGGAAATGTTATGTTTCCTTTATGAATGTTTTGTGTGATACGATTATGTTATGGTTTATGATATGTTTAAACCTGTTCATATGAGGAATGCATTGGACTTAATAAGTGACGAGTGGAGCCTGCTATAACACCTCAATGCATCGGCAGGTCTCATGAGACAAACTAGTGTCTTGGCACGAGGCCTTGACAAAATCTTATTTTTGGTCTTGTCACGAGGCCTTGGCTACGTGGTTATGATAGTCTGACATTATGAATTCCATCATTATGAAAGTGGTTATTGATATTTCATGTGATTATTCGACCAGTAGAATATCCTTGTGAATAAGTAAATGGAATTATTTCATTTCACTTTTTTCCATATTATGTTGAAGTTCATGTTTAAAAGGATTTTGTTTTAGTTATACAGTGCCATAAATGTTTATGTTTACTTATGAAATCTTCTGCAATATTTTTATCCTTACTGAGCATCTGAGCTCACCCCTTTCAATGTTTTAATATTTTCCAGGATGTGAAGAAGTATTTTTTGAATGACATGCAGGGATATTCAGAAGAGGATATGAGTGTGGAATATTGAGACTTTTTTATTTAGTTGGTCACTTTATGATGTAATTTAACATTTATGAATGTATCTAGTGTTTCCAAGGCTATTAAACTAATCGGTCGTTCGAGACATGATCTTTTGTGATCATGAAAATGTTACGAAGTAATTCACCGACTCTGGGTAACTGGGGTCGGGGCGTTACATTCTCCATCTTTCCTATCTTTCTGTTCCTTTTTCTTAAACTTGGATTGGAAATTTCTCTGGCTGGCTATCTTGTCCATCCTTCGAGCAAGATTTTCTAACTCATTTTCTGAGATTTCACTTTCACTAGAATCTAATTGAACAACCACCTTCTTAGACTTGGATCTGGTTACTCTCTCAGGAGTCTTAGCTTTCATATGATTTCATGTAGTCGTAAAAGCAACAGTACTATTCCCATTCTTCTTTTTGATGTTGTCAGCATCTCTCTTCATTCTGGTTTCATGTTGGAGAAGAGTTCTGAATAGCTCATCAAGAGAAATTTGAGTGACCTTCCTGTTCTCATCAATAGCTGTTCTCTTTGATTCCCACTCAATGGGCATAAGATCAATTATCTTATCTAAAAGGGCTTCATCATCTAACCCTTTTTCTCCTATAGACTGTAAGCTGTTAACTATAGTCATAAACCTCTGTTGAACATTGCAGATTGGTTCACCATATAGAAAATTGAATCCATGGTATTCAGCACTAAGCATAGATCTCCTAGTTTCAATCACTTTAGAAGTGAAAAAGTGTGTAACTTCTAACTTTTTCCAGATACAATTAGCTGCTTCACAAGAAGAAATTTGGCTATATATATTTGTAGTCATTGAACATAGTAAAGTATTGCATACCTTATAATTGAGTTGATACTCTTGCTTTTCCTGGTTAGTGAAAGTTATAACTTCCTTATCAGGAATTTTATAATCACCAGTAAGAATAATGAAATTGTCCACTCCAGTGTTGATAACAAAAGTCTTCATTCGATCTCTTTAGTATTCATAGTCATTTCCATCAAAGATCGGTGGTCTTGTAGGATCTAGATTTTCTATAGAACCAACATTGATTCCTGCCATACTAAAACAACTTGGGAGACCAAACTAGTTAGTAGAAACAGTTTGTAACCACAAAGTTCAGAATGAAAAGGTTCGGAATGATAAAGTTCAGAATGACAATGTTCGGAATGAAAAAGTTCAGAATGAAAAAGTTAGGAATGACAAAGTTAGCAAGAAAAAATTATATGTGAGTATGAGTATTTCAGAGACCTCCTCTGATACCAATTGTAGGATCGAAATAACAATGTAGAATCTCAATATACAAGAGGGGGGGGGGGTGAAATTTACACTTTAAAAAATTCCTTTGGAACCTTTAAAGTTGGTTATGGATAACTATGTTTTCTGTAGACAAGGAAAATCTAGGTTTAACAAAGTTAAAGTAAGACAATTCACAACACCTCTATTCACCAACTGAAGAATTGAAACCAAGGTTTAAAATATAAGATTCTACCTTAAAGCATATAGAATCTTAAACTAATCAGAGTACAAGTGTAAGGAAATACAAGAAGGTTATACTTTCCTTACAATACAATATGCAGCGGAAAAACAAGTAGTCAAACTATAAGTAACAAGATATGAATATTTTAACCCCAAGAGAAGGGTATCCAACAACCTTGGATAAAGGTCCCTTGATTTATACTTTCAAGCAAGTCTGTCTTACCCACACTAGGGTAAGCCCTCGATACAAAGATCGGAATCTCTGTCTTGCTATCCCCGCAAGCCCTCAACTTCAAGGTAGTTGGATCCTCTGTCTTCCTCAGCAAGGAAGCCATCAAACTTTAAGGTAGTTGGCACCTCGGTCTTCCTATCAACAGAAGTCTTAGAATGTAATCACTAAAATTCGGAGTCGCACGATGAAATCTGAACGAGCAGTTCAGTACGCACAAGGCATGAAAAGATCCTCTCTCTAGAAATCACCTTAACAGTGTGTGTTCTCTAGATCGATCAAATTCATTCATTCATTGAAATTATGAGCTCTTTCAAATGAGATCCTATTTATAGGAAAACTTCCAGTGGTCGGATCCCTCTTCCAATGGTCATATTTTCCATGAAATTCGGAGGGACCTGTACACATGTAACTCAACCATCAGTTAATTAGAAACAGAATAGATGACATCATTTAATAGCAAACCATGTATAACTAAATGTACGACATTTTTTTGAAATGAAGCATATGTAAGTAAAAGCTAATCAATATTTCGGAGTGTAATAATGTTAAAAGTTCGAAGTCTAACCGAAATGAAGTTCGGAGTCTATGATTAAGAAATATTCAGAATCTGTTTTATAGGAATTCAAAGTCTGGTTTCACTAGAGATCGGATTCTGAACTTGCAGAGTTCGGAGTCAAACTTCTTAAGAGTTCATAGTCGAAATACTTAAGAGTTTGGAGTCGAACTGCTTAAGAGTTCGGAGTCAGACTAATTGAGAGTTCAGAGTTGAAATTCTTCGGAGTTTGGAGTCGAACTGCTTAAGAGTTCGTAGTCGAACTACTTGAGAGTTCGTAGTCGAACTACTTGAGAGTTCGGAGTCAAAATTCTTCAGAGTTCGGAGTCAAACTTCTTCAGAGTTCGGAGTTGAGCTACTTCAGAGTTCGGAGTCGAACTTCTTTGGAGTTCAGAGTCGAAATGCTTAAGAGTTCGGAGTGGAAATACTTGAGAGTTCAGAGTCGAACTACTTGAGAGTTCGGAGTCGAACTTCTTCAGAGTTCAGAGTCAAACTTCTTCAGAGTTCGGAGTCAAACTACTTCAGAGTTCGGAGTCTAACTACTTAAGAGTTCGGAATCGAACTCATGAATGTTAGGAGTCCAGAATTTGGATTATAACTATATTACAGATCACATCCAGAATTTGGATCCTAAAAACAGAATGATCCAAATATTTTCATTATATGGCTCCGTAATTTTGGGTGTGAATCTGGTTTTTGAATTTAAGAAAAATATTTCTATGTATAAGAAAATCTAGGTTAAGGTAAATTTCCGTAAAGAAGAAAATTTTCATTATAGGGGTAAAATAATATTTTCTTAAGTATAAGGTGTTTGTGATTTTCAAAACAAGAAGGAATGGAAAAGTTATAAGGAAAACCTTATTGACTCAACACGGTAGTCCCGATAGAAGAGGTTCCTACATGGGGTGTTGAAGGGGAGGTTTCTGATTCCCCAACCTTCCATGTCATTTATAGGGGACCACGACCAGGCATTTTGATGGCATATACTACTCCTACAAAGGAATAACGCATAATGTTATATCTAATCATAATTATAAATAATTTTTATTTCCTCAAAACTTCATGGGTTTTATCACATTAATGTTTTTTTTATTCAGTGCAGTTTCCTACCAGGAAGTACTAAGCATTCCGGTGCGGGCTATTGAGGTGGAAACTAGTGCCAAGGGGTCCCTAGTGGTGTAATTATCCGTTGAGGCCTCAGAGATGGATTTTTCCAAACTATTACCTATTATATGTTCTTTTCTATTACAAGAATCATTTATTTCATTCTTGTTGTCATAGTTAAAACTGATTGACATGCCTATATTTGAAACAATGCTCGAAAGAGAGTGTGTCCAAAAAACAAATGAAGATGGGGAAGTCAGGGTGCCACTCCCAATAGTAGTTCAAACCCACTAGGTGATATATATTTTGGGGGATCTAGTTTCAATCCCATGATTGAAACCCACTACAATCTTAGATGTAGCTACGAGGGAATCCGAACTTGAAGATGTTGAAGATGTCATTGCTGGTGAAGAGTCAGACCAGAAAAACTCTCTTGTCCATAAGCAACCTAGTCTATTTGAGAGGATTCCAAAACAAGAACATGTATCCATTATTCTCATGGATTTTTTTGGAGAACAATCCAGTATCACATGAAGAATTAGGATATTATGGGTTTGATATTGTCGAAGAGAATTGCATTATCTATCACAGGGTGTGGAGAAGCATTTAGAACATCATCACCTGCACTCTGGAGCCGAATCTGGTGAACCATATGGGATCTCTTCATCACTTTCTACTAAACATGGGTAATATATGTAACAACCCAAGATTTGACAATATATTTCTTTTTAAATAAATTCAATCTCTTAAATATCTTGTGATGCATGCAACACCAGGTTTAAACGAAATGTGATACTCTATTAAAATGTTATTATTTAAACATGACCATTATAACATAGCCATTAAATTGATGGGTATGAATATGGATGACTATATTATAAAAATTATATGGTTTAAGCTTGTATAAAATAAATTCAATGGTAATCTACTGATAATATAATATAAATTTAAAAGAAAAATAAATATTTTCTGAAAAATAGTATTTTTCTAAAAGGAGGTTTATTCCTACTTGTACACAGTATTTATAATTAATTTTTACAAATTTTAGAAAAATTATTTCATCAAATGAAAATAATTTTTTAAATAAACATATCAAAATTATCATAGGTTTAATTTTTTAGATGTTTCTAAAAATTTTCATTTTTCGATGAATAGTGAAAAATATGAATTTTTGTTATAAAATACCTTTTCTTTTAAAGTATTTACAAGAAAAAATTTATTTTAATTTTCATTTAAAAAAATAGTTCAAATATATAATATTTAATCCAAATTAGATAATTTTAATCAATTTAATATTGAATTTTTATATGTAAACGTTTTTAACTTTTTAAGGTTTTTCTTTTGAGAAATTATATTTTCGACATGTCTATTGGTTTGATTTTATATTAAAATTTTTAAATTATGGGAGATGAATTTAGAAAAATGGATTTTATATTTTAAATCATCATAATTTATATTATCTAATAATTTAAACTTAATTTTTTTACCATAATATATAATGAAAATAATAAAAATTATTTCTTGTGGTTAAGCTAAAAAAAGATTTAACAGGTGTTAAACTCAATATATAAGGGTTAAAAATGACCCAAAAATTGTATAATTCATATTTTATGGTAAAAAATAGAACTTATATATTATAAGGTTTTAAAATGGCCCATTTTTATGCTTTTTTATTGAGAAAAATATGGGTGGAGTTCTTTCTTTTCAAATATTCTAAGTGTGCTCTCTCCCCCACTTATAAAAGTCAATCCTCTCCTATCTTTTCCACACTTCCAAAACCCATTTTTTTACAATATTTCCCAAATTAATTCCTTAATTATCTTCACTCATCCAATAACAATTGTTTTTTTATTAAATCTAACCTCGGAAGGATTTTGGTTTAAAGCAAAAGAAGTTTTCAAAAGAAGAGTTAACGTCCATAACTGAGCGTTTTATTTTATTTATTTTACCACCTCCTTAAAATATTATTAAATAATTATGATATAATAAAATAATTATCTTCTATATAATATATTATATATATATATATTTCTTGAACTAAAACAATCACACTCTCCCTCAAATGGGAAACAAAACTGTTGATCCTGTGTACGGTGGACTACCACCCCACGAACTGACATAATTCATTTTCTATTATCGCCTCTCACGAATGGATAAAATTATGAATACCATGTTTATAAATGATATTTTTGATATAATTATAATTTTTAAATTATAATATAATATAACCCTTCTTCCTTTTAATTCCATAGAGAATACGATAACATTGTCAATGTGTGTAGCCAACCATCGCCTCATGAAGCAATGTGATTTGTTTTCCCTCATAATTTACATTGAGAGTAATAGGGAATAATTTTATGTTTTTATTATATATTAATGAAATATTAACCATTCAGTTAAATTAATATATCATATACTTTCTTACATTATCATCCATTGAATAAATGACAACAGCATTCGTGTGTACGGTGGTGTACCGCCTCACGAAGTGATGTGATTCATTTTTATTACCGAATTAAATCGATGGTATGTGTAATGGTATATAAAAAATATTATAATTATTACATAATTATAAACCTGTGAAGATAAAATAAATCATACCTTCTTCCCCTCATGATCATTGAAAAATAGAAACATTATTCATGCGTACGTATGGTCTACCGTCTCCATGATTGTAACATAGTTCCTTTTTCGTAACCATATTTCATGGTTGGTTTAATAAGTATAATTTATGTAAAAAATTTATAATTATGTAATTTTCACCATTGTGGATATGATTAATTAATAATATTCTTACCTTAGTCAACTTACCAAAGGGATTTTGGACAAATAAGTTATTTATCATTAAAACATCTGACAAGAAATTAATTGGATAAGTAATTGAATAAGACATGGTAAAAATTAAAATAAAAGGAATAATGAAAATGAAAAAGATTTTTATGAAATTAAATAATTGACACATGTTTTTTATTCTGGAAGATAAAGAAAACATGTGACAAATAATCCTCTAGGTACATGATCTCTCTAAACCACCCTTTCCTTCGGGTTTTGAACTATCTCTCTCTCTCTGACTCACTTTTTATCTCTCTTTAATGTTATGAAATGCTTATAAATTATACGTATATTTCACTAACATATATAAATAACTTATTATCCCTTCCTTTTATGGGGTAATACATGCCTTATGACCATCTCCCAAATTCCTTCATTATGAAATTTTCTTTGACTATGATTTGAAGAAAGATTATGCAACCAATTTTCTTTCCATGGGAAATTCTTATATTTTTCCTTATGATTAATTTCATTTATCTAGAACACATATTTTATGAACATGTAATGATGGGTGCACCCATATCATTCTCAAATTCATTGGTTAAATTTTTAGTCTCATGTGGCATCATGTATGGGATTAAGGAGTAAACATAATCTAGTATGCGACTTTGTCCGTCATGTGAAACTATCTAAGTAGTTACCATTAACTCATGTTTATGTCATGATATAGATTGTTTAAAAATTTCCTATGTTTCCATGATTTTATGATACCATGTTCTCTATAATATTTTACCAATAAATTACTCATGATCTTTCTATTTTATGATATCATGTTATACCTTTGACTCTCATGTTATGTTTACTTATCATGTTTATTCCCTTATTGGGATTTTTAGCTTACCCCTTTCTTTATGTATTACCTATGTTATACAATATAGTTTTAGGATCTTAAATGGATTTCAAAATATCACTAAGGAGAATAAAATTAAGATTCCATGTTTAAGTTACCTTTGGTTATATTATGAACCTAGTCCTCTAAATACTTTAGGACTTTACGATCCCTGTGTTGTAATAATGTAAGTTTATCTTTAATAATCATGTAATAATATGTGTAAAAGGATTGGGTCTCTATAGTTGTTATTAGATAAAATGTTTTGTTAACCTTTTTATCTTGGATGATAAAACATCCGTGAGAACCCTAGGGATAAGTCTAAGAATAAGACTAAGTATAGAAAAATATCCTCTAAACATTGTGTAGTATAGAGTGAGTGGTTTGAAAGAAAATATATCCTTTCATGGATACTTCAAGTGGATGTGGATATTTCATAGTGTTTCCTAGGGGTTATAACCCCAAAAATAGAACATTGAGATGGACCTGATCATCACTCAGCGCAAAACAACAAGCCTTGTTATGAACCTGGTTTGACACACCCAAGGGATAGGTTTTGAAAGTTCTTAAGATCTTTACGAACCATTATGAATGACTTGAAAAAATTTATTAGGTTTGAAAGACAAATAGGGAAATTACTATGGGTAACTTAGGTTAAAACCTAAATACTCATAAGATAGTATGTACTTATCATTTATAAGTTATTACTACCATGTTTATATGTTTCCCTTATGTATGTTTATTAGTTATTTTACTCTCATTTTAGTTTTCTTCTAGATAATGGAGATAAATTGGAGAGACTATTCCAATAACCAATATTATAGAAAATGTGATGGTTTCCCCAATGATATACCTATTATCATGGGTTCAAGAGTAGAAACATTCATGGAAGTGTTGGATCAACTAACTCATGTTATGAATTCTAACATGAATCATGTCGAACTCCATACTCCTATTAAGAAGGATCAAGTGGTAGTTGATTTTTTAATGCAAAAAAGGACACTAATACTACAAAATAGGTCTTTAATGGTGATAAAAATGATATTTATCAGTTCTATAAAATTACAAACTTCTAGAGTAAGAATAAAAGCCCTAGTTTTTTATCAGCACAAAAAAACACTAATAAAGGAGTCCTATATCAAGGCTAAAAAAGTGCTGATAAAGGGGAACTTTATCAGTACTTTTAGAAGTTATGATAAAGGACAACATTTATCCGTGCATTTATTTATCACTGATAAAGGTGACCCTTTTCATCACTTATAAAATAAATTATAATGGGTATCTTTATCATCATTTGTAAAACCAATGATAAATGTTCATTTATAAATGATTGTAAAAGCACTGATAAAGGACCCCTTATCAATTATTTTAAAAGAACTCATAAAGGTGAAAACTATAGTGTGATGTAATAGTACATTGGATCACCAGAAACACCAAAAGATATCAAAAAAAATCAAATTCCAATTTAGCATTTAAATGAAATAAAATTATAAAAAAATAAAAGAAATAAAACACTATTTTATATACATTTCAAAAATTAGTTTATAAAATAACATTATTACAAATTATTACAGTCATTAAAAAAAATAAAATTTTCTTTTTTCTTTTGGTCTGAACCCCGACTCATGCTATTTCAAAACAAAACACCCCTGCTTGATAAAAGAAATGCACCTATAGAAGAAATCAAATCCTATGTTTGTAACAATATAAAGAAATAAATTATTAGAAAGTGTTATTTAAAAAAAAATTGAGTCATACCAAAAACATTATGTATCATATTGAGTTGCATTTGATTATTACATGTCACACCATTTCTTGTGCGTATTTAAGAATTATCTCTATAAAAATTAAAAAAATAATTATAATATAAAAATGATAAGGAAATTAAATAATAGATGATAGAATAATGGTAAAACAATCTAGGATCATCTCCTCGATTTTGGCAGTGTGATGAACATTTTAAACTAAAATGATACTTATATATTGAGAAGATGCACATGGAGTCATACTAGTCACACCGTGCAACAGATTGAGTTTTGGGTGATTCCTAAGCATATCAAATTACTTATGGATCATTTTCCTAATGTATCAAAACTATTTGAATTTTTTTCTTGGTTTTGAGTACATAACTTGTCTTTTTTACTAAAATGTAATTTTAAACTAAAACACACACTTTGATTCATACCGGTCATATCGTGTGTTATTTTGATGTGAGACTAATTCCTATACATCATAAATTACTTATGAATAATTTTACTAAATTATCAAGATAGCCTGATATTTTTTCTCGGTTTTCAATGAGTGAAATTTTTTGAAGTAAAATATTAATTTCAAACTGATAACAAGCACACTGATTTATAATGGTCACACCATGTATCCTATTTTTGTGAATCTGATTTCCATACCCCAAAAATTACTTATGGATCATTTTTTTAAGTATAAAATCAATCTAAATTCATTTTCTTGGTTTTGAATAGGTCAATAGTCTTTTTTACTAAAATTAGGGACAATTTTAAATAAAAAACGTACTTAGAGTCATACCAATCACAATATGTGTCAAATTGAGGTGAATATGATTCCTACACCTCTAAAATAACTTTTGGATCATTGTAATAAATTATAAAACCATACGAATTCATTTTCTTAGTTTTGAGTACGTCACTTTTTTTTTACTAAAATGTCTTTTTAAACTTGAAACATGAAATTTGACTCATACCAGTTACATAATGTATCATTTTGATGTGGGACCCATTCCTATAAATCAAAAATGATTTATGATTTTTTCCTAAATTATCCAGACAATATAAGTGCGTTTTCATAGTTTTTAGTGAGTGATACTTTTTGAACTAAAATGTTGATTTTAAACTGATAACAGACTCATTGAGTCATAATAAGCACATAATGTATCTAATTGAGGTTTGTATAATTTATACATATCAAAAATCATTTAAGGATCATTTTCATGGAGTATAAAAATACTCCTATTAGATTTTCTCATTTTTCAGTAGGTTGGATGCCTTTTTTACTAAAATTGATGTTAATTTTAAATAAAAAGACACACATGGAGTCATACTAGTCAGAATGTGTGTCAGATTGAGGTGAACATGATTCATACAAATCTAAAATGTCTTATGGATCATTTTACTAAAGTATCATAGAAATCCTAATGTGTTTTCTCATTTTTGAGTACGTCACTTGTCATTTTTAGGAAAATTCCATTTTAAACTGCAAACACGAACTTTGACACATACCAGTAACATCACATATCGGTTTTTTGTGAGACTAATACCTGTACATCCCAAATTATTCATTAATCATTTTAATATATTATCAAGAAAATCCAAGTATGTTTGCTCAGTTTTCTGTGAGTGAAAAATTTTGAACTAAAATGTCAATTTTAAACTGATAAGATACAATTTGAGTTATACCAAGAACATCAGGAATTTGATTGAGGTTTTTATTATACATAAACATTAAAAATTACTTGTGGATAATTTTCATAGAGTATAAAAATATTTATAATGCATTTTCTCAATATTGATTAGTTCAATTTTCTTTTTAACAAAAATTGATGTCATTTTTAAATAAAAAGATGCACTTGGAGTCATACCGGTCACCCTGTACATAATATTGAGGTTCATCTAATTCCAACACATCTCAAATAAATTATGTATCATCTTACTAAAGTATAAAAACAATATTAATGCATTTTCTCAGTTTTGAGTAAGCCACTTGTCTTTTTGCGATTTTAAACTAGAAACACGCACTTTGAATCATAATGGTCACATCTTGTATCAATTTAATCTGGGACTAATTAATACAAGTCCTAAATGATTCGTAATTTTTTTTATAAATTATCAAGAAAATTTGAGTGTTTTTACTTAGTTTTTATTGAGTGACACGTTTTGAACTAAAATTTCTATTTTCAACTGATAATCAACACTGTGAGTCATACTGGGCACATCATGTATCAGATTGAGGTGTGTCTTATTACTATACATAAAAATTACTTATGGATAAATTTTATAAAATATTAAATCAATATGACTGCATTTTCTCAGTTTTGAGTTGGTTAGTTGTCTTTTTTACTAAAATTGATACTAATTTTAAATAAAAAGACACACTTGGAGTCATATCGGTCACATTGTGTGTCAGATTTAGGTGAAGATAATCCCAACCCATATAAAATGACTTATGGACCATTTTCCTATAATATAAAAGTAATCCAAATGAGTTTTCTTGGTTTTGAGTATATCACTTTTCCTTTCAACAAAAATGTCATTTTAAAATGAAAACATGCACATTGGCTCATATTGGTCACATGGTGTGTCAGTTTGATGTGAGATAGATTCTTACTCACAAAAATGAGTTATAAATAACTTTCTTAAATCATGAATATAATCCACGCATGTTTTCTTTATTTTTAGTGGGTGACACTTTTGGAACTAAAATGACGATTTTAAATTGATAACGGACACTTTCATTCATACCAGGAATATCATGTATAGGATTGAGGTTTTTCTGATTCATACATGTCAAAAATTACTTATGGATAATTATAACAAAATATCAAAACAATATGAATGTGTTTTACTAATTTTCATTTGGCTAATTGTCCTTTTTACTGAAATTGATGATAATTTTTAACAAAAAGAAACACTTGGAGACATATCGGTCACACTGTGTGTTGTATTAGGATGAATCTAATTAATAAATTTCATAAAATAATTATAGATCATTATAAAAAAGTATCATAATAATCTTAATACGTTTTCCTAGTATTTATTATGTCACTTGTCTTTTTTTACTAAAATGTCATATAAAGTGGAAACACACACTATGACTCGTATTGGTCACATCGTATGTTGGTTTGACATGAGAATGATTATTACATATCACAAATGATATATTAATCAGTTTTATAAATTATAAATATAATATGAGAATTATTTATTGGTTCTTAGTGAATGATCGTTTTTGAAACAAAATGTCGATTTAAAAATGATAACGAACACTTTGAGTCGTATTGGGCACATCATGTATCAGATTGAGGTGTAGATGATTCCTATATGCCACAAAAGACTTATGGATCATTTTATTAAATTATCAAAACAATATGAATTATTTTTCCCAGGTTTGAGTATTTCAGTTGTCCTTTTTAGTAAAATTAATGTCAATTAAAAAAAAGTCTCTTTATGTCATACCAGCTACACCATGCATCAGAATGAGGTGCTGCTGATTTCTACACATCCGAAATTAATTATCGATATTTTTTCTAAAGTATCAAAATAAATTACTTTTTCATATTTTTGAGAACTTCACTTGTCTTTTTTACTCAAATTTCTTTTTAAATTCGAAACACGCACATTGAGTCATACCGGTCACTTCATGTATTAGTTGGATGTGTGACCAGATACTACATTTCAAAAATGAATTTTTAATTATTTTTTAAAACTATCAACATAATTCATGAGTGTTTTCTCATTTTTTAGTGAGTGAAACATTTTGAATTAAAATATAAATTTAAAATTGATAACAGACACTTTGAGACAAATCAGGCACATCATGGATTGGATTGAGGTGCGTCTGATTCCTAAGCATAATAAATGAATTATAGAAAATTTTGTTAAAGTATCAAAATAATATGAATATTTTTTATTGTTTTGGAGTACAGTAGTTGTATTTTTTACTAAAATTAATGTCAATTATAAAGAAAAAGAATCACTTAAAGTCATACCAGTCATAAGATTTATTGGATTGAGGCATGGATTTTTCATACACATCATAATGTATCAAAACAATCCCAATTTACAAAGTTACCATGATTTCCATTGGATTTCATTTTTTAACTTCCAATACTACATATTCAGTCGATGTTTAGCTGAAAAACATTTTTATTCTAAGAACATTGACTTAATATGTAGTATTATACTCCAAAAAATAAAGGCAATTAGAAGTGTAGTAACATTGGAAGAATGTATGTTTTGGTGCATTAAGTCATGAAATATGGAGAAAAATCATTTGAAATAAAGGAACTATAAAAATATTACTTCCCAAAATATCTATGAAAAAAACTAAATAAGTATTAGATAAAAATGATAAGAAAATTATATTATAAATAGTTGATAACATTATGGGAAAATTAATTAAATATGTCAAAAGAATTATTTTTTTCATGATTTTTGAATACAGTATCGACCTATTTCCTTATTTTCATTATCTTAGATGTAGCTTCAAAATCCAATCTTTCACGAGTATGAGAATCTTCTAAAAAACCACCCCAACTCAAACAAAATATTCCACCTATATAAGAAATAAATTCTTATGTGAGTAATATTAATAAGAAATAAATTAAACATAAATATTAAATAATACAATAATTCTATGGAAAATGATTTTATTGTGCTTTCATCAAAATTACATCTGTGATTGAGAAGAGACAACATCATTTCTCTTCTTGTAAAGGTATGGGAGAGAACTTATTAGAAGCTGATAAATGAAAACACTCTGGGGGTGAAAAGATTTTGAGGGAGATGAATTATAGGAAATTATTGGTCTAGAAACGAATGAAATATGGATAGAAATATTCTAGAATAAATGAACTCTGCATGGAATAATGAAAATTAAATCAACATTTCATTGTATATTTTTTCAGTAAAATAGAGAAAGAATATCAAAACATCACCTTTACATCTTCCAAAATGGTTTCATTCATTATAATTTATTCTTCCACAGGACTAGTCACATCATCATTTTCAGAAGATATTGTCTACATAAGTAGTCAAAAATTTAATTTAGATTATTAGTAATGTAGTAGATAACAAATAATATTATGAGGGAAAATATAGTATATTAAAAAACACTTTTAACTTCTTATTAACCATGCTTTATTTTTTTAAAGGTTTTAGGGATTTGGTTCTTCTATCAAGAATCCAAATCCCATATTTGTGGTCCCCTCTGATGTACAATACATTTTCCACATTGTGGCTGACATGAACTAATTATGATCTCCCAATGAAAGGTTCATCCGTGATTGAATTTTCATCTGAACTGACATTTGTTTTAATCCCCTGCAAGAAAATATACTAATTATTTTTTTTTTGGACCTCATACATAAAATTCTTGTACTTCTTATGATTCCATTCTGAACAGATCATCCTTTTCAATTTATAGACTACAATTCACCTTCCTAAACCCCATTTCATAAAATTTCACTACACCCATATTGTCAACCCATTTTCCACAGAAAACCAACACTTGAAATATTTTATAATCCAACTCGTATATATGTTCGATATTTCCAAAATATAACATATTTTCATAAATTGGATTTCGATCCTTGGAATTTCATATGTGCATCACTTCTCTATCTAGAATTACACAATTGTTTTGTATCGTACTATAGTCATCATGTTATTTTGTACAGAATGTGTTTCCATTGATTAAAAAATCAGTGTAAGATATATCAGTTGAATTTAGTCCCCTGGATAGCAATAAAATTCATTTAGAAATTTAATTTGTATTTTTAGATAACTCCTTATAAAATTGATATGAGTAACATCCTATAAACTATTGATTATATGTATTTGTTATCCATCCTTCACCCATTGAAGGATTAAAATCTCTAAACATTTATTTGTTGGATTAAACTTATGGGTAGACATATTAACTAGTATATAAAATGTAAAGGTATGCTTGCTCTTACTCTATCAAGGTTATTTAAAAATTATCTATTTTAAAAATCTCTTTCCCAATAAGGAATCTGCTATGAAGAGACTTTAGGAGAATAATGTTTTCAACATCTGAAAGGTAATTAGTACAAAATTCAACACCTTCTTCAAAAATTTATCATTCCACAATAAAACTTTCAGGACAACTTTGATTACTGACATACCCTTTCAAAATATTCAAATATCATTAAATGGGGTATATATATATATATATATATATATATATTTAATAGACAAGACCACCTAATTGAACCTCTCTAACCAAGTGGCCCATTAGGTGGACTATTGTATCAAATAATTATGGTGGGAATAATATCTATAATTTATATAATTTGACTAAATCCTCCTTAGTAATGATTAGAAACTTCGTCAGGTCTATAACTTTACTACATGTGTCTTTAAGAAATAAGAATTGTCTGGTAAATTTATGTCATACACTTTGAGGTAGAATGCAATGGAAAGCAACATGAATCAAATCTTTCATCAAAACATGATAGTTGTGTGATTTTATACCTTGAAACTACAAATTATTAATTGAAATTACATTCTTTATATTTTATGAATACCCCACTTTAACTTCTAAACTATTAGGGAAAAGAAAACATTTAAATTTTTTTATCTGGATAGAGTGTAAGATGTTGAAGGAATAAAAGTTTTCCCTTTACTATTAACTAGTTTCAACTTTTCCCTTATCCCCATGCCATTCATTTCCAACATAGCCTTGAGCCCATATTTCATATTTTTAGGAACATTTAGTAATATTCCAATAAAACTCTCAAATAAATTTTTTATACATGAATGAAATCAATAAAATGTATGACATATCAAAAAAATTTAATATGGAAATTGAAATAAGGTAGGTATCTTATTCCAACCTGATTTATTATGGTTTTTTAAAAATGTATTACCAAAAATAGTTTCAATATATTTTAATTTATTGAATAGTTGATCACCCATTACTAGAGTTGGTGTTGTACCTTAATAGATATTCCCATCAAAAGTTTTCATCTCGGATTGGTATTTATATCATCGAGGTAAAAAAAATTAATGTCATAAAAACAAATTCATAGAAAAATGTTTCAACCAAACTGATCATTGTGTATTATTCACAAAAGTGACACCCCAACATTCTTTTAATGCTATATCCTAGTAAATTTATATAATCAGGGAAGTAATTTATCATCCCATACAACAACTACCTAAATTTGAAACCTTCAATTCTATGAGAATAATACATTGTAACACATGTATCCCACATAAATTTCAGATCTTTGATCAATGGATCCAAATAGACATCAACATCATTAGCAGGTTTATTTGGTCAAGATATAAGAAGAGAAAACATAATGTATTTACATTTAATGAATAAGAAAGATTGTAAGTTTGATTTACCAATATGATGTTCCATGTATAATTGGTACTGATCTATACCCCAAAACGATTTATTCCATCTATAAATACTGCAAGATGAAATTTTATTGGATCATTTCCAAAGTTAGGAAACTCTTAATAAATTTTTTATAATAAAAAGAGTCTTATAGATAACATAGGTTCCCATATTTAATTATTGTATCTGTGTGCCATGTAAATTGTATTAGAGTTTCCTAAAATCCATATAGTCTTCTAAAGCAAGGAATGCTAAGAAATTTCCATACATATTTCAAATTACTTGATTCATTTTTCTAGTATTGATCTGCGATACACATAGGGAATTTTATTAATTATTAATGGTCCTTGAAAAGAAAATTAAATCATTTAGACAAGAATATATTTTTTTATAAACTATTACCATTGAACATATAACTCATTTAGTATCTTATGCTTAACAAGGTAGTTCAATTTCTTCAGGTAGAATATCATTCAGGAGACCAAGTAGTTTTGTAAAGATGGTTTCACTCCATCCATTACTAGAATTCAAATTATATAACTTCAATACATCTGAAAATATTGATCATTTAGTATAACTGATATAAAATGGTCTCATTGGATAACTATTTAAATTTTCAAACAACTTCAAAAAGGTTATCTTCAATTTTTTATTTCTTTCATGAGATCTACATCATCATCTACACTGGTATTCATATCAAATGATCCTTAAACCACAGTATCATCCCAATTGGTGTGCACATTCTGTTTTTCCCCATGATTAGTCCAACATTTATAGATCTGATCTACTCTTTGATAAATCAAATGTTCTTCCCACTCTTCTAGACTCATTTTTCTTGTATAGAAACAACATAAACATGAAAAAAGATTTTAAAAGGATGTACACAAGATCTATGGAGAACTTGATGAACTCTTTAACTGTATATTCATAATATTTTTTCAAATGATTAGAGTGCAACAATTTTCGATTCATATCCATCATATTAGGTTCAAAAAATATTCATTTTTTACAGTACATAAATAAATACATGTAAGATATTCATTATCAATGGTGAAAGTTATTTTTAATTTTAATAAGGTAAACCCAACAATTGATTGTATGAAAGAAATTTAGTCTCATTTGATGAAAATAGGTAATTTATTTTAACAAAAGAATTCTTCCACTGTGGTAGGTGTTATCCTCTGAATTCATCCAAAGGAAAAATTGATAGACAACTGTCATCCTCATTAGCTCATCTTCTAAATAGTTACCATTTCATTTTGTTATTTGAAACTCATTCTTGATCTCTTGTGGAGATGAACCTTTGTTATTTGAAATAATATAACAATTAGTGATCCATGGGATGACTACTAAATAGAGTAGTATAAGAAACATAAAATAGATAAGGGATGAGTCTCAAGAAATAAATTTCAATAATAACTTTTCGAGAGATGAATCTAGTGAGGATGAATTTTTTTACTTTGTTGTGTTCTCTAAAAGGGTTAATTGCCCCCATTTGTCAGAATTACACCATTTTCACTAGTTATTAACTTGTATCCTATTGAAGGTGAGATTTTGGGGGAATAAATGTTCTTTAATTTTTTTTCAAGGGGTCTCAATGGGGAAATACAATGATATATGAATCCTTATGGTCTCTATGAACTATATATTTATAGGAGAAATCTTACTTTTAATAATTTAAGTATTCTAACTAGGACAACTCCTACCTCTATTAAAATGATCCATAAAGTTTTTACTAATCCCCTTGACCAAATTTAAATATAATAAATGTAATTAAAAAGTAATAAAAATCTCAAATATGTAAACAAGAATAATAAACTTTCATTACATCAAATAGAATTATTAAAAATGTTTTGATAAAAAAATTTAATAAATTATGGGTTATTTAGTATACATGGATGGAAATCAGATATTTCTAGGGGTGGAACCAATACATGTAGACCTAAAATGATTAATATTAAAGAATAATTTCAAATAATTTTTCCAACATATATAGAATTTGATAACCTCAATTTTTTTGGAAGAAGTGATGTAACAACCTAAGGAATTATTATATTTAATATTAATGCTAAATCAATTTTTTTATAACATATCCAAATTATAATTTAAATTTCCAAAAAATTTGATAAATAATAGAAAAAATAATTTTAGGAAATGAATATACCGAATAAATTTAAATGTTTAAACATTTCAGTATTCTGAGTTAATAAATTGATTCATGTATTATATCTATAAATGTGGAATATAAGAATTATTTTTAAATATAAAAAGAGTATGCGTCATAATAAAATGTTATTTTCATGTCCACTATGGGTTTTATGGTTATTTTGAGAATATAGTATTAAATTTTAGTCATGATAAGATAAATAATAGTAATTATGGATGATATAGAGGTTTTAAGTTAAAGGGGATATGACCCAATATTAAAAAAATGTTTAGAAGTGGGGAAAAAATTTATGAGTAAAATTTAATGATGTATTTAAACCATTTACTGAAATCTATTGAACAGGTGAAAAATTAAATGGTTGTATAATGGATTTCCAAGATTTTATAAAAACACAAATGACCTTGAAGAAAGAATTAGAAATGTATTATATGAAAAAGAATGGAATGTAATAGGAATTTATTATTGATGTCACACTAAAGGATTTACAAAAAAAACATCATTTCTTATTATATAATGGTTGGTAATCTCACATATGATAGGTAAATTGAAGAAATTTATTTTTTTGAAAACTTAAAAGGGTAATAATTATTTTAGAAATGTGGGATCTCTTAGGATAAACTATTTTCATTTAAAAGATATTGGAAATAAAATGAAATGTTAAAGAATGAAATGTTTTTAGATAGATTAATGTAAAACATACATAATTTTTATTATATGCGTGATGAAGGAAATAAAGTACCATATTCTAATTTGGGATTTGTAAAAATTTATGGAAATTATGTTCGAAAGTGGAAATTGATTCTTGTTAGTGAAAATTTGATCATATTTGGTAGTGAGAAATTTAAATACTAACTTAAAAATTGTGGTTTGAGATGTTTTTAGGATGAAAATAAAATGTGATAGATATTTTTTACTAATTTGAATGGGTATATTGTTAATAATTAAAATAATAAATTATAGATTTAAATGAAACAACCCTGGGAGTTTATTCAATATGATATATATAGACCCTCAATATATAAATCAATGAATTGTGATAAGAATTTAATTTCAACCATTTAAAATTATACTGTGGTCATTTGTATTATGTTTTTTCCAATTATATATAATTATATAAAGGGGATTACAATTTTAAAAAGAAGTATTAAGAATGAGTTTCATTATGTGGTAAAGAAATATATAATAGATTATTGTAATGTTGTAAAAGGCGCTACGACTCCCTCAATAACTCTAGAGGCTCTATACTGCCAGACATAGTAAAGACGCACCACTAACTGCAGAAATAGGGGGAATATTGTGGTGAAAATTACGGGTACATGGGTGGTGGAAATCAAAGGAGACCCAATGTAAATATGGGGTGGGGATGGTAAGAATGATGATAAAAAATGAAAACAGATATCTCCAAACAAGAAATAAACAAGTGAGGAAGTGGATAAAATAACATATTGTGGATTGATGTTTTGAATCATCTGAGAAGAAGTAGATATATCACGGAATCTGGAATTCATCCAAGCCTTGGATTCATTCGACCCTAGAATCATTTGAGCCTTGTATTCAAGCCTTTGAATTGTTCATGGATTGATTAGAGGTTGGATTTGACGAGGAGGAGCACCGAAAGTAGGTGGATTCCCTGGAATGATTTAGATATCTTGATTTTTTCACGATTGTCTAGGGTTCTTAAAATAGATCTAGACACTTTTATCAGTTCTTTTAAAAATGTGTTGAAAAAGATCCCTTTTCTCAGTGAAAAATTAATTAGAGCTGATAAAAGGTATCTTTATAAGCATTTTTTATCTCTAAAAAAAACTGATAAATATTCCTTCTATCAACGCTTTTTACTTAAGCTCTAATAGAGGATTTATAATTATAAGTGTAAATAAAAAAATTGTAAATATATTTATATAATTATATATATATATATAATCAATATATAAAAATATAAATATAGTAAATATATTCATTAATTAAATATAATTATTATATTTTTTTATTTAATTAAATAAATAAATATTTATTTATAATTATATAAATACTATAAAAAATATTTATATATTAATATAATTATATATAATTATATAATTATAATTATATAATAAATATAGTAAATATATTCATTATTTAAATTAATTTTTTATATTTTTATATTTTTTTAAACATATATAATTATTTAAAAATAATTATATGAATACTTTTTTTAAATACTTTATATATATATAATTATAAACATTTAAATGTATAGATATAGTAAATATATATTTATAAATATAATTATTTATAAATATTTATTTACAAATATATTTTTAACATTAGTAATGAATATTTAATTTTAAGTTCATGCATACTAAAAACAAGTGAAATTGAATAATTAAAAATAAGCAAACTTTAACACTATGGAAAAAATGAACAAGTTTTATTAATTAAATATAAATTATTAAACAAATATGGATATATATTTCAATAAAAAGGAATAGATATAGAAAATATTAAAACATGGTAAATAAATATATATAAATAAACAATAGAAATTGATTAAATTACCAAAAAAATAAAAAATAAAAAATAAAAAATAAAAAATAAAAAATAAAAAATAAAAAACAATAAAAATGAATTAATACCAAACTATAATTAAATAAAAAATTAAAAAAAATTAAATGATTTAATATATGATATATAAAAAATATCATGTTATAATGAAATTCTAAAATGGATACTAAATTTTGAATAAATTATATAAATATTTGAGGTATATGTTTCTATATTAGATTTCGTTAATTATGAAAAATATTTGGGTGTGTGTGTGTGGTATATAAACATGAATTAATTACATGATTGTAGGTGAAATCAATATAACATGTGTTTGATATATGTTAAATTGAAAAATCAAACGACCTCCAGTTATGTGCATTACTCGATGCAATTGGTCAATATTTTTTATTCATATTACTTTTTAATTATAAGTCATTATTCACCAAATATATGACTATTTAACGTAATTAATAAATATTTTGTATCATATAAATCATATTTATATATATTAATATATATCTACTTATGTAATATATTCTATTTATTAATATTATCAATAATTTATTAATTAATAAAACATTCATTACTTTTCGTCATTTATTTATTTTGAATTTTTAATTGTTTAATATTCATTTTACACACATATATATATTTAATATAAACTATTTATTAGTATTTATATTTTATATATAGTATAATCAATTTATTCATTTTTATCAATAATTATTTAATTAATAAAAATTTTATATTTTTTTAGTAAACTAATTTTTATTTTTTTATTTAATTATTTAATTTTATTAAGGACCTTTATTAGTACTAAAAAAATCGCTGATAAAGGGTTCCCTTTATCAGCGCTGTTTGTTAGTGCTGTCAAAGGCCTATTTGGTAGTAGTTCCCCTATCTTTAGTATAACTTATGATCCCCTCATCATTGAACAATGGATTATCTCCATTTAAAATATATTCCTTATCTATCAATGCATAGAGAAAGATAAACTTGTGAGGTATGTTTATGCAATTAATGGATAAGATGATCAATGGTGGGCACTAATCAAGAACACAAAGTCCATAGAGGATATTGATTCCATGAAATGGGAATACTTCAAGAAAATATTTTTCAATAACTATTTTCCCTAAACTCAATATCTTAAAATGGAGAGGTATTTCCTTTATATGAAGAAAAAGGAAGAATATTCTATCAAGGCATATGAGGAAACAATCAAAAGGCATTCACGGTACTCCTATGACCATTTTTATTAGCAAAAAAAGTATAGTGGAATTTTTTTTCATGGTTTAAATCCATTTATACGAAAATATTTGATAGTTTGAGACTTTGATAGTTATGAAGAGATTGTATATTGTGTCCTAAAAGATGAGATGGATACTGGTGACTCTCATTGGTCTCATGGGAATGGAGACAAAAAACATAAAATAGTTTTCCCTTTGGTATTATCAATAGATAAATCCCATGGAGGAAATAAAACCCAACATCTCACTTTTTAAAAGCGTAGGAAGGATAGTCTTGGAAATTGCCTAAGTTGAACTAGAAGATGAATCTAGTGTGGAAAAGAGTGGCCTTAGGCTAATAATTGTTGTAGTTAAATGAATAATCCCACTAATGATGAAGCGTGGAATAAGGTTTAGATCTACACTATGCCTTCCTTAGAGTGTTTTAACCGTAAGGAACATGTGAATTATGTAAGAAAATTCCCAAAACAGAGGATTTTTTTCGAGAAAATCATCTTCAAAATCCTCCAAGGAAACAAGAAAGGGTGTATGATATCACTAAGCATGAGGTGGATGAAAAAAATGATGTGGTGACAAGCATGATAGTTATTAATTCAATAATAGAAAACATAGTGTTTTTATTCTAGTTCTATGCATTCTTTCATGTCTAGAATGTTTAGTATAACTATTCAAAAAACACCTCAAAACATAGGGGTTGAGTTATCTATGAGAGTAGTAAATGGATTGATGGTTTCATCCCAAGTATATAACTCCTCCCCAATCAATGTTTCTGGACTTAATATTTAATAAAATATCATGTTACTTCCTTTAGTATATTTTAATGAAATTTTAGGAATAGATTGGATATCCTTATATAAATTCAACATCAATTTTTGAGAGAGGGATATAACTCTCCACATCCCAAGACATCCTCCAATTATACATAATTTTAAGGAGAAATATGAATCCCCCTGGGAGTCTTCTATTCAGGAATGGATATTATTTCCTTACGAGATAGAATACCTAGCCCAAATAATTGAGACAAAGGAGAGAATCATGTTTGAATACATGCCCATTATGAGGGATTATAATAATTTATTCTCTAAATATTTTCCTAGTATTCCTCATAACCAATCAGATGAGTTCTCAATTGATCTTATGATATGATCTCTACCCATATCCAATTATCCTTATAGAATAGACACCATTGATTTGGAAGAACTGAAGAAGTAGTTACAAGAGAATCTAGAAAAGGGATTTATATTCCTGATTGATTCACCATGGGGTGCATTGGTCCTCTTCATCAAGAAGATGAATGGTTCAATGTTACTTTATATGGATTATCATAATCTCAAAAAAAATCATGCTAAAGAACAAGTATCCCCTTCCATGGGTAGGATACGTTTTTGATCAAATACAAGGATTTCCGTATTTCTCTAAGGTGTATCTTCAGTTGGGATATCATTAATAAAGGGAGAAGAAGGATGATATTCCCAAAATAGCCTTTCGAACCGGTTATAGGCACTATGAGTTCATAGTGACCCCTTTCAAACTCACCAATGATCCATCAACATTTATAGACTTGATTAATATATTATTTAGTGATTACCTCAAAAAATTGGTAGTCTTTGTAGATTATATTCTTATTTACACCAAAATAAAGGAGGAGAAAGAGAAGAATTTAAATACTATTATAAGGATTTTGATGCAAGAGTATATATATGAAAAGTATAGTACAAATGAGTTCTGGATAAGGGAAGTATCATTATTGGGACATATTATCACCAGCAAAGGGATATTTGTATAACCTTCCAAGGCAAAGGAAATTGTGGACTAGACTAGCCCAACATCTGTAATAGAGATCCATAGTATCTTTGGATTAGATGGGTACTGCTGATGATTTTTGAAAACCCTAACTGATTGTAAAACATACTAACCATGCTAAAATATAGGGGAATAAATTTTGTCTAGACCATTGAATATGAAGAGAGATTTAAGGAGTTAAAAAAGTGTCTTATCACTACACCAGTACTTACACTACTCTCATTTGGGGAACTTTTTGTGGCTAACAATTATGATTCAAATATGTTTATGGGTTGTGTGCTAATATAGATTTATAAAGTGATATATTATGCCTTAAGAAACTTGAAATATCATGAGAATAACTATCCCACACATGACTTGGAGTTGATTGTAGTGACCTTTGCTTTGAATATCCTGAGACATTATCTCTATAAGAAGAAGTGTGAAAGATATTTGGATCACAATAACCTAAAATATATATTCATACAGAAGAAGATTAACATGCACCAATGATGATAGTTAGATTTGATCAAGGACTATGATTTCTCAGTTTATTACCACCCTGGGAAAGCATAGAAGAGTCTAAGATGCTCTATGTTGAAAGGATATGAAGACTTTATCAATGATGAAAATTAAGAAGGTACAATCTTCTTAGATTTAAAAATTATTTATATGATAATAGTAAAATGATCTTTATCATTCCTTGATCAAATAATGGATTAACCATCAATTCCATAGAGGTTCAATGAGGCCCAAAAGGACGATGTAGTGAAATAGAAAAATGTAGTGAATATTTTGGAGTTAAACTTTATGGAATAAGAATTTATTATGTTAAGAACCCATATATGTGTCTGAAAGGCTCTGTCATGGGCACTTTCAAATGATATGTGATTGTTGAGTACTTAGGTGCAACAGAGTCGTTGACCAAGGTCATCTCTCAAAGAAGGAATTAAATTTGACAACATATTAAATTTATTTTGAAAATAAAATAACAGGAAAAAAATCTAATTAAATGTTTGGGGGTTATTTATCATTTATAAATCTAAAATAAGTTTGCTGGAAGAAGATTGTATTTTTTTGTTTTTAGTTTTGAAAAGAAGTTTGATTAAAAATACCCAACAAGAAGATGTTTTTTTAGAAAATATTTTTAAAGTCATAATCAATATAAATATACCTATTAACTCAATTATTTATCATTATTATTTAAATTAACATTCACTTAATTATTATCCCTTAATTTCTTAAATCTTGAAAACTTTGAGAATTAATTTTACCACAAAGATGAAGTGAATTTAACCCTAAGAAAACTTTGGAACATGAAATCACAACACCCTACTTTGATTGATGTTCTAAGCCTATATTATGGTCATTGGTAAATTAAGGAACATTTTATCTCTAAAAATTAGAATTAATTTAGTTTAGGGATTATATTTTAACACTATATATGGATCCCATATGGTTTTTTTACCGATTAAGGTTGCGCTCTCATAATTCACACAATTCCTGACCTCATGTGTTTTGTGTTAGTTGTTAAATTTCTTAATTAGCTTAAATTAAATTTAAAACTCAATAAATATATCATATTTTTTTAATTATAGTATATAATTAATTCATAATAAATTAATGAATAAGGATAGAGGTCAATCGATTAATAATAAATTACTCTTCCATGGGCAGTGTAGTCATCGTAGAAACGTTATTCAAGTGAAATTTTTTAGAATGGGTATAACCCAATATTGTTTATAATATTTAATTCCATCCCAAAGAGGAGGATTAATATAATAATAAAATATAAATTAATAGAATAAATGGAAGATAAAATAAGAGTTTATTGAAATCACAATAACATTACAACAACGAAGAGGAAAAGCAGAACATTTTGGAGGAGATCCTAGCTTGGTAGCTTCCCTCCTCCAATTGTGAATTGAAATAGTATAGAACCACTTCTCCTCTGCTTCAAATCTACTAATTGAAGTCCCAACCCCTACAAGTGATAAAAAAACCAATTTATAGAGTGGTGGGGGGGGGGGGGGGGGGGCTAGGGTCAAAGTGGTTTCATGTGTGAATGGGGAATCTCAGCAAAATATTTTAATCCAAAGTTCACTACCCATTTGACCACAAAATGCGTCAATTAGCTATCATTCCTGATGGATTATTTTTTAGAAAATTATTCCTAGTGCTCCTCTAAAAATATGGGCTTAATCCAAGCACGTATGGAGATGTTATATCCCCAATATAGGACCCATGTCCAATCTGGAAAGTCCATCCCCACTTTGACTTCATGGCCAATTTTCACTAATCTAATGGATGATTTAGCTGAAATGTCCTAAATTAAAGTTGTATCACCTTAAGTTAGGAAAATATTTATAAAATGTTAAGTTCAAATAATATATATCAAAATATTTATTCTTGAAATTATACAGTGAATTTTAAATGGTAAAACTGGAATTTTCATCAAATTTTCAAATGAACGATCTAATCTCAAATATTTCAAAAATGAACACATTTACCACAATGTGATGAAATTATATCATTTATTATCAATAAAATATCTAGTAAAGATGTGTTTTATCAGTGTCTCATAAAAACCCTATAAAAAATGTGATCATCTGGATGATGTGTATAACTTTTCCTTATCTATTCATCTAGGAATCACTAATATGTATTTAGATCTAAAGAAAAACTTATGATGGGATAAATTATAGTGGTATATTTAAAAATTTGTATCTTGATGCATTGTACATGAAAAATTAAAGGATGGATGATATAAGTACAAGGTTATGATGAAACAATTTCCCATATCAGTATGGAAATGGGATAACAGAACAATGGATTTCATCATAGAAATCTCTAGGAAACCTAAAGGAAATAAATCCATATGTTCGTTAGTTAATCACCTTACAAATTCATCATATTTTATTACTATTAAGGAAGATTTATCTCTTGACCAACTATTTAAGATATAAAAAATGGAATTTGTAAGATATCATGGAGTTCCACTCTCTATTGTATTTAATCAAGGTATGAGAATTACCTCGAGGTTCTGGAGAATCATTCAGCAAGAGTTGGATACATAACTCATTTTTAGCACTAATTATCACCTTTAATCTAATGGTCAGTCTAATAGAAACATCTAAAATTTATAGGTTGGTTTGTGGACTTGTTCAATGGATTTCCAAGGATTTTGGGATCAAAAACTTCCCCTAGTATAGTTGTCATATATCAACATTTTCCATTCTAGCATTCAAACAAGAACTTATGAGGATATGTATGAGAAACGATGTCAGAATATGACATGTTGGGATCTATTTGAAGAGTGTAAGCTAATGGGACCATACCTTTCCAATGATATGACATATAAGGTCCAAACCATTCAGTGTCACATGATATCTAAGAAAATTCAACAGAAAATCTATGCATACAATTGTCAATGAGACCTGATGTTTGAGGTATGAGATATGATGTTCTTATATATTTAATTTTTGAAGAAATCAATAAGTTTTGGGAAGAATGGAAACATTATTACTAGACACATTGGACTCTTTTAGATCCTTGATTTCATAGGAGTAATGGCTTGCTGACCAACACTCCCACCTAACCTATCTCAAGTACATGATGTGTTCCATTAATCCCTCTTAAGGAAGTATATACTAGAACCCTCACATATACTGAACACCAAGGTGGTACCATTGGAGAATGAAAATTCATACAAGAATAATCCCTTGAAGATATTGTATTTTAGATAAAATGTCGTATGAAATAAGCCAACTAACCCGAGCAAAGTTTTGTCATGAAACCACAAGTTTGAGGAAGAAACTTGGGAACCAAAAGAGGTAATGACATGGAAGTATCATCACCTATTTTCACCATAGTATATAATATGATATTTTTATGGTTAAATTATTTCATGGGGAATAATTTAAAACCCTAACACTTTATGATATATTTTGATTTAAATAAATTAAATCTCTCAGATAGTTTGGGATGCACAATACACTAAGGTTAAATAAAACAAGATACCGTATTAAAATATTATTATTTCAACATGACCACTGTAGCCTAGTATTTAAATTAGAGGGTATTAATATGGATAACTAAATTATGAAAATTATATATTTTTAACATGTACAAAATAAATTCAATGGTTATCTACTGATAAAATATGAATCATTTGAATGAAAAATAAATATTTTCTGAAAAACATTATTTTTCTAAATGGTGGTGCATTTTCTCTTTGTGCACATAATTTAAAATTAATTTTTACTAATTTTATAAAATTTATTTCAAAAGCGAACGCAATTTTTTAAATGAACATATCAAAATTATATTAGGGGGAATATTTTGGATTTTTATAAAAAGTTTCATTTTATGATGCATAATGAAAAACACTGATATTTATTAAACACTGCCTTTTCATTTAAAGAATTTCCATGCCCCATTTTATCTTAATTTGTATTGAAAATAAAATTATTTAAATTATATGTTATTTAATCCAAAATATTCCATTTTAATCAATTTTATATTGAATTTTTATATAAAAACATTTTCATCTTTTGAAAGTGTTTCGTTTGGAAAACCATTTTTTAGAGATATAAATGGGTTTATTTTTAAAATATAATCATCCACTTATATGAGTTAAATTTTTAAAATTAGATTAAATATTTTAAATCAAAATAATTTATGACATCTAATAATTAAAACTTAATTTTTGACCATAATAAATAGTGGAAATAGTAATTTAATTGACTACATTTAAAATAATAAAAGTTTTATTGGGTTTAAACTAAAAGGATAAGTGTTAAAAATGACTCAGCACTTTTATAATTTGTATTTATGGTCTTATTTTGAAATTTTATCGTATATGGTTATAAAATGGTCTATTTTTGTGCATTTTTTAATGAGAAAAATGGGGGTGGAATTATTTCGTTTCAAAACATCCATGTGTGCCTTATCCCCCAATAATAAAATTCTAACCACTATCCTCTCCTTTAAAAACTTCCAAAACCCATTGGTTTGGGAAAGGAATACCAAAACCATTTCCCTAAATCCCCCCCTCATCCGAAAATCCATTTTTTGGTGGAAAATACAACCTAGGAAGGATTTAAGTTTAAACCAAAAGAATCTTTCTAAAGTATTGGTAACGTCCTTAATAGAGAATTTTATTTTATTTATTTTTACACATTCTTAAAATATTATTAAACCATAATGATATAATGGAATATTTATAATACATATAATGTGATTTTTATGTTATATTTATGATGTTAAACCGTCTGCTCCTTCCTCAAATGGGAAACAAAACAGTTGATCGGGTGTATGGTAGATTATCGCCTCGCGAACCGATTTAATTTGTTTTCCATCCCCACTTATCATGAATGTATATAATGATGTATATAATGTTTATATATGATATATTTATAATTTTTTTAATTATAATATCTTATATACCTTCTTACATTTCATTCTGTAGAGAATACGATGATGTCGTTCATGTTTACGATCGAATACCGCCTAGGTAAATGATGCAATGCATTTTTCACATACACTTTACATGTAAGGTAATAAGAGAAATTTTTTAAATTTAAATATGATATTAATGAAATATTACACATTCTATAAAAGTAATATATCATATAATTTCTTACCTTATCATCCATTGCATAAATGATTACATCATTAATGTGTATGGTGGATTATTTCCTTATGAAGCGATGTGATTAGTTTTCATTACTACATCACATGGATGGTATGCGTAAGGGTATTTAAAAAAATAATATTATATTTATAATATAAATTTCATATTAGAAAGATAAGATAATTCTTACCTTCCTTCCATAATGATCATTGAAAAATGGAAATGTTATACATGTGTACGTAAAACCCACCGTCTCTGTGACTGTAATGGAGTATAGTTTTCATAACCATATTTCCCTGTTCTTTTAATAAGAATTATTTCTATATAAAAATGATAACTATATCATGTTTAAAATTTTATATATGATTAATTATATATCTCCTTGACATTAGTAATATTTCCAAAGTGATTGTAAACATATGAGTAGTCTATCATTAAAATGTCTAACGTGAAATTAATTGGTTATGTAATTGAATATGAAATGGTAAGTATTAAAATAAAAGTAATAATAAACCTGAAAATGTTTTTAATTAATAAATGAAATTATTAACATAATTTTATTATTCCAGAATATTAATAACGCACACGAAATATTTGGCTTGAGGTAAGGGATCTCTCTAAACCACCTTTTCCTTCGAGTTATGAACTCATTCTCTCTAAATAACATTATCAATATATCTTTAATGATATTTAATGATTCAAAATTATTTTTATATGTATCTACCATATATACCTATATTATTATTACTTCCTTTTAGGGGGTAATAAATTCCTTATGACTATATTACAATTTCCTTCATTATGAATTTTTATTTGACTGTGATATGTTTCTTGATTATGAAATCCATTTTATTTCCATGGGTAATTATTATATTACTACATAGTATTTATTTAATTTATGTGTCACACATATATCACAAACACATTATTATGGGTGCACACAAATTGTCCCCTACAGTTTTAGAAGCTCACTATGGAGAATAAGAAAGAGATTCTATGTTTATATTTTCTTTTCATGTATTATAAAACTATCCCTACAAAGACAACATGAATTTATGATCCTTGTGTTGTATTAGTGGATGTTTATATTTAATAATCCTGTAATAATATTTGTAAATGTTTTGGGTCTCCATATCAAAGAGGTGGATACATGTTCCCTCTATGCTTTTTCTTAAAATTATCTCATCAAGCTGGTGCATGCAGAAAGTCAAGAGTTTGACTTTTCCTTGAATAAGAAAAAATATAAGGGAACTAATAAACTATAGGTATCCAAAAAAACTAATATGTATTTAAGATCAAGTAAGTGGGACTGTGGTGATTTTCAATTCCAAATAAGGGGTTATCATCCAATTAAGGTCCTAGTTTGTAGTGATCGGGGATATAGAAGCACAGTCATAATCACTAGTGGATGAGTTCCAACCAGAGTATGGCTAGTTTAAAATTATAGTTGATAAGGATACCATGGGGGACGGGGAGGAAGTTACAGAAATTTCTAGGATGAAATAATTTCTAAAGGCCACTCTCCTGAGGCTAGCTAGGCTGGAGCGCTTGTTTTATGAGGTAGATACCTAGAGAAAACTAGTTTGGTTTAAATAAATGATAGGCCCCAAAATGTGGGTGAACCTCCAAAAAATTATAAGTTTTTCTATTTTAAGTACCTTATTTACTTAATAGTATTTTCACCTTTTTCATCTCTAATATATTAACAAGACAACCAACAATAAATCCCAAAGGCCACATGAGTCATGCATTGTGTGGGAAACTAGGGAAAACCATAAGATTTCTCAGTTATATGATATTTATAGATAGGGATAAAATACACTAGGTCTAAATAGTTTATAGAACACTAGGAGTATCTTGAATAAGAGATCATTATTTAGAGTGTGAGACACTCTACCCAATCTATTTTCTTTCTCAACTTGTGCAGATTCACAAATGGGGAAACACAAAGAAAATTAAATTCTACTCGTATAGAGGGGATTAATAAAGAGAATGAATTGATATAACTAGGATTTAGAATACAATAGGGGGTAACATGGTGATATAGGATGGGTGCTGAATGTGTACAATTTGTTTTCCACTATCATTTATCATGGGATGGGGACACATAAATGATGGTTGATCATTGAAAATGTTCAAAACATGGGGCCTATCAAATTTTTGTTGGATGTTTTTTGGGGTGTGTGACCAAGAAGGTAAGTGAGATTGTGTGTATATGTACAATTTCTATTAGGGATGACCATTTAGATATGAATAATTTTAGGGATCTAAATCAAGGAGAACATGAATCATGGGTATGAACCGATGGAATGTTTGAATGTAGTTCAACACTCTCTAGATTACACCATTATTTATTTGAGGACATTTGGTAGGCCTGTTTGTCTAAAAAAAGTTATAATCTTCTTCCAATGGGAAATTCATCTTGTAATATAGGCAATGATCCAGGAACATGAATAGTGGGGTGGGGTACCGATATCGAAGGGGGAAAGGGATTCTTAGGAAAGGGCCTAAGATACTTCAAAAATTTTACATCATACAATGAGGTTGGAGGGCGCTCAATTTAACATTTTGGAACAAGGATGTTATAAATATAAATTTAGTATCATATATGGAGTATAATGTGACATAAAGGTTAACTTTGTGTTATTAGGACGTTCGTAGCATAGTTTAGAATCTTGATAATAGGATGTGCGAATCGATAAGAACAAATCCTATATGGCTAGGGTAGTGGGATACATGGGAAGGATAGCGAATGGGTGGAACCTAATGGAGGAGATCATGAGGAAAATGGAATTGAGATTTGGATCCAACATATTCATACACTTATAGGTTTAGTGAGCACAACCAGGTTTGTTTTGGGGCATATGGTGGTTCATGCTAGCTTTTTACCTTTTTTCTTGCACCCTTATTTTTTATCAAGTCACTAGAGTGACTTGGTGGGTAGGAATCTATGTTTTTTGATTCAAGTTTATCCTATGGGTCTTTAACCTAAAAGATATATGTGCCACTTGATTTGTGAATTTTAAGGTCATTCCAGTTAGAAAAATAAGTCTTAATTATTTTAAGGATGTAATTCTTGGACCAAAAGTTTCAAATAATCTAAGGCCCCAATTCTTGGACTATGGGGTTTCAAATAGTTTTAGGTCATAATTATTGGACCATGTTGAATGGGTTTCTTGAAGGAGTATTTGTGTTATAGGTTATTGATAAACCAAAACAAATTGAGGTCCAAGGAGGCCTGATTCATCATAGAACATCTTTAATACAACTCATACCCAGTTTAAGGTCACAATTTTTGGAAATGAACTCATAATTTAAGTTCATATAGTTCAAACCCAAGATATTATAATATATTTAAAGAGAACCTGTGCACCTAAATATTTCTTAAGGAAATTCATCCTCAACTCATAATCACATGTGATCTATGCTCTATGTGAGAAAAAAAGCAATAGTACAGAGTTACCATTGATTTTAGGAAAGAATACAATAAATAGAAAAAGTTATTGATATGAGGATGTCTCAAAAGGTGTCATCTTTGACGACATGGATAGTGAAAAGGGGATGACTGATGGGTAGGGAACAACCACTAACTATGTTCAAAATAAAGGTTCTACAGACACACCACTCATGAATGGGGATACAAATATTGGATTGATCGTTTGTCTTTTTCAAACCATGGTAATCACCATCTATTATGAGGGATCCATAGAGGCGTGTGACCGTGATGGCATGTTGTATAGTGTGGCTAGGAACCATTGGAACAAGAGGGCCTATTAAAATATATGGAATGATGAGGATCTAAATTGATCAAAACACAATGTGTGAAAATGAAAGTGGAGATTTTACCGAGGGGGGTATGTTGAGTTCCCTAGGATCTATTGTACCATGTGATCGAATGCACTAGATGATCATATCGGTAGGCAAGTATCAACACCTACATGTTGAGGAAAGACCCTGAAATGAGTTAGTTTTGGGTCTGTTCCTAGGATAAAAGATCTGAGTGTCTCTACATATCTAATGAAAATGAGAATCATGACACACGTAGTTATTGAACATGGATTGGTAAGGGAACTTTATCGAAAGAGTAGTGTACTTTATGGGAAGGACGATGGATAATCCCATAATAGTCATATAAGGAATCTTATGTTCATCACATATGTTACAACTATAGTTTAAAATCATCTGTTGAGGTGGTTGGTTTTTTTTCATCTTATATTTTTTTCATGAGGCATCTTATGTTCATCACAAAGGGTAGGGCTACAGTTAACGTTGTGTGCTAAGGATGTTATTTTTTGTTCATTCCATATTTTTCAAATGAGTAATCCTTTTTTATCACATTTTTAAGGCTATAGTTTAAAATAATTTACTGAGGAAATCAATTTTTGTTCATCTCATATTTATCACATGAGGCATCCAACGTTCATCTTATTAGGTTTGGATTTAGTTTAACTTTGTAGGCTAAGGATTTTGGTTTCGTTCATCTCATATTTATCATGTGAGGAATACTATGTTCATCACATAGGGAAAGGATATAGTTTAAAAGTCACTTGCTAAGGATTTTGGTTTTTATTCATATCATATTTTTCACATGAGGTATCATATGTTTACCACATAGGCAAAATCTATAGTTTAACATTTTCTACCGAGGACATTTTTTTTCATCCCAATTTTTTTTTATGAGGCATCCTATGTTCATAACATAGTGTAATGTTATAGTTTAACATAGTTTTATAATTATTTCAGTTTTTTTCATCTCATATTTATTATAAGAGGAATCATAAGTTTATGACATAGGGTAAGGCTACAGTTTAACATTATTTTCCAAGGATTTTGGTTTTGGTCATCCCATATTTCTCATAAGAGGAATCATATATTCATCATAGTGGCTAAGGCTATATTTTAAAGTCATGTAATGAGAAAGTTTTTTTCATCCCAATTTTTTCATGTTTGTTATCCCACATTTACTACATGGGGTACGGCTATAATTTAACATCATGTGTTAAGGACATTGGACTATGTAGTTTAGATTAATATAGTTTAGAATAAATATTCTTAAATTGTATGGTTCTAGATCTCCGACAAAAGAGTTTGGTTATCCTAAAGATGATTTACATGAATAAATGGGGTCTTGTAGACTTTTTTAAAAAAAAATTCCATGAAAACTTCAAAAAATTTGATATCATGATGTTGAGGGAGGAAAGGCATTTTGATGAGTTGATGGTGGGGGTGGACCTAGGATATGAGATCTATGCATCACTATTTATACCATGGGAATGGGAATCAGGCCACACATAGTTCTGGAATGCAGCATGTTAGAAGGATAATATTGAAAGGGGAAATCCTCTCATTAGAGGATGCGATGAAAATGAGAAAGGGGGTTTAATTTTCCGAGTCACTAGGGGTGAAGAAAACACAGTGGATTAGGGGAAATAAAGATTAGTTAAATATATATTTTAAGGAAATAATTCTTGTAAATTAAGGGATGTATGTACTTTGAGGTGTACGGGTGGTGGAAGAGTTAAAACCTGATGTGAAGGAGGGGCTAGGGAGTCCGTACACCACACAAAGAATTCCTAAAACTAGTTGAAATAAATTTAGTGTCATGAGACTTGGAAAACATGGAGGACCCAAAAATAGGTTGGTTCTGAGGCTGGGCCAGGGATATTATATCTAGGTGTCCCTATGAATCCCCTAGAGAAAGGGAATCAAGCCATATGTAGTTCTGGAACATAGTGTGGTAGAATAATGACATTAGAAGAGTTGCATCCTCTATGACAAGGACATTGAATAATATCATATTTTCCATATGAGGAATCTGATGTTCATCACATAGGTTAAGGCTATAGTTTAACATCATATTCTAAATACATTAGTGTTGTTCATCCCATATTTATCATATGGGTCATCCCATGTTTATATGGGATAAGGATATATTTTAAAAATGTTTGCTAAGAATTTTTTTGGTTCATCTCTTATATGTTATATGAGGAATCCTATTTTCATCACATAGGGTAAGTCTATAGTTTAATGTTTTTTCTGTAACATCCTGTTACATGATTTCAGGCAATTCCCTTGTCTTTGTTTGTTTTCCTATTTAATTGGGTGTGTCTTGGGACTCATGAGGATGGAGACCTTTTTTTGGGTAAAATAGATTAATGTTTAGGGATTTAAATTTTTTTAATTAATGGAATATATGTTTAAAAGTTTAATTTATTTGAGGGGTTCTCCCAAGGTTTAGAGAATGCCTATGTTGGTTTGAGGTTTTTGAAATGAATCTGCAGTTTTTGTAGATTGTAGGAGAAATAAATTCCATGTAATGGGATTACATGTAGTGTATGTTTTTCAAGGAATATTTCATGAACCTGGTATACATAGCGAGGTTAGTACACTGTGTAAATATTACACACCGCATAATAATAGAATATTGGTTTTTAATAAAATGGGGACAAGTTTTTCATCATATCTTAGTCCCTGAAAAATACAAAAAATGTAAAAGGATTACACACTATTTAAATATCAAAATATTGAAATTTAGAGAACCGTGTGAGTGATATTTAATTTAATTTGTCTATATGTCTTGTTTATCTCAACCTAGAATGCTTCTTCAGTGATTTTTGGAGTCTTCGTTAGATCTGGATTGATCCATTCAACGTTTGATCAGAATAGTGGCTGGTTTTCATTTCTCCAAGTGAGTAATACCATATTCTTCTCCATTTATTTGTTCATAATATAATCATTTCATTGTTTTATCAGATTCATTGACCCATGGTGATGTTTCTTCTTGTTTCCATCAAGATATGTGGTGCGATCTTTTTCTGAGGGTTGTTTCCATTGTTGGTTGTGGTGTGACAGGTGTGTGTTCTTGAGTTATGTGTCATTTCTTATTCTCCTCCAACCCTTTTGTTTAATGGAATCAATTCTAAGATGCGTGTATTGATTCTAGGTCCTCCATTGTTGTTTTTTCATTCTTCTTGATGGTGGATCCTTTGTAGTCACATGCGACCCTGAGTTTTGAGGTAGGTGGTTCTATCTCTATCCTATGTTGGTGAACTACATTTCTATTATTTTGATAAATTTTATATTAAATTAAATGGCATGTTATGATTGATTTGTTTATGTGTGTGTGACTAGGTTTTTATAAAATATTGTTGCACCCTATTTTAGGTAAATGAAAATGGTTTTTCAAAGCATTGTGAAATGGTTTTCAAATCATGATAGGATAAAAATGGTTTGATGAATTTCTTTTCAAAATAGAGCACATGGGAAGCCTTAGGTACTTTGGTGGAAGATATATTAATAGGTATCATCTAAAATCATGGGGTTTTTTCATGGGGGTTTACCTCTACTCCCTTGGCCTACTGTTCTAGGGACGTGTTAGACCTATTGGGAGGTTCAGTTTAAGGCGTGTTCCTCTTCCCTCTAGATTCGATGCATATGTCTAGTGGCTTGATGCATACAAAACATTCTATATATGGTATGAATGTACTAGATATCCCTACCTAGTTTGATCCCTGGAAAGGTGTAACCTATGATTCTTGGCTTATTTGGGCTACGTTTGGTTTTTACTATTTTGTTCTACTACCATAGATCTGATTTGTTATGTGATGCATGGTTTTCTTTGACATTATATATCTACTGGGATATTTAGTTATGGAATGATATGAATATGATTTAAATTATATATATGTAAATATAGAAAAAGGGTAAGTTAAACTGTTTCTTCCATGATTTTGTTATAAAACTGTTGATCTATTTTCATTATTTGTTTGCTTTAAAGTTGAGCATGCGGGGATTATTGTTTAGATAATTTACATTGAACACCTGGGTGATACCCTATTGAGAATGTTACCTCACACCTTACATACCTATTCGATAGTATGTATACCTAGTTATGTTTTTCTATTCAGGTAGAGGCAAGGTGGTGAGGCTTTCGATCTGTTGGGATGTGTATCAGTTGGTGAGATGGGGGGAGTGTTCCCACACTATCACATAGAGTATTTGGTTTTTCATTTTTGGTTGTCCTTAATGGTTGGAACTATACATGGAGATTGATTCTACTATTGAGCTGTTTGGTTTACGTTGTTATTTTCTATTATGGAATACATCTTTCTTATCTTTTGGTGCCTTTGATGTATATATATTTCATGTTATTTCTTTAGGTTGGGTGAAATCATTCCCTCTATTTTTCGTTTGATGCTCAGGTGCTAGTTGTCATCGCTTGGGGATTAGAAACACTCTTTGGGTATCTGTCGAGTCAGGTCAGGTACCTGTTTGAGAGGTTATTTGAGTAGTTTGATTAAAAAATGGTGTCAGAGCTCATATTTTATCAAGATTTTTTATCTTGGGATGTTTTTTAGGCTTAAGATAGATTTTTTGAGCCCTGATAGGTATGTTACGGTGACCTTATATCTATATCTTTCAATGATGAGACACAAGTTTCCATGGAAATTGTGATGTGTGTATCCTGTTTTGAGTTATTTATGTTAATAATAGTTTTTAATTATGTGTTTTCTAGTTTGAACTGAAATTGTTCTATTATCTGATAATTTATTTTTGTTCTGATGTATTTTAGTATGCCTCTAAGACATATCCTAAATGTTCCTTGGGGGGGGGGGTGCAACTGATTTTCTTCAAGGGACCCCTCTAATAAATCAGAACTTTATCGAGGTTATCATGTGGGTAGTTCATTTTGTTGACCATAATGTGCCAGAAGTTCATAATGTCGTTTTTGAGGTATTAACATGAGCTATAATAGAAAGAGACCTATAAAGACCCGGAAATTTCAAGGAAATTTTTTTCTTTTCTTAAATACTTTGAAATTTTACGAGTTTGAGGCTTCTGACGTTAACTAATTCTGAGGCCTAGTGTGCCCATAATCAATTTTTTTGATGTTTTGTTTTGGTACATTCAGTAAACGTACGAACGCGATTTTCTATCTTCTTAACCGGTACTCAGAATTGAAATCCAAGGATACCAATGAACTCACAGCGCCCGTATTCTCTTAAGGGGACCCTTACCGAAGTTGTGTGTTTTTGCGGGTTGAAAGTTTATTTTTGGGGATTTAGAATGATTTAAATAAAATTGTTTGTACACAATTTTACTTTATTTTATTTTATTTACAAGAGGAATTTAAGGGTGGGGCCCACATGAACCCAAACCCTTCACCACCCATCAACTCCTTATTAATACCCCTTGTCTATTACTTTGACAACTCCACAAATTTATTATGGTGGAACCATCCCACCTCCCTCCTTCCATAAATTGTGCCAATTCGTATAATTAATATCATCATTAATTTATTGGCACCACTTTTAAATTGATATTAATTTCATAGAAATTCTATTAATTGGTGAGCCTCCTTATTTCTCTTTTGTTGGAAAATCACTTTTGGGGAAAAAGGATCTGGAGAATTAAAAAGGGTGGTGATATTTCTTCGATGAAGAACACCGTTCTTCAATGAGAAACATCCCCGGTGAAGAACGCGAAGGACTTCTTCCTCGGACGCACCTCGACGTCAAGGAGCCTACGTCACCTACGATAATGAATCTTCCTCCATCATTGATGGGAGAACACCATTCTTCCGCGATGGCCAACTACCGCGATTCTCGTCTTTCACGGCTCAACGACGAACAACGTTAACAATCAGGTAGGTATATTTTTATATTTCATTTATGTGATTTATACCCTCGACCATGGCGTTTAATTGTTGGGTGACGATTTGAACCACTAACGCGGTGGGTACGGACAAACGAAAAAGTCCGGACCCATCGCTGTATCGTTCTTGATGCGCGAGATGTTGGTGACGACAAAACAGGACCGCAACTACAATTTGGAGCCTTCGTAGTGGATTTCAGATCCTGAGACGACCGCAGGCATAGAACGAAGAAATCACGGACCACCAAAATGACTCTGGTGGCCCGTGTAAGACCACGGCTATGCGGGTCGTCGGCGCGGCGCCCCCGATGACCGGAGGCGGCGACAACCCAGCACGCCGCTGGCAGAATCCCTACGCGGCGTCGACCACGACCGCGAGAAGGGGATCCCACAGTCGCGCGGGATCTGGGGGACAAGCGGCACCAGCCTAGCACAACATTCAGGGAACTGGGGGTCGTGCCCCCTGCTCGGCCAGCTGACCATGCCAGCACACCCCCCTCCCCACCGGTCGAGCCGCGACACGCTCAGCCGGGCCGAACCCGGACCCAGGTCGGGTCGACCCGGTTCGGGCTGACCTAGGGTGGGTTGGGACGGGTCGGACCCGGCCCTAACCCCCCACTTCGGACTGTTTTTCGGTCGTTTTTCCATAACTTGAGCTACGAATCTCTGATCAATGCACCATTAGTTGTGTAGGAATCCTTGGATCGGTACTATCGTTTCAGTATATTACACTCGAGGTTTAAACGAAGATTGTGTTCAGCCGGGTTGGTTCGAACCTAAAACCAACCGGGCCCTTGGAGTGGAAACACTTATAACTTAAGGACCAAACGTCCAATTGACGTGACGTAAACTAAGTTGAATTACTTTTGATGAGACGGTTCTTTTGGCATACTACACATGAGGTTTGGACGCAGCTGGAGTATGGTCAGGTAGGTTCTAGCTTAAAAACCAACCAGGCCCCTGGAACGGAAAAGCCAATAACTCTCAGACCGGGCGTCCGATTGATGCACCGTCTGCCACGTTGGGTTTCTTTGACGAGACGGAACATTGGGATACATCAACTCTGGAATTGATGATAGTTGATGTATCAAACCCCTTGCTCGAGGATCAGACCCTCCCGAAATCGAGCGTGTTGTGTGCGGGAACCCAAGAGCTGGCTGCGACTACATCGACTACTGTACTAGAATCCTCCGTGGGTTCGACAATGACGACTACTATAATGGAATCCTACGTGGGTTCGATGTCAATGAATACTGTTCTTCTATCCTGTGTGAGTCTGGCAGTATTGACCTATGTACTTGTATCCTGTGTGGGTATGGCAGAGTGGCTGGTCTTGTATCCTATGTGGGTCCGACAACTTAGCTGGTCTTGTATCCTATGTGGGTCCGACATCTTAGATGAATCAGTGACTACATCTGATCAACTCTATTTCTATACAAAATATGTTTACCTATGTGAGCTGAGTCTTGACTTTCAATCATTACCAATGGTGTGATTGACTTCCTTCCTGTGTGGACTGGGTTGTGCTTGGGCTCGAGAGTTGGAGCCAAACTGGAATTGATGACTAAGGTATTTGTTTGGGCATATACCTATGTAGAGTCTGTTGATACTTTGTGATTGTATCTTTCATTTGTGGTTTATCTTTCATGGATTCTGGGAGACCTTCAGAGGTCTTGGGGTCCCTACTAAGTATCGTATACTCACCCCTGCATGGGCTTTTCCCGCACTACATTGTGTTGGATACAGACAACGGACAACACTGATCGAGGTGGAGGCTTATGGAGCTGGACGGTACCCGGAGGTGGACCACTTGGCGGGGTGTACACGGAGCGGACGACCGGACCTGAGGTGGAGAGGAGAAAATCTATACCCACCCTTCAGGTGGGATTTATAGAGGACGACTCAATGGTTTCTTCTTTACTTTACTGCAATTGTACTTTATTTTCAGTTGTACTGCACTTTCAGTTGGGTTTGTATACTGGCCCATTTACTTTTTAGCACTTACTTTGTACTCCGTTTTACTTAGTGCTTACTTCTTTTGCGTACTATGTTGTGTTGGTTTACTTTTATTAAGGCAATTCCTTCCCTTTTATTGGGATTTATGCCTTTGGTGCTAGTCTCCAGCCACTGGCTTATGGAAGGTGGGTTTGGGGTAGTCACAGCATGGGCCCCGAGGACGAGTCGTGACAAATTGGTATCAGAGGATTCGGTTCTACCGCAAAACTCAGGAATCTGATCTTTCCTTCCATTAAAGAAATAGTGTTAAGAGTATTGAGTGTGGTTTTTAGTCCAGGGAGTCCCGTGTTGGTGCAGCGGCCGACATATCCATACACCAGGACCCTGACCTCTAATTTCTAACTCAATGCACAAAAACACTGATTCCATGTGTTTTTCAAAAGTTTTCTTGGTGATTACTTTGTGTCAGCTCTCCAGGTATACTGTTTGACCATGGTATACCTGTTTATTTTTAGGATGGCCCCATGAAGGCAGCCATCTAGGGTTCGTAGTTATGTGTGAGATGGCAGCCCACTGAGAGATGAGGCATCAATGCTAGGCCCTATCACAGCGGAGGTACAGGCAGTACCACTACCCGCTGAATCACCGATACTACCAGCCCCAGTAGTAGAGAGTGCATGCCGCCTGAGTGCACTGCATGAGTTTCAGCGAAAGTGGATGCCCAGGTTCTGCGGAGAGATGGACCCTCTGGTAGTCGAGGATTGGCTGGAGGCTATCGTCAGAGTCTTCAAGTTTCTTGGCACACCAGCTGAACTTATGGTGATCCTTGTAGCGAGTCTACTGCATGCAGCAGTAGGTAAATGGTGGATCCTAATGCTCTAGAAGCATGACCTGTCGTCTCTACTTTGGATGGACTTCAAGATTCTCTTCTGCTCGGAGTTTGTTCCAGCCACCCTCAGTGCGGTGCGCATCTAGGAGTTACTTCATCTGTGGCAGGGCAGTATGATAGTAGCTCAGTACTCGGAAAGATATACCGACCTCTCGCGCTACTCCACGGATATGGTACGAGACCTGTTCTTCTGGGCCCAAACCTTCGACCAGGGACTGAGGCACGAGATCAGGGCTTCGACGATTCCCCTCAGCATCCTGAAATAGGCAGGGGTACTGGAGCGATCCCTTTTAGTGGAGAGATTTCTCGTTGAGCAGCCACCAGTGGTGAGACCCATCGTAGGGCGACACATAGTAGAGTCTTCTGTATCAGGCACTAGACAGATGTCAAAGGGGTCCAAGCGGACCAGGCCATCAGGTGGGCGACCTCAGAATACATGTTCGGTTGTGTGGGGAACACAAAATAGAGCCAGCCTTATGAGGAGAATACATGGCTATTCATGCAGCGAGCAAGGCCACATGGATCGTGACTGCCCGACCTTCCATGAAGATGAGCAGAAGACAATGAAGTGACCTCCCAGGAAGAGGCAAAGGTTCGACCATGGTAGTCCGCATGGAGCAGGCGGATAAGGCAGATGAGATGGTTGAGCAGCGGGTGGTGGACGACATTTTGAGGCTCTACCACCACCACCCCCAGGAGGTCCACCCCGACCACAGGGAGTTGGCGGACAGAGGCTGGCTCAGTTCCAGGGAGCAGATTCTTACAACCACAGTGCACCTAAGATGATTCAAGGTACTAGTTGTGTCTACCCCGCCCTTGATGCAGTTCTTATGGACACAGGTGCGAGTCATTATTTTATTGTCACTGCCCTTGTTCGGAGCTCGGAGATTCAGACGGAGCTATTGGCTCAACCCTTACAGCTAGAGACTACTACAAGAGCAGACTCAATGATTACACACTGATGATGGTAGCATGAGCTTACTCTAGGAGGTGAGATCTTGGGCTGGGATCTTCTTATAGAGGCATCTAGGCCTTACGATGTCATCTTGGGTATGGACTAGTTATCTACATTCCATGCTCAGATTGACTGTATTAGGCGCAAACTGCGGTGTGTCCAGATGGATGAGACCAGTTTCACCTTCACTGGAGAGATGGGATACTTTGCAGTGTTTGATGGAATTACACAGAGGAGAGAGAATCCGATCACACATTGGTTGGCTCGTCTCATCCTTGAAGCTGTTGATGTGCGGAGTCCGAGTTTTCCTATTTTGGTGGATCAGTATGCGGAAATTTTTCCTGAAGATGTTCCCGGACTACCTCCTCATAGAGAGGTAGACTTATACATAGACCTGTACACCGAGACATCACCGATATCTACACCAGCATATCGGATGGCTCCCGCTGAGATTCATGAGCTGTGGGTACAACTAGAGGACTTTCAGGCAAAGTGATTCATCCGACCTTGTGTTTCACCCTAGGCTTCTCCAATTTTGTTCTCCAAGAAGGCAGATGGGAGCTTACGACTGTGTGTCGACTACCATCACCTGAATCAGGTGACCGTGAAGAACAAGTATCCAATCCCAAGGATTGATGACCTCTTTGATCAGCTTAAGGGAGAATGATGGTTCTCGATGATAAACCTCAGGTCAGGCTATCACCAGCTTAGAGTTAGATATGAGGATGTGCAGAAGACGACCTTCATGTGTCGGTATGGCTACTACGAGTTCTTGGTTATGCCCTTCAGAATAACCAACATACCAGCATTGTTCATGAGTCTCATGAACAGGATCTTCCATACTTACCTCGATCTATTTGTCATAGTATTCATCGGCGACATATTGATCTACTCGACTACTAAGGAGGATCACACCTACCACTTACGAGTTGTACTGGATACACTCCGAGAGCACCAGCATTATTGTAATCTCTCGAAGTGTCAGTTCTAGATTTGATAGGTTCACTTCTTGGGGCACGTCATCTCAGTGGTGGGAGTTGAAGTGGATCCAGCGAAGATTGAGGAAATGATTTCTTGAGAGCCACCCAAGAGTGTGACAATGGTTTGGAGTTTATTGGGCCAGGCTGGATACTATCAGAGATTTGTGACAGACTTATCTAGATTTGAAGCACTGCTTATAGCTTTGAAGAAGAAGGGGAAACCCTTTGTGTGGTCTGATAGATGTTAGCAGAGCTTTCAGGAGATGAGGCGGATATTGACCAGTGTTCCCATCTTGAGGCTACTATAGGAGGGCGTTGGGTAAGTAGTTTACTACGACGCATCAGGGACCAGAATCGGGTGTGTCCTAATGCAGGAGAGAGCGATGATCGCTTATGGTTCATGGAAATTAAGATAGCATGAGCAGAACTACGCTACCCATGACCTGGAGTTAGCAGTAGTGGTCTTCACCTTGAAGATGTGGCATCACTATCTGATGGGAGAGCGCTTTACAGTCTACTCTGACCACCAGAGTCTCATGTACAAATTCTCATAGAAGGACCTGAACTTGAGATAGCGGAGATGGCTCGAGTTCCTCCAGGACTATGACTTTGAGTTAGTCTACACTCTTGGGAAGGGGAACGTTGTGGCTGATTCTCTCAGCAGGAAGGTTAGGCATTCAGCTACTAGGAGAGGTGACGGAGAAACTAGGCACGTTGAAGATTTCCTTTTTTGATATAGATGGAGAAAAATTTCTTTAGTCTCTCATGGTCACTCCTCCACTTCTTCAGTGAGTTAGAGAGGTGCATCATGGGGACGCTGACTGCGAGACATGACGTGCTCAGATATCCTCAAGGGTGGCACCTGATGTTTTTTTTGAAGGAGGGGAGCACGTCATCCTCTTCAGGGGACGCACGATGGTACTAGTTGCACTATTAGAGGATGTGCTAAGGGATTTGCACACTTCCCCTCTAGCGGTACATCCAGTAGTGGCGAAGATGTATCGGGACGTCATACGATATCACTGGTGGCTGGCTATAAAAAAGGCTGTAGAAAAGTTCGTTTCATGATTCCTCATTTTTCAACAAGTGAAGGCAGAGCACCAGGTACTAGCAGACTTGGTATAGACCATAGAGGTCCCAGAGTGGAAGTGGGATGAGATATACATGGATTTTTTGACGGGGCTTCCACGTACATCCAGGGGTCACGACTCTATCCGGGTGATTGTTGACCGACTCACCATGTCGGCCCACTTCCTACCGATCAGAGAGAAGGGCTCAATTGAGAGTTTGACACACCTCTACATTCATGAGATCGTACGACTTCATGGTGTTCCATCGACTATCATCTCCGACCGAGATGCTCAGTTTACTTCCCGTATTTGGAAGGGGTTTCATGAGGAATTTGGGACGCAGCTGCGTCTGACTACCGCCTTCCATCCTCAGACAGATGGCCAGACTGAGAGGACCATTCAGACAGTCAAGGACATGCTCCATGCATGTGTCCTTGACTTTGGTCATAGCTGGGGGGATCACCTACCCTTGGTGGAGTTTGTGTACAAAAAATATACCACTCCACCATTAGGATGACACTGTACGATGTGTTGTACGGTCGACCTTGAAGATCACCTCTGTGCTGGACTGACCTAGGGGAGTCAGCACTTGTAGGACCATAGATGGTGCAGGATACAATAGAGAAGGTGGAGATCATCTAGGATCAGATGAAGACTGCATAGAGCAGACAAAAGTACAATGCTAATAAAAGATGGAGACCACTGGAGTTCGAGGATGGAAACCACGTTTTCCTACGGGTCTCACCTCGACGAGGTCTACGAAGATTTGACTGGGGAAAAAAGTTATCTCCATGATTCATCGGACCTTTCCAGGTCCTTAGCAGTGTAGGTGAGGTGTCTTACCACCTAGCCCTTTCACATCAGTTGCACCTGGTGCATTACGTCTTCCACGTATCTCAGCTAAGGAGATACATGCATGACACGACCCACATCATCGATCACGGGGAGATGGACATCGATGACAGGGTGACATTATCGGAGGTTCTGGTGGAGATCGGGGATTGATAGGAGCGGTTCCTTCATGGACAGTCGATTCCTATGGTGCGTGTTCACTAGCAGTACAAGAACCTTCAGGAGAGCACATGGGAGCGGGATGCTCAGATGTGAGCTCAGTAGCCCTTTTTGTTTCCCAAGTGTTTGTTGTAGCTTTACGGAGACGTAAATCCCTGAGGTGTGAGTAATGTAAAGACCCATAAATTTCAAGGAATTTTTTTTCTTTTTTAAATACTCTGAAATTTTACGAGTATGTGGCTTATGACGGAACCTGATTCCGAGGCCCAGTGTTCCTAGAATCAATTTTTTTGAAGTTTTGTTTGGGTACGTTCAGTAAACGTATGGGTGAGTTTTTCTATCTTTTGAACCAGTGCTCGGAATTGAAATCTGAGGACACCGATGAATGCGCAACGCCGGTATTCGCTTAAGGGGACCCTAACCGCAGTTAAGTTTTATACGGGTTGAAAGTTTATTTTTGGGGATTTAGAATGATTTAAATAAAAATTATTGTACACAATTTTACATTATTTTATTTTATTTACAATAGAAAGTTAAGGGTGGGTCCCACACGAACCCAAACCCTTCTCCACCCCTCAAATACCCATTAATACCCCTTGTTTATTACTTTGACACCTCCACAAATTTATTATAGTGGAACCTTCCCACCTCCCTCCTTCCATAAATTGTACCAATTCATATAATTAATATCAGCGTTAATTTATTGGCACCGATTTTGAATTAATATGAATTGCATAGAAATTCAATTAATTGGTGAGCCTCCTTATTTCTTTTGCGTTGACAAATCACTTTTGGGGAAAAAGGGTCTGGAGAATTAAAAAGGGAGGCAATATTTCTTTGACGAATAACACCATTCTTCAATGAGAAACATCCCTGGCGAAGAATGCGAAGGACTTATTCCTCGGATGAACCTCAACGTCAAGGAGCCTATGTCACCTACGACAACGAATCTTCCTCCATCGTTGATAGGTCTACACCATTCTTTCGCGACGCCCGATTACCGCGACGCTCGTCTTCCGCGGATCGACGATGAATGACTTCAAATAAGAGTTAGGGGGATTTGTATATTTCATTTTTGTTATTTATACCCTCAAGCATGGCGTTTAATTTTTGGGTGATGATTTGAACCACTAACGTGGTGGGTACGGACTAACAAAAAAGTTCGGACCCATCGTTGTATAGTTCTTGATGCACGGGATGTTGGCGACGGTGAAACATGACTGCAACAGCGATTTGGAGATTTCACAGTGGTGTTTGGATCCTGAGACGACCGCATGCATAGACGGAAGCAAAAAAGTACCACCAGAATGACTCTAGGGGCCCGCAGAAGACCGTGGCGGTGCGGTGCCGCCGGCGACTGGAGGCAGCGGATGGCCGCCTTGAGGCTGTGGCGCCCCAACGCGCCACCGGAAGAATCCAGCCACGACACCCACCGCGGCGGCAAGGAGGGGATCCTGCGGCCGCACGGGATCCGAGGGACAAGTGGTGCCAGCCTGGCACCGCGTTCACGGAATCGGGGGTCGCGCCTCCCACTCGGCCAGCTGGCCGAGCCAGCACACTCCCCCCCCCCCCCGGTCGGGCCGGGGCGGGTCACACGGATCAGGCCACACCTAGCCAGACCAGACCGCACCATACTGGGCTGGACCCAGAACCCGGTCGGCTCGACCCGGTTTGGGCCGACCCAGGGTGGGTGGGCTGGGTCTGACGAGGCCCAGACCCCCCACTTTGGACCGTTTTTCTGTCTTTTGACCATAACATGATCTGATAACCTCTGATCGATGAACCATCAGTTGAGTAGGAAGCCTTGGATCTGGAAGGTCGTTTAGGTATATTACACTTAATGTTTCAATGAATTTCGGGTACTTCCAGGTTGTTTCGAACCCGAAACCAATCAGGCCCTTGGAGTGGAAACACTTATAACCTCAAGACAGGACATTCAATTGAAGTGCCTTCAACTAAGTTGAATTCCTTTTGATGAGATGCTTCTTTTGGCATAATCCACTTGAGGTTTGGAAATAGCTGGAGTATGGTCGGGTTGGTTCTAGCTTAAAAACCAACAGGCCCCCTCGAATGGAAAAGCCAATAACTCTCAGACCGGGCGTTCGAGTGATGCACCGTCTGTCGCGTTGGGTTTTTTTTGACGAAATGGAACTTTGAGATAACTCAACTCTAGAATTCGTGACAGTTGATGTATCAACCCCCTTGCTCAAGGAGTGGACCCTCCCGGAATCGAGCGTGCTGTGTGTGGGAACCCTAGAGCTGGCTGTGACTACATCGACTACTGTACTGGAATCCTCTGTGGGTTCGACAGTGACGACTACCGAACTAGAATCCTCTGTGGATTCGATGGTGATGACAACTATTCTTATATTCTGTGTGGTTCCGGAAGTATTGACCTCTGTACTTGTATCCTGTGTGGGTCCGGCAGAGTGGCTGGTCTTGTATCCTATGTGGGTCCGACAGCTTAGACGAATCAGTGACTATATCTGATCATCTCTATCTCTATAAGAAAGATATATACCTGTGTGAGCTGAGTCTTGAATTTTAATCATTACTAACGGTGTGATTGAATTCCTTCCTCTATGGATTGGGTTGTTCTTGGGCTCAAGAGTTGGAGCCGAACTGGAATTGATGACTTAGGTATATGTATGGGAATATAACTAAGTAGAGCTTATTGATACTTCGTGATTGTATATTTATTTTTTGGTTTATCCCTTGTGGATTATGGGAGACCTCTGAGGGTCTTGGGGTCCCTAATGATTATCATATACTCACCCCTGCATGGGATTTTCCCGCACTACATTGTGTTGGATGCAGACGACATACAACATTGATCGAGGAGGAGGCCTGTAGAACTGGACGGTACCCGGAGGTGGACCACATTGCGGGGCGTACACAGAGCGGATGACCAGACCTAAGGTGCTGAGGAGGACATCTGTACCCACCCTTCAGGTTGTATTTCTGGATGATGGCTCAATGGTTTCTTCTTTAATTTACTGTTATTGTACTTTCTTTTCAGTTTTACTTTACTTTCAGTTGGGTTTTTATACTGGCCCATTTACTTTTCAGCACTTACATTATACTCATTTGTACTTAGTTCTTACTTATTTTACGTACTCTATTTTGTTGGTTTACGTTTATAAAGGAAATTCCTTCCCTTTTATCGAGATTTACTCCTTTGGTGCTAGTCGCCATCCCCTGGCCTATGGAAGGCGGGCTTGGGGTAATCACGGCATGGGCCCCGAGGACGGTTCGTGACATGATCGGTGACTTGAGTTCTTGTGTGAGAAACCGACATCCTTTAATGGTGTGAATGAACCTAAAGATTCATTGTAATAGCTCTAAAAATCAATTTTATCATATAATTATTGAAAAAACATAAGTATATCAAGGCCAAGTGTGAAATATTCAAACATGAGGGTCCTAGAAAGCATCCGTGGGATTCCATTGTATTGGTGGATATGCATTTAGTCTTAGACCAGAAGGGTTTTAAGACTCTATTATTCTAAAAGTTTGGATAAATTTCCAAATTATAGTAAAATGTATAGAGTTACTCTATTTTCACTAGGTAGATAATTTGGTATTATCATACAGTAATCAGTTTTCTAAGCTAGTTTTTTTTCACCCGAGGTTGTAAAGAATGACCAGCTAAAAGCTAAAAAGTGAATGTAGGGTTTGTGACCGGAAATCTGATAATAGGGATTTATGTTTAAGATTTTGACCTATATAGAGATAACGGATAAGGATATGATGGAAGAGATTAATACTATAGGAAGTGTTATATATTATGCCCCTTCTCATTCACCTAGTGTCAGCTTCAGTGGGCACTAGGGAAAAAGAGGAAGTGGTAGGATCATCACATGAGTGGTGGAAATTTTTCTAAACATAAGGCCTCTTTGGCACCTCCAATTATAGCTAGTAGTGTAACTATGAATTTCTATCAGTTTGGAAATGTTGGATACACACATAATTCATGTCCTTCAACTAATAAGATGTGTAACAATTATGGACATTATGGTCATCTACAAAATTTATCTTAGGCTGTGTCTACTCCTCGATGAGGTCAGTGATTTTCAACACAAAATGCAACAATGGAATAGTCATATGCTTCAAATAATATATTTTTATATCCATATTACTTACGATTGAATATCTTTCACATGGTATATGAGTTTCCTGTAGAGGTAGATGTAGGTCCAGTGATAGGGAGAGGTACCATATTTATTTCATCCTCAGTAGCAATTGCTTTATTTGAACTGGTTCTTCTCACTCATTTATATCTATCCATTTTTTAGATATGATTAACCTTAAAATGGAACTCATGTCTTTTTTTAGGGAGTTAGCAATGCCTATTGGGAAGAGTAAAGAATATGGGTTTCATTGTTCTTATTGTGTGCTATTTATTGGTGATGTAGAGATAGTCTGGTATTTTCTTATTCTCAGTCTAGATCTGTTTAATGTCATCATCAGGATGGATTTTCTTACTTATAAATGATCTTATATTTATTTTTATCATTGATTTATCTCATTTGGTGCAGCTGATGGGACCTCTCAAGTGTTCTAGGGAGAGTGGGATCTAAGGTCTGGTCATGCAGGACCTTCTCACCTAGAGCTCAGAAGTTTTTTTATACTTTTTCAGTTGATCCTGATGGTGTTTCTTCTATTTTTGGTTATCTTTTCTTCATTCAGGGTTTTATTGGGTTTTTATTAATTATTATTTTATGCTTCCTTCAGATAGGGTGGTAGAGTTTATGATTGACCTTGGTTCCAGGAACATAGCTGATATTGATACCTTCTTATCATACATAACTAGTAAAGCGGATATAGCTCAAGATTTAGTTAGATGATCTAGTGGTGAAGGGTTTTGTTCACCCTAGTGTTTGGGGCTAGCAAGTTCTAGTTCTCTTGTCCAAGAAGATAGATGGTTCACTCTGGTTGTGCATAAAATATTAGAAGTTTAACTGGTAAATGTTTAACAAAATGTATCTTTAGCCTCATGTGAATGATTTGTTTATTATGTTAAAGGGGGTAAATTGGTTTTAGAATATTGATCTTCAGTGGGGTGATCATCATCTCATATATCATGAGTGTGATATACTGATGAAGGCTTTAAAGATAAGGTATATCCCTTACTAATTTCTTGTGAGGTTTTTTGGTTTAAATAACAATCCAAAATTTATTATGTCTTTGATGAATAGGATATTCTATCAGTATCTAGACACTATCCGAGTGTGAGCATGAGCACCATCTGAGTTTTTTTGGAAATATTAATGAGTCACTATTTATTTGGAAATATTTTGAAATGACCTTTTTGTAATCAATAAGGGAAATTCGTAGGGAATTTTATTTCTGGGCATGAATTATCGGTTTATCCTGAAAATGTAAATAATTTCATGTCATGGGGAGATACATAGAATGTCATTAAAATTTGAATCATCCTTGGTCTTGCTGGATACTATAGATGGTTTATCAAGGATTTCTCATAGTAGGTGTCACCTTTGACTACTCTTACCAGGAGAGGGGTGAAATTCATAATTGATGAAAAATTTCACTGTTCATTTGATGAGTTGAAATAACTTCTAACATCAGATCCTATTCCAATGATACCTGGGACAAATAAACTGGATTTTATTTTTTTTTGATTATTTTGGAATTGGTTTTGGGTGTGTGCACATGTAGGATGATCATGTGGTGGATTATGTCTCTCTACAACTTCAACCGCATGATATGAATTACCACACTCATGATTTTGAGGTTTCTATAGTTATGTGCGCGCTTATGTTTTATAAGTATTAACTTTTTGGGGAAAGGTGCATAGTATTTTTTGTCCATAATATTTTGAGCTATATATTTTCTCAAAAATAAAAGAATATTAGATAGAGGTGGTGGGTATAATACCATTATAAATTTGACTTCAATATCACATATACCATGGAGAATGGTAATGTTGTGGAATACTCTCTTTGTTGGAAAGTTGCATCGCAAGATTTTTTGGAATTGAAGGAAAAGTGGAACCTTATGGGGATTTTTTCTTAGTTTCATCTAGATTCTTAAGAGGATATTTTAGGTATGGTTCTCACTAGTGTTCATTTATCATCATCTCTCCTTGAGTCTATTATAAAGAATCAATAGTAGGAAGATGAGATCATAGGTATTTGAGAAACCCTATATGTTGGGGAGACTGTTTCTGGTTGTTCTCTCTCTTCAAATGGTATTATCCCTTTGGGAATCAGTTATTCATCCCAGTATCCATGAGGAGCTCAATTTTTTCTGATTTTCATAGTTCCTCATGGATAATTAATCCAGGTTCTATAAAAATGTATTATGATATGAGACATAAATTATGGTGGTCAGGTCTGAAGAGTGACATTACTGATTATGTGTCCCACTATCACACCTACCAATTGATAATAGTATATAATTTGAAACCTTCTAGTTTTCTCCAACATCTTCTGATAATAGTTTTGAAATGGGATGAGCTATCCATGTATTTTTTTGTGGTGTTACCATAGACTCCCTAAGGGAGGAATTATTTTTGGGTGGTGATTAATCAGTTGAAAAATTCTGCTCATTTTATTTTGATCAAAGACACTAAAAAATTTGAAGATATTGGTAAGTTATATGTGTAAGAAATTTTTTAGTAATATGGGGTTCCTTATTTCATTTCATCATATAGGGATCATCGGTTTACTTTTAGGTTTTGGATAATTCTCAATGTGGTAATTGGGAATCATGTCAGGTTGAGTGCATATTATCATCCATATAAACATTATCAGACAAAGAATGCTATTCAGACCCTAGAGGATATTCTTTGTAGAAGTGTCTTGGATTTTGATGGGTCTTGGGATAGCCATTTTTGGATGGTTGAGTTTTCTTATAAAAATATTATCATTCTTCGATCTGAATTGCTCGATTTGAGTATTTATACAATCAACCATGTAGATAACTTCTTTTTTGGGAAGAGGTGGGTGATGCTTCTTTTGTGGGAGCAAGTTTAGTTCAAGAGACATCCGTGATGATTCAGGATATAAATTTGTGTCTTGTTATAGATCATATTCGACATAAATATTATGTGAATCAATGGATTTTTCCATGGGAGTTTTCTATAGGTGACCATGTTTTCTTGAAGGTTTCTCCATAGTTGGGTCACCATTGTTGTGGAAAATAGTGGATGTTAGCGCCAAGATATGTTGTATTGTTTGAGGTCATTGAGAACCTTGGGAGGGTTTCTTATCAGTAGAAATTTTCATATCATTTGAAAATAATTCATGATGTTTTCCATATATAACATCTTTATAAATATCATCCTGATCCCTCTCACATTCTGATTTGGTAATAGATTGAGATAAAGACATATTTTTTCGTTGTTGGGAAGACAGTTGAGATAATTCCCTCTATTTGTTGTTAGATAATAGAGTGTTAATTGTCATCTCATGGGAATTGGTAACACCCTTCAGTTATGTGCTAATTTGATTTAGATACCAGTTTGAGAGGTTATTCGGGTCAGTTTGTTTCATGTACTAAGTATTATGGGAATTGTAGTTTAGAACGATACAACTCAGATTATTGTCACTATTAGTTTAAGGTAATGAAGCTCAAACCATGATGGGTTTCAGTTTAAGGTCATAGAGATTTGAAAGAGGGGGAGGACCCATAAAAATTTAGTGTTGAGGTTGGGCTTGGATGTTAGATCAATTAATCCCTATATATCCCATGAGGAATGGGAATCAATCCAAATGTAGTTCTGGAATACAGTGTGGTAGAAGACCGATGCTGGAAAGGTGGTATCCTATATAGAAAAGAAATTGAATCATCCCATATTACTCAAATGAGGCATCGTATATTCATCACATATGGAAAGTTTATAGTTTAACATAATGTATTGTGGATTTTGATTTTGCTCATCCCATATTTGTCTTACGAGGCATCCTGAGTTTATACGGGGTATGGTAACAGTTTAATGCCATGTGATGAGGATTTTGTTTTTGTTCTTATCATAACTCTTATATGAGCCATCCCATATTCATCACATATAATAAGGATATTGTTTAACATCATGTTATGGGTATGTTTTGATTTTTAGTTTAATGTTTTTCATTTCTAACTAATGATGATCCTAGTTTACAGTCACAAAGCATAGAGAAAAGGGTAAACTACTTGTTTAAAGTCATATAGCTCATACCATGATGTGTTGTAGTTTAAATTCATAGATCTTTGGCCAAATGTTTTTCATGAGAAGTGTTATTTTAGAAACATATCATTGGTTGAGGGTTTGATATGATCTATGTCCAAGGTAATTAAAGAGTATGATCCACTGGGATAGATCTTATCGATACTGTAAGGTATTTTCCATTTTTACTCAAAATTAAGTGGCTTTTTTTCAGGTATGATTATCATTTTAAGAGCCAATTCCATGTTAACCTTAAGGAAGGAGAAAAGGATGACCTTCTTGTTGAATGTTCATGCTACCCAGTTCTAGTGCCTCTCTAAGTTGTGAAATTCTTAAATCATTTTTTCCTCATGGGATTCCAACTCATCTAAATAGAATTATAATATTCTATCTAGAGTCTACTAGTCTTGAACAACCATTCTGAGTGATGGAAAATAAACCTCAATAGGTAAAAATTCTTATATTCTATACACCAAATAAAATGGGGTTTCCTAGTTGGAATTTTGAGTTGTCTTTCGGTAGATCCAAAGGTAATTAGGGATTTTATTGGGCCAAATATTTTTTTCTCATCATCTTTTGTAAAAGGTTAGAGAGGATTTTTTTTGAATTCTTCAAACTATCCATTCACCTTTTCATTGTAGTGAGAAGTGTGGTTGGACCAAAAGTTGTACTTAGTATATAATTTCATCAGCTCCAAATTTTATAAATTGTAACCTTTTCTATGATAATGGTGTGAGAAAACCCAAATTGAGGATTGATGTGGGAGTTCATGAATTCAATCACTGAATGGATTTTAACTTCTTTGAGGGGATCTAATTTCGCCCTCTTTGAGAAGAAGTTTTTAAAGACAAAATGAACCTTCACTATTGAACTGTCACAAATCAGTAGGTTCCCACAAATTCATGCTCCCAAAATACATAAGTCCAAGATTAAGTGTTAGTTTGGAGAAGCTCAAATGATTGAAGTAAAAAATTTAGTGTGTATATGACATGCATGAGTCATCTTAGATAAATCAATACAATCATGAACAATGGGGGATCAAATGTAACCCATCCTTTGAACTTGGTGGGATAGCTTCAACCATTCTTGATGGGCTCCATAGGACCAGTAAAAGACCTCCTACATGACCTGAGGTATCTAATATCATTGAATTAAATGTATAATAATTCCATAAAACCCCCTCTTATAGATAACATGCTCAAGGTCGAGGTTACTCTGGAGGGTAAAAATGTTGCAGGCCAGTGGATTCTCTCATGATCGACTTGTCCTGGTGGGAGAATTCCATGTTGAATACACTCAATGAAGGGATCCATCCAATTAGAAATCTACTTGATCATGGGGGAATTTGAGGGCCCTAGTGTAGAAATATTAGTATCCAGTTGATATACCTTTTTTTCACCATCTAAAGTGGATGGGTTGATGACCCTATGGTGTCCCACAAGAATGATCAAGTTTTTCTAATTAGGTTATGTGAGGGATGTGTCTATTCTTTCCCAAACATTGTCTTCGTCGATCTATGATTGTAGAACATGTGTTACATTTTTTAGGGAAGAGAACTATGCCATCAGATTATGATTCTATTCCAGTTGGGTACATGATCTTGCTTTCTGATTACATAGTGACCCATGATCTGTTTGATGACCACCTTGAGTATCCCTTCACATGTAGATAAGGTAGATCAATATCAAGGTCCATTTCAAGACTAATGATGAGGGTTTGGTACTATTCATAATTGTTAGTACAACCTTATGATAATAGGAATGAGTATGGAAGAGTGGCCCTTCCCAGAGTGATGAAGAAAATCCTCAGACTTACCCTATTGAATTTAGTGGTTTTATACCCTCTACTTATTAGAATCTACGAGGAAACATAGAAATAAATCTACCAAGGTGGAATATCCTGATCAACTGAGAAAATGGATCCATATGGGAAATCAATCTCCATGGGATGTTCTTTAAGGGATAGGTGCACAGCTAGGAAGTCTTGAAGGGTTTGGACCAAAACATATTTTTATACGATGATCCTAATATCGAACTAATTGACGAATACCTCCCAACACACCAATCACCCTATCAACTTATGGTGATTTAGGATGTACTTTTGTGGGTTTAATCCGAACTCTAGTTGTACCTCATGCTGTGGAAAATAATGTCACAACTTATGCACTACAAAGACCACAATGAGGGTACTCTTATTGATGGGGGAGTATTTAGCCTCTGTTTCATGGATAATGCATCTGAGATAATATTAGTAGTTTTCAATACCCTAATTGTTTATATTAGTTTGAAGGGAAGCAGGGTTCATTCCAGAGAAGTCACATAGAGGACCCGAATCTTTCTTTAGGTGAGTGACATCATAAATATTGGTTGTAGTAGACACTACTTAATATCCTCAAAGGTAGGCTGACAGTCCTCATCCAACTTGTAAAATATTCCTTTTTCATGATCTAAAAATTGGTATGACATTTTCCAGCTCGATTTTCAATAAATTGATGAATATAGACTAAGTGTCCTTAGAGGCCACACAACTCGCAGAGGTTTTCCAGAGGAGGAATTTTGTTGATATCCTTTATTTTCTATGGGTCAACTTCAATTCCACTATATCTAAAAATGAATTTATTAAATTTTCCAGTGAAGAAGCTTAATTAACACTTAAAAGGTATTATTTTGAATTGATGGGAATGGGGGAAGTTGCAAACACTCTCAAGATATATGATATGGTCCTAAAACTGGTGATATTTAACCACCAAGTCATCAACATAACACTCCACCAACATCCTGAGGATCAGTTTTGAGATAAAGTACATCACCCACTGGTAATTGGATTCAAAATTTTTAATATTAAAAGCATCACCTGATAGAAGAAAGTTCTATGGGGTTTCCGAAAGGTAGTAGAATCCTCATCCTAGGGGGCCATCCAGATCTGTTTGTACTTGGAGAATCCATCCATGGTGGGGAAGACATGGAACCCATTCATATATTCAATCAATAGATATATCACATGAAGTATAAATTCATCATTCAGATAATGGTGGTTAAGGTCCTAGATGTTGATGAAGACTCTAATTTTACCATTCTTCTTCCCGACCAAGACAATGTTGGCCATACATATGGGGTGTTGGACCTCTTTGATCAATTTTTCTTTAAAAATATTTTTATCCATGGAATCAACCATGGCATAATGAGAGGGGTTCATCTTTGTGTAATGTTGTTTTAACATATAGTGAACAACCGGTAGGAAAATTTGATGAACAAAAAATAGAGGGCCAGGCCCTGGAATCTCTTAATATATTAATTAAAACATGTCATGGTGTTGTTTCAAAAAGTCCACATATTAATGATGTTTGAAATAGGTACACTGATCAGTTTCATCCTCATATCTTCCTCAGTTCCAAGGTTCACATGATTCACCTTATTAATATTGGTGAGACGTCCTCTTCAAATTTAGGAGGTGCGTCTTCCATATCATCTTCATCATCTAAGATACAATAGTTAGAGGAAGCAAACTTGTCTCCCAACACTGTGGGATCAAGGACCACACCATAGTTTGATATAATGCGGGAATATCCTTCAATTAGGGACTCTTTCTATATGGATACTATTTTGATTTTTTTAAATTCAATACCATGTATTTTCCAACCATGAGGTAAAAATTTGATATCAAAATAATGATGTTGGGTTAACTTCTGTCAAGTTGACCCTAACTTGTGGAACATGTGAGAGTACTGCAAATCAGTATACATGGGGTGAAAATATTGATAATTTAAAGTGTAAGTGTCTTCCGGTATTGGTTGGTCCTATAATGTGTAGGCATAAGAGGAAATATACGAGAAATAATTATTATTGGGTACTATAAAACAACTTCCCAAATTTATTGTCATGAGCTTCAACCAATGGATAGATAGGAAGAAACTGTCTTTCAAATCTGGACAAGGATTTGATGTAGTGGTTGTTAGATCGTTGGGGGTGTTTATACACTCAAATTCATAAATTTTGGTATATTTTCATTCCCTTTTTAGTACTAGGAATCTAGATAACATGAATGCAAAGAGTCAAAGAGAAAATAATTTCACTATAGTACCCCTACTCAATTGTTAAGGGAGTATTTGAGACACTGGTGGTATGAATAGGAGACCGCTGTGCGTAGATGGAGCCATTTCCTTCCCAAAAAAGTGTTTTAGTTTTTCTATTATGAGACTACCATAAATTCATTACTTTCCACTAGACCAAAATTTTGATTCTTCAGGAGAATCTTTCCATGCATATTTTTCTCACTATTATCATATCATTGGATTTTCATGTTATAAGGGAGAAAATCATCTTCCATGATTCCTATCTTTTGGAGTGTTCAGTTCAAGATGAGATTGATTTTAGATCTGTTATCCACTAGAAAGTATCGAAATTCCACACTATTTAATTGGATAGTGATATATAATAGGTGCATGTACCCTTGAATGGTGGTACCCTCATCTTCTTTGTAAAATAAAATGATGGTCCAACATTCCTCTTAATTATCTTCCTCTAAAAAATATTCCTTTAAAGTTTCTACCTTAGTCTTAAAGTGAAGTGGGATCTTCAAGGGTTAAATAAGGGATTCTCACCTTTCCTTTAACAAGTGGAGAGCCACATGGATCAAGATTCTCACAGGTATTCCAGTGAGGTTCTTCCACACATCATATTTCTGGGTGAGGGGCCTATTTTTCGAAAAATATGTTGTTCTTCAATTTCAATCATAGAAAGCATCATTAGATTGAACACATAGTCCTAGATAGTGTTGGATATAATTTTATATTGGTTAGATTTATCGGTTAGAACACCTGATAGATGGGAACTAGACGTCTGAGGTCAAGCCCTAAATGGGCATGGATGATCATGGTATGGTCATAGCTAAGTCACACGATCAACTAATACAGTTTGTTGTGGAGTCTCACCCGACATATTGGTTTGGGGGTTCTACCTGATGATACCTACATGAGGATTACTTTATAGTTCTAGTTGCATGAATATCCTTGTTCAAAGTTCTATTCTAAACATTATTATATCCTAAATCTAGGGTTGGAATATTCTATCAGATGGCATATGATCTACTCCTCCTTTGATAATGTATGTCATAAATTCCCAAGGTTTTCACATAGAATTTATTATCATTGATTGTGTAGTAATCAAAAACTTTCATAGTGCTCACGAAGGTTCATTCATGATCATTATTAGTTGAATAGTTCTGGACTGAATGAAACCTAGGTGTGCCTCCAAATTCAGAAGGCATAAAATCATTGAGGGTCTAGTCTACTTTTGGTACTGGTGGGGGGATTTTGTTGTCTTTATGTTTTTAGCACTTGTTCTTTCTAGAAATAGAAGGTTGTGTAACAGATGAATACATATTAGATAGAGTAGGTGTAGTAACCAATCAAGGTTCTAGTTTAATCAAGTGGGAATAGGTAATACCATGGGAGTAAGAGACTATATTTTGTGCTGACCAATAATTTTATTTCTATGTTCCATTCATGGGATCCTGCTTCTACTCAATAGAGTATTTTCTGTTGCTTTCAGGGTCAATGAAGACGTACTAATTTCTCTTGGACCTCAACCAATTCGGCTAAACCACAATCCACTTTTTCCTATAGCTAATATTTAAAAATAAATAATTATTTGATGATGTGTACAAGGATAATTTTATATGTGAAGTTATTGGATAGATCTGTGAGTTTATCCACCTAGGGTATCTTGAATTCTAGAAGTTTCAGAATCCTTTTTTCTTGGGAACATATGAAATATCCCGATACATCTGCATCTGTGAAGGAGTATGTCATATTAATTATTTATTTTAAAGTAATGCTATATATTTGGACCTAAAGAGGGACCAAGGCAATGTTCTCTCTACAAGGTTGTGCATGTTCCTAATGAGGTTACATTAGGTGACGCTGCACCTGGTGGGGATGAACTTTTTGGGGTTCTTCTTGAAGGTTCTACTAGGTGAACCATCTCAGGATCCTCTACATTCATAGTTGCATCTACCTCTAGTTTTATAGACCTTATCATGGGGGATAGAAGGTGTAATGGGTGTGACCATTTCTTGGACCACTACAAGGCTTCTTCCATATTCCGATTATTTTAAGATTACTCTCAAAATATTCCTGAATAATTCATGGAAAGAAGTATAGGGACTATCTCATATCTGACATTATCCACACATATCATAAAAAACTATTCCTAACATAGTGACATATCAAGTTAGTACATGATTACTTTTTATTGGGAAATAAATTTACCCACTTTCTCATTAGGCCTCTATTTTTATTTGGATAGGTTAGCGATGTTGGTCTAGTATGAGGTGGAGATGAACTAGTGGAGGGATAATCTATAGAGGTCCTCTTAGATGGAAAAAATACCCAAGGCCAACTGGTTGTACCACACAAATGTAGTTCCTTCTAGGGTTTGGAAACAATATCGAACCCTAGTAGCTTCCTTCTATTCTGAAGCCCCTAACAATGGGCCACACCTGTGGTAAAGTGATCTAGTTATTCCATCAGATCACCTATACCATTAAACAGGGATGAATCATGGATTTAAGAGTTATTTTGGAGGGCGTATATGGTCATCCCATGACCAATATATCTTTCCCTCAGGTATAATTGACACTTCTCTTGTTTCTAAGGCCTCAAGGTAGTTGGTGAGAGAATCTATCACATCATTCAGGTGAGTATTTATGGTCACCAATGATCTGTCCTGCTCATCAACCCAAGAGGATGTGAAACATTGATCTCTAGGAAGATAAGAATGTTTCTCATATGTGGTGGGAGACTCAAACACAATTATTTTCAATAGCCCCCAGATTATATTCTAATCAAATACACAGTGACACCTTGTTAAAATTTAGGCACTTGTACAAGAAGGATTGAGTTCCCAACTAGAGGATAGATGGGTTCCCTTTTAAGATTACCATATCTTGGGCACTGCTCAAACATAAGCTCTGAAGTAAGCCTCATATATCCCTTCGACTCCAGGAGCAAAGTGATCATCTTGACATCTGACTTATTCTATGGTGTAGCCTATGATAGAGTAGTAAGATAATCAGGCCCCTTTCCTTTTTTTGATATATTAATAGCTAGGTGGAAATGTCTCATTAGGGGGATTTTAAAGTCCCAAGTCCAATCTCTATTGACGAGTATGGGTTCCTATTATGGGATCTTTCCAGTACCATTCCATCCCTTGGAGCAGGTTCTACCTAGTTTTTTCCAGTGTTAGTGGCCCAATTTCTCAGATCCTAAGGATGGTTAATAGTGATGAAATTAACTGTAGTAGTTTCCAGGGAGGAACATCTAATGTTAGTGGGTGAGCCAGATTTATGGTCTCGTTGTTGCCCTGGGATAGGTCTAAAATAGAGGAAAGCCTACTAATTCAACCAATGACCTGAAAATGTTGAGTTGACCCTACAACGACTCATGAAATCATAGTAATTAGCTTTAAAAAATTTCACTAGATATCCTAAAGGTAACCATATGATTTAGTGTGCTGAGAAAGTGGGAGCATTGTAATGCTAATCCTCGTTCACAATTGGTTACTAGAATTAAGGTGATCGAGGATTCTTAGTAGGTCAACTGATAGTCTTGAAGGTGGTTGAATGTTGTCCAAATATTCTGGAAGAAAAAACCACATATTCCATGGTGAGGAACTCTGGTATGAAAAATTTCAGAGCTATAGGTGGAAAAAATTCAACTTATATATGGTAGATGGATAGGGATCTCCACAATTCCTTTTTTTATTACCAAGAGGTAAATCCTACTCCTGGTCATCCCAATCTACAATTGTAATGAACTGAGAAAATAATGGCAGTACTGATGAAAATATTATATACTGTAGATTTATAAGTGGATAAGGCACCACACAAGACAAATATCTAATGCATCTTGGAATGTCTCTCAGAGGCAGATCCAACTTCAAGATCATATCCATAGAGTATGTGGTGTTTAATACATCCTCATGTGAGAGAATGGTAGCATCTCTTTAGGGCTCAATAGATTTGTCAACATCAACTAAGGGTTTCAACCCATGCACTAGAATCTCTCAAATTTCTGTTGTGGAGGTTGAGATGAGGGAAACTGATGATGAAAAAGACAATTATCATGTGAGTATTTTTAAGGAGAATACAATATGCTCAAGCTAAAGGTACCTTCAAAGGGATCTCATGAATTTTTTGACCTTATATTTAGGGACCCTAAGCCTCAATCAATAGTATTGTTCCCCTATATCTGATAGTAGGTGTAAAGGTTCCCTCATCAAGTCATCATTCATATCATAGCATGAGATGTCTAAGGTGACACAATTATTACAAGGGTATTTCCTCTATCAATGTGGGACTTCTCCATGCATGAGTGTTAAGGTTCTCTTGGGTTCTTTCTAGGCATTTTGTGATCTATGTCATGATCCAAACTCACATTTTGGTTGTTCATCCTCCTTTATGGGGGGAAATAATCAGATAAGGTAATATATTCAATACAAGGAGTACCTCCATGCTTGTTGGTGGTAGTGTGCGAAGGACCTCTGTAGTGAATTTCCTCTTTATGGGATAGCCCATAATGGTTTCTAGAGGTGCAGTGAATCATATTTTTTCATATATTATTTTTGGATATTCTATAGATTATTTTCGATAATAGGTGATGAAATGGCGTGTGATTTCGAGGCCTAGTGTTCCCAATATATATTTTTGATGTATAGTAAATATATTAAATAGTATGCGTGCATCATTGTTTTTGAAAAAAGTGGAATAAATTATAAATAGAGGCTCAGATCCGAAATCTAAGGGAACCATTGAGTTTATAATATGGGTTTTACCCTATGCATGAAAAAAACTTGGTCGAGAAGGGTCATTTGTTGAAAATTAATTGTGGGAATGGAAATGAATTAAATAATTAAATAATTTTTTTAATTATTGTCATTGACACCATGGTTAGAGAGTCATTAAATAGATTACTATGTTTAAATTATAGGGTTATTTGCATAACCCTGGAACCATTATAGTGTCATTGGGGAGAGTTTCAGAGGATTTCTCTCAAATGAAAAGTGACTAGATCATGGATCGACGAACAACACACAACAAATTCAAAGGATCACACTAACTATCATGACACAGTCTTGTTATTCATCAGGGATCAATCCAAATCTATGTATAGAATTTGTTTATTGGAATTTATTCCCTATTATTGATTTCAATGATGACCGTGAAACAATCTACTAATGGATTGATTCATGGATCATGTGTTTTGTGACATGGGTGAGTTTAATCAGGATTTTGGGGACTTTTATTCATGATTAAATTTTGGATTCTTCAATTTTCATTTTATTGAAAATGTATTGAGATTGACATGAACATCGGTCGAGGTTCGTTCCTCTTGATTATTCTTGTGAATTTCACCCTCGATTTCTTCATTCATCGCTGGAGTTCTACATTCGTTCCTCAGTTTGACATATCTCGATGAATAAATAACTGTTCATATATTTATTGGAGAAATGATCTAAAATTATAGATCTGGGATTGACATGACAAGAAGGAGGTGCAACAGTAAAGCAGTAAAAAATCAGATGATGTAGATAGGCGATTTTGTGTTCTTCAGTGCGTAATTAATACCAAAGTATACATCTATAATTTGAGAAGAATAATGACCGATACACATTTTTTGGTGATGGTGAGGCTTAGAAGAGGTGAATCCTTGATTTTCCTGCCATGGAATAGTTGAATCAGTTTCCAGAGAACCAGATAATACGAATAGATTACAAAACTAGATTTCTATGAAAATCCATAGTACACGACGTGTAAGTTGGATCTACACACCGTGTGGGTCCCACTATGCGGCATCTAGTGTTTCAAGTGATAATTAAGTATCACACAGTTTGTGACCCTATCACATTATGTGTGGTCTCTTCCTAAAGACTCGGTTTGTACCTCAATGGGTACATAGACAATGGGTGAAGAACATGGGCTCGATCATGCATTGTACTCCCCAACATGGACATGGGCTAGGCCCATGTACATTTTCTAATCCATGTATTGGAACATAGGTAGAGTACATGATAATCATACATGTCGTGTACTTCTACATAGACACGGAGTGTACCAATGTACATGGGGTAATATATGTACTAGCATAGGGGTATGGTACAATGGTAGTCTACATTTCGTGTACTTCTACATAGGCACAGACATGGCTTTAGACATGGGCTACTTACACGAGTTGGACCTAGGATAAAGGGACACATTGTGTAACCCTTATACACTCCATGTACATTCTTGGAAAATGGATTAGAGCCCTTATTATCTCTATCTGGGAAATGTTTGGTTAGGATTAATTCCCCATATTTGTTCCTTGAGTATTAGTATGTAATCCTCTCCTACTCCTAGGACTATGATACTGTCCACACGACTTCTTGGATAGAGTCATTCGAATCCCTCCATGAGGTCCGGAGTGAGATCCTATATTCATCTTCATCACCAAGGTTAAGTTCTTGGTATCCTTGCGACCAACATTGTGCAAGCGACAATCCTATACATAGTGGTTTAATCTAGATTGAGTTGTTGTTATAAACCCATGGCCTTAAGAGTGAACTTAATATATATACCATATCTCTTCAGACATTCTATGTGTACTTCTAATGGAAAGATCCAATGATAATTACCTTTTGGATGGATTTCATTAGTGAGATCATACTCATGAGTGTTTCCTCTAGGATGAGTTCTATATGGAATATTTGAGTTTCAATCCTAGGATGGTATAATACTATTGTGACCTACCTTTAGACTATGGGTCTTTTTTGAGTATTTCTGGATATTCATGTTATATGTGTTGTAGACATATACCTATGTAGACATGACTGTATTTACATTGTTGTATGCTTTTTTTTTCTTCATTTACTATTGCGTATTATTATACTCACCACTACATGTGATTTTCCCTCATGTGTAATGTCTTGTGTAGTATATTGACATTTTGGAAGCATCTTTGATAAACCAGGACTAGATGATGCTTAATGAGACCAGAAAAACCGAGGTGTGTTCCTGCGGTATTCTAACAGTAGTCCCAGTTTTCTTTCAAGTTGGAATTGTGTTACAAACATTGTAGTGGGATTGTATTTATCCTTGTTTAATTTTCTTTACTTTATTTCATAATCTAGTTGTGATATTTAGATGCATGAATGCATGGTTGTTCAGTTGTTTTTAGATTTTAGCATTGTATGGGCTTGGGGATGTGTGTGTGTGTAGGTACTTAGGCTATGTCCTCCCATATTAGTGATATGCCTACCTGGTGCCAGTCTACAACCCCTATCCTATTAAAGGTGGGATTATGGAGTCGCAGAATGGGCCCGAATGAGATCTCTCATGACATAGTGCTATCAGAGTAGTCGGTTCTAACTTAGGACTGGAGTTTATGATTTTGCTTTAGAGAAACTGTGTTAGATATTTTGATTTTATATTTCAGGTATGTGACTCTAGTGTTGGTGCGGTGGATGATATATCCATACACCAAGACTCCAATTACCTTTTTTTTGACTTGGTATATGATAACATTTGTTGTAGTAAAAAAATGATACATGTATCATATAGGAATGGGTTTTTGTTTCCATGTCCTTATTGAGTCATCTCCCAAAATATACTCATTGAACATGGTGCATCATGTTTACATTAAGGATTCCTCTATGCCATATTATAGCTAGGATTCATTTTCTTTGATCATGAGGATGATCCCCTCGGTGATGAGGCATCAATATAGGGACTCATTTTTGAGGTGTTTTCTCTCAGTGGTGTACCTGAAATAACACCACCTATGGAGTAGCACCTAGTACTTACAGTACCGGAAAATGAAGTGAATAGGTGGAGAATACGTCATGAATTTCATGATAGAGACCCATCAGATTCTGAGGTAGGCCCGACCCACAGGCAGCTGAGGACTGGCTTGAGGAAGCGACCTAAATATTCCATCTGCTCAGGACAACATCAAATCAGATGATGGTCCTAGCAGTGAGCCTTATCCATGGATCAACATGGAAAGGGTGGGGGTTAGTAACCCAGTCTTACAATGGGGAGACTCTACCATTGTCAGAGTTTGAACATATCTCTAGAGAGGAGTTTTCTCCATATATGATGTGGGATTTACATATCCAAGAGATTCTACAGCTTTAGTAGGGAAACACAATAGTATATGAGTATTTATCAAGGTTTTACAACCTATTCTGGAACTTGATGGATATGATTCAAGATCATTCCATCAAGGATTGGACATTAGAGTTTGGTCATCATGGATACATACAAGGAATTATTATCCCTCTATACATTCCTACTAATGTTGGGGGGCTAGAGAAAGCTTTTGTGGTTGAGAGTTTCTTGGCTGAGAAGAGACAACCAGTGGTTTCCAGCAGTGGTCAAGGAGGCGCAGATACCTCAGTAGGAGGGATAAAACATTAGTCTCAGTGTCTTGGACATGCCAGAAATTTCAGGGTGAGGTCCCATGATAGGTGGTCTATGACCCATGTCTCAAAATGTGGGTCCAGTCAGCCTAAAGATAGGTGGTTCTACTCATTTGAGGTCAGGGGACATATTTCATGGGATTGTATGACCTATCATATGACTGATAGAGAGACTATAAATGGTCCCCCAAGGCATATACAATAGTAGAAGCAAGTAGGTCTGTAGGGTAGTATATGTGGAAGAGGATCTGGGAGAGCAGTAAGAGGTAGTAGTCACTTTTACTTGTTACCACCACTACCCCCAGGTGCTATATTCTAGGATCAAGGAGTTGGAGGATAGGGGAGGGTGCAGTTAGAGGTGGTTAAAGCTTATAATCCAGATGCTCCATGAAGAATTCAAGGTACAATATCTGTCTTTTCTAATTTAGCCTTAGTACTGATAGACACAGGTTCTAGTCATTTCATTCATTCCATGTACCTTGTATGAGATTTTAAGATTCCTTTTGAGCCCTTGAATTGACCCTTATTCTTGGAGAATCCTACTAGATAAGACTCAGTGATCACACACTTTTGTTGACAGTGTGACCAGAATCATGGAGGTGAGAGATTTTTTTGGGATCTCTTTGTAGAAACAATGAGTCCTTGTGCATTTATCTTAGTTATGGAATGGTTATCCATAGTTAATGCATAGATAGACTATTTCAGGTAGAGGATGAGGTGTATCTACAGTATAAAAATCAGGTTCTCCATTTTTGGAGAAAAGTAAACTCAAGCAATGTAGGATAGACTCAAGAATACTAGGGTAAAACTGATTACTCATCAGTTGGCTGGTATAACCCTTGGTGCATGGATGTTATGAGTTCCCATTTTCCAACAGTGTTGGAGTAGAGGATGTCTTCCATAAGGATATTCCATGTTTACCTCCCTACCACAAGTTAGACATATTAATTGATCTAAACCCTGAGATGGTATTGATATCTTCACTAGAATATCAGATGCCTACCATAGAGCTTTTCGACCTGAGGGTGTATATAGAGGACTTATAGAGGAATAAATTTTTTAGACCTAGTGATTTACCCTAGTAAGCCCTATTTTGGTCTGAAAAGAAGGTGGAAAAGAGAATGAGGTTGTGTGTGGAATACTAGTGCTTGAACTAGGTGACCATGAAGAAAATTTACTCACTACCAAGGATCAATTAACTCTTTGATCAGTTGAGAGAGGAATGATGGTTCTCGATGGTTGACGTCATGTTAGGATAACACCTATTGAAATTATGGGATGAGTATATACCAAAGATGACATTTAGATGTCACTATGGTCACTATATGTATTTGGTGATACCCTTTGACATGAAGAATTCCCCATCAGTTTTAATGGGACTCATTAAAAGGATATAGCATCCTTTATTAGACCAGTTCATGGTTGTATTCATCGATGATATCCCTATATACTCGGCGTCCTATGAGGATCATGCAAGACACTCGAGGATAGTTCTGTACATACTCTGAGAGTACCAGCATTATTGAAATCTATCGTTGTTCCATCTCTGAATTCATGGGGTCCACTTTCTAGGTAATGTTATCTTAGCATATGGAGGTGCAGTGGAGCCCTCCAAGGTCAAGGTGGAATTATTTTGGGATCCACGCAAGAGTGTGATAGAAGTACGTAGGTTCCTTGGGTTGGAATGCTATTACTGAATATTCATACTTAATTTTCCATGGATATCAGTACCCATGATAGATTTGAATTGAATGTGGAAGTCTTTCATGTGGATGGAGAGGTGCCAGTATGATTTTCAGTTGTTGAGGTAGAGTTTTTTGAGTTCTCCCATCATGAGATTTTTAGAGGTGGGTGTAGATTATGTGGTGTTCTTGGATCCATTATGAAACAGTCTTGATTGTGTTCTATTTCATAGTCAGGAAGTGATTGACTATGGTTCATTTCAGTTGAGAACACATTATATAATTACATGACCCATGATCTTGAGTTAGCAGCGGTTTTCTTCACACTAAAGATGTGGTGAGAATATCTGAGGGGTGAGCTTTTCATCATCTATTATGAACATAAGAGTCTCAAGTTTATCTTCACTCAGAAGGATATAAACATGATATATAAGTGGTGGATAGATTTAATCATAGACTATGACTTAATTTTTTTCTATACTCCTTGTAAGGGGAATGTAGTAGAGGATACTCTTAGTAAGAGATCTTATTTACATTTTCTGAATGAGGTTTCTGAGTATTAATCATCATTGTTGTTATAATTTGTTGAAGGATATGGATCGTTTTACCTCTAGTCGATGGTTTTCACCCCTCCACTATTATAGTGAGCCAGGTAGGTACAACTATGGGATACCAACTGTGAGACCCTACATACTCAGATGTCTACTGGATATGCTCATGATGGATTTTAAAAGGTGGGAAGAAAGTTGTTTTATTCCAAGTATGCACGATGGTACCAATGATTTTGCGGGAGTTGGTTCTATGAGAGTTTCATAAATATCCTTTGGTAGTACATCAAGGTGTGTTGAAAATGTACTAGGACCTTCGACATCAATTTTGGTACCTAGGGATAACGAAGGGAGTTGCATAGTGTGTCTCTAGAGGATTTATTTGTCAGCAAGTAAAGGCTGTGAACCAAGTTTCAATGGGTTTAGTTCAACCCCTTGAGGTTCTAGAATGGAAGTGGGATTGAATATCTATGGACTTCATGACAGGATTACCACATATGTCCAGGGTAAATATTTCCATCTTGGGGATCATACACAGAATCACCAAGTCATCGAAATTCTTAGCAATTTGGGAGTAGAGGTTAGTAGAGAGATGAGATGCCTCTATGTGTAGCAGATAGTCCAGATACATAGAGTTCCATTGAAAATCGTCTCTATCTGTGACACTATCTAAACATCTTGATTTTGGAAGGGATTACAAAAGGCATTTGGGACTCAATTACACTTGAGTATTGAATTTCACCCCCAAACTAATAGCCAAACTGATCAGACCATTCAGGTTATATAGGACATGTTGTTACCTTTCCTGTTAGACTTTGGCTGAAGTTGGGAGGATATCCTTCTACTGGTGGAGTTTTCATAGAAAAATAGCAATCATTCCACCATAAGTAAGGCAATATTTGAGGATTTTTGTTGGAGAACTTGTAGGTCACAACATCTCTAGAATGACCCAAGAGAGTTTGAACTCATTGGCCTAGAGTAGGCTGGAGAATCTTCTGAGAAGGTGTAGATAATCTAGGAGCATATAAAGACTACACCGAGCTATCAAAAGTCTTATGATAATAGATTATGGAGGCCTTTGGAGTTCAAGGGAGGAGACTATGTGTTCCTATGGGTTTCACCTCGATGTGGATTATAGAAACTCTTCTGAGGTGGTAAGATATATCTGAGATTCATTATCCATTTCTAGATACTGTGTCGAGTTGGATAGGTTGCATAACTCTTAGATATTCCTTTTTAGTTATACCAAGTAAATGGAGTCTTCCACGTGTCACAGTAAATGAGGAACTTTCTTGACACATCGCATGTCATCAACTGGGGAGAGATAGAACTTGAGGATGGAGTTACCTTTCCTGAGTACCCAATAGAGATCATGGACTAGTATTATAATATCCATCATGGGAAAGTGATTCCTTTTGTTCATGTTTGGTGGTAGTATGAGGGTCTTCAGAAGATCATTTTGGAGGGGGAGGCTCATATTTTTTCTCAATATCCACATCTCTTTGTGCAGCCATTATTTTGTCCTTTTGTGATGTAAATCCTAATGCGGGGAGAATTTAGTGAGTTTGATTTTTCTTATATTATTTTTTGATATTATATGGTTTATTTTTTATACTAGGAATTTAGACGTCATGCGATTCTGAGGCTCGGTGTACCTGAAATAAATGATTGAAATATATTAACTATATAAAATTTCACAGGTGTGTAGTTTTCCTAAAAAATTGTAATAACATATAAAAAGGATATAAGATTAGAAATATGAGGGAACCCCTGTGTTTAGAATGCAGGGTTTTCCCTAGGAGTGACATAACCTTGGTCATAATGGTGTGTTTTTAGAAAAGTCATCACGAGCACAGAAATGGATAAAATAAGTAAATATATTATTTTAAATCTTTATGTGGAAATAGTTGGTTGAGACTCCATAAATAGACTATTATGTTGGAATTCTAGGATTTTCGGCATAACTCAAGTACTGTTTTAGAGTTATCAAAGAGATTGTTGAAGGATTTCTCTCAAGTGGATGGTGACCGCATCATGGATCGATGATCGATGCACAATGACCTCATAGTATCTCACCAATGATCACAGTGCATCCCCATCCTTAATTAGTGATTTATCCAAATAGAGGTAGGGAATTTGTTTATTTTTATTTCTTTTGTGTCCTTAATTTCAATGATGAACGTGTATCAATCAATAAATGGATTGATTTGCGGATAGTGTGTCTTGGAGGATGGGTTAGTTTAAACGGGATTTGAGAGAATTTTCTTCATGATTAATTTTTTTATTCTCTAATTTTCATTTTAATAGAAATGAACTGATATCTACATGAACATTGAATGAGGATCGTTACTCTTTATTATTCTTGGATTTTCACCCCCGATTTTTCCATTCATCGTAGGCCTTCATCATTTGGCTCATGGTTTGACATATTTAGATGAATCAATCATTCCAAACATGTTTCTTTGCCTAAGAATCCAAAATATTAGATATGGTATTGGCACGACATGATGGAGGTGCTACAGTAGTAGTAGAAGTGGATCAAATGACATAAATAACCGATATCGCATTCTTCAGCGTGCAACAAAGAATGATGTATAAATCTGTTTTATGAGTGAGTTGAGGGTTGGGATGAATTGTTCAACTACATAAATGCTTGGAGGAGGTGCCTACTTGATGTTCTGGGAAAGGCATGATCAGATTGGTGGTCGGAGGACCAGAGTTGATGAATATAATACAGATCTAGAATTTTAGGAAAATAAGCACTGCACAGTGTGTAAGTTAGATCTACACACCATTTGAGCTCCCCCTGTGTGATGGAAATGGTTTTAGGATATACTTATGTATCACATGGTGTATGTCCCTATCACATAGCATGTGTTAGCTTCTTAGATAATTGACATATAATTTATTGGATACATAGACATGAGGTGATGTACCCAGGTTGGAGCATGCTACATACTTCCCTACAGAGACACAAATTGGGCCAAAGTACAAAAGCTAATCTATGTACTAGCACACATGTAGAGTACATGGGATGCCTACACGCTGTGAAATTATACACGGACATGGAATGGACCAATGTAAATGGGATAATCCATGTACTAGAACATGGGTATAGTTTATGGGTACCCTACATGCCATCTAATTTTACACGGACACAAATGTGGCTTGAGACATGGTCTGTTTACATGGGTAGGATGTGAGGTCAACAGGCACATCGTGTAACCCTTATACACATCATGTGATTTCATGGACATGGCTTGGATCCCATTTCCTCTGTATCATGGAAATGTTTTTTAGGGTGTATTCCCCATATAAATTCTATCACACCTGGATTTTCAATTCCAAACTTTGTTTTTAATATTATTTTGGTTCTTATTTTTCTTAGGGTTTTCAGGTGTTTCACATTTAAATAAGGCGTCTCAGGTGTTATTGATCTAATTCATTAGTCTTGGAAGTCTTGGATGGTATTTGGCCATATTTTTTTTAAATAGATTTTATATGGATGAGTTGGATTGGAAGTAAATTTTTGGCACTCCTAGTTTCACCTTTTGCAGGCTATGATTATTGGGGTGGTTTGTTCAAGATTTTGGCCAAATGTTGATCTCATTTCTAGTTTTAAAAAATATTTTATTTCTTTTATATATCATTGATTTTTTATTATTTTTTATTTATTACACCTCTCAGTCAATCCCACAAACCCCGGGCGCACCCCCATGTTTCAATTTCACTCTTTGGAGCTCGTCTTCATTGTGGATTAGGGCTACAGGTTTCTCAAATCATCCATATTTGAAAAGGTAATTTGTTTATTTCATAAATCATTCCTTTTTTAATCTTTTCCCCCATTCCAGTCCCATCTTGATCTCCTCAACCTTATTCAATCCCCCTTTCGGTTTTTTTCTCCTTGGTTATTCAACTATTGGTGCATTTGGGAAAATATATTCAATGTTTCTCAAGTGAATCCTGCTATTGTTTCTTCCATTATAATTAGAGTTTATTCCCTCTTAGTTGATGTTTTAAATATATACAAACTAGGGTTCCATACCTGGGGTTTATTTTTGAGTTTATTGGTTAACTATTCTTGGATTAGAGTTTATTTTCATTCCCTTGTGGTGTGGCAGTGGTGCGGTGGAAGTTTTGCACAACGATTTGGGGTTTTTTTTGACACAAATGGTAGGTGATTCCATGTGCAAGAATTTCACGATGTGGTAGATTGATTTATTTACTTATTTATCATGTTACTTATTTTTTTTGGGATAAATCATTTTTTATAGAAGTGGATAAGTATTTATTTTAAAGTTCCATTTTTTCTTGAAATGGAATGTTTTTCTTGTGTAACTCTTGTGGTATCATTTGGGTTCATTTTATAACAAATAAAAATGCTTTATTAAATATGGATTAGGTTACCATATATATTTAAGTAGGTTTTTGGTTTGATTTTTTCCTTTAAAGAGGGGTTTTAATGGGTTTTATGTGTAAAATCATGTTATAATCCTTGAAGTTGTTTTATAAAAATTTCAAATGGTTTATTGAGTTACATAAAGTGTGAAAAAGATGTTGAGGTACTATTTTGGAGTGTATATGTTCTTAAACTGGTTTTTTTCAAATATAATGTGATTATTTGTGTTTTTAAATGTTTTGAGAATATTTTGTAAATTGTGAAATGATTTATTAAATTGTGAGAAAGTTGGAGGAAATGTTTATGGGCTATTTTGTTGTGAGTATGATGTTAAAATGAAATTGAATATGAAAAGGGGAATTTTGTGGCTTTTGTGTGGGATTATTGATGTGTGTATGTTTTTTAAACATAATTTCCATGTGAAATGGTATTTTATAATATGTGGAACATGTTTGAGCACAAAAAGGGAAACATAGGTATCTAGGTGGGTGAGTGTGTACTAGTATGATAGTGATACGAAGTGGTTTCATCCCTATTTCACATAGAAAGATTGATGATGACAACACTAGATATATTATTATGATGATGTTTGGGACCACTAGGTCATGTGTGATTCCCCTAATAGTGGCTCGTTCATTAGAACAAATATTTGTTATGGTTACTCTTCACCCAGATACGAGGTACCTGGGGCTCACAACTAACTACTTCCTAGGGGTGTTCCCATGAATAAAACCCATTGGATATTTTGTACTCACCATCAGAATATGGTGTTCTTAATCTGTAAAATTTATTAGCATGTTCATTTTCTTTAAAATTGTTCATTGTTTAAAGTTTCCCATTTGAAAGCAGTTTTCATTAAAAGTTACATCCTTTAAAAATTGTTTATGACATTTCATATTTTAAAAAACAAGCGCTCTATTTTTTATAATGTTAATCACTTGAAATCTATTTTGGGTGGCATAATATTGGTCTTAGAATGATAGCCTATATACACCATTGGGTGTAATTAGGCTTGGAAATTATTGTCATAGGTTTGGTTAAAGCATTCAGAATCGGTGGTTTGGGTTGTTAGCTTCCATCCTCAATGTGGTGTTGGGGAAAAGGCTAGGGGATGATGAACGCTTTCATTGTGGTGGTTCTTGGATTGTGTTTTATGCTACTTTTTCATTTTTTATTTCTTGGTAATTGTCTAAAACCATGAATTTCAATTCTTAATTTTTATTAAATGCTTGTTTGGATTAAGTTTTCAGATTCAGTTTTTTATTGGAGTTGTTGTTTTATGATTATAAATGTGGGTAAATAAATCCCAAATTTTAACTTATCATACGTAGGAACTTGTCCCAATCCATGAGGATGGAGAAATCCCTTGAGGAATTCCTGTAGACTAGGTCAGGAGCCGGTTCTGATGGTGACTAGATCTGGTTCCTGACAAAATGGTATCAGTAGAGGTTCTCTATTTTTGGGTTATATTATTTTTGAAAAGTGTCTTGGTAGACTGGAGCTAGGATTTTCAGAACTCGATGTTGTATTTATGAGTATGGTTCCAGGCTAGCACATATAATGTCGAGACTTGAGTGACCTGGGGAAGTTAGGTTTCATCTGAGTCTTTTGGTTCTTGAGTTTTTTAATTATTTTGGAAATGAAATGAAAGTTAGTTCAGTGGTCTCAGTAACCTTTTAGGGCCTAGAAAGCCAAGTATATCCAAGGATATTATCCTTAAACACTATTCGTGATAGTTGTGTGACTGTATTTCGGCCTCCAAACACATGTCTGAGTCACCCATCGACACTAGGTTTCCCTTGATTCATTCATTGTCTTTTTGGGTTTTGGAAAACCATTCTAGAAGTATCTTGTTTCAAAAATGTGGAAACTATACTTTAAAATGGAAATGGTTTTTGAGTAATTGGTTTTGAGTTTATTGGAAGTGTATTTTCATAATTTAAACATGTGGTTTAGTTAAATTAATTGTTAGGAAAGTGCATGTTATGTTAATTCGGGTTTTGGAAATCTATTTTAAAGGGAATTTTAAAGTTGGAATGGTGTTATTTTCCAACAGATTAAAAATGGGTTTCAGGAACAGTTTTGAATGAGGTTTTGAAAAGGTGGGTTTTCAAGAAATAGTGTTTATGTAAGTTGATAATGAATTTTTATAATCATAACTTGGGGATTCATACAATCAATGGTTTGGAAAACAATGATGATTTTAATGTGTGTTTTGAAATTTTGTTTTGGGTGGAATGAAATGTTTAGGTTTTAAAAAGTGTAAAGTACATTGTTTTCATCCTTGGTGTTCTCATGGGTGAAAACATGCATGGGTTATGTGTAATGAAAAAATGACGAGTGACATGGATAAGTTATGTGTAAGTAAAAGTGGATGAGTTACCAAGTTGGCATGAGGTGGGTTCCTTTGGTGGCATGAAAACATGCATGTGTGAGGCCCATGAGATACCACTAATGAATGAACTAACCGCTGATGATATATAATGTCCAAGAAATGATTTTTAAGGAAATTTGATGTTTTGATAACCACTGTTTGGAGTGGAGTGTCTTATGTGTTTTTGCGAATGTTGTTGTGGGATGTTTTGATTTCGAGGACCCCTCTTGTTTGAATGCTGTTTTGGGTTTTTGTTTTTTTGGTAAGTTTAGTTGAAGTGTTCGTCAGAGGTCTTTTATGAGAAATGTTTCAGGAAGCCTTTGTGTTGGTTACCCTCTTATGTTTGGTTTTGTTTTGTGGTATGTTTTTACCAATGTAATAGCTTGGTTTGGTCCTTATGTTTTCCTGTTGGATAGGGTTCTACCCCAAAAAGAGTTATGTCATGGTGGAAGTGTGGACATGGGTGATTCTCCATTAGAAGATCCTATAGTTGATCAACATAAGGATTTTCTTCTTGAGTTGTGGATATTGAGTCTACCCCCACTTATTTTCTGATTTAATTGGATCCTCCTGTAGTTGGAGATAGGTTTTAGAAGGTTGAAATAGATCGTAGTCTCATAAAGTGTTTCAGTCTTCAAAGGTGACATTTGAAACTATTCTGTCTATAGGTTATATCTGGAAGCGGAGAAGGGGAATTACATTGGGTAAAGGTAAAGAAGTCCAAGGATGATGGAATTAGCTACAATATTTAAGGTAATTTTGGTCTTTTTTTTGTTTCTCATAAGAAAAGGATTCATGTTAGGACACTGGTGCAGAATATCTGCTTGTTTGAGGCTATTATGGTTTATTGTGGTAATCTCATGCTTCTTGGGGCATGATTCAAGTTCATACACCTTGTAATTTCTATACTAGTTTCTAGGTCCATGTTTGGGGATGTTTTATTTTGTTGTTTTTTCCTTTAAGAAAATATGTGGATGTTATTGAAATTTTTGAGGACAACTACTGTAAATGGAAGTATGTCTCTCTTCCGAGAATCATTGAATTACTTGTTCTGAGTGAAGGTGTATTTCTTTTGTTCTTTCTTCTGCTGTTCATTATTCAGGGTGAGAGGGGAAATGAATATGCATCTTCAAGGCCCCTGTCTTGGTGAATGTTTTATGAAAGGGTAAGTGGTTTGAATGATGTATCGTGTTCTGTTAATACTGTTGGATCATGGTGTAGTTATTGTGTCCCCCAAGGAAGAAGTTATCTTCTGGGGTTTTTAGCACCTGACTATGTGGTAGTAGATGCTTCAATAATATGAGCTCCAGCCATAGGACTTGGAGTGAAGCTAACATGCAGTCATGAAAACCAATGGTGTAAAGTATCTTGGTTTAAATTCTGTCTCTGGTTTGGGATGTGAAGACAGTTTGAGGTTTTGATGTGGTAGTTTTGTTACATGTTATTCAGTGTGGTGGAAAGAGACGTGAGGACCCTATCCCTTAGGTTTGTAATCTATGTTGGTGGAAATGTACCTCCTTGGTTATAATTTAGGGGGGTGTTTTAGTTTTCTCAACCCCCAGTGGTTGAACTATTGTGGGTGAAACTATCTGAATGGTTTTATATGGATGAATAACCTTGTAGGCACTTTTTAATCTCAGTTTTGGTTTGAATAATCAAAGGATAGTAATTTTAGTGGGAGTATTGAACCGTGCATTGTATTTAATGGTTTTTAGTATGATGATCTAACCCCCTTGCATTGGGGATTGGGCCTTATGGTGTATTATTTTGTGATAGACCAAGATTTTTGGTAAAGATGGTTGGTTCTTATGGTGGGGAGGCCCACCATGGGTCTCGTATAGGTTCTTTTGGAATTAGTCTAATTTTAGTCTACCCCTTAAGGTGGGGATTCCTTTCAAGCCCCCCTATTGGTGTCTCTGTTCTATCTTAGGATATTAAGTTGTCTCTCATGGTGAGGAGTTTGTTTGGGTCTCCTCATATTGGTAACTCGGTTTTGTCCATGGTGTTGGATTGGTAGTAGGTAGTCTTGTTCCGATCTATCTAACCACCAAATTCATTCTTGGGAAAACATTGGGATTGGATCATGCCCAAGGTTTTGTTCAAGTATATTTTCTGTAACCTCATTCACATTCATTGTTCGTTTTAGGTAAATTTCTTAATAATTTTTTGTAGTGTTTGAGGTTTCTTGTTTTGGGATTTGGTTGAAATATGTTTGGTTGTTTCTAGAAAATGGTGTAAATTTTGATTTGTGAGAGTATCCCTTACTTTTTTTGATCAACCAAAGGTGTTTTTTCCTTTGCGGGCAGATGAAAATTTGGAAAGGGAGTCCATCTTGGTCTATTAGTTGGGTTTTGTTTTGTATCTATAATTGTTGGGAATTTCTGGGGGCATAAAGAATTATGGTGGTTAGAATTTTCACACCCAGATTTTTAATTCCATGCTTTGTTTTGAATATTTTTTCTGTTATTATTTTTCTCTTGGTTTCTAGGTGTTCCGAGATTGAATTTGGTGTCTCGGGTGTTCTTGATCTAAGTCATTATTCTTGAATTTCTTGGATAGTATTTGGCCTTGTATTGGTTTTAAATGGAATGTATACCAATGAGGTGGCCTAAAATTGAATTTGTGACACTCTTAATGGAACCTTTTGTGGGGTATGATTATTGGGGTGGGTTGTAAAAGATTTGGGCCAAACCGTGAACCCATTTATAGTATTTAAAAAATATTTTAGTTCATTTATATCTCATTCATTTTCTATTATTTTTCAGTCAATCTACCACTAACTCAATCCCACAAACCCTAGGTGAACCTCCAAGTTCCATTTTACCTATTTGAAGCTCATTTTCATCATGGATTAGGGTGAAATTTCTCCATGTTTCTCAAATCATCCAGATTTTCAAAGGTAATTAGTTTATTTCATAAATCATTCATTTTTTACTCTTTTCTCCCATTTCAGTCCCCAATTTACATTCTCAACCTCATTCTAAACTCACTTTCAATTTTCTCCTCATGGAGATTCAACTATTGGTGTATTTAGGGAGATATCTTCGAGGTTTCTCAAGTATGTTATCTAACACCCCAAGCTTCTATAGTACGCTTCCCTTTGAATAATTTAATAGCTTGCATTGTATGCAACTTCGAGATTCTAACACACCGCGACCAATCAAATTAACCGTTATAAATAGTAATACCCACTTTTTAAAATTTTATAAATTTTATCTTTCAAAATGGACTTCATTTTTGGATTCGTAATATCGAAATTAGCTTAGGGTGAATTTTTGGTATTTTTTGGAAAACATTCAATTTTTGATGAATAGTCAAAATACTAAATGTTTAATTAGAAACATCTTTTTTAATCAAAATAATTTATAGTGTTAAATTATTCATTTTAATGGTTTCTAAGTATTATTATATTATATTTCTATCATTTAATATAATTTAAGTCATTTTATGTAATCTCATGGTTAAAATGGACATAAACAAGTGTCAATCTTTTGATAGTTATTATTTCCTAAAAAAATGCTTTTTGTTTTGACAATGAGGATTAATTTTAAATTAATTTATGCCATTTCTGTGTTTTGAATTTGGATAAATGGATTCAATATTTATAATCATAAGTTCAAAATTTTGTAAATAGGCCACTTTTATTTTTATATATTAGGAATATTTACTTCAGTAAATATTTTATTTACCGTGGTTAAATGGGTAAATCCAGTAAATAAGGTTTAAAAAATAATATTATAATAATATTAAATTACCCTAAAATGAGTCCTAACCCTATTTTTGGATACATATGCGACTATGGGTATACTTGGGACGATTTTGTGACCCCATAGAGCCACTTAGGAGTGATACTGACATTTTATATTAAATAATCTAAATTAAAGACAAAAATTACAAAAGAAAATATATTTTAGTAAAAAAAGATTACATGAGGTTATATAAATTATATTTTGGACTATAATTAGTCATTATAAATCTAAAAATATTTCCTACCTCAGGATATTTTATTTATAATTTTTAGACATAAAATAAATATATTTATATATGACATAATAGTGATGCAATATTTTCCTTGTTAATGAAACAATCAATTAAATGATATTATAAATACTAGTATAAATATAATTTGACAGTTTTTAGGCCATAAAAAATTTCATAGGTGAATATGAAATGTTATGGTTGATTAAATGTATTTATTTATAAGTAATAAATTTTTTAGTACTTTAACAAAAATCAATTATTAAATAATGTCAAAATTGACATATATGAGTTTTTAAAACAAATACAATATTATTGGTTGATATAATAATCCTAAAAATAGAAGGCTAAGAAAAAATACTTATATAATGATATGTGTATCATTAATGATCCTATTTGGGTTCTCTTGGATGTTTATAGTAAGTTTAGTAAACATATAGTATAATAATACAAAGAGGCATGGTAAATGTCAAACTATTTAACTAAGAGTTAAATCTAAAAGATAAGGTTAATATAGTGACCCAAACCTATCTAAAACCTATTGGTTGAGTGTTTTTCGACTGATCCCCACCTTATACTTAAAATAATTAAATTTAGAGCCATTATAAACCGAACATAAGTTTATTATAAAATAATATTTCAATCGTTTCCTAAGATTCCCTTCACCCCTCTTATAAAATGGTACTTCCGATTATCTCAACTTCACACCTCCAAAGCCATTTCATTGGCCAAAACTTTCCCAAATATCCTCTAAACTATCCTAAATTCATCCTAGAGGCATTACTTTAGTCATAAATCCAACGTATTGATCCCTTTTGATCAAATTAAATGGTAGAACATGAAGAAGAGGTAAATATCTCACCACCACTTCCATGTTTTTTCTTCTTCCACTTCTTATTTCCTTGTTGTTTCCATTATAAAATAATAAATCCATTATCTTATATATAATTTGATGTTATTATAAAAATTTTACAACCATATTCATTATTCTATCCATCCTATAAATGACAATGTCACCATATGTGCGTACGTACAGATTACCGTCTCCACGTCGTGGTGTGGTTTGTTATTCAAATACTTCATCATATGGATGGGTATAATAATGCGTATAAATTATGTAAATAATAAATATAAAATGATAATGATTCTTTATATATTATATTCCATCCAATTTTATATAATTTTAATATCAAAATAATGATATTGTCGCTCGTGCGTACGTACGGATTACCGTCTCCACAAACGCAATGAGATTCATTCCCCATTGTATCCATTCAAGAATAATTTTTATTTGATGATTAATAATAATTATTAAATACATAATATCATTATGAATATGAATAAGATATATCCTATCCATAACAAACAATACTTACGTAACAAAGCATATAAAGGAAAATGAATCAGTTAACACCCGAAACGATGATACTACTGAAATATCATCAACAAAGCAATATTAGAAGATAATATATGATATCATATTAGTGAATATAGTTCTTATATAATTTAATGATAATTATTTCACCATTATACAGGAGTTTAAACTACCCTTGACCAAGGAAAATTACAAAGTAAGGGGTTTCTTTTCTCACTTTTAATTCTGTGAGATTTCCAATGTTCACCACTTATTTATCGAATGTGGTGGATTGTGTACTGCCACTTGATATATATTATCATGATTATCTTTATATTCATGATATTCTGTGATTAATTTGGTCCTTATTAACTATTTTTCATATGACTCGATTGATTACAACGAGGTAAGGGTTAATTTCACAATCTCTTTATTATCCGAGGTTGTTTTTACGTAAGTATCTACTGGGACATATTTATTATCCATGTCCATGTTTCATAAAATAGTTTCAAAGGGATTATTTTTAAGTGAATTTTTTTTACTAAAACATCATTTTAATTTTTTTAAAAATTTATTATTCTAAATCATTCTCATTAATGTCCATGTTTTCAAAATGGGTTGTAAGGATTTATTTATATGGACAAGAATTTTTTTTAAAAGTTAATTCCTTTCAAAAGTTTAAAAGTGGTATGGGACAATTTGATTCAAAAATGTCTTTAAAATTCTTCCATTATAAATTGTTTGACTTTTAAATGTTTTTAGTAAAAAGATATATTTCTCACAAATAGTTTTACAAATGATTTAATCTATGTCAACATCCTTTGATGGATTTTATAATTGTTTTAAGTCGATTCATTATGATAAAAATATTCCATAATGTATTGAAGGTTTTGTGATATGTTTGACTGTGGATGTGTTATTTTTATAACATTAATGGTTTATGGTATTGACATTTTTTATGCTAGTTTTAATAAGATTTTTTTTTATATTTAAACAATTTCATATGAGGAATGTATTGGAATTAATAAGTGATGGGTGGATCCCGCTATAGCTCCTCGATGCATCGATAGGTCTCATGAGACAACTAGATGTGGAATTGACTGAGGCCTTTCCCAATTTGATATATGGTTTTGGCTGAGGCCTTAATCATTTTTAGGAATCTTGGCTGAGACCATGAAAAAATGTTTAAGAATGTCCGGCAGTATACAATCCCTCATTATAAAAATAATATTGATAGTTCATGTGGTCATTTGACTAGTAGAATATCCATGATTAAGTTTTATTATGGCATTATTTACTTAGCTCATATTCCTTCCATAAAGTGATCATGTTTATTATTCGTTAAGTCATGTGTTTTCAATTATTAACCATACATAATATTTATGTTATCTTCCACTGTATTTCTTACCCATACTGAGCATTTGAGCTCACCCCTTTCTTATGTTTCATTTTATCAGGATATGAAGAAGTTAGTTATGAGTAACTTGTAGGAACAATCTAGGACGCTTGGATGTTTCAAATGGAATAAATTAGTGTTTTTTTCCATGTTTTAATGTTGAAATTATATATGAATCTTGTTTCCCAGACTACTAAACTGGTCGGTCCTTCAGGATGTGATTCCTTGTAATCATGCCAATTTATTAAAATAATGCACCGACTCTGGGTAATAGGGGTCAGGGAGTTATAGTTGGTATTATAGGAAGTTTAGTAAAAACCATGGAAAGTAGATTTAGATAAACTCTGATTAGAGCACATAGTCCTAAGATAGACTTTGAGGATTAGTATATAAGAACTTCCTAGAATTTTGGTAATTTAGAGATTTTGTGAGCTTTCCAAGTAAATACATCCCTGTCTGGATACAAGCAGGTAGAGGCGGCTCTCGCACAGATGTACCTAGGGGTAAAACCCAAAAACACCGCTTTGAGATAGACTCTAATTGGAACTGGTGCACGAAAACAGGACTTGATGCACTCTTGGTTATGACACACCCAGGGGATATGCTTAGGATAATTTACATTTTCTTTACAAACCGATTTAAATAATTTTAATATAAGATGAGAATAATTGACCTTGGTTAATTCTAAGGTGTTTCAAATTAAAAATATGGTGTCATGATATTTTCTAAATGATTTTATTACCATTATTACTCACAAAATGCATTCTGGTTTTAGTCAATGGCTGGATTCCATGGAAGTCATAGTAACTTTGAGAATGACGTACAAGGTGGGAACAATGGTGGAAATGAGAAACAAAATGGAATGATGATAGGTCTAAAAGATATATTGTTCATACAAAATTTGTTTTCAAAAAATATGATCAATAACATATATATTAACCAACTCCCGAACTCAACAAAGGGAAAGATGATGAATGATAATAGATCCAATAGTGGAGACCATGGAGAAAAGAATCATCAATTTCCATCATGCATGAAATGTGGAAGGAGACACACAAGAAAGTGTCTCAATGGAACAAAGAAATGCTTTAAGTGTGGGAAAGATGGACATAAAGTAAAGAATTTCCAAGGGAAAATGAGGATTACTATGAAATAAAATAAAAATGTTCCCAAGAATCCATTTATAGTCATTTGTTGTAAATGTAGGGGACCTAGACATTTCTCGAGTGAATGCCCTATTTTATAGGATATTTTCTTTGTCAAAGAATAATCTATGTGAAAATAAAGGGTTGGAGAAATGTTTAAAAGTATTAGTGCTCTTTGTTGATGTGATTAATTTGAAATAATTTTCTCTTGTATTTGTAACCCCGCAGTTTGTCATGTGAAAATGATATTTTGGGAAGAATTATCTTTTCTCTTGTGGAAATAGTTATAAATAACCATTTGGTTTTATATGATCATTGAGTTTGAGGAAATTACACGTTATTATATTTGGGGATGAAAATTAAATGTTTGAGATAATATTTGTGGTTAAATTATGTTATGGTTTTTTTGAATAATTTATATCATTTTGGTAATGTTATAAAATACAGTTTTTGAAAAAGTACAACACGTAGACCATGTGACAATCTGTCGCATCGGACAAAGCTGTGGGAATCAAACCCACAACTAGAGTGCGATTGGGATTTATATCCTACCAATAGACTACATGAAGTCCCTAGTTAGTGTGACTAATTATTTTTAGTTAAATTATTTTATTGATCAATAATAAGTTGATTTGGGATCTTCTGTCTTATCAAATGAATACCCTTAGTATAGGATAATGATTTGGTGATTAAGTGGAAAATGTTATTTTGGAAGACGTTTGCTCTGTTGGGAAAAATATATGCCTAAGGAAAATAGAATACTATGGGATTTCATTTGAGGAGTAATGGTGGATTTTTATCTATGTTTTTATTGTGGTTTTATAGTGATTTGGGTTATTTATGGAAATGATTAAACTATAATAGAGAATATGTGATTAGGTTAATTAATTTTAAGTATCTGACTTTAATAGTAGTCGATGTCATTTGGAGGTACAATTTATCATCGAAGAATATATAACAAAATTCTTCTATGTTTTGGATTTAAATATTATTTTGGATTATATTTGAAGGGTTTTAAGGACAATTTTTTATTGAATGTTATTTATCTAAATTTGGGGTATTGTTGGTTTAATTTTAGAATTTAAGATTAGTGTTTCTTTCTCTAAAGAATTATCCCTTTAGGGGATCATCTGATCTTGTACTAACCATTTTGGTTTTGATTAATCTCTAAAGACAAGTTAAATATATTGTTTATCCTTTGTGGATCATGTGATTTTCAAGAAGTTGATTCTAGCTCTTCCGGTGTGACCAATTCATCTTTAATAGTCATCATTTGAAAAAAATGAGTTAGTGGTAGAATTTTATTAAAGAATTAAACTCTACATAAAAATTAAGTATATATCTTTATGTTATTAGTCAATCTCATAAATAAATTCCACATCTTTATGAAATCTAACTTAAAACAAGAAAAACACTGTTCATTTACTTTTCCTACTAGGAAATTATTGATCATTTGTCCAATCACAAGTTTGTGGTTTTCTTATTGTTAACTTTATGTTGATCATGTTTTCTATCCCTCTCCATCAGAACTTGACTCTTAGTTTATCTTCCATATCCATTTTTTCCTACATGGAATCCCAATATGGGTTATGTTGGGTGACCTTCGTACTTCTCTTTCTTTCTTTTAATGTGATTGTTTTATTGACACTTATTCTGATGTGGGACTTTCAATTATGTTCCCAAGACCAATTTTAAAAATTGTGAAGACACAATTTCTAAAAGTGGGAAGAATGTAACACCACAAGCTTCCATGGTACACTTCCCTTTGAATAATGTAACCACTTGCGTTGTACACAACTTTTAGATTCTAACACACCGCGTCCAATCAAACTAGCCATTAGGAATAGTAATACCCACTTTTTAAAATTTTATAAATTTTATCTTTTAAAATGGACTTCAATTTTGGATTTGGAATATCGAAATTATCTTAGGGTGAATTTTTGGTATTTTTTCTGAAAACTTTCAATTTTTGATGAATAGTGAAAATGCTAAATTATTAATTAATTTTTTTAATCGAAATAATCTATACTATTAAGTTATATGTTTGAATAGTTTTTAAGTATAATTTGATTTTACTTGTATCATTTAATATAATTTAAGTCATTGGATGTAATATGACGATTAAACTGGATATAAACAAATGTCAATCTTTTGATAGTTATTATTTCATAAAAACACGCTTTTTGTTTTGACAAGAGGAATTAATTTTAAATTAATTTCTACCACTTTTATGTTTTGAATTTCAAAAAATGGATTCCACATTTTTAATTTGGAGGTATAAATTTTTTTAAATATGTACCTTTTATTTTTATACATTAGGAATATTTATTTGAGTAAATATTTAATTTACCGTGGTAAAAGGGGTAAATCCAGTAAATAAGGTTAAAATAAAAATATTATATTGATATTAAATTACCCTAACACGTGTCCTAAAACTATTTTATGATACATTTCTGACCATGGTAATCCTTGGGTCGATTTTGGGACCCCATAGTGCCACTTGGGGGTGATAATGATATTTTATATTAAATAATCTAAAGTAAAGACAAAAATTACAAAAGCAAATATCTTTTAGTGAAACAATTTTTATATGAGGTTATATAAGATATATATTGGAAAATAATTAGTCATTATAAATATAAAAATATTTCCTACCTCAGGATATTTTATTTATAAATTTTTGACATAAAATAAATATATTTATATATGACATAATAACGATGCAATATTTTCCTTATTAATGAAACAATCAATTAAATGATAATATAAATACTAAGATAAATATAATTTGAAAGTTCATAAGACACAAAATTTTTTTACAGGTGACTATGAAATGTTATAGTTGATTAAATTTATTTAGATTGAAGTAATAAAGTTGTTATAACTTTAACAAAAATCAATTATTAAATAATGTCAAAATTGACATAAATGAGTTTTTAAAACAAATACTATATTATTGGTTGATATAATTATCCTAAAAATATAAGGCTCAGAAACAAGACTTATATATTAATAGGTGTGTCATTAATGAACCATTTGGGGGTTTCTTGGAAGTTTATAGTATGTTTAGTAACCATATAATATAAAAATACAAAGAGTCATGGTAAATGTCAAACTATTTAACTAAGAGTTAAATCTAAAAGATAATGTTAATATAGTGAACCAATCCTGTCTAAAACCTATTTGTTGAGTGGTTATCGACTCATCCACACCTTATCCTTTAAATAATACATTTTGGAGCCATTAGAAACCGAAAATAAGTTTATTATAAGATAATATTTCAATCTTTTCCTAAGGTTCCCCTCGGCCCTCTTATAAAAGGGAACTTACCCTTCTCTCAAATTCACAAATTGAAATCCATTTGGCTCGTCCAAAAACTGCCCAAATATCCTCTCAACTGTCCTCCCTTTATCCTAGAGGCCTTCCATTAGTTATAAATGCATCATAGGGATCCCTTTTGATCAAATCGAAAGGATGAACCTGAAGAAGAGGTAAATATCTCACCACCTCTGTCATGTTTTGTCTTCTTCCACTTCTTCATTACTTTTTGTTTCAATTATAAAATAACAAATGTAGTATATTCTATATAATTTTATGTTATTATAAAAATGGTAAAACCATATTAATTATTCTATCCATCATTTAAATGACAAAGTCACCATACGTGTGTACATACGGATTACCGTCTCCACGTCGTGGTGTAGTTTTTTATTAAAATACTTTATCATATGTATGGGTATAATAATGAGTATAAATGATTCAAATAATAAATATAACATGATAATTATTATTTATATATGATATAACATCCAATTATATATGATTTTAATATCAAAATAATGATATTGTCGTTCGTGTGTACGTACAGATTACCGTCTCCGTAAACGCGATGAGATTCATTCCCCATCATGTCCATTCAAGACTAATTTTCATTTCATAATTAAAAATAATGTTTAATGACTTAATATCATTCTGAATATTAATAATAGACATCCTTTCCATAACAAACAATTCTTACGTAACAAATCATATAAATGAAAATGAATCAGTTAACATCCGAAGCGACGATACTACTGAAATATCATTAACAAAGGAATATTAGAAGATCATATATGATATAATATTAATCTATATGGTACTTTTATAATTTAATAATAATTATTTCACCATTACACAGGAGGTTAACCTACCCTTGACCAAGGAAAAGTACAAAGTAAGGGGTTTCTTATCTCACTATTAATTCCGTGAGATTTTCATTGTTCACCACTTATTTATTTCATGTGGTGTATTGTGTATTTACACTTGATATATATTATAATGATTCAATTTATATTCATGATATTATTTGATTAATTTGGTGGTTATTAACTATTGTTCATATGACTCGATTGATTACAATGAGGTAAGGCTTAATTTCACAATCTCTATATTATCCGAGGTTGTTTTTACGTAAGTTTCTACTGGGACATATTTATTATCCATGTCCATGTTTCATAAAAGAGTTTTCAAAGGGATTATTATTAAGGGACGTTTTTTTACTAAAACATCATTTTAAATGTTTTAAATATTCTTTCCTCTAAATCTGTCTCATTAATGTCCATGTATTCAAAATGGGTTTTAAGGATTTATTTATATGGTCATGAATGTTTATTTAAATGTTAATTCATTTCAAAAGTTTCAAAGTGGTATGGGACACTATGATTCAAAAATGTCTGTATATGTCTTCATTTATAAATTTTGTGACTTTTAAATGTTTTTATGAAAAAGGGATATTTCTCACAAAGAATTTTATAAATCATTTCATCTATGTGAACATACTTTGATGGATTTTTCACTTGTTTGAAGGCGATTCATTATGATAAAAATTTTCCATATTGTATTGAAGGTTTTGGGATATGTTTGACTATATATGTGTTATTTTTATACCAATCATGGTTTATGGTATTCACATTTTTTATTCTAGTTTTAATACGAATTTTTATGTTTTATTTCACCTATATCATATGAGGAATGTATTGGACTTAGTAAGTGATGGGTGGAGCCCGCTATAGCTCCTCGATGCATCAGTAGGTCTCATGAGACAACTAGACGTGGAACTGGTTGAGGCCTTTCCCAATATGATATATCATTTTGGCTGATTTCTTGATCATTTTTAGACATCTTGGCCGAGGCCTTGAAAAAATGTTTCAGAATGTCCAGAATTATTCATTACCTCATTATAAAAATAATATTTATGGTTTATGTGGTCATTCAACTAGTAGAATACCCATGATTATGTTTTATTGTGGCATTATTTACTCAGCTCAAATTTCTGCCATAAAGTGATCATGTATATTATTCGTTAGGGAATGTTTTTTCATTTATTAACCATGAATAATATTTATGATTTCTTATGCTATATTTCTTACCCTAATATATCATTTGAGCTCACCCCTTTCTAATGTTTAATTTTCCTAGGATATGAAGGAGTTAGTTATGAGTGACTTGTAGGCATAATTTAAGAGTCTTGGATGTTTCTAATGGAATAAATTAGTGTTGTTTTTATTTTTCAAGTTGTAATGTAGAATTTATGTATGTATCATGTTTCCAAGACTACTAAACTGATTGTTCCTTTGGGACTTGATTCCTTCTAATCATTCTAATGTATTAAAATAATTCAATGACCCTGGGTAATTGGGGTCAGGGAGTTATAAGTGAATCCGTCTATTGTTTCTTATATTATCCTTAGGGTTTCATCCCTCTTCCTTGATGTTTCAAACATCTAGTAACTTGGGATTCTTACCTAGGGTCTATTTTTGAGTTTCTTGGTTCAATATTATTGGATTTGGGTTCGTTTTCATTCCCTTGTGGTGCAACGATGGTGTAGTGGAAGTTTCACACAATAATTTGGAGGTTTTTACACAAATGGTAGGTGATTCCATGTGTATGATTTTCTTGATGAGTTATCTTTATAGATTTACCTATTTATCCTGTTCCTTATATGTTTTGTGTGGTAATAAATCTTTTTTTGATGGAATTGGTTAAGTGTTTCATTTTGTCTTAAAATGGTTTTTTCTTCTGTAACTATTGTGGTATCATTTGGGGTCATTTTATAACATATGAAAATGGTATATTAAATACGGATTGGGCTTAAAAATATGGTTTGGTAGGGTTTTGGTGTGCTTTTGGCCTTTAAATAGGGGTTTTGAATGGGTTTTATGTGCAAAATAGTGTTACAATCCTTGAAGTTGTTTTATAAAAATCTCAATGGTTTATTGGGCTGCACAAAGTGTGAATTTTTTTTGAGGTATTGTTTTGGAGTGTGTTTGTTATTAAAATGGGTTTTTGAAATGAAATGTGATGATTTTTGATTTCATACATTTTGAGAATAGTTCATAAATTTTTGAATGATTTATTAAATTGTGAGAAAGGTACAGGACAAGTTTATGGGCAGTTTTGGTGTGAGTATAATGTTAAAATGAATTTGAATGTGAAAAGGGGTATTTTGTGGCTGGTGTGAGTGATGTTTTATGTGTGTATGATTTGGAAATGGTATTTCCATGTTCAATGGTATTTTATAATATGTGGAACTTTTTTAGAACAAAAATGGAATCCCTGGTATTTAGGTGGGAGGACATGTACTAGTATTCTAGTGATCCAAAGTGGTTTCGTCCATGTTTCTCATAAAAATCTTGAAAATGACAAAAGTGACTAAAATTTGATGATGATGATGATGGGAACCACTAGGTTATGGGTGATTCCCCTAGTATTGGCTCATGCATGAGAACGTATATTGTTATGGTTACTTTTGACCAAGATATGAGGTACCTGGGGATCACAACTAACTAGTTCCTAGGGGTGTTCCCATGACAAGTGCTCATTTGATATTTTGTACTTACCATCAGCATATGATGTGTTTGAGATGGAAAATTCAGCAGAATGTGATTTTTCTTTAAAATTGTTCATTCTTTAATTTTTCCCACTAGAAAACTGTTTTCATTTAATGTTACATCCTTTATAAATTGTTTATGAAATTTTTTGTTTATAAAATATTGCAATATTTTTGTATTATAATTTTAATAACATGGAATATCTTTTGGTTATAATCCTATTAGGATTAGTATCATACCCTAATTACACCATTGGGTGTAAGTAGGCTTGGAAATATTTGTTGCAGGTTTGGGTAAAGCTTCCAGAATTGGTGGTTCGGGTTGTTAGCTTCCATCCTCAGTGCGGTGTTGTGGAGAAGGCTTAGGAATGATGACACCTTGACTTTTGGTGGTTCTTGGGTTTTGTGTTCTGCTACTTTTGAGTTGTGTCCCTCTTGGGATTTTTCTAAAACCATGGATTTCAATTCTAAATTTTTATTGAACGCTTATTTGTATTAATATTTTAAATTCAGTTTATTTATTATGGTTGTTGTTTTATTATTATAAATGCAGGTAAATCATTCCCAACTTGTACTTTATCATACCCAGGCACTTCTTCTTGAATGAGGGGATCATGAACGCCCTTTAGGACTTGTTGTGGACTGGGTCGAGTTCCGGTTTTTATGGAGACCAGATCTGGTTCGTGACACATTCCCTAAAGGTTATTATGGAATCGTATCCTACTCCAAGTACAATGATACCTTTAATAGGACTTCTTGGATAAAGTCATTGGAATCCATTTGTGAGGCCCAAATTGATATCCTATATTCATCTTTGGGACCTAGGTAGATTTATTAGTATCTTCATGGATAACACTACACAAGCGCTGATCCTCTACTTTTCTCATTAATCCATAAAATGTTGTTGGTATCACCACATGGCCTTGAGATTAATCGTCATCCATGTATCATATCTCTTCACACCTTTAGTGTTTACTTTTATTGGTGGTATCCAATGATCACTACCTCTTTCACAAATGTCATTAGTGTAATCAGACTCAGGAGTATGTCCTATCGAATGAGTGCTATGTGGAATATTTGAGATGGAATCCTAGGAAGGTATACTATGATGGTGACCAACCTTTAGACTATGTGTCTTTGTTGAGTATATCTAGATATTCTTATTATATGTGCTATAAAAATATACCTATTAAGATATAACTATATTTCCTTTGTTGTATGCTTGTGTAATTGGGGTTTCCAACTGAGTATTGTTATACTCACCCCTACATGGGATTTTCCCACACATGTTGTGTCTTGTGTGGATGATCAACCTTTTGATAGAATCCTTGATAGAACAGGAATAGATGGAGATTAATGAGACTAAACATGCTGAGGTGTGTTCCTTCTATATTCTATTATTAGTCCCCATTTTATTTTAGGTTGGACTTGTGTGAGAGAATTTGTTGAAGGCTTATATTTAGACCCATTTACTTTCTTTTACTTCCTATCATAATCTATTTGAAGAATTTATATGTATGAATTAATGGTTGTTTAGTTTTTTTACATTTCATAATATCATAGTCTTGGAGATGTGTGAGTATGTATAGGTACTTAGCCTAAGGACTCCCCTATTAGTGATATTCCTACTTGGTGCTAGTAACCAGAAACTATCCTATTGGAGGTGGAACTGGGGAGTCATAGAAGAAGCCCCATTAGAATGGTTCATGACAAGTGGTACTTTTGACTGATAGATTCAGCCCATATTACCTGAGTGGTAGTTGGGGTCTCAATCCCTAGTGGTCAAAAATAGATCCTCTCTTAGTAGTTGCAAGAATGTGATGGGATACGCCAATGGTGGTGAGGGCCACTAGTGCTATAAAAGATTCCCCATACCAGGAAATGTTTTGGGCCAAACCCCTACATTGGTGTTAGGTACTATGGTCTGGGCTTAGTGGAGTAGGGATGGGATCAACCCGCTCATTGACTTATGGTATTGGTCATTGTTGCACTAGTGCATCTAGGGGGGGCCTTCGGGGATTTTTTCGATTTGTGGTTATGATGGGTACGACTCGAACATTCCCTGCCTCCTCGACATAGTATAGTGAACTATCTTAATTATCCATTGGAGACTCCCAAAGTGGATTAATATTTGAGTGGGGGGTGGATACCCCCTACATGGCCTTCGAGGGTAGCAGTGTCAGTGAGGTGTTGGTGCATTGGGATCATAGAAGGCAATATCCCAGTGGGAATGACCACCTCTTATTTGTATCGACAAACAAGGGTGTTGAACGCCCTCCTATGGATGAGATCAAAAGGTAAAATAGGGCGTGGGAACCCATAGCCGAATATGCAGTGGTTTTCATGGAAGTAATTTATTCATGTATGATTTCCACATCAACATTCCCCACAACCCTACGTCTATTGGTGTAAGGTTACAAATCTCTTATATCTTGAGTCTTGTAAGGTACATGGAATCATCCATTAGTAAATATCTAGTGAAAGGGGTGCCCAATGTACTTAAATCTTCCATTATTTCAGAAATAAATAAAGTATCCATGTTGATGTTTTCATAAACTAAGGATTCTTTATGTTATCTACCCTAACTCACATGAGAGTTTCATGTTGGTCCTACTTCTTATTAGGTAAGACTTAGCTCCAAATATCTAGATCCGGTGACATGCAAATCTAACAGTGCCATAATTTTAGTAGTTCTCATAGTTTAAGGAGAAGATCATCACAACATCTTCTCCATTTTTGTTTCTAACACTTTTCATCAAGGATATGTCTCATGATGATGATGTGATTGTCTTGACTCAGCTTCCCACTTTCCAAATGTTGGTGGATTTAATCACCATAATCGATTAAGTTAGATCTTTGATAAAAATAGGATGATGGGATGTCATTTCCTCCTTCCATGGATTCCTCCTAAGATATCATTTCCTAGTATGGTTCTTTCTAATATAATTAATTCATGTTTGTGGAACTCATTCCTAGATCCATTCCATGGTGCATGTTGGTTGATTATAGTACTTCTATATTGATAGGGAAAAACCTTCAGTTAGAGGAGATAGTAATGTTGGGAATGTCTAGGAATCTATAGATGTTGGTTTTAGTAGGTGTTGAAAATTTCTTCCTATGTTAGAGGGCATATCTTGTGTGAGGAATCTTAAGGTATAGAACCCAAGGTATCCCATGCAACCACAATGGGGTAGATTATAGGGGTAGAGGCATCTGGGGCTGTTTAAAATAGATATACCATGTTCATTATATGGGGTATAGATTCTATTAATTTGGGCCACATGTTTAAATAATTGTGGGTATCAGTGGTTCATTGGTTTAACATCTTGTCGGGATAGGTGGACCACAGGTTTAATGTCTTATTGGGATAGGTGGGTTAAAGGTTTAATATCTTATGGTGAAAATTGGGTCATAGGTTTAATGTATTATGGGGGAAGGTGAGACATAGTTTTAATATCTTGTGGGGATAAGTGGGTCATATGTTTAAGGTATTTTGGGGATATGTGGATTTTGGGGTTCTAGTGTGTTTGTATGGGAAAGATGATCATACCTCAAGGGTTTGACAATAATGAGAGAGTGTTACCCGATAGGGAGAAAATTATCACCCCATGGTTTTTAGTGTGTTCTTGTGGGGAATATTATCACACTTTTGGATTTTATGGTTGTGAAAAAAATTGGTTCCCCATGGGGGGATATAATAAAACATTGTAGTAAGAGAAAGTGTTACCAAAGGACGGTAGATGATCATACATAAGGACGTGATGGTGATGTTGAAATATTGGGATTGAACCTCATTTAGGTACCCCTATTTTGTTTATTTTATGTTATTGAGACGCATAGAGGTGTCATATATACACTATTACTATACATGGATAAAAACTCATGCAGTTCAATCCCACAGTTTATGGTCATGTAATAAGACCAGTTCATGTAGTTTAATATGTTTTGGTAAGGATGCTTATTTCGTGAAAGTAACATCAACAATGGAGGGTGTTGGGATTATGTATGGAAGACTCCCAAAGAAGGAGGATCATACCATGCTAGAGGATAAGGTTTCATCCCGTGATAATCATACTTGGGTAATCTTATGTTCATCACATATGTTAAGGCTTCAGTTTAACATCACATATTGAGGATGTTTTCATGTAGTTTAACATCATATGACTAGGATGTTGGGAAATATAGTTTTACTTCATGCATCTTGGAAGTTGTCAAGACACACATCTAGGAAGATTATTCCCAAGTAGGAGAGGAAAATCTGGAAAAGGCCTCTCTAACGAGAATGGTGTTTGATTTCCCTTTATGATTCCACCTTTGTAACATATATGTAAACTAATCATTCCCCCGATATAGGGCATGGTATAAACACTACCATGGATGAGTGGTAATCAGGGCTCCCGATGTTAGACTATCTATGTTTGAAAAAAAAAGTCATTATGGTTCCAATTCATAGAAAAAAATAATGATAATGGTATATGAGGTGCTTGAAAAAAAGAGGGTGGAAATGAGGGTTGGTGATGCTGATCACATGAGAATTTGGGGTGTAGATGAGTTAGTTCAATTGGTTATAGGTAACCTAGGTACTCAACTTTCATGCAACATTGTTTTGTGGAATGAGGCATTGGTGTAGTGACTCTGACCCTAGTAACATGGGGATGGTGTGTACATTTTTACATTGGACTCTGATATAAAGAATCACATCCAAAAGGACCAAATAGTTTATTAGTCCTGGTTAACTAGATACATTCTAGATATTCACATTTCACTTTAAAACCTAAAATACACAAATAATTTTCCATGATAATACCATTATTCCACTTAGTGTGTCTTTGCATATAAATAAAAAAAATACTTCCTCATATCCCGGGGAAAACAAAACATAAGAAAGTATAGAACTCAAATGCTCGGTAAGCGTAAGCATACAATTTAAGATATGAATAAATAAATAATAATCAATATGGAAAGTTAAATAACTTAAACACATTACATTTAATCAATAACTTTAGAATAATATTTCATGAATAAATTATGGTAAAATAATTCCATATAAAAAATAACATGAGATTATAACCTAAAAATATATATTCTAATTAATAGAATAATAACATGGAATATAAATAATTAGATTCATAATGATGGAATGAATAATAGTGTAAATTTAAAACATACCACTAAGGCCTTTTTCCAATACATTTAATACCATTGAGTCCTTGTGCCAAGACATCAACCTAAATGGGTAAGGCCTCACCCAAAACCCAATCTAGTTTGACTCATGATACCTACCGATGCATTGAGGGGCTATATCAATCCCTTATCATCCATTATTACATATAATTAATTCCTTCTTTGAAAGGGATAAAACATAATCAATATAAAACTTCATATTTAAAACTTTTCATAGAAATGTTTACAATTACCACAATTTATAAACAGAGTCATAAACCATCCAGAGTAATATTAATTGTATCAAACCGATATATCTCCAGTCGAAATTATCCTAAAACTTCAAAATAAATAATAAATATGATATAAATATAACATATAACCTAAGAAACACAATTATAATATAGGTTTTGTGTCATTAATGAATGGAAATACCATAAAAGATCCTTAAAAACATTTTTGAGTAAAATAACTTTTTCATTTGAAAAATCACAATTTAAAAAAGACAGTTCAAAAAAAAAATTGAAAGTAATTTTCTTTGAATCTAATCTTGAAATATTTTAAAATAGGTTTTAAATAATTTAATTCTCATGATGGTGGAAAATTTCATTAATGTTGTATATGTTAAAACAATGATCCCTTTCACATTGTCGGTAGAAGCCAAACAAACATTATTTTGAAAATGAAATGAATATAACATTCCAAATATTTATTAAAAATAAAAAATATGTAAAAATTTATATAACTAACCATTTCAAATAATGTATAAATCATTTCTAATTTTTTTTAGAAAACGTGGGTTTTAAGGAAAAAGGATTTTTCACCAAAGAGAGCAATAAAGTATGATTTTCTTTAAAATATTTTCTCAATCATTTTAAGTACCACTGAGTGGGAAAATGGTACTATTATATAAAAAATTCATGAATAACAAGAGTATAATGAAATAAATTTATTTTTATATATAAAAATAAAATAATTCTCCCAAGGGAGATGTAAGCATAAATAATTATGAATAATGATGAGATTGTTAAATAAACCCTTACAACTTTGGTACATTTTGAATCATAAGCCCCCTGAAAGCAATTACATTAAATAAAAAATTAAATACCATAAATATAAATTAATTCATGATATAAAATACAAAACAGGTAGTATATATACCCCACAAACGAAATAAGTGGTGAATATGGTGTATGTCCCATGAAAGTGAAAGTGAGATGATAAACCCTTATCTTGATTCTGACTCATCACATATGTTCTTTTTCTTCCCAAATAATAAAATTGAGATAATTGATAACCTGATTATGAAAATTTTTAAAGTTTATTATTAATTTTATTTAACTTATCACCATGTTATATATTATTACTTAATCAATTAATTTTACATCAAATGTTTCGTTGATATTTGGCTTATGTTTCAAAAATGAATCTCGTAGGTTGATTATGGTCAAATAAGTAAATTTTTTAAAAATACATATAAAAATTATAATGAAATAATTATCATATCAATATATCAATTATACTTTTAAAACCAATAATGAAATATGGTTATGAATAATGAACTTCGTTACAATCATGGAGATGATAGGTATTACGTACGCATGAGTAACATTTCTATTTTTCAAAAATCATTATAGAAATAAGGTAAGTAATATTTTATATTTAAATAATTATTATAATACCATATATATTATATTATTTATTTAAATATAATTATATATATCATCCATGTGGTTTGGTGATTAAAATATATTCACATCTTTTTATGAAGGCAGTAGTCCATACATACATGAACGACGTTATCATCTTTAAATAAGTGAAAAAGTAAGAAATAAAATGACATATTATCCTTTAGGAATGATAAATATCTCATTAATTTTATAATTATTTTATTTATAGCACATATATTCGTTAAAAGTATAATTATTGTCTTCCATGTAAAGCATTAGAGATAAACAGATCAAATCTCTTCGTGAGGCGGAAGTCTGCAGTACACAGGAGCATTGATATCGTATCCCCTAAAGAATAGAAATTAAAGATATATATGATATAATGGCTTTATAATTATAATTATGTTATAAATATCATATATTTATTTTATATCCATAATCTTACCCAACCGTGAGAGGTTTTAATGGAAAAAATGAATCACATTGGTTTGTGAGGTTGTAGTCTTCCCTAGACATGAATAATGATTTCATAACCCATTTGATGAAAGTATAGAAGTTTTAGGTCATGAAATTAAAATAGAAAAAAATTATTATATATAATATATTGAGGTTATTATATCACAATGTTTTTAAAATAATTTATGGAGGAGGAGGAAGAAATAAAATAAAAATGATCGTTGAAGAATGGTACCTCTTCTTCGGGTAACCACCTAAGGTTTTCACAAAATGCATTCCTATGTTGAATTTATGAAAAAAATAACGATTCTAGGATGATGGGATGGAATTTGAGAACTAATTTGGCCAATAAAAAATGGTTTTAACTTAAGAAGAAGAGAGTAGAGGGTGTCCTTTTATAAGTGAGGTGAGTGGCACACTTTTAAATTTCGAAAATAAAAATGACTACCCATGTTTTTCACAACCCATAAGTGTCAAAAATTTATTATTATATATAATTAGACATTATAAGGTCTCAATATTTCCATAAAATATATTTTATAAAAATTTTATGTATTTACAACACTTATAATTTTAGTTAAAAAAATTCAGTAAACCTATTTTTACAATAACCGCGACAATTAATTTTACTATTTTCACTGTTCATTATGGTAAAAACTTAAGTTAAACTTATTAGATAATATTAATTTTTATTATTCAAAATACTGAACCAATAATTTTAAATTAAATTTAGGTAAGTTGAAAGTTTTAATTTAAAACTAATCCCACAAATGTGATGAGAAAGCGGGATTTCAAAGAGAAAATGTTCAAAAGTTTACAAAGTTTTTTTATCAAAATTAAATATAAAAATGAATCCAATAAAATAAATTGGATTAATAGATATTGAAATGAAATAATTTTAATTTAAAAAAATTAAAATTTGATTTAACTTTATAAATAATTTAGACAAAAATGACTTTTTCAATTAAAATTTAGTATTTTTTACTATTCATTAAAAAATAAAACTTCTCAGAAAATGGAAAAAATCCACCCTATGATTATTTAGACATGTGGATTTAAAAAATAATATTTATTTTATCAAATATATTTTATATAAGTTTCAAAAATTAATTTTATCATAAGTGTGGAGGAAGTGATGAAACCGTTTTCATTTTAAAAAAGTCTATTTCTCAGAATTTTTTTAAATGTTTCTAATTTTATATCTAATCAATTGATTTCAATTTTATTTATTTTATCCAGGTTAAAACCATATAATTTTCATAATTTCATTATTCATATTCATAATATCCAATTTAATGGCTTGGTTATAATTGTAATGTTTAATTAATAATATTTTAATAGAGTATCACATTTCAGTCAATCCCGATGTTGTGTGCATTGCAAAATATCAAAGAGATTTATTTTTTTTAAAATTAACTATATCATAAAGTCTTATGATTTAATATTACCTTATATTATTTGTGTTTTTTTAATACACACTATCGAATATGATGTTCATATTTTAAAATATCAGGGTATCCCAATTACGCTATGGCCCTGAAGGTTGTTGCACAAAACTCTGTTATACTACACACAAATAGGGTTGTGTGAGCCATATGATCTAGCATAAGGAAACTGAATAGATCATGTATAATTAATTCACATAAATTATGAGGTTTAATGCATCATAGAGTTTCACAATGTTGCTTTCTCTTGTACGAACCTGACTAGCATTAAGGGATGTTGTATGAGGACCACTCAAACATGGGACAAGACATGTTGGGGCCCATGGGAGGTGAGAAGAACAAGTTCCTTACCTTTGAAAATCCATGTAAGTATGGAGTTTAATTTTTTCATGGAATATGGGTTTGATAAAGTGATATATAAATCTTTTTCTTATGTAGATCCTACAAATATTTGGGGGGTATTTATAGCCAAAATTGGTTTCCATATGTGCACAACCCCAACTTGGTCGCATAATCGGGTTGCGTTCTTAGCATGAATTTTATGACGGAGATCAATATTAAATTTGATGGATTTATGTTTCATTTTTCATGAAATGGTTTTTACACTCCATTGAAAGATTCCGCATAAACATAAAATGTTTTTCATACGCGCCTTTTAAATAATTTTGGGGTTCTTAGAGCATCGTGGAATGTTGATCTTTAGCGTCACCTTTTAGGTGAAAACGTATTGTCCATGTGATATGAATGTTTCAGAAAAGACATTAATGTTGTTTTCACATAATTACTTGCTTCTATATTTGACCTTTGGTCCTAACTGGTCTTTTTTATTTGGTAAAACCTACCTTCTAAGGATCCGGACAAGTTTTCAGCACCAATAGTTATGTTATAATCTTATGATGAATGATTTATGATATTATTAATTTATATATATGGTCTTTTATAAAGTGATTTTTGGGTCCATTAAATCCCTCCAATTCATTGGGTGAATATGGATAACTCTTGTAACAACCTGGTAGTTTAAAATAAAACTATGTTCGATAGAGTATACGACATGCGACACCGATCCAAAATAATCCCCAAAATATCATTATTTAAATATGGTCCTTAAAACCTAGATGTTAAATCAGTGGGTATGAATAGTATTAACCAAATTATTAAATATATATATGAAAAATAATAAAAGAAAAATAATTTATTAATTATTATAAAATAAGTACTCAATTTTCACTCAATTAATTTTATTCTAATGAAATATGTTTTCTTCAAAAATGTTTTTTATTTTGGTTAGAAAATATTATAATTAATTTCTAAAACATTTATAAATTTTATTTGATAAAAACAGTTTCATTTTGTATAATCCTATGATCAAAATTATCTTAGGGTGAATTGTTGATTTTTTCCTAAAAATATTGATTTTCAACTGAATAGTGAAAAATATAGAATTTTATTAAAAACTATATTTTTATTTAAAACCTTTTCAAAGTTCCATTTTATTTTAAAATTACTTTAAAGTAAAATTTTTTCTATTATACTATTAATAATATTATTAGTTTAATTTGAAACAATTTTATAATTGATTTTTGTGTAAAAAAGTTTTATAAAAAAAAGACATTTTAAGAAAAATTATTATTTTTCTAAAAAGTAGTTGTCATAATTTTTTCAAAAGTTATTTTAAAATTAATTTATTCCTCTTATAGGTATTTAATTTCATAAAATTTATTCTATATTTGGAATCACGAGTCTAGAACTTTTTAATTAGGTTCCTTTAATTTTTATGCATTATGGATAGTAATCTTAGTAAAATTTATCACATTAGTAAAGGATAAATAGGGTTAATCTCGATTAAAACTAAGTGATAAGGTATTAATTTTTCAAATAAATTATTATTTAATGAATTTAATTCTATAAATAGAGCCTTAGTCTTTAAATTTATTTGTTTAGTGGATACTTGGCCATGAAAATGACTTATATATTATTTAAATCAAAGGAAGTTACAAAATGTCACTCACTTTGTTTTTTTAACTATTATGAGTCAAAAAATGGAAAAAAAATAAAGATATTAATGAACCTAAATGTATATTTTATGTTTTATTAAATTATTATCATTATAAAAAAATTATATCTAATTTTTATAAATTATATAATTATCTTAAATTCTTATGTAGAATTAATGTGATATTTATTTAATTAACATAAAAATAAAATAAATGATTTTAAAAATATTAAAAGTGATATAATTTGAATGAGATATTGTGTCCCATTAATTTTATGTATCTATATTAAATTTTAGGTTAGTATTAGAGGATTATATTTGAATTATATTTTATCATTATGTGATTGAATGCAAATTAAATGAATGGCGTCAAAATGAAATTAATGACAATTTATCAAAATAATTTTTTCTTCAATTATTTGAAATTTTTAGAAATACGATATTCATACCAATAGGGGTGGATATAGTTTTCTATGAACTTGGGTTGTGGAGACCTTGGAGGAAAGAAGGCACAATTTCCTTCTCGTAATAAATGTGGAAAGATACATATTAGTGAATGTCTCAAAGGAGTGGGAAATTATTTTATGTGTGGAAAATATTGTAATAAATTAATGAATTGTTGAGAAAATTGAAAGGTATGATGAAATGTAATAAATTAAATCCTACAACACAATTTTTAGTTCAATTTCTTATTTGTATGGAATATAAAAATTATCTCGTTAATGTCCTAATCTGAGGGTTAAATCATAGAACAAGGAAATATCTATGCTATGGAAATCTTTGATGTGTAAGGATTAAATATTCTATGTATTGGTACTTGAGAATTATATTTTATATGTACTATAAAATATAGGATATAATAATCATGAAATGTATGAACAATATTCCACAATTATTTTTCTTTAAGGATTTGAAAACATATGTTGAATAGTACTAATAACCTGGCAAAGTGATTTATTGATAAGATGTTATTTTAGGAAAAAAGATTATGGGATTGATAATTCTTAGTATGTGTATGATACTGGGATAAAAATAAAATGTATTGGGATTTTAAGTCTACGTTTGATCATTAATTTATAGTCATATATACCCCTCTTGATGTTTTATGGGAGTCTAACATGATTAAAGTTATTTTGGGAGAGATTTATTGAAATATAATCCTTTTGCTTATTATATGTTTTATTGAAAATGTTATTTTGGAATAATGATTTTATATTTGGTGTACATACCATTAAGGTTATTTGTAACTTATAAGGTTAATATTATTTTGAGGCTGAGTTATTTATTGATTATTCGGATAAAAGAGTTAGTTCATTTTGGGAAAATATCATATATAAAACCGTAGAGGTTAAAATAAGTGAATTTATGAGTAATGTTAATTTTTGAGGATATTCATCATGTTCTTTAGAATGTCATAGTTTTTTAAAAAGTACAGACATCATATTTGGTGAAAACCCATCTCATTCGTTATGGTCCTCGGGCTTTAACCCACAACTAAAGGATGACAAAGATGTGGCACACACCACTGGCCTATGTGATGCCCTACTTAGTATGACATTATTTTTACATAAACAATTTAATAGATAAATAATATGTTTATTTTGGTAAGCATGATAAACAATCAAATATATTTTATTTTTTTGGGATTTTTAATTGATTAATGAAATTCCAGGAGACACTTCACTAGGTGGATGTGTATGTAACCTTTAGGTTTAACACAAATTATTATTTGGGAAGAATACTATTACTTTTTTGGAATTGAAAGATGTAGGGTATGAGATCATATTTAAGGTTAAATGTTTTTGTTAATATCCAGGTTTTTGGGTTTATAGGGGATATATGGAATAAATATAAACATAATGTATATTCCAATTATTATTATATGTGATAAATTTATTCACATGTTTGTAATTTTACACTATGAACTAATTTATTTTGACTATGGATAAATGTTTTATTAAATTTTTGAGTTTAAAATATGGGTAGAAATATTTTGGAGGAGATATAAGGTTAACAAATTATTGAAAGGATTTAGTTGATCATAGAATATTATTATTTGAGGTTAGAGTATGATTTATCAAATTGGATAACATATAAAAAATATTTAGTATTTGGTAAATATTTAGATGGAAAATTAAGTACTTATAGATCTTATGATTCTTTAAAAATTGAATCAGGAAAAAAAAATAAATCTCAAATATCCATTTCCTGGTGTAAGAGATAAAATGGAAACAGATTAAAGAAAAAATAAAGGATGAAATCATATTTATGGCATGGAAATAAATCAAGTAATATTATTTTCTCAAGTGATTCATCTATATAGTAGATTAAATAATCCCTATAATTTATAAAAAGGACCTTAAAATAAAAACTTTTTCTTTTTAAATTTACTTAATAGGAAATCAATGGACTTTTAACTGAAATCATGTGGGATATGGTTAATTCTTATAGGGTTACTAAATTTATAAATTTATAAAAATGAAACAAATAAACCACTAAATTATAGGGTAGTATATGAATTTCAAGTCCATAGTCGAAGCCATAGAGACAAATTTGGAGAAAATATTAATTCAATAAAATTAACCTAAACTATTTATGATTTGAATAAATTAAATCTAAACTACTAAGCATGTGACTGTTAAAGAATGTGGGAGAATAAAATTGTAAAATAAATCTAGGTAGAAATGAATTTAGGTTCATGGGATGATAAGGTATGAAATGATTAATTAACAATCATATAGTCATTGAAATCAGGTTCTAGTGAGTCTAATTGTCATGGTAAAAACTCTTCATCCTAAGTTATCATTTTTTATCATGGTAAGGTACTTCATATTTAATAGAATAGGTAACCTAAAACCTTATTTAATCATATGGAATAAACCATCCCAATAGTCATTGTTTAACTCTAAATCTAGATCGCACGTTATAAAAATTCATTCAATCAACTTATGTAAAGTTCATTCTTAAAGAAAAAAAGAAATTAAAATCATTCCCTAACCCTACACACAATGGTCATGAAAATAGAAATTAAGGAAGAGATATAATTTAAGAACCAACATGAAATCCCAATATAAATTTAAATAAAAAATAAAACACCTCATACATTCAATTTTGGGTTATCATCTATTCTATGGAATAATGAAATCAACCTCCCATGCTATCAATGAGAGGGTGAAGAAAAGAATAAATAAAATATTAATAAATGGAAGAAGTAGGGCTCCAAAGTGGGTGTTCACATCTCAGTAGGTATCCCTCACCAATCCTCCCGTCATGAATCTCCCTAAGGTATTGTACAAGGTGGTATATATAAATGGTTTTGCATAAAATCCTTATCCATGGAAAATTTAATTTTATGTTTGCTTAAGCTTACACAACGTGTAATGCTTACACGTCGTGTGATATTATCATTTACACTATATGAGAATGGGTCTCCAATTTTGTCATAACTATTCCAAAAACATATCCCAAACAAACTCACATTGTGTGAATGGAATACACGATGTGTAAATACCCCACTCTAATTTTCCAATCCCGCTGTATCCTAAAATATCCAGTGTGAAGATCATAAATTATACAATTTTTGTTCCCTTTTCAAATTTTTGTTATACCCAACAATAACATATAAGGAAGGTTAAAAAATCACAATATTATAAATAATCATCAATTAAATACAAAATCCAAATTATTAAAAAACCATAAAATACATGCCTAAATAATTGATATCATTTACCCATCATATATTTTTTATTTTATTATTGTTTTCTTTATCATGACCTTGTTCTATGTCGATTTATTAATATTTGGGAATTAGTTTTCTATTATGTATCCATATTTTCACTTACCACAATATTCTCTTATTCAGAATCCCAGTTTGGTAGTAAACATCACATTTTCCTTTCCCACTTTTTAAGAGGAGGTTTTATTAACCCTTTTTAAGATGTTGGTCTTCAATAAAGTAATTTAAAAATTTAAAACTCTGTATTACCACAAAAAGATCAAATAGTAAAATCAATATTTATTTAACAGGTTAGAATGTAACACCCTGATATTTTAAAATAACACTATGTTCGATAGCATATACGATACACAACACCGATCCTAAATGAACCCCAAAATATTATCATTTAAATATGGTTGTTATAACCTACCAATTAAATTTATGAATATAATTTACAAAAATAAGAAATATATATAAAGGGACTACTCAATGAAAAATAATGGATGGATTCTTAGTAAACAAGTTCTCAATTTTCAGTAAAGTTATTTTATGTTTCAGAAATACGTTTAATTCAAAAATGATTTTTATTTTTTGTATCAAAATATTATAATTAATTTATGAAATATTTATAAATTGAATTTTAAAAAAATTATATCTTTTTTGAAATTAGAATATAAAAAATTATCTTAAGGTGAATAATTGCTACTTTTAGGAAAATATTGATTTTTGAGAGAATAGTGAAAAATATATAATTTAATTTAGAATTGCTTTTTTCTCTCAAGCATTTACAAAGTACCATTTTATTTTATAAAGGTTTCAAAGTAAGAATAGTTATATTATATTATTAATAATACAATAATTTTCATTAGAATCAATTTTATTATTTATTTTCATATAAAAACATGTTTATGCAAAAAAATCATTTTAAAAAAACTTATATTTCTAAAAAGGGTTTTTTATCATTTTTTGAGAACATAAGTTAAAACTAATTTTTTTCCAATTATGGGTATTTAATTTTATAAAAGTATAAAATACTTGAAATAAGGAGGCTCAAATTTGGTAAATAGTACCCTCTTATTTTTGGGCATTTGGAATAATAATCACCGTAAACATTATCACCTCAGTAATGGGTACATCGGGATAATGTAGGTTAAAAATAAGTTATAAGTCCATATGTTTTCGTTATAATTATTATGGGATGAATTTAATTATACCATTAACACCTTAGGATCAAAATTGAATTGTTTAATGGACACTTTCCCCTGAAAGTGACTTATATATTATTTTAATGATAGGAAGTTACCAAATGACCCTATTTTTTTAATATATCTTATGTATCCACATAGGGAAAAAATAAATATATGAATAAACATAAATGTAAATTTGGGTCTTAATGAAATTATTTTCATGTTAAAAATTTATTTCTAATTTTTATAAATTATACAATTCCCTTATATTCTTTTACAGCACTAATACAATATTTATTTAATTAACCGAAAAAATAAAATGAATAATATTAAAAATATTAAAAGTGATATAATTTGAATGAGGTAAAATTTCCCATGAATTTTATAGATCTATATTACATTTTATGGAAGTTCAAAAAAATATTTTTGAATTCCACTTTATCATCATGTATTTTAATCCAAGTTAAACAAATATTGTCAAAATTGACATTAATGATAATTTATCAAAATAATAATTTGTTAAATTATTTAAAATATCAAGAAAGTATATATTCTTCCATGTGAATAAAATATTATATAAAAAATCATGATTGGTACATTTATGAGTCACTTTTAAATTTATATTAACGTTATTAACCATTTTTCATTTAAATAGTTGTTTCCACGGTTAACGTCAAATATAATTTACCAAGGTTTTAATAAACAAGATAAAAAGTAAAATGATATAAAAACTAGCCTAAATTTAATTGGATGATGTTATTTAAACCCTATAATGTTTTTATTTTAATTAATTACTATTTGTAATCATTTATCTAAAGAATAGTCATATTATATTTTAATTTTTTATGAAATTCCAAAAGTACCCCTCACCCAAATTATAAAGGGGAACCTCCTCCTCCACTTATTTACACCACATTGAGAAATATATTTTGAAAAAATTATCAATTCCTATTTTAAAAATAATTATCCATGTTCTTGAGGTGATGGTATTCCCAAAAGACTTATCCTAAGTCCCTTAAGCAATGATTTATAATACTTTTGTCGAAGAAGAGGTATTCGTCTTTAACAATTCCTTAAAGTTTATTTTGTCTTATAATTACTCTTAATGTATTTTAACCATCATAAAATAATAATTATATTATCATAACTATATTTATATATTATCATGATTATGTTACAACCATATTCAATCTATTTTATATCCAACAAACAGAGAAAAGCTCACCCATGCGTATGTACAATTTACCATCTCCACATAGTAGTGTAATTAACCTTTCATCAACCAATTTACAAGGATTGTTATAAAAATGTATATAATAGATATTTATGATATTTACGAAATATTTGTATTATTATTTAATTATAATATCATATATACCTTATTACCACCCAATCTATTAGAAAATGATAATGTCGATCATGCGTATGTGTCGACTACCACCTCCAAAAATCGATGTGATCCATTTTTCATTTTTGTTTTACATGAATAGTAATTATGATATATTAAATTAATATATATGATATATATTATATATATATTATATAATAGTAATTTTTTAAAGATGAATCATTATTTATCTTTCTTTCATTATATCCATCGAAAAGTGAAAACAATATTCTTGCGTACGTATGGCCTACAATATCCATGAATGGTGTAATTCATTTTTCTATCTTTATCTATATAGATGATTATAAATATCTCTATATTGGATATTTATGATATATATATCTTAAATAACATTCTATATATGATTGAACCAGATAAATACACAAGTAATGAGACCACTGAATCAAAACATTCTTGAAAAACAAATCAATTAACACCCAAAATAATGATAATAAAAAACATTTATTAATAAAAGGATGATAAAATAATATAAATGGATCATATATGATTTCATACGTGTTAATATTCTTCTATTATTAAATTATAATAAATTTATATTTATTATAATGGAAGTTAGAGAACCTAAGTGACTAGTTGGACCTAAGGTAAGGTATTTCATCCCAATTTCCAATCCATTGAGATGTTTTTGGTATTATGCACCCGTTTAATTTTATGTGGAGTATATACATACCCCTAAAGGTAAGTAAAATGAATATATATTTATTCATGATGATTAAATTTTATTTCTAGTTTACTCATTTAAATATTTTCCATATTTTCTCTTAATATTTTATCTCTTTGAAACTTGAACCAAACAAAAAAATGTTTAAAAGAAAATAGATCTTATTTATCTTTTGATTAGAAAACATTTATTTCTTGTATTTATTTTTTCTAAAAATTTCTCAAAAAAGTTTTTACACTTATAAAATGATTTTTAAAGGACATTTTTGTTGATGTTTCTTTACAAAAAGATTTGAAATGAATATTTTTATCATCTTAAAAATAAGGTATTTTGTGACTTATCCAAAAAACTTATGGATGGAATGTTTTTTAACTTATATGTAATGATAATATTTTACCACCTACATGAATATTATTTTCTTTGAATATTAATTTACATGTTCATAAGGTTATTTTCAAAGATAATGTTTTACCTTATAATTTCATTGGTTTTTTTAAATAAGTGATCTTAAAAAATTATAAACGTTATTCTCATCAATAATGTTTTAATGTAAATTTAATAGAATTTATATTCATCAATGGAAAAAAACTTTATTTAACTTATTCACCCCTGGGGATATGTTGTAATGATACCATCCTTTAAATCATTCACTTAAATTTGATCATTAAATATTAAATTCCTCTCAAATATTCATATTAATTGTATCATGGATACGATTATTTCCTAAAACATATAACATTTTTATGTACGGTGTTATACATTGAAATTATTTTATTTAATGGGGGATTATTTATAAATCCATAAAATTTATTCAATATTGATATTTTTTGGTAATAATAATGTCAATTAATTAAATTGATCATTAGATATACGAGGGACGCATTGTACATACAGTGATAGGTGGGGCCTAGAATTACTTGGCCCCTCGAGGCATCAAATGGGCTTATGAAAACAATTAGTAATCTATAAATAAATGTTTTTTATATTCTTAAAAAATGTATTAAATCATCTTAGAATAAGGCCCGATGGTATATATACCATGATATTTAATAATATGGCCTCTAATATTGTGAATATACTTCATTGAGAATTCAGTTGTTATTGTCATTCATGAGATTACTCCATTGATATTATCCCTAGATACATTTGTTTCTCAAGTTATTGATTAAATGACATGTTTTTCAGTTATTTACCCTTCTATACTGACTATTACGTATTTACTTATAATATATTTTGTTGTATGTAAACCTTATAGAGCATCTTATCTCACACTTTTATTTGTTTTCTTTTCCCATAATAAGAAGGATTTTATGAATAGTATCAAGGATGAAAGAATGTTTTTATGATATGTATTTTATATTACTAATGTATTAGGGGAATCATGTACTGATATTTTTCTTCAAGACTACTAAACTATTCACTACTTTGGGAAGTGATCATTTGTATCTAGTGTCTATGTAACAAAAAAAATTACAAAACTGGGTTACTAGAGTTCGGGTTGTTACAAACCATGAGGTAAATATGTTATTCATGAACATAATTTCATGTTGAAAATTTCAAATGTGAACATTGTCTTCTTGTCCCTAATACTAAGTGTGGACCTAGTTTTCATATCTATAATATTAAGAGTAGACCTATCATTCATGTCTATAATTTTATACATGAACCCGAGTTTCTTGTCCACAATATTATTTATGGACAAGGGTTTCATGTACATAGGTTCATTAAAGGGCCTAAATTTATGTCCTTAACATAATGAGTGAACCTGTTTCTCTTTATACATGTTAAAAATGTTATATGATTATGTTTTTTACACATCCATGTGTCTATGTTATGCTCTTATGGATCATGTTCATTAAATTATTTTATGAATCATGCCTTATGAACTACCAAGGTTTATTCCGTAAATTATGTTTATGATATTTGAAAGATTAGTTATGAACATTATAATTTATGGTCATGATCTCATACCCTTATTCTTATCTTATGCTTCTATATGATCATCCATTGATATCTCCCATGTTTACTCTTACTAAGAATCTGATCTCAATCATTCTTATTTTTCCTTTCCCTAGGTTATGAAGAATGATTTTAAGTAGGTTATGTCTATAAACATTACTAAATAGATATATCTTTGTTAGATATGTTGAAGATATTTTATGAAATAAGTAGATCATGTATGGAGTCTCTAAAAATACTGAACTTTTATGTTCCTTAAGAAAATATTTTTGAAATGTGTGTAATATTTACTTAAAAAGACATGATATGTGTGTATAAAAATCCTAGTTAATTATATTTGGTTTCAGAGCATGGGTTTAGTCAATATTTAGAAAATAGAGTTATAATAATTTAGTGAAAAACTATGGATAAGTCTAAGAATAGTATAAAATCATAACAATTTGGTAATGAAGGGATTATGTGGATTTCTAAGAAATACATCTTAGTCTGAATACTATAATTAGATATGGTTTTGGAACATATGAATCTAGGGGTAATAACCAAAAAAAGGGTTGGTTGAGTATATCTCAACCATAATTATGGTGCATAATGAGTGCGGCCTTAATGCACACCTACATTGACACTCCCGAGGGATATTCATGGGTTAATCAATATTTTCTTTATAAATCATTATGAATTATTTGAATAGATATCATCAAGAATGACCTAGGTTAAACATAAGGTGACATATATTGAAAAGAAGGTGTCATGATTTAAATTACCTTTGAATAATTTTTCCTAATTACATTATTACTCAATATGATTAATGATGCTCACACTAGGATTTTTGGTTTTAGTCAATAGATTTAACTTGAATGAATCATGTGAATAATTAATGAGATAGAGAATTAAATGACCATCCTAATGATTATCCAAATTTCATAGAAGTTGGGATGTAATATTTTGTGAGTATGCTCACTAAAATATCTCAAGATATACATTGGGACACAATTTGTGTTGAACATATGAACATAAGGAAGGAGGAGAAGCATGCCACTAAATCATTCATGAAACAACATCCTCCCTTATTCTATGGGGCTTATGTTCCACCAGTTTCTGAGAAATTAGTCAATGTTATAGAAAATATATTATTTTTTCATCATTCTTGGACCATGAAAAAAAATTCTAACCATTTATCATTTGGTAGGTGAAGTAGATCAATAGTAAAATCATATTAATAATTCAAGTAAAGAGAATGAAATTGAATCCATGGAATGGGATGAGTATAAGAGGATATTTTTCAGTAAATACTTTAATTTTAATTTACATATAAAAATAGAAAAGGAATTCACTGATCTAAATAAAAAGATAGATGAATCCAATGGTTCCTATTAGGTAAGTTTTACAAGACTTTCAAGTTTTTCTTCTAATTTAATTATCACCCATGAAAGTAAAATTAATAGATTATTTAGTGGATTGAAACCAATTCATCAAAATTATTTTTCCATAAGGGACATTGGATGATATGAATAATTTTTTGATGTCCAGTCAAATTTGAAATGGTAGCTAGAAACCCTAATAGTTCTAGTGATAAGAAAAGGAAAATCTAGCATCATGGAACCTTTAATAAAATATCACATGGAGTGAAGATAACATTTCAACCATATACTTTCTAAAAATATTGTAAGGAACACCATGGTTATTGATATAATGGAATAAGAATATTTTTCTAATTTGGGAAACCTGACCATAAAAAAATACTATCAAAGTAATTTGAAGAAGCATTTCAATTAAAGGATTGGAGAGAGGGTTCAAAAAAATAAACCTCCTACACTTTAGTGCTATATATATAAAGTGTTTTGGAATAATGTGAATCAATAGTCTAATCTAAAGGAAAATTAGAATCATAATCTATAACAAACAATGAAGATAATGGAAAAAGTGAATTCTTATGCATCAAAACAATTGCATTGAATCATGATAATTATGGGACACTTATCCTTCACTTTAGAGTTGGGAATTTTGTGTTAGTGTTTTTATAAATGTTCCCTATTAAATTTTTATTGTTAATACTTTAGTGAAATTTGATGTGATTATGATCATTCATTATCTCTCTCTAAATAGATTTTGCAATAAGAAAATCACATTTTATATTCTTAATAAACTTATTATCATATAACGGTGAAAGGATGAATCTTTACTTATAATGGATGTGTTTTGGGCTAATATTGGATCTTATTTATAGAATAAAAGTTGAATTATCTTTTGGAAGAATATATAGTTTTATTATGAATTTATTTTCTAGGAAATGATTAGTTTATACACATTTTTATGATACATTATGAGTGATTAAAATCATTTTTACATTGATTATATAAGTATATGAGATCAATTTCCAATGAGCCTATACTAAAGTGGTAAATGCTTATGCTTGGCATGCCAAAGACCCAAGATTGAATCTGTATAGGGAAAAATTTCTAGGTATTATAGAAGTATTTTAGTAGTGGCACTGTAGTAGTGGTGACACTATAGTGGAAGAGACACTATAGAAGGAATTGTAGCAATGATAGTACTATAGTAGATATTGTTTCATCCCGCGTACTATAGAAGTACTATTCATTGAAGGTCCCTTTAAGCCAAAAAATTGTCTATAAAGCCTTGTATTAAGGGCACATGTCCTTTGGCCTTTAGGCAATGTAATGGGTCTCCCTCTACCTAGAAAAAATGCAGACTTTGCTTTAATAATAAATGAGGCTTTGGACACAACCTTTTAAAAAAAGTATATCATATAAATATTTCCAACCATTTGGGTTCAATTTGGTTCAGAAAAATTTAGAAGGAGACTTTAGATTAACTATTTCTAGAATTTATTAAGATAATATTTGGATGTTATTGGATAGATTAGATAACCCATTTTGGTTTTAGTATATTTTTGGAGGTTTAAGGAATGCATTATAGATCTTATGATTCATTAAAAGTAAATTTTATTGATTTATACATGAAAAACTCATCTTGAATATCCACTTATTGGGGTAAGAGATTAGAGAAAAGTGGAATTGATTAATGTGAAACCAAATGAAGAAATTTTTCTTATAAAATGTAATTAAATAAATTAATTACATTTTACTGAGTACTTTATATTGATAGTAAATGAATACATCAAATTTACGAAATGGTCATTGAAATAAAAAAATTATCTATTTACTTTCATTTCTGATGAATCATGGGTCTTTTACCCCTCGTAGATTTATGGTTTTTTGGTAGTTAAATTTCTCATGACCATGTTCCCTATTACTCTATTATAATCCTTGGGAATTATTATTCTATAAAATTTCCATATATTCAATTCTAAATAATTTTCTCATATTTCGAAAACTAATTTTGTGTTATTTAAGATGTCCTTCATATTTTCCATTCCCACTTTTCAAGGGAAGTTTTTATTTACCTTTTTTACGATGTGTGTTTTCCATAAAGGGAGTTTTTAAATTTCAAACCATTTATTATGGATCACAATTTTAAATCTAGAGGTTAAAATTTATTAAAGGGGAGAATATAACATTGTATTTTAAAAGAAGAACATTATGTTTGATGGGGTATACGAAACAGAATGCTGAGCTTAAATGAACCATGAAATATTATTATTAAAATATTATAGTTATAACCTAGACATTAAATTTTTGGGTATTAATAAGATTAAAAAAATAATGATATATATAGGTATCGATAAATTCTTAGGAAATAAGCGCTCAATTTTTTAGTAAAGCCAATTTATTATTCAAATATTAGATTTCGTAAAAAATGATTTTTAATGTATTTTATGAGAAAGTATTATGATTATTTTCTACAAATTTTTTTAAGGTATTTTATAAAAATAATATAATTTTTGAATTCATCGTATCAAAATTTTACATTGGTGAAGTATTTGGATTTTTCTGATGAAGTTTATTTTTTTCAAGAAATTTTAAAAAATATATAGTTTTTATGAAAAAATATGTCTTTTATGATATCTCCAAGACATAAACAAAATATAAAAAATTTATGAAACTTATTTAATGGTTTGAGTATGATAAAATAATGAAAAATATCATATATAAATAATTCAAAACATATAAATTGTGATTTATTTCATTATAAATAGGAAAATCATTTTCAATGTCAGTGTAATACTTTCACAACACAGGAAAAGTCAAATTTGGTTTCATAAAGATAATATTTGAGAATGAATAAGTACTTTCTCAACCTTTTTAATAAATATTATGTATTATGGATGTTTTTGTGGTTATATACGTATTTTAGAGTTATATAACAAATTTCGTATCCAAATGATTGTGTAATGCTTACGTAAGGCCGAAAAAGTCAAAATAACATATTTAATAAGATTTTATTAAATATATATGAGTAAAAATACTGATTGAAGGAATTTAAAATAGTATATTGAAATTTATTTATTTATTTTTATTTTTTAAATTTATTTTTAATTTTATGTGAAGAAATAACTTCCTTAAATTCTTATGCAATGCAAACCTTGTGTTTGTTATAGTTGTAGAAAAAGCAAGTAATTTGTTTTTGAAAACCCTAAAAATAATATCTTCTAGATGAATTAAAATGTCCCATGAAATTTATATATAAATATGAACTATTAATGATATTTTCATTTTTTATATTTTAATTCTATTTTTTATTGGTTTATTTAAATTCAAATTAATTAAATAGGGTCAAAAATTACATTTATAATACATTATGAACACCATATTTTATTAAATTATTTAAAAATAATTATTTGTTGAAATAGTAAAAGTTAGATAATATATGGTTTAAAATTTATTCAATTTTCCATTTATTATCCAATTTTCTCTTTATAATTAAAATTATAATCCTTTAAAATTGAAAAAAGACATTATAATGTTTAAGGTTAAAATTGGTTAACTAAGGGGTTAAGACAAAAGATAAAGTTTAAATCGTTACTTAAAATTATCTAATATTTTTGGTTGATGGTATTTAAAATCTATAATAAATTATATTTAAATCCCTATACATTTTGAATAATTTTTATGGAGAATTAATTTACTATATTTTAATCATTTATGAAATCTGAAGAGTGACCCTCCCCTGAATTATAAAATGGAACACCTTATTTCTCTTCTTTATGCCACTTTGAACCATATATATCATCCAATCCCTAAAAAATTACCATCTCCACTCCTATAGTCACATTCTAAGGGTTCTATTCTAAGGCCCTAGCCTAAAACATCACATAATTATGCATTACTTTAATAATTCAATTTGAGGAGCTTTTCAGGTTTAGAGATTTAGTGAAATAGGTCCTAACATATAAATAACAACATGAATATTTCAAGTAGACAATTATACTCTATTTCTATTTCTTTCATAAAAGGAAAACACTTAAAAATGAAACATGTTTATTTTCAATTTTCAGACAACATGAATTTTCCTTGATCCCATCCTTGACCCTATTCATCTTTATGTCTTGCGAAAAACATTTCAAAACATGGTATGAACATAAAAAACTCATTAAGGGATATATAAATAATGAAAATTTTTAGTTTTTTAAATAAATAGGTAAACCATGAATACTTTATCATAATGTAATACTTCTCACCTTAAAGAATTAGAAAAACACTTCACTGAAAATAAGCTCATTGCATACCCTTTTTGTAACAGAAAATATTACCATATATACCATTGAAATAAACATATAGAATATAAGGTATCTTGGGACATAAACATACTGAAATAGAATAACCACATGGTCAAATTCTACACATATCACCAAATGGAATAGTCACATGGCTAACTTCCATACCCAATGCATTAGAGGTTATTATGTAACCACCCATCCATAGTTTATCACGGAACCACCCATAATTTTGTTTATCGTGTAACCACCCATCATTTGTTTATCACGTAACCACCCATCAAATGAAAAAGTACTATTATATAATCATAACACATAAAATATTGAAAATATCAACATTTCACTAATAACATTTCATTCACAATAAAAAGAAATTATTTGAAGATATTGAAATAAAAAAACCATTTCAAGAGCACTTTTCAATATTAAAACACCCAAAAATGGAATAAGGTATTTCTTTTCCTTTTAAAAACATTAAGGCTTATAGAGAAAGCCAAAGAACGATGAAAGCGACAGAGAGGTCATTGTGGTTGCATACGTTAAAGACATTAATTTTGTCATTTCTTAAATCACATTGTAGATAAAATATTCCATTTGAAATAAATTAAAATTCAAATGGGTTTATACACCATATAAAATAAAGTTGTGTATAAATCAAAATATGCATCATGGAAAGAAGATTGAGACGATGTCCCTTACCTTGAGTCTCAATCGTCATGTATATCCCTTGTTCTTACTAAATAATAAACTTAAGTTAACTTATACCTAATTCAGAACCTTTTTAATGTTTATTATTCCTTTTATATCACTTATTACCTTTCTATTACAATCATATAATTATTCATGTTCATATCGGTCGTTTTCTCGATGCTTGGTACTTGAGTAAAAAATGAACTTGTTATAATTACAAATTGTCCATGTGGTCAAAAGTACATTATCTCCAAAATGATATTCATGAGTTAGATATCATATATATCATATATATCTCGTATATATGTATTTATAATATTCCATAGCATTTTTATATAATAATTGAAATGAACCATTCATGGAGGCGTTAAGCTGTACATATGCATGAATGCTATTTCATTTATTTTTCACATTTAAATGAGTAAAAAATGAATTATAAATAAGTATATTACAATTCCAATATAATATATATGTTATATATGTTACATAAATTCATTAATTACATCCTTTATATGATCCATATATAGAATGAACGAGTCATATCACTTTGATGGGGCGGTAGTCCACACTTCCTCAAATGAAATTATCATATTTATACAACATGAAAAGAATAAATTTGTGTTCTAAATGAGAATTACAGATACATAATGGAAAAAAATATAATATATATAATATATAATTATAGTTCCATCATAATTCTTACCATGAGTGGTGGTAGGATAAGATTGAATAATCATCATTTTGTCAGGCAGTAGTTCACCATCCGCAGGAATAGAATGTTCTATACCCATTAGAGGGAGGTGTGTGTAAGTTTAGTTCCTATAATTCTAAAAAAACCAGTATATTAAAGATATTGTTTTTTATGTAAAAAAGAATAAAAATTATAGATAGAGTAGAGATGGAAATATAATGGAGAGGAACTTGAGAGAAGACATTACCTCAAATTGGGTAGCTTCTTTTGAATTTAGCCAAAGGGCTTTATGGAATTGCCTTATTCCTAAGGAATGAATTTAAGTAGATATATAGGAATTTTGGGAGCATATTGGTCTATATTATTTACAATAAAAGGAGGTTGAGATATGTGAGTAATGGGTTAGAGGTGGTGTCCTTTTATAAGAAAAAGGAGGGGCACTTCAGGAATGTTTATAAATATTATTTTACTATTTATTAATTTTAGAATTATTATAACACCAAATTGATATAATTAGAAGATCAGATGAATATGGGTCTAAATACTCTTATATATTTGGTTTTATACAAGTTTAGGTTATAAAATTAACCTTATCTTTTAGCTTTAACCCTTAGTTAAATAAATTAACTCTTACCATGTCTTCTTGTATTTTAATAATATATGGTTAGTATAGATACTATAAAACGCCAAGAAACCACAAATGGATCTTTAATTATATTTTTAACATCATATATGTCATTTGGATGAATAATATATTTTTAGGACTATTATATAATTTAATTTAATATTAATTAATTTAAAAACTCATTTTTGTCAATTTTTATACTATTCATATAATGACTTTTAAAAAATCCATAAAAACTTGATTAATTAGAAAAAAAATTATTAATTCAATTATAAGAAGTCATAACCATCCATAAAATTATTTCATGACATATAAGGCTTCAAAATAAATTTATTTTCATATTTATAATCTCATTTATTTAAATCATTCATTAATAAGATAATCACTACATCACCATTGGGTCATAAATAAATTTATTAATTTAATGTCTAAAAGTTATAAATAAACTACCATGATGTGGGAAATATTTTTTAATTTATAATTAATATTTATAGTTTAAGATATCACTTATATAACCCCGTATAAAATATTTTTTAGTAAAAGATACATGTTTAGGTTATATTTTCCTTAAGTTTAAATTAAATGTAATTAATTGTCATTTTCACACAAAAGTGCCTCAATGGGGTCCTAAAATTGACCAAAGGATTCCCATGGTAATACATATCACATCCAATAGGGTTAGGGAATGAGTTAGGGTAATTTAATATTATTATAATATTATTTTCTACCATTATTTACCAGATTTACCCTTTAACCATGGTAAATAAAGTATTTTCGGAAGTTATTGTTCATAATGTCTAAAAATAAAAGATAAATATTTACAGAATTTGTAACCCTTGATTAAAAATATGGAATATATTTTTTACAATGCAAAACCAAAAATTTTCAGAAAGTAATTAAAAATTAATTCCCGCTCTCAAAACCAAAAGCATGTTTTTAAGAAGTAAAATCTTCCAAATGATTTACATGTTTTATGTGAAATTTCAAAGTGAAATTACTTCCAATGAAAAAAATTGGATTAAATAACAAAAATATAATCTAATTAAACTTTTAAACCAATTAAATGGGCAATCTAATCATATAAATAAATTAGAGGAAAAGACAGTTTTGGCTAAAAATGCAGTATTTTTCACTCTTCATTAAAAAAATTAACCTTAATAGAAAAATACCAAATATTAACCCAATGTAAGTTTTTATGTACCAGTTATAAATAAGAATATTATTTTTTAAAATTTAACATATAATGTGAAATAATCTATATTTAAAAAAGCTCCTCCATCAAAAGGCGATAAATCGACCTTTTAAGGAATATTAGAGTATTTAATGCTTAAAATCAGATTCGTTCTTATTTTAAGCCTCTAAAATCTATCATATAAATGTAATGACATTTAAAAAACATGTCTAATCACAATGTAGATATTATTTTCATTCCTAGTAATATAACAAATATGCATTAACTACCATTTAAAATAATAATAGTATTATATTTTTTGGTATAACTCAAAGTTGTGTGCAACATAAAATTTCAAAGAAACATGTTGTTGCGTGTTGAGTGTGTTATCAAACAAAGTTTCCTATTTAACATAAAATTAATATTTTATTCAAAAATATTAATAGATATGAAAAATAATTATTCTATTAATACCTGGGTCATTACATCCTTCCCCAATTTTAGAAATTGTGTCCTCGTAATTTTAAAATTGGGTTTGGAAACTTCATGGAAACTCCCACACTAGAAAAAGATTAAATAAAACTATCACATTAATATAAAGAAATATATGTACCATGGTCGCCCGATATAACCCATACTAGGATTCCATGTAGGAAAACATGGATATCAAAGAGAAACTAAGCATAAAGTTCTGATGGAGAGTGATAGAGAACATGATTAAGAGAAAGTTACCCCCCATAAAATCACAAACATGTTATGGGTTAAATGGACTTTGACTCCCCAGTAGGAAAAGTAAATGTACAACATATTTTTTTAAGTTATTTTTCATAAATTTGAGGAATTTATTTATGAGATCGAATAATAATGTAAGGAAACACACTTACTTGTCATGTAGACTTTCATCCTTTACTAAATTTCTACCACAAACTCATCTTTTATCCAAATGACGAGTATTCATGATAACTTGGTCACATAAAAAGTGCTAGAATCAACTACTAGATATTCACATAATACAAAAATGATGAAATATATATTTCCCCTGTATTTAGACATTAACCAAAACCAATATGGTTAGTATGAGATCAGATAATTCTCAAAAGGAAAATCCTTTATAAAAAGAAATACTACACTTAATCTCAAAATTTAAACAAACAATACCCAATGTTCAACCAAGAAGATTCAATACAAAATTTTCCTTAAAATCAGTCAATATAATCCAAACTATTATTGAATCCAAAAACAAAGAATAATTTGATCACATAGTCTTCCATGATAAATCTTAAAATTTATCTCCAAATAACATCGACCACTCTTAAAGTCCCATATTGAAAAGTAATTAACCTAATCACATATTGTCTCTGATAGGTTAATCATTTCCATAAATTTTACAAATAACCATATGTCCACAATAAAAATATAGATACTTCAAAAATAAAATTTTATACATTACTCCAAAAATGAAATCCAATAGTATTCTATTTTTCCTTAGGCATATAGTGTTCCCAAAAGAGCGAACATCTTCCAAAATAACATTTATCACTTTAATTTTTCTATAATAAGGATATACATTTGACAAAACATAAGTTCCCAAAATCAACTTATTCTTGACCCATAAAATAATTTAACTAAAAAGACTAATCCATAAAAACTAGGTACTTCAGATAGTCCAATGGTAGGTGATAAATCCCAGTCAGAATTTTGTTGTGGGTTTGACTCCCGCAACATTGTTTGATGTGATGAGTTGTCACATGATCTGCGTGTTGTCATTTTTCAAAAATATTATAAGTCTAATAACATTAAAAAAAGATAAAATCCATAAAAATATCAATAAATATTTTTAACCCAAAAGGTTATTTCATTCCTCACATTTTGCATCAAAAAAATAAATAACCCATAATTTCCTCAAAAAAAGATTACAAGGACCCCTAAGGTTATCCATTATATCCACAAAAGAAAATATAATTATTCCTTAAATAAAATTCTTGCATATCAAGATTCAGGGTTACACATACTAGAAAAATTATCCCAAAGTAATACAATCATTAATACATTTAAACATATCATCTTCCATAGATCCGATATAACTCTTTAATTCCTAGACATCTTAATCGTTGAACATTATTCATGACCCTTTATCTATGTTTTTCTATATTATTCTTTTATACTTCTTTCCTAAATACATAATCATTAATAATGTGCTAATATTTTAGTAATGTAAAAACATGATCTATGAAATAATACATACCTTTCATAGGTCATTTTCAGTTTTGTCATCTTCAATTAGAATGGCATTAGGAATTGGTAAACATGTATTTGTACGATCCTGTGGATCCAATTCCTAAACCTTCTTAATATGACATATATTTGTATAATGAACAGGAACACCACATTTAAATCATTCAATTTATCCCTCAGAAATAACTTTTTTACCTTTCTTGGAGTCAACTGAATGCTTCCTTTTTTCATGGAATGTTATTGCTTTATGACCTTCATTACCAAATTTAAAACATATTCACATCCCTTGGAAGAATATTCCAAGGTGTTTATTTCCACATCCTTGACACATAGGTCTTTGAATATACTTACCATTATTATAATTACCTAAACTTCCATAGGGATTGATTTCTCTTATATAGGATTCCTTAGAGAAATCCCCAAGGCTCAAGTGGTCCATCATAACTCCAGATAGTTATTTAATAATAACCACAAGGGTTTTCATTGCAGGTACTAGTATAATTGGTTTCTCATTTAGAAAACCACCATAGTTTCCTTCACATCCAATGTTACTTTGGTTCCTGCTAGATCCATCCATTTACTAAAACCAAAAAGGTCAGTGTGAGTATATCAATAAAATCATCATATACTGTCTTATAAAGAGGGTAAACAACATTATATTCTTATTCATGTTATCTTAAACGCATTCAATTCATCTAAAATAACTATGACTCTTTCTTGAAAACCATTATAATTATATAACTTATTCTTAAATAACACCCAAACCTCTAAATTTATTTAAATGGCCCTCTGATATCCACTATAAAGCCCTAGCCTTAAACATTAAAAAAATCTTGAACTAAGTTAATAATTCACATTTAGGATATTTTCAGGTTAATCGATTTAGATAATTAGGTCAAAAAAATACATATCAACTTGAATATTACAAGTAGACACTTATACTCTCTTTCCATTTTTTATGAAACAAAAACACTAAAAAAAGAAACTTGTTTAGTTCCTTGTTTTAGACAACGTGAATTCTCCATGATCCCATCCTTGACATTGTTCATCTTTATGTCCTGTGAAAAACATTTCAAGACTTGGGATGTGCCTAAAAGTCTCAGTAAGAGATATATAAAGAAAGATAATTTTTAGTTTTCCAAAAAAAAAGGTAAACCATAAATACTTTATCATAAATTAATAGTTTTCACCTTAACGAAGTAGAAAAACAATTCACTAAAAATAAATTAATTTCTTACCCTTTATGTAACAAAAATTTTACCATATATCCCATAGAAATGAACATATAGCATATAAGGTAACTTGGAACATAAACATACTGAACTGGAATAACCATACAGTCGACTTCCACACATATTACTAAATGAAATAGCCATAAGGATAACTTCCATACCCAATGCCTTAGAGGTTATAATGTAACCACCCAACCTTGGTTTATCATGAAACAACCCATCATTTGGCTTATCACGCAACCACCTATCATTTTTTTATCACGTAACCTCCCGTTAAATGTCCACGTTCCATTGTATAATCATAACACATAAATTTTTTCAAATATCAACATTTCACTAATAATATTTCATTCGCAATCCTAAGAAATCATGTCATGATATTAAAATACAAAAAACATTTCAAAAACCATTTTAAATATTAAAACAACCAAAAATGGAAAAAGTTATTTCTTTTCCTTTTAAAAACGTTCATTCTTATAGAGGAAGACAAATAATGATTACGGTGGTGGTGGCAGAGAGGTTATTATCTCCATATATCTTAAAATCATTAATTTTTTTGTTTAGTAAAACACTTAGTAGGAAAAAGATTCCATTTGGAAAAATTAAAATTCTTAGGCGTTTATGCACCAAATAAAAAAGTCATGTATAAATCAAAATATTCCTCAAGTAAAGGAGATTGAGACGAAGTCTCTTACCTTGTGTCTAAATCGTCACGTATGTTCATTATTCTTCCTAAATAATAAAATTAAGATAATTTATACTTTCTTCAGAAACTTTTTAAAGTTTATTATTCCATATATATCACTTATTACCTTGCTATAACAATCATATAATTATTCATGTTCGTATTTTTCATTTTGTCGATGCTCGGAACGTGAGTAAAAATGAACTTGTTATAATTTCAAATGGTCGTTGTGGTCAAAATTAAATTATCTGAAGAATGATATTCAATATTTAAATATTAAATATATATCATATATATCAATTATATATGTATTTATAAAAGTCTATATCATTTGGATATAAGAAATAAAATGCACAGTTCCTATAGATGGTAAGTCCTATGTACGCATTAAGGCTACTTTCATTTATTTTTCATATTTAATGAAATGAAAACTAAATGATAAATATGTATATTATAATTAAATTATAATATCTATGTGATATATGTCCCATAATTTCATTAATTCCATTCTTTATACATTCCACATACATCATGAACGAGTCATATCACTTTGAGGTGGCGGTAGTCCGCACTTCCTCAAATAAAATTATCGCAGTTATACAACATGAAAAGGATAAAATTATGTTCTAAATGAGAATTAATGAAGTATAGAGAAAAAATAAATATCATAAATATCATATATAATTATAGTTTAATCATAATTTCTACCATGAGGGGTGGTAGGAGAAGATTGAACAATCATCATTTCGTGAGGTAGTGGTTCACTGTCCACAGAAACAGTATGTTCTATACCTATTAGAAAAATGTCTGTGTAAGTGTAGTTTGAATAATTCTCATAAAAACAACCTAGGATATTGAGAATATAGTTTTTTTGTAAACAAATAATAATAATAGTATAGGGAGGGGAGATGTAAAAATATTGGAAAGGAATTTGACCGAAGACATTACCTCAAATTGGGTAACTTCTTTTGATTTTAGCCAAAGGGATTTATTGAACTGCCATCTGCCTAGGAGAAGGAATCTAGGAGGAATAAAGGAATTTTTATAGCTTATTGTAGCATATTTTTTACAGTACATGGGGCTTTAAAGGTGTGAGTAATGGGTTAGAGGTGGTGTCCTTTTATTAGAGGGAGGATGGGAGCTTTAGAAATGTTTTGAAATATTATTTTATTATTAATTACCTTTCAAATTATAATAACAAACATGTGATATATTTCGAATATAAGATGAGTATGGGTTGAAATACTCTTAGAAAATGTGTTTTATACATGTTTAGTTCAAGAAATATATTATATATTTTAACTTTAACCCTTAGTTAAAAAACATAACTCTTACCATGCCTACTTGTATTTTCATAATATATGGTTACTATAGTTACTATAAAATTTCAAGCGACCCAAAATGGATCCTTAAGGACATTTGTAACATAATATATGTTAGTGTGCTGAATTATAGATTTTTTAGGACTGTTATATAATTTAATAAAATATTAATTGATTTAAAAACTCATTTATGTCAATTTTTATACTATTCATATCATGACTTTTAAAAAATCCATACCAACTTTATTAATTATAGAAAACATCATTAATTAAAATAGAAAAATTAAAAATTATCCATAAAATTCGTGGATGGCATAAAAAGTTTAAAAATAAATTTATTTTAATATTTATAATCTCATTTATTTTAATTTTTAATTAGTAAGGTAATCACAATATCACTATTGTGTCATAAATAAATTCATTTATTTGATGTATAAAAATAATACATATAATTCCATGATTTATGAAATTGTTTTATCTTTATAATTAATATTTATATTCTAAGATATAACTTATATAATCCCATATAAAAATTGTTTTAGTAAAAGATACATGTTTAGGTTATATTTTCCTTAACTTTAAAATAAAAGTAATTATATGTCATTTTCACACACAAGTGGCTCCACGAGCTCCTAAAATTGACCCATGGATTCCCATGGTCATACATATCTCATAAAAAATGGTTATAACATGTGTCAGGGTAATTTAATATTATTATAATATTATTTTTACCCTTATTTACCATATTTACCCTTTAACCATGGTAAATAAAATATTTACTAAAGATACTATTCATACTGTCTAAAACTAAAAGGTACATATTTACACAATTTGGACCTCCAAATATTAATTTTGTAATCCAATTTTTAAAATTTAAAACATATAAGTTTCATAAATTAATTAAATATTAATTCCCTTTGTCAAAACCAAAAGGCACGTTTTTAGGAAGTAAAAAATACAAAAATATTGACAAATCTTTATGTCCAATTTCAAAGTGAAATTATATAAAATGCCCAAAATTATATTAGCTGATAAAAATTTAACCTAATTACACTTTAAAACTAATTAAAACGATAATATAATCATATTAAAATAGTAGATGAATAGATAATTTTGACTTAAAATACAGTATTTTCACTATTCATTAAAAAATGAACTTCATCAGAAAAATACCAAAAATTTACCCAAAGTAAATATTGATGTACCCCTTCTAGATAATAATTTTATTTTGTAAAATATAACATATAAAAGATAAAAAAACTATATTTAAAAAGGTTTCACCATCAAAAGGTGATAAATCGACCTTTTAAAGAACATTAGACTATTTCATACTTAAAATCAGATTCATTCTTATTTTAAGCCTCTAAGATTTATTGGATAAATATAAATACATTTAACAAAAATATTAAATCATAAATGTGGTTTTTATGTTCATTACAAGTAATAAAATGGTTATGGGTTAATGATCATTTAAAATAATAATAATATTTTATTATTTTTCGGTATAACTCAAAGTTGTGTGCAACATAAGATTTCCAAGAAACCTGTTGTTTCATGTTGAGTATGAAATCAAAAAAAGTGTCTTATTTAACATAAAATTAATATCTTATTAATAAAAAATAATATATATGAAAAATTATTAAACTATAAATACCTAGGTCATTACATCTACTCTTCTAAAAACACCATCCCTAGGGCCCTTAAAAGGATATCTAAAGTAGTTGTTTCAAAGTAGAAGTAATTTCCATAACTGATCACTTTAATTTTAGTTGTTATTTTAGCCCATAAAAATACAATATACTCTTCATAAAATAATAAATTAAATATACTAAATATAATAAAATATTATTATGATTATTACACCACATTTATTCACCCTATTTTATCAAATGGGAAGTGAATTTATCGCTTGTGCGTATGTATGACTTACCATAGTGATACAATTAATTTTCCATCACCATATTTTATAGATGGATATTATGATGGTCTTAGAGATTATATATTATATTTATAACATAATTATACTTATGGAATAATAATATCATACCTACCTTCTTACCATTCAATGAATTGGAAAATGATAACATTGCTTATGCGTACATGTGGACTGCCACCTCCATGAAGTGATACGAGTATTTTTTCCTTCCAAATTTACATGGATGGTAATATGGATAAATTTTATGAATATATGAATTATATGATATAACAATTATTCTAAGAGGTTTATTATTATTTACCTTTATTTCGTTCCATCGGTCAAAAAGTGAAAACAACGTTCATGCATACGTACGACCTATTGTCTCCATGAACCGTTTAATTGATTTATTTATATATAATATATATATATATATAATTAATATATATTAATATATGCTTTAGTATTCTATATATAGTATAACCATGACCAATTTATAAATACTGATACTTCTGAACCAAAACATGTATGAAAAATGAAGCAGTTATCACCAAGAACAATGATTTTAATAAAGAATGTTTCGATAAAGAGTTGATAAGATTTTACATGAAAATAACATGTGATATTAAATATTTTAGAATTATTTTATGATTTATATATGTATCTTATTTAACATGTTATATGATTATTATATTTTTATTAATGATATCTAAATATAAATTTTTGTTTATTTTATTAAAGTTTCTTATGATTCAATAGTTACAAAAGCAGTACGAGGTGTATAATCCAATCCCATTTTAGTCATGATTTTTTATGGTTGAATTACTATTAGGGGAGATTAAATTATCATTATCTAAATAATACCTTTAATTTTATTTCTCTGATTTTCATTTCTAAATAATAAATGTTTTCCTTTCATTTTCCTCTATTCAAATTATCATGAGAGCCAAATAACTTTTATAAGAAAAACCAAACAAGAGTCATTAATTTATATCCATGTTTTTATAATTAAAATCAATATTTTTTTTAATATTGTAATATTAATAATTAATTGAATTTTTACCCAAGATTTATTTTAAAAAAATGGTTTGAAAATGAATCTTCATGTCATTTTCTAAATGAGGTACTTTTTGAATTTTTACAAATTTGTGAAAGGAATGCTTTTATATTAACCTATACTCTATAAATTATGTTTTACACCATCATAAATAATTAATTATTTTAATATTCCCTTAAAATGTTCCATGGTTATTTTATAATAAAAATTTTTCCAAGATATTTTGTAAATTTTTAGATTTTAGTGAAATTATTTCAAAATAAAAAGGGTATTTTCCTCAAGAAATATTCCATTAATATTTTGAAGAAAATTTTCATTCATGATAACATAATTTGATATTAATTAGGATTTAATGGGTATATGATTCAATAATTCCATCCTTATTATTTCTCTCAGTGGTTTATGATTATTAGGGTTAAATTTTTTATAAAAACAATTTCTTTTACATGTGTTATGTTATGATGTAATGATGAATGATTTATCATTTTGTGGAATTTATATGTATATAAAATGAATATGTGATGGTTTTTTCTGTTAGAGACCTCAATTGTATTTGGTAAATATGGATAACACATGATGGAAATTTTTTATACATGATCCTCATTTCATATTCACAATTTCATTAATGGACATAGTTTTCATGTCCATAAGATTAAGCGTAAACATAGTTTTCATTTTCACAAGATTAAGCAAGGAATTGGATTTCATGTTCATAAATTTTTTTGTGTACCTAGATTTCATGTCTATAAGATTATATGTGATTAGGTTTTCGTGTCCTTAAAGTTTATGTGAGGGTCTGTTTTCATTTACATAACTTAATGAGTAAACTTAAATCTATTTATATATATTTACAATATTATAATCTTTTTCCTTGCCACATTAATATGTTTATATCATGATCTCATGGATCATGTTCACTAAATTCCTTAATGAATCATGTCTTATAAACATCCAAGATTTATTTCATGACTCATGTTTATGATATTTGATATATTGGGTATGAAATTTTTCCGTTATGGTCATGATATTATACCCTTATTTTTTTATTATTCTTTCATATGTAAATTGATTGATATATCTCATGTTTAACCTTACTAAGAATCAGATCCAACCCTTCCATAGGTTTCTTTTCCACAGGTTATGAAGAAAGGATTTATGTAGGTCATGTCTATGATGAGTACTAAATGGGTAATTATTTTTAGGAGATGTTAAAGATACTTTATGAAATAAGGATAATATATTTATATTCTCTAAATAAACTTAACATATATAGTACTCGGGAATGTATTTATTATATTTATTAAATATTTGTCTAAAAATATGTGATATTTATTTATGATGATCTTGTGTCACTATACATGATCTTTCCTAGAAAGATAACCTTGGTATAGGTTCATGATATATGCTTCCATTTACACTATCACCTTCATATTAAAATTCCACATAATTAATGTGTTTGTGTAGAATTCCCAACACACACTTCTTTTTAGATTAAGGGGAATCATGGTCCTCCACTATTATAGAAATTCCCCCAAAAACAAGTCTAAAACAGACTTCAATCATGAAACTTCTCAGGGTTTCAATGAATTGAAGACTCTGTCAATTTTCTATAACTACTACATAGCCTATTAAGGTCATTTACCTCTATAGAAGATGAGTGAAAAGTGTGTAAGGGTCCGCTCCACCACTCTACCTAGATTCCACGTATGTTCAATAACTGGAAGAGTGTAATTTAATCCCTAAGAGTCACTTATCTGATAAATACTCCACAATACAGAATTTATATTATTGCACATATAATTTTTGGGAGGAAAAATCTAAAAAAAACATAAGACTCAATAAAAATATAGAACTCTCGGCCCAATCCAATACAAAAGACAACCCATGGAATGAAATTATAAACATTCCATTAAAAAACGACACTTCAAATTAAAACCTAAAATATCACAATTAAACCCTTTTTAAAATCATGAGACTTTACTTGAGGACACGTTTTAAATCACACATTATTTTTTAAATATTATTTAAATTTCCAAAAACTAGTTTTTTAAGTAATAATAGAACATTTCTTTATCAATTTCTAAAACCAACCCATTTTCCCATTATAATATTTTCAACTAAAATGAATTAAAAATCCACCCAATTATCATAAAATACTCATAAAATACTTCTTAATCCACCCTAAATAATAATAACACATTTCTATAATTAATACAAGAGAAATTGAATTGATATAAATATTTTTTAATTGGTTAGTGGTTATTCATTGTTTGGATGTATAGTTTGATATACTATGTTCCATTCGTGATATAATCTATTAGGATATTATTATAATCATGTGCATAGGCACTACCTGTTTTTTTAGGTTGTGTGGGTTAACCATGGACCATATGTAATTGTCTCATTTCAACCCCAAATCTCAAAAATTCTCAAAAAACATATAATACACGTAAAAGGATTAGAATACCATCAAATGTATTCTAATTTCATATAAAAAATAACTCTCTGAATCAAAACTAAAATATTGACATGCCATAGTAACTCATGTTTCATCACGATCTCTGGTGATCAGACACAATCACATGACCTACCTCATAATCTATGACGGTCGTATATCCTAACTACCAGAAAACGTAAACAAAATGGGTGGTTTAAATATCTATAACCTCTTATGAAATTAGGTTATAATACCATTTTTTCATAAACTAACATAGGCGACCTCTTTTATGAGCACCTGATCTATCACATAGAAAGGTTCAAAGAGGAATTATTGAACCCCTTATGCTAGAAATATGTCTAAGGGTATCAAAATACCATCATTGGGAATGATTTCCATGTGAGAAATAATATTAAAATGCAGTGGATTTCTACTAAGAATTCAGAAATGTGTACCTAAAAATTAAAAATCGATGAAAAATTTAATAACCAAGATCAAATGAAAAATGAATGAAATAAGGAATAATATAAATAAAAATCCAACACAATAATAATAAATAATTCTAATGAATAAAAACTATTTGAATTATTTAATACACCTATAAAAATTAAAAGAAAAACCAAAGTACTGAGACCATATATCTATGACACAAAGGTTACTCTCAAACAAAAAACACTTTCACTATGAGCTATCTAAAACTGGAACCTGAAACTATAATAAATTTACTCAATACAAATACACTAATTGGTGTAAGCATGGTAAGAGGATAAATATCCCAGTAGGATTTCACCAATGAATCCATGTACATACTTTTTAAAAATAGTCTAAAAACTCTAGTTACAAAAATGATTTAAATAGTTGTTTTCCCCATTAAATAAATATAACTCCAAATTATTTTATAAAACCTTTTCCATGACCAAAAACAGGTTTAAGAAACATTAGAATCATTATTTAAATTAATCATTTAAAAAAATGTATTGAAAATTCCATTTATTTATAAAACCATTTCTACAGAAATATTCAAGAGGGATCCCAAATCGAAATAATTGAAACATTAAACTGAAAATCTAAACAAAAAAAGAAGTGAGAATTCAAACTAGATGAGGAATATAAATCAAGACATACTGGGAAGTAATCAAACTAAATAATAAAAAGTGGAAACTACTGTATTAAATAGTAAGTTAATGTAATGTGAACAATAATCGGGGGTATCCCCTAAAAATCCAATGATACCATCTTATGATTACATTGGTGGAATCATCTGGTAACCTGTCTATGCATCCCAAATCTATAAAAAATCAACTAATCTTAACTAGACTCACTAGTGGCACTCCCTCGTGGTCATATATGATGCCCAAGGGGATCTAGTACATCTCATTATGACTAAATAGTAACTATCTATTAGTATCTAATTAAGATTCCTTGAATCCCAATGATATTAAAAATAGAAGGTGAGGAAGGATGTATTCCTCATCAACAACATACCAGTAATATAACACAAGGAAATCCATGCCCATTTCAAAACTAAAACCACCCTCACACACATACTCCTCCATAAATCTCTCATTCCCACTAATATAAATAAAATAACAGTAATCACATTAAAAACACATTGCACCTATTTCTCATTTTTATACAGAATTTTTATTTAATAAATTTTTGGGGTGTTGGTTTGGTCACATACTCGTGTTTGATACATTTCATTATTCACATTATATTTTAACCAGAACTCAAATTTTCAAACTAATATTTTTTTTCATGACCTTCTTGAAGATAAATTTTCAACGTTATATTATATTTTATGTTCCATTTTTAAGATTCAAATAGGCCATTGTTTCCAATACTAATATATATATATATATTGTAGTTATATAAATATATATATATATATACATATATATGTGTTTTCACATAATCATACACATATAAATAAGTAAATATATAAAAACCATATTCAAAAACCAATTTATAATTCTATTACATTTGAAAAAATTATTTAATCAAAAGAGAGAACCTCTCTTTTAAATAAACGATTCTTACAAGAACCATAAATCAATAAATAAAAATTTCATTAAATAATTACAAAATCACTATAAAATGTATGAAAAAAATCTATTCACATATATAATACCAATAAAGATGACTTGCATGCAAAACCCATCATGTCCCATGAAATTATTCTATGTAAACCAATATAAAGTAAATCTAACCTATTTGGAACACTATATAATTATAAAAATCTTTGTTGGAATTTTAAAAAATCCATATCATATATAATTTCTAGAGGAAATAATTTAGAAGACCAAAACATAGCATGGATTGTTGATAAAATTTGAAAAACATGGATATACCTACATAGAACAAGTAAAAAAGATATGAACCCTTCATGAATAAAGATAGGAATGTCCCAATAGAAACCTTCACACCTTAATAACAAAATAAATAATGATTTTTAACCACAACCCACCTATTTTTTGGACAAGACCAACTCACTTTAAGAGAGGAAGAGGAAAATAGTATAAAAGTGAAAGGAGAAGAGAAAATCATCTCAAACATTTAGAAACTTGTTAAAAATAAAATATGAGCCATTAAAATCATAAGGTATAAGGAGTAGAAACCCACCCAAGTACACCTCACATGGATCACATGATATGGAGTAATGGGAGAGGTCTAGGGATTAAAAATTAGGAAGGTTAGTATATGAATTTCACGATTTAAACTTTTTGGGAATGTCATAGTGTTTGGATACATGCTTTTCCTAACCATGTTCCAACCATTAAACCCCTACTAAATATACATAGGAACCCACATGGTTTTTTTAGGATATCTAAAAAAATAATCACAAACCATGAAAATTATTTTTACTAAAATTTATAGATCACTCTCATGGTTACCACACAGTAAGTACTAACAATTTTCCCTACACTAAAACACTAAATCTCATAAAATTTGAAATCTATCAACCCAAAATTAAAGGAAAATCTTAATTATCAAGAATTAGATAAAATGATAAGGAATGTGAAGGTCATGGTGTGATGGAAATGAATTAAATTAATGGTATGTAGATGGTGGTAGGTTCTCATCACAACATCATAGAACTATAATTTTTTTTATGAATCTTCATCCGTCAGTGAGTGTGTTGTCACATGGAACATGGAGACCCCATTTACATATTCTCCAATAAAAAAACATCATTTTTCCGAAACATGTATTGTGTTATATAATGGAAAACTGAATATTAAAATCAATGTGAAATTGTATGGAACACATTTTTCAGTGAAACCCCCCCCTCAAGAATTGTATTAATTTTGAAGGAAAAGAATATGATTTTTTGGTATGATAGATAACATTAATAGACATATTTATTTCTCTAATATGAATCTTAAATAAGTGGACCAATTATAGAAAAATATCAATACATGAAATTTGGTTCTATATGAGGACTAATCAATAAGAGTATTTTGATTTTCTAAGAGGAATAGACAACTTGAGGATTTTGATTCACTAAGAAGAATAATGGACTCAACACTTTTAATTCACTAAGAGGAATACTCAACTTGATGCTATTAAATTTAAACGAGTAATAATTGAATCGAGGCTTGTGATTCACCAAGATAAATAATCGACTTAAGGATTTTAGTTCCCTGAGAGGAATGATCAACTTTGTGATTTTTATTTTCAAATAGGAATAATCAACATGATTCATGTTTTTATTCCAGTATATGGTTAATGGGTGAAAACCCAACGTGACTTAGTGAGCCCAAAATCTATAATGGTAGGGGGAATAGAATGATAGTGGAATATGTCTCTGTATTAGAGATTAATGAACTCAGAATCATTATATATCCTATGAGAATAGGAATTATTCCATACACTGTTCATGGCAGGGTAATTTTCATTTTAATATTTGATGATAACCATAAGAATCACTATAGTTATACCCAATAAAGGAGATCTATGTTTTCATATAAAGTGTTAAGGAGTATGAATGATGTATAAAAATCGCACAATGTGGAGACCATACTGTAATTGAGTTAGAATGAATGACTTTTTTGGGATTGAGATAATTGATCTGGATGTCACTAAATATCCAATGAAATTTGGAATCATAACACAGATAGTCCATAGTAGATATCTATGTGCATATCTAGTTTATGCACAGAATAAAATAAAATGGTTTTATCATCGTGAAGTGAAATTAGAGAAAACCCAACTTAAACTAGTAAACCCATACATTAGTAACTCATTGATAGATATATATCATATATAAATAAATCATGTCATATAGAATAAATCCCTATAATAAGTTTAAATAATTCCATGATAGACTATATGGTCATGTGTTTTAGGGTCATGAAAATATAACCATACACCTAATGGGAATTTTCTATGAAAATAATATCAACTTAAGTATTTGGGTTTTCTAAGTAGAATAATCTAATTAAGGAATTTGGATCACTATGAGGAATAATTTACTTTAAGTAATTTGGTATTCTCATAGAAAATGCATTCCCTAATATGTAAGGGTAATAGAGTAGCATGTTTAATATTTCTTTGAAAATGGTTTTGATGAATTAATGTGTAATATTGAGGGTATTTAAATCCACTTGAAAACTTGGGTAATATAAAGGGTAAATTGAAACATAATAATGTCTGAGTCAAGGGAATATAATGATATGTGTGAATAGGTCGAGAATTGGTAATGGAGGGATCACCCTCGCATCATTTAGAAATATAACGTCATGTTAAAGGGAAACTTTACACTAGTATGAAAAACATTATTTCTTGTTTACATAGTGGATCATAAAAAATTATTTTATTCTCCATTAATATTAGGGTATGTTGATATATTTCAATTTAATTATTGATAATTAAAATGAAAGAGGGAACTAAGAGGACACACTCAAGATTGTTTTTATGATAAGAGATGAATTTTAGATCAATGATTCTATAATCTAGGATAGTAATTTAGAATTAATGACTTGGGATTTCATATTTAGAATATTTAAACATGGTTTTTGGTTAGTGGAGGATCTTTGAGATACTATCTGGATGATACCATGTGGATGGAAATATAAGATCTTATTTCATGAAACTCTTCCTACTCAGTGCACTTTTCCATTAATCATATAACATTAACATAGTTTTATTTGTTCTATATATCAGAGTTAGATATTTTTTTATAGTAATGTTACCATAGACTTGTTTTGTGAGATATTTCGTGTAGTATTGTTTGTTGGGATGATGCCCATTACTACTCTTCTTTAGAATATGATCTCATTTTCTTAAACAACTCCCATTGATAAAACTCTTGAGAAGATGATCTCATTTAATGGGATACATCACATTGGTTATATTGTTGATAAGAGGATATTGTTTGATGGGTTAATTTTTATCAATGCACTTGTTGAGAATAGGATCTCATTTAGTGGGATGGTGCCCATTGGTGATCCTCTTGAGAAGAGGATATTATTTAGTGGGACGGTTCCCATTCTCCTCGGGATGGGGTCGTAATGTCTATGATATTTTAGACTAGAATTATTATCCTTACATAATCATATATATCATTGTAACACCTATTCTAATTTCATTATATTTTCATAGCATGATAATTAGAGGGTGTAACAGTGTTGGTTTCAAGGGTAATTAGGGTCACAATTTATTGATCTAGTCATGACTTGAGAAAAATATGCACATGATTCACTATATTATGAATCATTTGTTCATAGATTTGTTTTTCTATATTGTACCTTATTACTTTCATCTTCTTCATCTTCTTTAGAAATAATATAGGATAAACATGCCATATGTGCCTTGTTAAAGTATATTGAAACTTGACTATCATTGCCCATATTCTATAATAGATCATTGAAAATGAAGAAACAGGGATTGTGTAACCCACCATATGATGGTAATAGAAATAATTCATGTGGTTATTCTACTGTAATTTAACTATTCTTTTATTAAAATGATAAGGTTGTTATCGAAGGAAATGATCGAGTAACCTAGAACCTAATCATTATAGAAGGAATAAATATTTTACTTAATGTTTTTGGGGACATGGGTCCTCATCCATATAGTCTTTATGGGGAAAACATCTATTTCTCCATTACATGAGAGCATACAATCATTCCTCATTTTTGAGGTAATTTTAGTGATTAAAACAAAATAGGATCAAGGTGAAATCGATTGGTAGTTCATTGAAACCGTCATTTCTATTTGTTTATTCCCAGGATGATTAGGTAGATTCGTCCTTCTTATTATGTTCTTCAAAGATGGAATTTGGATTTTTATAGGGAACCAAGAAATTTAGCAGTGAAGTATTACAAATAATAATGGATGTTTAATCAACATCATTTTAATGTTAAGGATTCCACTTCAAGTTAAATATTTTTATAAAAAATTCTTTTCTCATAGGCCACCTTTGGTTATTTTGGTTCTCACTTGACTCAATTTCATTCCAAATTTGGGTGGCCATTAGATCACTTGGGTTGGTGATGATGAAACCATTTATCAAATGAAAGGATGGGAGGCCAGTTCTTCCCCTGAGTGGTCTTATTTCCTATTATAGGACAATATTATATATTTATGTCATTTTCATGAAACCCTTCATAGAAACAATACCATCACCCTTTATTGAGGTTTATTAACTAAAAAAATCCATTTATTAGGGCACTAAATGTGGGGATTATATTGTATCTAATTTAATGTAAGTATTTATCCATTCTATACTTTAAATCCAATAGGTTGGAACTCAATAGTTTATCTCCATCCAAGGAGGCATTTGACTCTTATTAAATGTGATGGAAGGTATTCTAGTGTAGGGATTAGTACCATGAATGGTGTTTTCTACATATCTATATAAAGGGGATAAAAACCCATGTAGTTCAATGCCATTTAATGGCCACATTATAGCATTTATGTTCATGGACAAGGGCCAAATTGGTTCCTTTTATAGTCATGAATCCATGAAAAATGTGTTCCTTTTAAGGTTATGAATCCAATACTAGAGGTGTTCATTTTATGGGCATATATCTAGGACTAACTATGGCACTTTTTAGTTTATGCATTCAAGACTTATTCTAAGAACATAAAGGTTGTACATTATGCACTACTTGGTTAAAGGAACCTATAAATGGTTTGGTGAGCACTTTATGCTTGAGCATTCCTCTTAGGGTTATTAGAGAATTTGATCCATGTTAAGGTATTACAAGGAAACCATGAGGATTTCCAAGACTCAAGTCATTTAAGGAAACTAAGAGGATGATTTTGACTCAAGGTGATTTAAATAACCAAGAATATTATCTTGACTCATGGAATTATAAGAATCTAATAAGAGGATCTTCACTAAAGTAATTTTGGAAAAAATAAGAGGACATTGACTTAAGTCACTTTATTAAATAAATAAGGGTATCTCAAATTAGGGTATTTAAAAATCTAAGAGGAGGATATCAACTCAAGGTACTCGTGTTAGGTTTATGCATGAGCTTTCCATATTAGAAATATTTTCTAAAAAGGGATACTTTGCACCCCTTCATACTTGGTAGTGGACATTTTAAAAAGAAAAAACATTTTATATAACATTATAGAGTATCATGAATGATTTGGTTCCTATTAAATGATGGTTTTCCATAAAAGGAGGATTAGACACGTGTAAAAATATTCTTTTGTGATGTGGGTCACCCTAGGATAAATCTTATACAGATATGGACCATTATATAAAGGGGAACACATATTTTAGAAAGAACCAATTTATTTTAATATTGGAGATCTATACGAGTGTTTTGTGTCCATGAAAGTTGAATATATTTAAAGGCTCTTGTCCATATAAGAATTATATGGGAAGTTCTCTGTAATGAACTATATAGAGATCCTTCACAAATGATCTAACATGAGTAGCACCATGAGAACTTTATAAAGAGGTGGAATCACCATAAATAATTTACACCAAATCCATCACGCTTACCCATTTCTTGATTAGGAATATACCTAAATAAATTCCCCAACCCCTTGAACCAATTAAGATCTTCACATGTGATGATATTTTTCTCTAGGAATTTTTATCTGAAAAAACATTCTATAACTAAAGATATTTACTAACGTGGTATATATAATAAAACTGTATAAACTATCCTCTAGGATATAAATAAAAATAATTATATAGAAAGTACATGGAAAGACTATACCATGTTATAAGAAATAATACTAGGCCACAAGGGTATCATACTGATGTAAATGAATGTTTATAATTCATTGTAAATGAAATTCATATGATGAGAGAATCAGACAGCAATAAAGGATTTCTGGAACTACACCACAAATTATACCTAGATTGAAGGGTTTCAAACATCTATAAAGGAATTATACCACAAATTATACCTAGATTCAAGGGTTTCAAACATATATAAAGTAATTATACCATTATATTGAAAATGGATTTTGATCCATGAGAGAATTATGTAGTTGTAATGGATTTTTCCACTATATTGAAAACGATGACCAATACACTCTAAACACGAATTTCATGGTGCTTCCACTAATAGTTATCCCTCTATGTAATTTTTATGTAGCCCACATAGTTTATCCATAAGTCACAATTTCCATTATTTTGAAATTAATTTCATCTAAAAATGACCATAACATATGATCGAGATGTTTATTTAGGATTTCTAACTAATTGATGAAACACTTTTGAAAAAAGTTATGCATTTGGATAACCATAATAGTTTTTTTCTAAGGCAATAATGTGTCTATAAGAACATTAAAAATGGTTTCTATGGGTTTTTAAAAACCTTTTCTTATCAATAATGGATTACATAAATGTCTTACTCTTAGTGGGAGGTTCTCACCACTACATCACCAGGATAGGAAACAATTTAGAGGAATATCCATTTTTTAGTGAGTGAGAAACCATGTGGCACATGGAAAACCCCTTTTCCTATTTTCCATGAAAGAATTCTCAATTCTACTAAAACTAGAATTGTGTTATTTGATGAGGGAACACATAATTTACTTCATGGGAATGTTTAGGGAACACACTTTCTAGTTCCAATAGTCACCTCCTTATAATGAATTTTTGAAATAGGCACCACAAAATACCATTTTACAAGGATTATTGGGGAGAAATTGCCAAAAATTTACCAATACTAAGTATCATAATACACCACTATGAATTTTATCTATATGAACATATCCAAACCCTTGACCACCAAAACTGACTCTAAATAGTGTGTTATTTGAACATACAAAACATATGTTGGAAAAATTAATGTTCATGGGTGAGTATAAATACACCCAACAAGATTCTTTTAAATTATAGAAAAAGTTGAAATAATAAGTCATATTGTATCTCTATTGAATGAAAAACAGTAGAAAAAAATGTAATAAACACCCAAAATTTCATTAATGAAATAAGTAACCAATCACCATTGGGTTATCAATAATCAAAACTCAGTTGTTCTAAAGTCACATGCTGATAAAATACAATATTTCCTTGAGTTCAAAAATACTAATGCACCCAAACTTCCTCACTTATACAATATCCCTTAATAGAATCAATAATATGGGACTTGTCCCTCATTTAATAGAGTACTTCAGTCTAGGGGATTCTATCCCATATGGAGGAACCATAAATAATAATGTTTTATGTGCATTATCCAATGGGGTTACCTAATCCAAAAGTTTACTCATGCCCTATCACTATGAGGGTTACTTATTTCCCTAAATTTATAGATGATCAACACCCTGGAGTCAGTGTGCTATTAGGGGGTTATCGATATTATGTCTTTTATAACCATCTCTCTCATAGTTTTATTCATTTATATGAATGTTATGGTACTCTATAAACCCAAAATTCATTATAGAAATACCCTAGATACTGATTATATATACTTTATTACATTCTATGAGGGAAAATTATTAGAAAAGACTACTCATGCATCTAAAACTAACAACATAGTGAAAAAAATAAGAATAGAGAAAAATATCCAGTAAACAACATATAATTTGGATTAAACATTTTGAAGACCTTTTTAATATTCAAGATCAGACAACCATGGTCTAGTTTATATGGAGTGGATATACACAATGTGTCTTAGTGGGGGTACATAGTATGTGAGACTCTTAGGAAATCCATGTGTGTACTATCACAAGACTCTATGTCAAGTATCTAAGTACATGATAAGTACTTTAGATCACAATATTTGTGGAACCACATGATATAGTATACATGCTTCATAATTACATTCCAAGGAGACTCACAATAAGTTCATGACATATTCTGTAAGATTCAAAATGTGTGAAAAATATAAGACTACATATCAAGTATGCATTGTACATGCCAAGATGCTACTCTGGAAACATACCATGTGTATGATAGAACATGTGATGTATTGGATAGATGTATTGAAACAATGTGTATGCAGGTACTCACAAATTTACTTTGTCCCAATGAACTAGACATGTATCATAGTGATATATTCCATGTAATTCTGATAATATTGTCTAAACCCTAGAGTATAGAATTATAGATGGCATATAACCCAGATGACTGCATCTTTTGTGTTTGGGATTGAAAAATATATAATGAATTGTGCTAGGTATTATATATTTCATATTCCACCATTGTTGTCGCCACTTTTCAAGGATTCAATTTCACTCAATATTTATACCCTTAGGGACTCCATCACACCTCATTTAGACTTTAATGGTCATCAATAAAAAACCCATTTATTATGATACTATTATGTGGAAAAATTCAATCCATAAAGCCCATCATAAAATCATATTACTACTTTCACCTTGTGAGAGCCCATAGATAATGTTTTAGAATAATTTTTTCATAATGAATTTTAAATTTATCCCATGTAGAATGGGTGATAATTGGGACATATTGAAGAATAATGATTATTGTTAAGTCTAACCACTGGATAATGATTTATCAAACATGTTTGTTTCAAGAATATAGGGAGAATAGGGATAGGTTCCAATGTGTAAATCAATGAAAAATTCCCCATAGAGAAAGAATTAGTACAATGTTAGATGAAATAATAATAAAAATAATTATTTTATAATTATTTTAAATCAATATAATTCACTAAATAAAAAACCTTCAACCATAAAAAAACTCATTACCATAATCCTTTAAAACAAATTCCCATAAAATAATTTTTAAAATTCTAAAAACTCTAGGTCATAAATAATTATCAAAGAAAAATAATCATTTCAAGATAATCAAATATTTTTTTAATTATTTTATTTTTTTATATTTAATGAATTTACCATATTAATTTCAAAAGTATTCAAAAAAATTAGGATGTTTAATGAAAGTATTTAAGGTATGAAATTAAATTTTGGTGAAACAAGAGAAATAATCCACATAAATTATATATATAAATATATACTCATAATTATTATTTAAAATATCCATATTATTATCTTCATAAAACATTAATATTCTTACCATAGGATATCTAGGATAATTTAATCAAGGTGGAGAATAAAAGAACAAAAATAAAAAGGAATGAATTATGAATAAATTCATATTTAAAAAATGTATTATGATAAAGTTATACTCCACAGAATTTTTAATCATTTAAAATCAATAGTATTTTAACATGGTTATTCCATGATTGAACTATTTATAAAATATTATATTTTCATAAAATTCGATAATTTTAATCTTGTTATTGTCATAAATAAATAGGTGGTTTAATTATGGGGGAATAAGATTCAAACCAACCATATAATGGAATGATGAAATATAAATAATTCTATCTAGAGAGTGTTTAAACAAAGTCTTTATATTCATGAATTTTTTCTTGGTCATCATTATCACTACCACGAAAAAATTCCCACCATTGTGTGAAGCATGAAATAAATCCTTTAGATATTTTTTTATTCAAAATGAGAAGAGATTAGAATATATATGTCTCTTTATTTTCCATAGAGATATTGAATATGGTGGAGGAATTAATATATCTATGATACTTTTTTTTTTCATAAATCCATTGTCTACTCCTATAATAATATACTCTCATAAATCCTCTCATTAATTACCCTCATAAAGAGTTATCCAACCAAAAAAAAATATTCCTCCCCAAAATATTCTAATATGTAATTTCTTCACTACCAGGCCACCTCAACTTCACATAACCAATCCTCAAATAAGATATTAATTAAATTTTATTTTAATAATTTTGTTATTTAAATAAAGACACCGAAATGATTGGTCTGTAACCTGAAATACAAATAAATAAATTATACCTTTACATGGAAAAAATCAATTATAAAACATAGATATAGACTTTAAATTTTCATTTGATGCTTCTTGTAATAGTTATACATTTTTAAACATGCAAAAAAAATATTTTTATTAACTGAATTTAAAATATCCCATAAAAAAAAATATCTTGGAAAGACACAAAACTCTATACTAGGATTAAATACCATGTTTTAAGACCAAAAATATGATCATAAAATATATCCATGGTCATTTACTGTACTGAAATTACTGTTTAACCATTTTTGGGTACCTAAAACAGAGAAATCAAAAATTATCGTAGTCTCACTTATGAAAAAATAGAGGTCACTACATCCTCCAAACCTTTAATCATTTCTCCAAAAATAAAACAAAAAGAGATGTTAAGCCAGGAATGTTGTCATACAGTCCCATCCCAAAGGGTGTTAAATACCTGCACATATATTATTCACCTTTGGAGGTCCAAATTCTATGGGAACTTAGTACCCAACCAAATTGGAAATGAGAATCCTAATTTAACACATCCATTTAAATATTCCTCAAAAATATTCCACCATAATATAAGAGTGATTAACCATAGATCATATCGATGAAATATCATAACAAGAGCCTAAAATCGTAATATGTAAGTATCATAAATCCTAATAATCTAATACCATTTCCTCAATCAATGGTTTTTAATCTATTAGGGAAAAAAATTATTTACTTCAATCTTAAAATGGGTTTCAACTAAGAATCCCTCCCACGGGGTTATTATGCTCCCTAGCCTTAAGATACTCTCTCATGGTTTCCACATGACTGTAATCTATTTTTATTATAACACCTCTAATAATTATAACATGATGATTTCCCATCAAATCCATAAGTGATGCAAGTAATATCTCCTTTTAAGGTATTCTTTAGCTATTTTGTATCTTCTACAAACACAGAATACACACTAATGCCTCTAGAACATGGTACAATGATAATACATGCCAACTTTTCTTTTACTTACAAAAATAATAGTGAAAACCACACATTTACATACCTATCATTAAAAATTATTTCATTCATTATCAAATGTAACATAGATGTTTTGGTGTCCCCTTTTATGAAAGATACTGATGAAAATTTAATGAAATGATCTAACACAACACATGTTACCTTGAATCATATCTCTACTCATCGGTGACCCATTATGACATAATTAGAAGTAGATAGTACAAACCACTAAATTATCATGATTTTTCATCTCCAACCCCTTATAAAACACATACCACAGAAGAGTTACTATTCCAAAAAAAAACATAGTGAAACATCCTCCATTTCCTATAGATAACTTCTAAATTTTGGGAACAAATAAATTTTTTGTTATCCACTCTTGATCAAGGATCATTCTACACTGGGGGTGATCTTTGTCCAAAATATCCATTGAGACATATAATAAGAAAATTCCTGGTAAAACACTATCTTCTTAGAAAACTAGATAGTGTGCTTCCCACTTTTGAGAAAGAAACACTATATATATCCATAGAGAATATATTAATACACAAAACCATTTATTTTACATCATATTACTTGTAATCTCTCATATAAATAACACTATAGGGACACCATGGTTAATCAAATGTGAGAAACATATCCCAACAATAATAGGGATTAACTATTATCCCTAAAATATAAATTGGTGCATATATTTTGGTTCTCAATGAGGGATAAACCTGGGTCACCCTATTGGAATAATTTTCACATTCCATAACATTTATAGGAAGTAACAACCACATCTATAACTATAAAACAAATAGGTATTATTCTTATCTAATGAGTAGTCAGTTATAAATCTTTGAGGATTAACATTAGTCACCATAACTAGGGGTTCCACTCACTATTGAAGGTGGACCTCACGTCATATTTAAAACTAAAAAACACATTACAAGTCTATAAGTATGTAATTAATCTACACAGAGGATGATATCATTGGTTATTATATATTTCACAATGGAATCCCATGAAAGATATCTTCCTCTATCAAATATGATCTCACTTCATCAAAAGGTGTAAGTGAAATATGATCTCTATTTGTACAGGTATTCATTCAATCAATTTTCTAGCTAGGATATCCACTAGAATCTATAACTCTTGAAAAAATAGTGTATTAAGGAAAATATAACATTTACTTGTGTAGATAAGTACAAGGGACCATGACTAAGAGGTGAGAGTCATACCATGAACCATGTCACCTATCACTTGAACTTAGATATCAATTATATGAACCCATATACAACCCATTCTATTGGTGCTACACCCACCAAGAACTATATAATGGTAGAGGTATTGGAAGAGGATCAAAACATCATCCACCATTAACTATTCTCATACCATTAGCTCTTTAATCCAATCAACATAAAGTACAAATAGTTATAGTATCAATGATAACATTAACATAGAGGTTTGTCAATGGAATTGTTTTTAATGTATTTAGGGGAAATATATCCTTTTCTAAAAAGAAATATGTAATATACCCAAAAATATTACATCCAATGCTTGGTTTAGTACTCCAGTCGAGGTTGGGATTTATAAGATAAAAATTCTATCATGAATCCTCTCTTAAATTTTTTCCTGGACTAATGGACATTAAAAACTTCATGATCAATAATATCTAGGGATTACCTCATAAGGATTAAGTCATTGAATCATACTCATACATTATTAAGATTCAATATTAATGTTAACGAATATCCTAAACTTGAATCATCATTATCATCTATGTATGGAAATATATCCTAAAAATGGGATCAAACTACAAACATGATAGGGAAATATCATTATTAGATTGATAAAAACATTATTCAGTGATTTCTTAATATGATATATTAATATACGTAAAAAATAATGATCATATGTTAAATGGATTTCTAAGCTCAATAGAATACATGAGTCATTGTCTCTGATCAAAACTTTTCCATATGTGTAATAGTGTTTCCATATATTTTAGGAATCCCCTACTACAAAAACTCAAGTAGAATACCTAACTAATGGTTATTAACCAATACCTTATCAATAAATACCATATGTTCTATGAGGATGTTTTTACAAGACTAAATATTGTATAATACACCAACACTAATGGTAAAGGTATATATCCCAACTAATTATATGAATCTATGTCTCATTACTCAAGTAATCATTGATTAGATGTTCAATAACATTCATGTGCTCATAATGTCTATTCAGTTTTATATGATCCAGATGTCACCTGGTGGAATCCTTTATTAGATAGGTTATACACCCAAGGATTTAATAATATTTGGGGGATCTATCATTGGAAAGACATGAATGATTACAATTGATGACTATATGATGCATCTATCTTCTTTGTTATACCTCATTATCAATAACTAAGGATTTTATGTCAATAAATAGTTTATAAAAGTCTTAGTGAATGGATAATTTATCTACCATAGCAATAAAAGTGTTTTTGGTCTTGAAACCAAACTAGAAAACCCTTAACACCATTTACTGAATTTCAAAACAAATCATCATAAGGTCAAAAACTCTAAAATCCATCCCTATGACTTAATCATCTTAGATACTATTATGACATGACATGGGCCACTTGGACCACCCCCAAAGTCAGTGATAAGTTGAGTTTACCATTCCATGGATTCATTCAATAAGCTAGGGGTTGGAAACTAGAACCATGAAGAAATAAACATACATATGAGACCTTATCCTATAAAAATTTATAAAATATATGAACTAAAATATTTGAATATAACCAATAACTATGATCAATGTAAATAAATAATTGAAATTTTTAATAATATAATCAAGAATAAAATAAATAAAAAACAATTCCCCATTAATGAATTTGAAGAACAATAAACACACATGATAATATTACACTATAAAATAGACATATAAAAAGGAAAATCACATCCTCACTATGTGGGATCTTGATAAAAGACACCATGAATCATCATAGGATAATGATTCTAGGGTATAGATAACCAAAAATAACTACAAACATTGAGTACCACTTTTTACCACCAAGAATCTTCTCCACATGAATTGATCTGTACCTTGACCACCAAGACCACCTATGAACATTCCATCATCTTCACAAACACAAAATTAGTGGGAAAAAGTCCCATACAGGGGTAATTATAAATATACCTAGTAGTAATCCATGAAATAAAAATAAAAGGCGAAATACTATGTTATATCATCTCTTAAGTATAAGAGAAAAATTGAAAATAAGGTAAGAAAAACCCAAGCCTTCTCTAAGAAAACAAGTGACCTAGATCAAGTAGGTTACCAATCATTAAAAATAATCTCCACTAATATTTTTCAATAAAGTAAACCAGGATTACCCATAGATTTAAAAATCTAAATCACCTAAAGTGACTCACTTCCATAATATCTCTCACTTATAGAAATTGTGGGGGACTCACTCCTCCTTCAAGATAGTACATCAGTCAATGGGGTACCTAACCATATAGGGGGCCAACTATAATGACCCATTCATTACATAAATTTTTATTACCTCAAAATTGAAGCACAATTATTACAAAATATAGCAAAACCACAATAGGACCGTATAGGTATATTGTCTTTAGAAACTGGGAAACATAAAAAACTAGTTCATAAATCATATACACTATCTCCCTATTATTTTATCATATATAGAGTCCCTTTTGGAATATCTTACTTAATACCCTTCATCCTGACCCGAGGAAAAGAAAATATACAAAAGGGTGAGCTCAAATGCTCTGTAAGGGTAAACAAAAGAAATATTAATCACATCATATTCATAAAAATATAGCATTTTACAAATCTTAACAAGGAAAAGAGATCATAATTTCATAACATGGGATAAATAATAGTAGTGAAATGTAATCCCAAAAATCATAACATGATTATTTTTGGAATACACACATAATCATAGAGAAGCATTTATTAGTAGTCAAGACTCATTGGCAAGACTATCTTAGCAGACAAAGTCCATTTCTGAACCGAGTTCACTCCTCATTTCAGTCCTGTATCACTGAATCAGTTTAACTTTTCGTTCCATCCAAGTCTATCTCATGAGATATAAATATTTACCCAATTCATTGTAGGTAGATATAGGTACCACCCATCTCATAATTATACCATTATTATGTGTTCCTCAAGATCATAAATCATACAGCATAGCATAACCCATGTAATAAAAATGAGATTCTTAAAGATCATGCCATCATAAAAAAATACATATAAGATAGAAAGACATCTTAAAAATAATTCCATCATAAAATAATCAAATCAATGTAAAAATAGGGATAGAAACATAACCCTATGTTATCTTTGATGGAAAATAATTTCGATAAAATGCTTGAACTCCATTCTTGAGGAAAATATCATTTCTACTTCGACAATATTTTTCCATTCTTAACATGTCATAAAATATTAAACTAAAATAATTTGATTAAAAATAATCTTTAAAATTTGTAAAGGAAGCTTCATGGAAATAATGTTTTATTAAATCATAAAATCCATTCATGCCGTATAAGTTAAAAAAACATTCTTCTCGAAATTTGGCTGAAAAAGTCAAAAAGTATCTCTTACTTAAAACGACCAAAGATTATTTTCACATATTTTACTAAAAATCCACCAATAGGTAAAATTGGATTTAAAAAATTTTAGGAGGATAGAAATAATATTACATATTGAGTATACAGAGATGTGTATGATAAATATGCCCCATTTAGTACCTAAGTTTAACCAATCTCAGATAAAAATTGAGATTGTGAGATTTTCCCTTACCTTAGGTCCGATTTTCTTCGTACGTGTCTGAACATCCTGTATAATGATTGAAATAATGTTATTGAATTATTCCATAATTTTAATCATTTTTATGATATCATATATGGTCATATTCGTAGCTTCTTATTAGTAATATTTCATTGCTACTTGTTATTTGGGTGTTTATTGCTTTTTGTTCTTATGCGTGTTTTGTCGAATAAATAATTATTATTATTTTTAGGTTATAGATAACTCATTTACATAATGGTATTATTGTAATATATATATCATATTTATTCATTCAATTCATTTATATACTCATTATGCAATGAAGATCATGTAGAACGAGTCGCATCACATCGTGGAGATGGTAGGCCGTATGTACGCACGAGCGATGATATCGTTCCCATGATCGTGAAATTTTATTGATGTGTATCTATACTATTTCAGAATAAATATCAATTTACAATAATCATATATATTTATTCTTTACACCATTATACCCATCCATGTAAGGTGGTGGTGCAAAATAGATTACACCACGACGTGGAGACGGTATTCTGTACGTACGCACGCGTGGTGATATCATTTTCCGTAGGATGGATATAAGGTGAAATAGGGTTGTTTCATTATTATAATAACATATCCGTATATTAGTGATACTGATGTTATTACTTTGTAATGAAACAACTAAAGAAGAATAAGTAGAAGAAGAAATAATGTTGAAAGAAACGGTAATGGACATTACCTCTTCTTTGAAGATCCTCTTCTTAACCTCCTCTCAGGGAACTAAATATGGTATTTGAAGAAGAGAAGGACCTATATAATTTTTCTAGGGAAGTGGAGAAGGGAAATTGGTAGGGTTTGGCCGATCTTGAAGGCTCAAAGTGGTGTGAGGAGGAGAGGCAGGAGGTGCCCTTTTATAAGGGAGGAGAGGGGCACCTTAGGAAAAAATTAAAATAGTATTTTATAATAAAATAATATTCGGTTTTTAATAGATCCAAATTTATTTATTTAGAAGTTAAGGTGGGAATGGGTCGAAATCCTCTCAAAAAATATATTTTAGACAATTTTAGGATACTATTTTGACCTTATCATTTAGATTTAACTTTAAGTTAAATATTTTTACTTTTACCGTGTCTTCGTGCTTTCTTACACTATAAGTTTAATTAACATACTATAACAAGAAAAAAGAACCTCAAGTGGTACATTATTAATATATATTACCGTATCTAAGTAATTTGGCCGAACCTTAGATTTTTTGGAATAAAATAACAATTAATTATAAAATATTTGTTTTAAAAACTATTTTATGTTAATTTTGACACTATTTGGTACTTGATTTTTGTGAAAATCATAACAGAATGATTAGTTCGAAAAAAGTTAATTAAATAATTATAACAAATAATATTACCCTATAATATTAGTGGAATTCATAAAAAGTCTAAAATTAAATTTATTTGGATATTTTTAACATCAATTATGTTAATATTTCACTAATAATGTAATTATTGTATCATCATTGTTTCATAAAAAATTAAATTATTCAATGTCTAAAAATTATAAATAAAATTCCATTATGTAGGAAATATTTTTAGCTTTATAATGAATATTTATAGTCGAATTTATCTTATATATATTCATATATTAAAAATGTTTTAGTTATTAAACATTGATTTTAACTATTTTAACTCTTCTGTAAATAAAAAAATATTAAATTTCCTAATCTAATCCAAGTGGACCTAAATGGTCATATTTTATTCCTAAGGTAATTTTTGGTTGAATTAAACTTATCCATTAGAATTAGGACATGTGTTAGGGTAACAATAATACCATTTTTACCCTTAATTACCCTATTTACTTTTAACCATGGTAAATAAAAGTAAAAAATTACTATTCACCAAAAATTATTTTTATCTTATTGAACCAAATTTTACTCCTTGATATTAACTGTGTCTCTCGGATTTTTAAAATTCCACTCACAGAAGCGGTAAAATTAAGTTTTATGTAAATTTTCAAACTCTCCAAGGAGGTGGGTAAAAGACAGTGAAAAGTTCAAAAAAAAATATATATATAAAATTATTATAAAATGACTCCAATGAATTAATTTGAACTTATATAGGTATTATTTATCAATTTTGACCTAAAATAAATTTAAAGAAAATAAATAATTATTTAAATAAAAATTCGGGTTTTAAATAGTAACCGAGTGTTTTCACTATTCATCAAAAATTGAAAGTTTTCAAAAAAATTCCAAAAATTCACCCTACGCTAATTTCGATATTCCGAATCCAAAATTGAGGTCCATTTTGGAAAATAAAATTTCAAAAAGTGGGTATTCCTTTTCATAACGGCTAGTTTTAATAATTTTTTAATATCATATCGTTGTTTAGTGAAACTCGGTATTTCATACAACGCAAGCTATCGCAAGCCAAGACAGAGTTGTGTGTAGTGAAAAATTCCTTTATATAACATTATACATAAAAATAAAATATTTCTCATAAAATATTGAGTGTTACATTCTACCCCCCTTAAAATGAATTTTTCCCTTGAAATTCTTCACTTTGTAACAAACAGATGAGGATACCTCTCCCTCATCATATCCTCAAGCTCCCATATAGCTTCTTCTAATTGGTGGTTCCTCCATAAAACTTTTACCAAGCGAGTGGTCTTCTTCTATAGAACTTTTTCGCTACGATCCAGAATCTCTATCGGCTATTCTTCATCAGAAATGTCTTGCTCCAGCGGTATAACTTCTGAGGTGAGTACATGTGATGGATCGGGTATATAATTTCTCATGAGAGATACATGGAACACATCATGAACTTGAGAGAGATTCAGTGGAAGCGCCAATCGGTAAGCTACCATCCCAACATTATCTAGTATTTCGAAAGGGCCGATATACCTAGGGCTTAGCTTTCCCTTCATTCCAAATATCATTACTCTCTTCCAAGGAGATATTTGTAAGAACACTTTATCACCCACTTCAAACTCTAGGTCTTTTCTTCAGTTATCAGCATAACTTTTTTGTCGACTCTGAGCTTCTCTTATGTGTTGTTGAATAGATTTGACCTTTTCTGCCATATCATCAACAAGATCATTTCCTAATAGCTTTCTTTCCCCAACTTCTTCCCAGCAAGTTGGAGTTCGGCATTTCTTTCCATAGAGAGCTTCATATGGAGCCATCTGAATAATGGAGTGAAAGATATTATTATAAGAAAATTCCACCAGTGGTGGGTGTTGATCCCAACCACCTTTGAAATCCATAGAGCAAGATATTAACATATCTTCTAGAGTTTGAATTGTTCTCTCAGACTGAACGTTTGTCTGAGGATGATAAGGTGTGCTGAAACAAAAGTCTGTATCCAGAGTATGCTGAATACTTTGCCAAAACTTTGAGGTAAACCCCAGATCCCGATCAGATATAATGGAAAGTGGTACTCCATGAAATCTTACCACTTCCTTTACATATATCCTGGCAAGCTGATCAATAGATAAATCCTCTCTAATAGCAATGAAGTGTGCCGAATTTGTAAGACGATCAACTATGACCCAGATAGCATTATTGCCTTTGGATGTTTTAGGAAGTTCGGTGACAAAGTCCATAGTGATGTTTTCCCATTTCCATTTGGGTATGGGTAATGGTTGTAACACCCCCTTAGACTTCTGTCTCTCAGCTTTAACTTGCTGACAAACCAATCATCGAGATACATATTCAACAACATCTCTTTTCATGAAATACCACAAGAAGTACTCTTTCAGGTCCCTGTACATCTTCGTGCTTCTAGGTTGAATAGAGAATGAAGAACTATGAGCCTCATCCTGCAGCTCCTTCTTTAATTCTGGGATGGGAGGAACACAATCCCAATTACTGGACCATATTATCCCATCACAATCAAGGTTGAATTCTGGAACATTTCTCACCTTCTTTTGTAACTCTACATCTTCTTTCTGTGCCCCTTTAATCTTCGCATGTATAGATGGTTTATCATTCATTTGAGATAGATAAGATTTTCCCCTTCCATTATAATTCCAAGATCCATCCTTTGTAAATCCATAAATATTGGATCTTTTGTGATCCTCATCATGGATAAGCTAGCATGGTCTTGTCGACTTAATGCGTCTACCACCTTGTTTGCTTTCCCAGGGTGGTAATGAATTGAGCAGTCGTAATCCTTAATCAGCTCCAACCATCTTATTTGACACATATTCAGATCCTTTTGTGTGAAAATATACTTTAAACTTTTATAATCAGTATAAATACCACACATTTCACCTTAAAGATAATTCCTCCAAATCAGTAATTAAAAGATTACTGCAGCTAACTCTAAATCATGAGTTGGGTAATTTTTATCATAGATTTTCAACTGTCGTGAGGTATAAGCTATCACCATATCATTTTTCATGAGAACTCACCCCGATCCCTTCTTAAATTCATCACTGTAGATCACAAACATTTCTCCACTATAAGGCAGTGTGAGCATAGGTGCACTGGATAACCTTATTTTCAACTCCTTGAAATTATCTTCACATTCTTCAGTCCACATGAACTTAACTCCTTTTAGAGTCAACATAGTTAGTGGATTAGATAAGCGTGAAAAAAGCTTTCACAAAACATCGATAATATACAGCCAAACCATGAAAACTTCAGATCTTAGTTACTGTTGTTGGTCTCGAACATCTTTCGATAACCTCTGTTTTTGCTGGATCCACAGATATCCCCACTTTTGAGATTATGTTACCCAAAAATGCAAATTTTTAAAGCCAAAATTCACACTTGGTAAATTTGTCATAAAGCTTCTCCTTTCTCATGGTCTTCAATACAATTCTAAAGTGATCTTCATGTTCTTCCTTGATCTTTGAATATACAAGAATATCATTTATAAAGACTACCAAAAACTGATCAAGATAGTCTCTAAAGACTCTATTCATTATATCCATGAAGATAGTAGGGGCATTGTAAGACCAAATGGCATTACTATAAATTAACAGTTTCCATACCTTGTACGGAAAGACATATGTAGTATATCTTCTCTTTTGAACCTTAAATGATGATAACCTGAATGAAGATCAATCTTGGAAAATTATTGAGCTCCACGTAGTTGGTCAAATAAGTCATCAATGAGTGGGAGAGGATATTTGTTCTTGATAGTGATTTTGATAAGTTCTCGATAATCAATGCAGAGTCTCATTGATCCATATTTCCTCTAAACAAACAGAACAGGTGCTCCCCAAGGTGATACACTAGGTCGTATGAATCCCCTATCAAGATTCCATTGGAGTTTCTTCTTCAATTATTGCAACTCAATTGGGGCGATTCTATAAGGTGTCTTTGAAATAGGTAAAGCACCCTGTATGAGTTCAATTGAAAACTCAAATTCACGATTTGGTGGAAGACATGGAAATTCCTATGGAAAGACATCATCAATCTCTCGTACAATGGGAATATTCTTAATCATGAGTTTCTCTCCAACCATTTGAGATAAATAACCTTCATTTAGTGGAATCAAGACCCATAAGATGGAATAAATTTCCACTGGAAGGTTATGTTCATCCTTGCATCGATAGATGATCATAGATTGATATGGAATATGAAATGTGACTTCCCTTCTTTGGAAATTGATATGAGATCCATATAAAGAAATCCAATCCATGCCAAGAATCACATCAAATTACACTATAGGAAGGATCACAAGATTTTCAGGAAGCACCTTCCCACAAACTTCAATCGGAGAAGAATTATAAACTTTTGATGCGACTGTTATGCCATTAGGGGTAATCACAGCTAACTAAAAATCTAATTGTTGAGGTAATACAACGATACCCTTAGAAAATTCTTCAAAAATAAAAGAGTGGGTGGATCCAGAATCAAATAAAACATTTTCTACTTTAGAGTGGATGGTAAGTGTACCTTTCACCACTTCATTATCGTACTCTACATCACTGATAGAAATTGCATGCGACTTTCCTTTGTCTTTAGCCTTAAGAGTTTTTTGACATCGATCATCATCAACAACCCTTGGATTAGGGAATTGATTAACATAATTCCCCATTTCCTTTCACTTGTAACATTGAAGTCTAGGAGGTGCACTCTGTGTAGCCTTTTCATTATTTGCATCACTAGACATCTTCTTCACATCATTGCTTCATTCAAATGCCCGATAACCTTCCCTTCCATATTTGAAACATTTAATTGTCCCTTTAAGACAACTCCCTCCATGTTTCTTTCCTCACTTTGAGCACAAGGGGAAACTCATCTTCTTTTCAGTGTGGTCTTTAGATTTCCCTTTGAATACCATTTTCCTCTTCTTATCAAACACATATGACTGATGGGTTACTCCAATCTCCATCTCAACCTTGAGAGCACATCGAACGATTTCCTCATAGCTATTGATGTCCCCTATGGATAACCCCCTTCAAAGACTTGGTTTTAATCTACTAAAGAATCGATAAATCTTACTCTCCGGTTGGATAATAATTCCCGAAGTGTACCTTGCAAGTCTTGTAAAATTTTCTTCGTAGGCACCAATAGATTCATCATCCTTTTTCTTCAATTCAGTAAACTCCTTCTCCATCTTTGTTCGAATAATATGAGGGAAGTACTTATTGAAAAATAAGTTCTTGAACTTGTCCCATTCCATTGACTCTATTTCATGTATTGGCCTCGTATTCTTGATAAGATTCCACCATTGATCAGCTTCACCTTCCAAATGATATACTGCTAAGATGACTTTATCATTTTTAGAACACTGAGGAACTGAAAATATCTTTTCCGTGGTACTGATCCACTTTTCAGCCACTAATGGATCAGTAGACCCACTGAATGAGGGTGGATGATTCCTCATGAAGGATTCAACAGAATGTTGCTCCTTCATTTTCTCATTTGGAAGTCTGGCATGATTCATAGCTTGAGAAAGTTGTGTGAGCATGGCTACAAGATTTTTCATTCTCGCTCCCATAACGTTTGGTTGCTCAGGGGGACAATCATTGCATTGCCCATCGCATTCCACATTAACACGGTTCCTTCGAGTTCTATCCATTGACTAAAACCAAGACGAATTCTGTGAGAAACAATAATTATAACAAGAAAAACACATAATAAAGAATAAAATTTCACACTTAAGGTCTTATCATAGGTTATTCATGTCCATTCCTAAATCACTGATATTGTGTTCTCTGCTTAGACTTATGCTTAGGGTTCTTACGAAGGCTTTCACATCCTAGTTTCCAAAGGTTGACTATACATTTCTTCTGATACCAACTATAATGAACCATTCTTTACATACATTGTTATTACTTCAAAATTTAAGCTCACTTATTACAACATATAACAAAACCACAATAGGACTGTATAGGTATAGTGTCTTCAGAAACTGGGTAACATAAACAAGTGGTTCATAAATCATCTACACTGTCTCCCTTTTATTTTATCATATCTAGAGTCTCTTTTGGCATATCTTACTTAATACCCTTCTTCTTGACCTGGGAAAAAGAAAACATACAAAAGGGTGAGCTCAAATGCTTAGTAAGGGTAAACAAAATAAATATCAATCACATCATATTCATAAGAACAGAGTATTTTGGAAATATTAACCTGCAAAAGAGATCATAATTTCATAACATGTGATAAATCATAGTAATGAAATGTAATCCCGATAACCATAACATGAAACTTTGTGTCATACACACATAATCATAGAGAATCATTTCTTAGTAGTCAAGACACTTTTCCAAGACTATCTTAGTGGACAAAGTCCTTTTCTGAACCGAGTTCACTCCTCATTTCATTCTTGTATCACTGAACCGGTTTACCTTGTCCTTCCAGCCATGTCTATCTCATGAGATATAAATATTTACCCAATTCATTGGAGGGAGATACAGGTCCCACCCATCTCATAATGATACCATTCTTATGTGTGCCACAAGATCATTAATCATACATCATAGCATAACCCAAGTAATAAAAATGGGATTCATAAATTCCATGACATCATAACATAATCCATATAAGAAAAAAGGACATCATAAAAATGATTCCATCATAACAAAATGAAATCTATGTAAAAATAGGGATAGAAACAGAACCCTATATTATCTTAGATTGAAAATAATTTTGATAAAATGCCTGAACTCCATTCTTGAGGAAAATATCCTTTCTACTACAAAAATATTTTTCCTTTCGAAACATGTTATAAAATTTTAAACTAAAAGATGTTTATTAAAAATAAACTTGAAAACTTGTAAAGTAATCTTCATGGAAATAATTTTTTATGAAATCATAAAATCCATTCATGCCATATAATTTAAAAAAACATTCTTCTCGTAATTTGGCTAAAAAAGTCAAAAAGTATCTCGTACTTAAAATGACCAAAGATTCCTTTCATATATTTTACTAAAAATACACCAATAGGTAAAATTTGATTTAAACAATTGTAGGAGGATTGAAATAATATTACAAATTGAGTATACATGGATGTGGATGAAAAATATGCCCCAGTAAATACTGAAGTATAAACTTTCTCGGATAAAAATTCAGATTGTGAGATTTTACCTTACCATAGGTCCGATTTGCTTGGTACGTGTCCGAACGTCCTGTATAATGACTTAAATAATGTTATTGACTTATTACAGAATTTTACTCATTATTATGATATCATATATGGGCATATTCTTAGCATCTTATTAGTAATATTTCATTGGTACATGTTATTCGGGTGTTTATTTATTTTTGTTCTTATGCGTGTTTTGTCGAATAAACTCTTATTATTATTTTTAGGTTATAGATAACGCATTTCCAGAATGGTATTAGTGTAATATATATATCATATATATTCATTCAATTCATTTATATAATCATTATGCAATGAAGATCATGAAGAACGAGTCACATCACATCGTGGAGATGGTAGGTCGTACGTACGCACGAGTGATGATATCGTTCCCATGATCGTGAATTTTTTTTTGAAGTGTATGTATACTATTTCAGAATAAATATCACTTTACAATAATCATATATAGTTATTCTTTACACCATTATACCCATCCATGTAAGGTGGTGGTGGAAAACAGATTACACCCCGACGTAGATACGGTATTCCGTACGTACGAACGCGCGGTGATTTCATATTATGTAGGATGGATAGAAGGTGAAATAGGGTTGTTTAATACTTATAATAACATATCATTATAATAGTGATACTTATGTTATTACTTAATAATGAAACAACTAAAGAATAATAAGTAGAAGAAGAAATAAAGTTGAAAGAATCGGTAACGGACATTACCACTTCTTTGAAGCGCCTCTTCTTAACCTCCTCTTAGGGCACTAAATATGGTCTTTGAAGAAGACCAGGACCTCTAGGATGTTTTTAGGGAAGTAGATAAGATAAATAGGTAGGGTTTTGTGGAGAGTTAAGGCTCAAATTGGTGTGAGGAGGAGAGGGAGGAGGTGCCCTTTTATATGGGAGGAGAGGGGAACCTTAGGAAAAACATAAAATATTATTTTATAATAAAGTCATATTCGGTTTTTAATAGCTCAAAATTGATTTATTTCAAAGCTATGGTGGGGATGGGTCGAAATCAACTCAACCAATAGATTTTAGACAAGTTAAGGTCACTATATTAACCTTATCATTTAGATTTAACTTTAAGTTAAATAATTTTACTTTTACCATGTCTTCTTGTTTTCTTACACTATATGGTTAATAAATGTACTATAACAAGACAAATTAATATATATAACCTTATCTAAGTCATTTTTCTGAACCTTAGATTTTTAGGAATAAAATAACAATTAATAATATATTATTTGTTTTAAAAACTATTTTATGTTAATTTTGACAGTATTTGGTACATGATTTTTGTGAAAATCATAACAGCATGATTTTTTTAAAAAACGTTAATTAAATAAATTATAACATTTAATAATAACCTTGAAAATTATTGTAATTCATAAAAAGTCGAAAATTACATTTATTTGTGTATTTATAACATCAATTATGTTAATATTTCATTAATAATGTAATTACTGCATCATCATTGTGTCATTGATAAATTAAATTATTTAATTTATAAAAATTAGAAAAAAACTACCATTATGTATGAAATATTTTTATCTTAACAATTAATATTTATAGTCGAATTTATCTTATGTATAACCCTATATTAAAAATGTTTTAGTTATTAAACTTTGCTTTTAACTATTTTAACTCTTCTTTAAATAAAATAATATTAAATGTCCTAATCTAATAAAAGTGGACCTAAATGGTCATATGTTATTCCTAAGGTTGTTTTTTTGTCGAATTAAAATTATCCAATTGAATTAGGAGCTGTGTTATGGTAATAATAATATCATTTTTAACCTTAATTACCCTATTTACTTTTAACCGTGGTAAATAAAAGTAAAAAGTTACTATTCACAAAAAAATTATTTTTATCTTATTGAACCATATTTTACTACTTGATATTAACTGTGTCTCTTAGATTCTCAAAATTCCACTCACGGAAGCAGTAAAATTATGTTTTATGTAAATTTTCAAACTCTCCTAGGATGTGGGTAAAAAATGGTGAAAAGTTCAATAAAATTTTTATATATCTAAAATTTTTATAAAATGACTCCAATGAATTAATTTGAAATTATATAGGTATTATGTTTCAATTTTGACCTAAAATAATTTTAAATAAAATAAATAATTATTTAAATAAAAAGTCAGTTTTTAAATAGTAACCCAGTGTTTTCAATATTCATCAAAATTTGAAAGTTTTTAGAAAAATACCAAAAATTCACCCTAGGCTAATTTCGATATTCCGAATCCAAAAAGGAAGTCCATTTTGGAAAATAAAATTTCAAAAAGTGTGTATTACTATTAAAAACGGCTAGTTTTAATAATATTTTAATAGCATATCGTTGTTTAGTGAAACTCGGTATTGCGTAAAACACATGTTATCGCAAGCCAAGATAGTGTTGTGTGTAGTGAAAGATTCCTTTATATAACATTATACATAAAAACAAAATATTTCTCATAAAATCTCGGGTGTTACACCAACATCAAGACCTATAGTATGTGCATCATATGAGGGGGTTTATGAATCCATTAGTGGTAAGCCTTTACCTCTCTAAAACATTATGTCATGGGCGCTCTCATGTGATGTGTAATTTTTAGTACATAGGTGTAGTAGAGTGGATAACCGAGGGCCTTATCTAATGGGGAAGTGCTTAAAAAACATATTAAATGTATTTTTAAAAAAACAAACTAAATACTAAAAATTATAGGGTGGTGTGTTTGAGTTTCATAATACAATAAGATTTATTTTGTAATAATATTATATTTTTATTTTTTTGATATTTAATGGATAAAAAACAACGATAAGATGTTTTTTTTAGAAAATATATTTAGTAGGAGTAAGTGATTTGAATATACCTATTTTATTTATTATTAATAATTATAATTCAAATTAAAATTTACATAATTATGATACCCTAATTTTTTAACCCTTGAACCATATGAGAATTTACCTCAACCATAAAGATGAAATGAATTAAACCCTAGGTTTACTTCGAAACAAGAAAACATAAATTAGATTTGATTATAGTTACAAGGATAGATTATGTTTAATCATGAATTAGGGATCATATCTATATTATAAGTAGGGATTGATATATTTTTGGGATTATATTTTAACCCTACAAGTTGATCCCATATATTTTTATTGATTAATATTACTCTCTCACAATTCACACAATACTCGACCACACAAAATTTTTGTTAATTGTAGTAGTACATTATTGGTTTGTTTTAAGTTAAAAAATATATTCTAAGATGATATTAATTGAATTAAATTATCTCATTTTTTCAAAAAAAAACTGAATAAGGTATGAATTAAATCGATTACTATGAAAAACTACTCTTCTATGTGATGTGTAGTCATTCTAGAAAATTTTTCAAGTGTAAAGGTGTGGAATGGGTATAACCCAATATCATCTATAATCATAATTTAAAGACCAAATAAGTAAATTTCAGAAGAATAAAATTGAAAATAACTGAATAAATGGAATATAAATAGGGAGTTTTATTGCATGAAAATATAGTAAAAACATGAAGAAGAGGGATAAGGAATCATAGAATGGATCTTTACTTCAAGAGAACCCTCTATTAAAATTATTTTTGAAATGGATTGAAACCACCTATACAATTACATAAAACTAAAAAATCATGATCAACCCCTAATAGTAGAAAAAATATACATTTATATAGGGTTGGGGAGGCTAGGGTTACAATAAGTTATAAGTGTTAATGGGAAAATCTAGAAAACTATTTTAGTCCAACTTTTACTAACTAGTTAACCTCTAAATGCATGAAATATATATCATTAGAGAGGGGATATTTTTTGGAATTTCATACTATATCAAATAACCAAATTTTATCCAAATACAATCTTGAATGAATAATATATATTCTAACTGGTAATGTGGTGTCCATGGTTACGAGTCTAGTCTATCTTTGACTTCATGACCCATTTGCTCCAATAAAAATTATAATCCATAAATATTACTCCAAATAGACATTGAATCCCATTGAGTGTGAAATATTTTCATCAAATTTCAAGTCTATATAATCCCAGAACAATATTTTTGTTCAAAATAGTATAATGAACTTAATATTTAAAAACTAAAATTTTTATCAAATTTTCAAATGTATGATTTTATCCCATATTTTCAATATTTAGCGCAATATATTGAAAATATATCATTTATTATCAACAAAATATTCAATAAAAATTTGTCTCAACAACTCCCCCACACTTAACTTTTTTCACTCTTGGGAAAAAATCATATATCCAAATCATAATATATACCAAAATAGTAAGATATAAATTTTCAAATATTATTTTCAAAGTTAAACCCATCATTTATCTTTATTAAAATCTTTTACCCATTAATTTTGTTTTTCTCAGAATCATGTTTATTCCACATCATTCATTCAATGATGAAACATGTTTCAACCTACCTCACAAAAAAATAAATTCATTATTCACTCAAGAAAATGTATTTATATGGAGTTATACTCATCCTTCGAAATTGAGTATTTCCATACGATTGTAAAAACTCTCATCACTCTAAAATATGAGCCATGAAATAAAATCAATATTAAGGGTTTAAAATGGTATTTAGGTGTATCATGGTTTGTGGGTATATGTTTAAAAAAATAGGTAGGAATGAGAAAGATTTATCTATTTAAATACAATGCATAATCAATAATGTTAAGAAATGAAGGTCCCATTACCTTAATTCCCATTAAAAAATGCGACTCTAACACTTCCACAATCCATTAGTCATGAAAATGAATATCCAAAATGAATTAATCCTTATTATTATTTTCCTTTTTATTTTTTCCATTGGTGTTTTAATATATTTTTTAGGACAATGGGGTTCCAATTAAGTAAAATTAATATTGATTCATACCATTTTCTTGATTTGGGTCATTAATAAAACAAATAAGAGTAATGAATGTTTCCATCACATATAATGTTTCATATTTGTTATATTTTTTACAGTATAATAACCAAAATATAATGTAAAGGATAAAAAAGACTCATGGTAATTTCTCTCTTTCAAATGATTTAAAAAGATAACACGCACTTATCAAATTCCCCTTAATATATAATTACTCCAAAATAAAAATACAAGGAATCACCATTCCCCCACACTTAAACCTAATTTCATCATGAAAATGTATATTATAGTAAGGGAAAGTAAGTGATTATTAGGACTATAATACGCAATAAACCTGTTAGGAAATTCATAGTTATCTATGGGCTTAAAAAGGATTGATGTTCAAGGATTTTCACAATGATAGATAAGGGGATATCTAATTTAATTGCCTCAATAATGTTGATAGTGTTTCATGATATCTAAATATTTGAGAGATAACTTCCATAAGTACTAGTTTGTAAATAAATTCCATTCTTATGACAAGAAGTGAGATTATTTTAAAGATGAAATCAAAGTGGTTTAGAATACCTCTCATGATGGGGATTAAACTTTTTTGGTCAATGCAAAGGATTCTTGGGTTCAAAAAATCAATCAAACTCTTTTTTTTAATATTAAAAGTATATGGAAGGATCACAAGTAGAAATCCATTTGTTTTTTGTTCAAAAACTATGTAATTTTTACAAAACTGACTCAAAAACGTAAAATGATTTTGGATATTGAATTTCATCTCAATGTTTTTGTTCCAAAAATAAGAAGAAACAAAATACAAAAAACCACACAAATAAAATCCTAAAGAAGGTACCCTAAAATTTTGTCACATCCCCCACAAATAAAATGTTCCCGTGGCCTTAATATGATCCTATGAAATGCTATATACTTTTGAATTGTGTAATTTTAAATAGAAAAAAATATATAAAAGTTAAAGGGTAAATGATAACCTAATTTTCTCAAGTGATGATGGGGTCATGCAGTATGATGTGATCAACTAAATGTGTTAGATGTACCTAAATGTATTTCTTTAACCACTATCCATTAACTTTAAAGATCATTTATGTGGACTCTTGTGTGGTCTTCACTAAACCATAATGAAAAAAATTATATACAACATAAGGACCCAAAAATCTCTAACCTAACTTATTAGGAATAAAATTTATTCATGAACTATAATGAATTACTTTTTTCACCCTCGTAAAACTCACTTGAATGATCATCTTTCCATCGGTTTCTTTGTATCACTCTTTATAGAGCCTTGAGTTCTAATATGATGACAATTGTATTTCCTAAAACTCTTGAATTTACAACTTCCTTTGATATCCTTATTAGGATAAGTCTCTGTTACGCTTATTTATTACCCAAAATTCATTATTCTCAACTTCCTTGGGGAGATGAAAATATTTCCCAAAAAAAATAAAAATTGGAACATACCAATGTGAGTTTTTCACACCATCCTATAATCCCAAAATGAATTGTACAAGAACTTTCTACCATAATTTTTATTTAAATTCATAGTTTTATGCAATATCAGCATCCACTCTCGATATGAAATATTAGAAGAAACATTTGATTGGGGGTTGTAAGGAGTCAATTTTTTGTGTGTCACCACATACTAATAAATGAGTTAAGACAAGTTATGGTTACAAAAGTGTTATCCATGGTCATTGATGATAAAATTTAGAATTTTAAACCTATAAAAAAATATATGCCCTGATGAATTACACTAAAACATGATAATCATTAGTCCTGGTGGAATTTCTATCCACTCATTTACTAACATAGTCAAAAACCAAAAAGGATATACAAGAAACTAAATGAGATAGAAAATGGATCCATAAAATTAATTCCCCACACCGCAAAGATCTCACTAAATAAATGAGATATTAACACATATCATATCTCCTAAAAATATTACCAGTCTATTGTAAATGTGAAAATGACTTACAAAACACATGAAAATAATAAAACAAATTTTTACAATATAATCCAGATTCTAGGATTTTGATAGTTGTCCTTTGGGGTCCAAATTTTCCACTATAAGAAAGTGTAGGACCAAAATTTATAATGGACTGAAACTCAACATCAAGAACACACCTCTTAATAATTTGATCATAACATATGTTCTAGAGGTAGTGATCATACAATATATAATACCTAGAATCATTTTTCAATTTTTGGACTTGGTATGTCTTTATATATGAAGGTATTTTAGAGACAAAATTATAGTTAACTAAATCAAAATACTAAGGCTTTGTACCTAAGAATGCATAATTATGCTCATCGATAAATGTGTATGGAAGTGGTCCCTGGTCTAAAGTGTTACCCTCTAGTCTGTGAGTGATGCTACTCATGTGGTATGCCACTATGTTCTCCAAACCCATGTTTTCCTTTATCTCAATATCACAAAATTTAAGATGGAACATCAAATAAATAAGTATGAAATTTTCATCTATACTCTTATAGAGGTACCTCAAATTAATATGGTTAGAAAAAACAACTACTTTAGATCTGTGAAAGTAATAAAAATAGGTTTAATGAAAATAAGACAGTTTGAAACCCATTATTGATGTTTGTGTGGTTTAATTGGGTGGAATCAATTGTCCACGAAGCATAGGCTATCACATATGAACTTCCTCCCATGCTCTATGATAAGATATCTCCAACAACAATGTTTTAAGAATCAAACATAAGATTTAATGGGAAAATGCACTATAAAGGAAGAATGATCGATGATGTGGTGAGACTTTTTTCAACTCATCAAAGGAAGCCCTAGAAGAATAATCAAACAAAAAATTAACATCATTTTTAATTAATATCAATAATTGAAAATCAATTTTACTACGATCACTAATGGAGAATCAATAAAAATCATCATGTACTAAGAAGGATCTAATATCACACACAAATTTAAGATATGTAAATTTGAATATAATGTCATAATTACATATATCAACATCAGTTCTACGTTTTTACACTATACAACCAAGTAATATTCTCTTCTCTATCATGAAATGACATTTTAAAAAATTTAAAACCATATTTTTCTCAATGAAACGATGAAACACATTACCCAAACTCAAGATAGACTCATAAAATGAGAAACCATTCATAGTAAAATCATATATAAAACATCCATCCATGTATAAAGTTAATAAAAATATACTCACTATTCATCTATGTAAGGCACATAGGGTATTACAAAGTCTAAATATCCTCCTTTGATAAGAAAATGTACTGAATGGACTGGTGGATTTCATCTTCTCCTGGTCTTATACTATAATGGGAACCTAAAAATATCTAGATAAGACATATAAGATTCAATAGAGTGTCTTACCCAAAATTATTTCAAACACCTATCCAATGAATGGAAGGGGAAAATGGTTCTTATGAGTGGATTTTTTCAATTCCCTAAATTATATGCACACATACCAACTATTTTTCACTCTCATGAGAACCGAATCACCATTTTACTTTTTTATAATAGTAAACCCAGTTTTATTTGGTAAAACATAGACAGAGATGACCAACTATGAGTTATAAATAGGGTAAATTATACCCGAATCATGAAATTTCTCCACAAATTTATTTAAAACTTCTAATAACATGGTGATAATTCTCTTTTGTGGTGGTCTAATAGGTTTAAACCCATCTTATAAATAAATATTATGCATTAAAATAGAGGGGATAATACATAGTATGTATACCAAAGACCACCCAAATAACCTAATATTTTCCAATAAAATATTTAAATGTTTTATTTCTTATTCAGGAGGAATATTATTAGTAACTATTACGTGCAAAGTTTCATCACTCAATATTTATGAATATTTTATATTTTTGGGAAATAGATTGAGAATTAGATTTGGTGGGTTATTTATTAATGGAAATGTCATTCGTAGTGAGATATGTGCATAATTATGTTGGGTTAAAAATGTACATCATTAACACCAGTGAATAATCAATCAAATCCAGCTGAAAAATTATCATCCATGTTATAAAAAAAATGTACATACCCATGATAAGAATCAAAATCCATATCAAAATCAGAAACAATAGAGGAATTCTCATGGAAAAATTGTTTGGAAATGTTTTGATGCATCATTAAATCCCCAATACTCAAAATATCTCAAAACATAGAATGATCCCCTTTTGAAAAATATTGAAATCAATATTTATAGAATCATCACAAGATAGATCAGAATGAGAGATAAAGAGAAACGAATAGAATTTTTAGGGGTAATTCATGGAGTATGAAAATTTATATCTCATTAACTCATCTATAAAATCAATAGAAATTGTACCATTATGGAAATTTATGATTTTTTTAGTAGTTTTGAGGAAGGGTCTGTCATTAATTATGGGATCATGATAACATAACGAATAATCCTCTATATTCAGCAAATAAAAATTATCAGGAAAGATCATATCCCTCACCTAAACTAGAATATCCTCAAGGACACCTTCTAGTCATGTCATAGACATATTTTTTGAGTACACCACCACCCTCATCAACATCTACACTCTAATTTGAATGTAAGTGAAGAAAAAGTGATACATGGCACAAATGGGGTCACCCAAACCTCATAAAAAATCATAGAAATGAAAATCCTTTATGGTTAATGGAATGGTTAATGTCTGAGTGTCCCTGATATTATTAGAAATCACCAAGGTTTCTGTGATGAGAAAAGATACATTCCTCTCAAGGTTGATCATCTAGTATCTCGTTATCCCTCTTCAATTTTTACACAGTTCTTTTAAAAACATAGCATACCTTGGAATTTTCTTGATTGCATCATATGGAGGGATACTTGAATTAATGTTCTTGAATATATATAAAACCTTTTTATTCATCGCCTCTTCTTCAATATTAATATTTTGTACAATAATATACAGAAGTGGATGGGGTTTTAGAGGAAAATCATCAATATTTTTCTTACCTTTGTATTTCTCTTGCAGCTTCTTATCGGTTGGTCACAGATATGGGATATTCATATTTAAGGTGAATCCCATAGGATAGAGAGGATTATATGTCTCAACAATTTGATTCCAACTTCTCAATGTGATGGAACTAACATTAAACTTGGGATTTGGAGTAGGATGGGAATGAATATTTCAATATTTGCTTCTTAAAATTTCATGGAGGATTGTGGAAATCTATCTCAATATCTTCTTAAACTCCCTCAAATCCATACCCTAAATCTTTATATCATTATATTGATTAAGAAACTTTTTAGAGGATTATTGGTATTAGAATCTAACTATGGTTGAGAATTCCCTTATTATTGTTGACTTGTTCATTCTTGAGCTTCTAACCTATTATAAGGTTGATGAAAACCTTATTGGTAAGGAAAATGTTGTTTTTTATAAAAGCCTCCTTTCTTATTGTCTATAGTTATACCTCATCTCCAAGTGATATTTCTACACTTTGTTATGTGATGGTTTGAATAAATAATACTTCCATTGGGGATATATTTTTTGTTACTTATGATATAGTCTACTAGGGAATATATCTACACAATCCTATGTCTCTTATAATTGGTGGAAACAATCAATTGGGTGGTCTGGTTTAGTGAAAATTAAATAAGGCCTTTTAATGAGTGAGTTGGGATGTATTTTGAGAAAAAAGAAATCAATCTCACCATAGTGGTTAATTTTTCCAACATAGTATCAATTAAATGATTTTAAAGAGAATAATTACTTATATAATACAATCCATTAACATGTAGTATAACTCAATCTCTAATATTTTTGGAAGTTTATGTCATATTTTCAATAAATTCATGTGTACCTATTGGTGTTTTTTGACCAATACTCCTCCTATCATGGGATACACCCTACTCCTCTACATAGTTTTGATACCTTTATAGCAGTATTGTATAATATGTTTATCACATATATGGTGGGGTGGGAAGCTTGCACATAACTTATTGAATTGCTCGCAAAACTCATAAATTTACCCCCCTGTGATTTATTAATCCTTGAGATCCATTTTTGAATAGAATCAGTTCTTGATGATGGAAAAACTCTTTTCAATAAAAGACATTTCAAATCATTACAACATATTATGTCTTGATATTGTAAATAATACATCATATATTTTTCATTTCTTTATGTGAGAATGGGATGATCTTAGTTTAATTTTGTCTTTAGAGACATTCATTTTTCTAGGATTTATAAAACCAAAATAAAATATTTTATATTTTTGTTTGGATCCTCTTATAGAGGCCATGAAATTTTGGAAGAAAGTGTATCAGTCAAGATTTTAATTCAAAGTGTGCTTTTTATGATTGGGTTTTCAATACATGTGGGTTGATAGTTACTATCTAGTGCATCTAATTATAAAAAGGTTCATTTAATTTAATTATTATTATTTATAACCATTTTATCTTATTTTAGTTTTTTCGAATGTTCTTCATTTTTCAAAATTCTTAAAATAGTGTAATTCCCCAGTTAAGTAAATTCCAACACTTTTTTGGATAAATTTTACCTAATTTTAGACCTAAGGATGTTTTAAATGTTGGGGTATAGATAAAATATATCCTTTGGATGGGATCATGTCATAAATTATAGAAAATATAGAAAATAATAAAATTGGACAATAATATAATCAGATGAAGTTTGAGTTGATGGTATGAAAAAAAACCAAACAAATATTGAGAATGGGGAAGATGGAAAAAGAAGAAAAGAAAATAATGAAATGAAAATTAAAAAAACACCACTCATTAGTTGAATAAAATATTTTCCTCCATGTAAATGATGCTAATTTTAATGGCATTTTCATATGGACTCTAAAATTATGTGTAAATTTTAGTACTTAGGTGTAGTAGAGTGGATAAAGAAGGTTTTTCTCTAAATAAGAAGTAAATAAAATAACATATTAAAGGTATTTTTTTAAAAATAAAATAAAAGAAATGCGAAAAATATTTGGGTGTCTTGTTCACAATTTATAACATAATAATATTTATGTTGTAAGAAGATTGATTTTTTTTTTAAATTTGATTTATAAAATACAATGAGAAGATTTTTTTTAGAAAATATTTTTAAAAGGAATAATTTATAAAAATCTAAATATTCATATACATTTTAATCATTATCATTAAAATTAATATATATATAATTATTATCACTAAATATTTTAACCCTCAAACCCTGTGGTAATTTTCTTCAACAACAAAGATGAAATGAATTAAACCCCAGGGATGCTTGGAAACATGAAATTATACCACCCTAAAACTTTTTTCATTCCAATGATATCTTATTCTATGTTGTTAATTAGTGATCATATCCATACTTGAAGTAAGGATTAATTGAGATTAGATTTAATTATTGAACCATAAAAATTGATCTCGTATTTTTTTCTAATTAAGATTGTGCTATCCTAATTCACATATTACTCTACCTCACGTGCTTTTTGTAAATTTATAAACTAATTTATTGGCCTATTTTATGTTAAAAAATAAATTCATAGTTCATTTTAAGTGGATTAAATTATATCCTTTATTCAGAAAAGTAAGTGAACAAGGTGATAATTAGATCAATTACTTGGAAAACTCACTTTCATGAGTGGTGTAGTCATTATTGAATCATTTTTCGGGTGAAAAGTTCTAGAAAGGGTATAACCAAACATTATTTTAAATCTTGTTTTATAGACCAATTAATAAAGTGAAATAATATGGAAATTTAAAATAATATATTAAATGGAAGATTAATAGTGTGTCTTATTACCTGAAAATAAAGTTAAAAAATGAATAAGAGGGGGAATCCTTCATAGAAAGGGTTTTTACTTCAAGAGATCACCCTCTTACAATGTTTGGATAAATGGAGTGAAAACGAATTTCTTATAACCAAAAAATCCTAGTTCATTGGAAAATTCATTCAATGGAGAAAAATAAACAATTATATATGGGAGGAGAGTCTCGGGTTAAAAGAGGTTACAAGTGTGGTTGAGAAAATTAATCCAAATATTTTAATCCAACATTCACTGATTTAATCTCAAAACATGTGAACTAGATTCCCTTAAAAATGTTAATTTTTAATGAATTAGAAATCATTATGAATTGAAGGGAAAATTTTTTCAGCTGCGCATGAGAACGCACCCCACACATAGGGGTTTTCTCAAATTTTCTCAATAGTTCGATTCACAGAGACTCCTCCTCCGCTGGTGTCGTCGGAGCCCACAACCTTTTTCCCATGATCTTTTCCTCCCTCCGATGGTCTTTCGTCCTCGTAGGTGTCCCCATCTCCCCCCACAAAGCTCTTCGGTCTAGCACTATCATTCAGATAAGTCCTTTGTGTCCCTAGTAGTGATCCTCCTTAGGAATACTTCTCAAGAGATTGGGATAGTTGATCCTTCGGTGTCGCAAGTCGGATCAAGGGTTTAATTTTAGGTAAATTCTTCAGTCTTTAATTCTACTGTTCTTGGCCTAAAGTAGACTCTCGTAGCTCACTTTATTTCTAGGATCTTGCCCCTACCGGCCTTCAAGTGGTTCATTGATTCTTGGGTTATCCTAGATCCGACCCACATATCCACCATTTTCAGAAACTCTTTCAGCCTGTTTCTCATGTCTGAAGTAGTCATCGTCTACACCTGGTGTACAACTCCATGTTTTTGGGGAGATGGCATAATATCCAGGTACGGTGGTCCATGGAGGTGAAAAAGTGGAAAGATAGTCAACATGTTGCGGTATGGATCAGTCTCTTTGGCCTTCCACTCCCCTTATAGAACAAAGCCTTCCTAAAAGATATTGGTGATTCAATGTGTGGATTTCTCTGTGTGGATGACCGCTCATACAAAGGAGAGGAAGCTTCAGTGGCTCAGAAATTTGTAGATCTAGGTCTATTGCTTCCCATTCTGGAGAATTTATCCCTGAAGGTGAAGGATTCTTTCATATGGGATCAGGATGTAGTCTATCCAGTGTTTCCCAGCTACTGCCTGGCTTGTCAAATCTAGGGTTATTCCTTACGTAACAGCAGGAAATTATGCGATTTTTCCCATCATCAAGCTTCTCGAAGTGACCTGGGATATGGATCTCCCCTACCTCTCCCAAGGGGCCTCCTTCTAGTTGGTATATTGTAGTGCCTTGGGCTTATTCCTCATCTTTAGTAAGAACATGTCTGGTTTCTCTGGCTCTATATGGATTGATGTCTTCTGCAGGATTAGGTCTCAAGCCTCAAGCCCAAGTTGGGGTACCACCCTCTTCGAGGGCTTGGGTAGAGCCCCCCATCCTGGATTTAGCTTTCATCAGCAATCGAGTCCCTTGTCCAAGGATCCCTGATTGTGTTTACGGTCTTAGAACCCCCTCTCAGTGGATCTTGTATGGTATTCTTTTAGGAAGGTTCCTTCCTTTGTTAGGTCCCCAGGGACCCCATATCTTGTTATCTCAATGGCTGAGCCATCCACAGGCCCTTTCTATGGATCTCAGCCCCTATCTAGTAGAGGCCAATATGTATGGTCAAATGCGAAGAGCAACATGTCTAAGGGTATTATCCAAGGGCCTATAGCCATCCATATTTCCATTAATTTGGGTCCTTCAGATCGATCCCCGCCATTCATAGTTAGGGGGAACACCCTCAAATCCAATGCCAACCTCCAATAGCTATCTCCGGAGTCACTAAATCAGATCTCAGGGATGTTTACGAGACTCAAGATGAAACAAATCTAAATCAAGGAGAGCTCCTCCTCCTATTTTAAAGAGACCATGATTCCAGGGGCCAAATCTCGGATCTCTTTTTATGAATGATACCCATCCTTAAATGGAATTCCCATGGAATTGGTGCATTGGTGAAAATGGACTTCATCACCTTGGAAGAAAGGATGTGCGAGGCTCAGATTATTTCCATCCTTGAAGACAAACATAACTCAGATAATATTAAAGATCTCTCCCGAAGGACGAGGATTCATTCATCCATGCATGAAGACCCCACCGAGAAGCACATATGAGTGTTTTGGAGAATGTATAATTCGGTTTTCTTGGTAAAAGAGGGGGATCAATACATCATGTCAAGGGTAACTCAAGGCACAAGAACTATTCTGGTGACCTTTGTATATGGTAGATGCGATCCACTGAGGCGGAAAGTCCTTTGGAAAGAGATTAGTGTGTTCTACCCTAGGGACCTTACATGGATCATTGGGGGAGACTTAAATGTGGTTACTGAACTAGGAGAGAATAGGGGAATATGGGAATTCTCTCCAAAGGCTAGTTTAAACTTTGTCCAATTCATGGATGGAGAGGGATTACTGGACATGGGATACTCCAGTGACCGATTCACTTGGTGCAACAACCAACATGGGATCAGGCGCTGCTGGAGTTAGTTGGATCATAGTATTTCCAATATCCATGATCTCTCAATCTCTCCAAATTCCAAGGTTAGTCACCTGTTCCAAAAAACATCTGACCATTCCTCATTACTGCTCTCTTTGTCTTCAAATCAGGCCACTAAAGAAAGATTCAGGTTTATGAGTTAGTGCAATGGTGACCTAGGTTACCATAATCTGATTATGGAGATATAGGGAGAGCCGAACTAGGGGCACACTTGGGTGGCCATTCACAACAAGATATGGAGGCTAAAACTGGGGCTACAATAGTGGGCTAGGGTTATTCATCCTTCTGACTAGAATATGGAGGAGCTAAAAAGGGAAGTGGAGCACCCAGAATCTAGCCTCGAGAAGGATTGGGATGATTTAGTTTTTTTTATGTTCTATGATAAGAATAGCGGTTTGGCCAACATGATCCTTACCTAGGAACTTAGGGCCAGAGAGAGATAAAAGATCAAATGGCTTCGCGAAGGAGAAAAAATTACTACATATTTTCATTATTGCTTGAAGGATAAGAGGTGGCATATCAAGCCTAATATTTCTATAGAATATGGATCATATATGAATGATGGTTATGTGGCCGGGGAGATGGAACATAGGTTCTTCAAAGACCTTCAGGCCGGTCCAAGAACAACCATGCCTAACAGCTATCTAGTAGGGGAAGAGGATTTCTAGGGAGAGGTTCCCACCCTCGTCTCGGCCTATGACAACGAAGCAATAGATGATACCCTAGGAGAGGAGGAGATTTAAAATGACATGATGAGGCTCAACCCAAAGATCACTCTATGACCTGACAGCTTCCCAGGATCATTTACAGGGACTTCTGGGAAGTTTTTAAATGGGATATCATCAATGCAATCCAATACCTCTTTCGTGGAGGTGGCTTTCCACGGGTGGCACGTGCTACATCCTTATTTCTCATCCCAAAGATCAAGGACCCCTCCTCTCTTTTCCACTATAGACTGGTAAGCTTATTCAATTTCCCTTATAAGATTTTTTGCTATTATTGGCAATGATAGGATGTCTGGTCTTTTGGCCTAGTGGATCTCCCTTGAACGACATGGCTTTGTATAATTCTTCTCAATCCATGGGCTATAGCATTATCACAAGATATGATTATGGACATCAATACAAAAACCCATGTCTCCAATGTATCAACAAAATTGGACATGAACAAGGAGTATGATTGAGTGCAATGGGGCTGCATCAATAGAGTAATCACTATCATGGGGTTCTCTTTATATGCATGTGAACTCCTTTTCCATTGTTATAGCTTATCATTGATGGTTTTCTTCTTCATGGGGAGAACCCATGGTTTCTTTATTGTGGATTGAGGCATTCGACTAGGGGATCCCATCTCTCCCAGCATCTTTATCCTAGTTTAGGACATGCTCAGCCGCATGATTAATAGAGGTATATCAAATAGATCCATTTTTCCTTATCAAAGGAAACAGAACTTCCCAACTGCTTCCAATATGAAGTTTTCTGATGATAAAATCATTTACATGAATACTGGGAAGTGGCTGATGCAGGGTATCATCAGGATAATGGATGAGTACCGCCACTGGAGTGCCCAAATGATCATCAAAGAAAAAACATGCTTCTATATCTCAAACAAATGTGAAGTCAGGAGGGTGGTGCATTTGAGTAACATGCTAGGGATGAAAAGGGGGTATTTTTTATGTAATACCTTGTAACTCTTTTATCCCCCTTTAGTACAAGGATACAAGACTTTGATCCGGTTGTGAGTAGTATTGTGGGACATGTTCTCAACTGGAAAAACCATTTTCTATCCGTCGGGGGTTAGATAGATTTGGTCCACAGCGTTCTAACAACAATCCTAATTCAGACCTTGGGTTCCAAAAACCATTTATAAAATGATTTCTAGCATCATATGGGATGCTTTGTTAGAGGGGATAAAACTATGGGTGTCTTGGGAGAGGATGGTGAGACCAATTTATGATGAAGGGATCAATTTGAAAAGTTTAGAAGCCACCATCATATGCATGAATGTGAAATTGGGATGGGATTTGATTGAAGAACACTATTTATGGGGGAAGATCATGAATTGTTGCATGGGTGGGAATGAGCCACATGTGCTCCTGCATAGCTCCTCTCTCTGGTCCTGTATTTGTGTCCTTATTCTCATTCTTCACCAAACAATAAATGCATCATAGGAGAGGGAAACATTCCATTATGGAATCATAACTATGTTGGCGAAGTGATTGGATACCCTTCCTACCCTACTCCCACAATTTACTTTAATGAGGCGAGCCTCCATCCTCACTTCATTAGGTTAGCTCTGGACAAGAAAAAAAGAGATCTTTGATCTAATTACCACAAACTAGGAGGCATATCATTGTGTCTTCAATCCATATGCATCAAGGATCATCAATTAGAGGAACGTCGACGGATTATTAAATAAAAAAGATCAAAGAGATAGATAGACTGATGTAGTGTGGTAAAACAGAATCCCCACAAAATATTACTTCCTAACCTGGAGAATCAGAAATTATTCTATTCCTTCAGATATGAATATCAAAAGTTTGGGCATAAGCATGGTGTCTTGTTTCCACTGTTATAGGAGTAAAAAGGAGGAATGAACTCATCACATCTTCTTTGAAGGTGAATGGGCATGGTAAGTCTGTAGCTTCTTTGGTGAGTTTACTTATTACCTCACATGGGACCCTCACAATGCATCCTTCCCGAAGTGATGGTTTTAGGTGACTGATAATGCAGGACTATAAAGAATGGAGAGATCGGTTATCTTAAATGTAGGGTGCTCAGCTCTGCGGAATGCAAAGAACCAGGAAAGGTACTAGGGGATTCCCTCATCAGGGAGATTCATCATTGTGACTACACAAAACTTATTGGATGATTGGGTAGACTACCTCAACAACTTGAAAGATTCTCCCTCGCTCTGGCCTCTACAAGTTACCTCCACAGTGACGCCCACCCACTCCGAAGCTCTACGAAATTTGGTGAGATGGATCCCTCCATCAGATGGGTTCAAATTAAACACATTTTAGGAATTTCATTTCATGTTTCATTTGAGGAGGAGAACTGGTGAGGGACTACAATAGTCGTGTTGTTATGGCCTTCACCGCTCACTAAGGCACTAGAAACCCCTTTTAGGCAGAGGAAAAGGAGGTTCTAATAGGGATCTCCCTCTTCATGAGACAAAATATTAATCTATACCAGGTGTAAATAGCCTCTAATGTTTTTCATGACTCCTTGACTTGGAAATGTCCCACACCATGGTCGATTTCCTATACCATCAGGAAGTGCAAATCTCTCATTAACAACAACATGAAGGTCCCACATACATGGCGGTAGGGGAATAGTGTAGTAGATCATCTTGCTTCCCAGGCTAATCAAACATTCAAATTCACATGCCTTAGTATAATATCTTCTTTAAAACCTAAGGGGGTGAATCTGATTCAAGGGTATTCCCTTTGACTGCATTACTATAGGCCTCCATAGGCCCGAGAGACCTGTTTTCCTTGATCTCTTAAAAGGAATAAAAGTAATAAACGATGATGACGGTGATGATGAATTGGAGAATATATATACTTTAAAATTTTAATCTAAATAAAATCCCTAATAAATTATATATTTCCAAAATGGTGAAGTGGTGTCCATGTTGATGAGTTTAATACATCATTGACGTCTTGTACCATTTTCTCTCCTATAATGTATGAATTGTCAAGAGTGGTCTAAATAAAAATTGTATCCCATTGAGTTTATATTATAATAATTAAATTTCATGTACATATAATCAATAAAACATTTTTTATTACCAATATATTGTAGTTTTTCTTAAGGTGTTGAAATAGGAATTTATATCAAATTATCAGATATATGATTTAATCCCATATTTTAAAAAATTAGCATAATGTGTGGGAAATGAATCATTTATGATCAATAAAATATTCGATAATTTTTTTTATCACCCACAACTATGGGGGTTACACAATCTAGTAATTATATAAAGGGCTTTTACCTAATATTCGATATGATTTTAGGGGGGGTTACCGAGCCAATGCCTACTATAACAATCTATCAAATAACTATCATATTATCTAAGAAGGATAAGGTATTATATCCACATAAAATGTATTGAAAAAATACCATCAATGGTGAATATATATTCTTCATCATGTTATATAGGAAAAAATATGTAGAATTATCACCTTAAACCTCAAAAACAAACTCCTCATTGGGAATACCTGAAGAATACTGCTAATTGTATTTTACACAACATTTATTTTAGAGAACACATTATTTGGGCCTTGAATTTATCTGGGATCCTACCACTTTGTTCTAGATTGTATGAAATCAACCTACATGACATGTCTTGGTATGGTACACATCATAAAAGACTCTCTGGAAAGAGGGACATCCACTTCCATAAGAGTCTAAGCCATATATCAAAGTAAATAACTTGAAAATTAGTTAAATAATGCATAGATCCATTCGAGGTGGTCAAAATCTACATTGAGTACACAAAAATTATGATAATAATAAAAATAGGACATTCTTGGAGAGATACACAACATGTGAAACTATGTTTAAAGTTTTTGTGTACACCTTGTTCATGTCGAGTCACCACTCTTACAAAACATGTTGTGTGTGATAAAACAGAAAACATATGTGTCTAACAAGTTGAAATGACATGTAATTTAGTACATATAAATAAACTAGGTCCCAAATATCATGGAATTTATCTTATAGATACAATTATTTTTATATTTATTATAATACATAAACCCTATGACCATTTTTCTTTAGATACATGACATGTGATCCAAAGAAATACACACTATCTAGTCATGATTTGTATATATGGAATTCACTACAGTCCTTGTTGCATGATAAGTTTTTCATCATCACTATCTCCTCTAGATGAAAATCTAATTTCACCCAATCCCAATATATGTGGTCATCCATCACACCACTTTATGGATTCATTGTCCATTCATCACCGACCCATTCACTACTGTTTAATTCCATAGTCAAATCCATACTTGAAACCCCATTAAAAATCATAATTGTTTCCACCTTGTGTAAACACATACCCCATGGCCACACTTCATTTTTTCATCATAATCCCATAACAAAAACTAACCATAATGTGTATGAATAGAGTTATATCAAAGAATAGTGGTTATTTAAATTTAAAAAACACATAACAATGAGTTCTCAATCATGTTTTTTCCATGAAAACTAGAAGATTATGTAGAGGGTTTTCAAGGAAATAAATGAAAAACTCTCTTTAAGATAATAATGGGAAGTCCAATATCTGAAATAATAATAAATAAAATTATTTTATAATTTTTTTTCAATCAATTTATAACCTAAGAATACAAATTCATCAACTTTAAAATAAAATTTTTTGTGGAAAACATTTAAAAAAAATCTAATGAAATAATTTATCATGATATTTAAAACTTGGGATAAAAAAATATTTATCATAGAAAAATATTTATTTCAAGATAATAGAATATCTCTCAAATATTCAATTTATTCCAATTTAATCACACTGACATATTGATTTGAAAATTATCCCTGAAATAATTGAGAACATGAGCTAAAAATATTTAAGGTGTGAAATTATTTTTTTATGACTTGAGAAATAATACACATAAAGTTATTATTTATGTTATTTGTACTGTTATTTAAATAACCTAGATTATTATCATTATAAAACATTAACATTTGCACCCCAGGAGATCTTAGAAAATTTTATCAAGATAGAGAATCAAAGATCACAAATAATGTGGAAATAGTCATGAAGAAATCCATATAACAGCAATGTATTATAATAAAGTTATACACTATATAATAATTAAACAATTAATATCAGTATTATACTAAGATATTTATTCCAGGATCAAATATTTATCAAATATTCGATTTTAAAAAAATTACCAAATTTTAATCTCATTATTGTTATGATAATTTAAGTGGTTTTATTATAATGTAATTATAATAAAATCAATAATAGAATGAGGAAAATAAATATCAAGTGTCTTACTATTATGGCGTTTATAGTAAATCTTTGACGATCAGACCTTGATTCTCAATCATCATTATCACCACTATGAAGATTGACCCTCCTTTGTAAAAATATTGAAATAAATCCTTTATGTATTTTATTTTACTGATGGATAAAAGAGGAGAGAAGTTATTTTTCATGATTTAAATCAGATAAAATGAATTTTGTGGAGGAATTATTCTGTTTAAAAAAATCCATAAATCCATGATTGACTACCATAATAATATCCTTTCATAAATACACTGATTAATTTAATGGATCATATATTAGTCAACAAAATAAAAATATATATCCCATAAATCCTATAATATTCCATGTCATTACCAACTGGCCACCTTAATCCAATATTTATAATCCATAAATAAATTTAAATTTTATTGTTTGAATTTAATTTATTGATTTAAATATAGACACATAGATGATCTGTTTGGATCCTAAAACCTGAAACATAAATTATTCCTAACATAGTCAAGGCATCCCATTCCAGAAATAGCTTCAAGGTCAAAATTTTCATATGAGGATACTTATAGGAATTTTACATCTTCATATACATGAGTAAAATATTTATTTATTAAGTAAATATTATATTCCCCTTAAAACTAAATATCTCAAACTATTGAAAAAACTCATCCCAAAGGTAAACACCATTTTATGATAATAATGGAATAATCAAAGAAATTGAGGTCATATACTATAGTGATATTACATTTTCATCAGTTTTAGGGACTTAAAACATCAAATTCATATATATTATATCTCTCCAAAGATGAAAAAATCAAATCACTGCTTGGGGGAGATTCCTCTAATAAGGGACAACAATTAGATATTGTCTCATATCCTAGTCAATCTTGATATAAGATGGATAGGTATGGATCCACTCAGTCTTAGGAGTATAAATTATATTTTATTTTAAGATCTATATTGTTTTACTATTTTTTTCTTCTATGAAATGGTTGATGGATATTTATAAATTAGTTTTACTATACAATTATGTAAATGTGTAGACATGTTCACGCATACACTTTATTGTTCACCATTGAATGAGGTCATGTTTGTGCTGGCTCAATAAGTATATATATACTCACACTCTATATGGAAACCTCATTGAACTTATAGTTTCACTTTCTCCATTTCATGTATAGTCTATTTAATGGATAGTTTTTGGATATAATGTTGGATTTTTTGGTGATGGTGTAGGTTCATGTGTTTAGACTCCATATTGAAGTGGAAGAAGAAGCCACATTGTTAGGAGTACTGTTGGATTATTGATTATCTTATTTATTTATGTTGATGTTGTCTAGTATTATATGATGGACTTTTTGTGTTTACATTTAGTTGGTATTATGAATTGACTAAATTGATATTGATACATTTTTGTTTCTCTTATTTTAATAAATCGGTCAATAATATACCTTATTCAACTTTCTTTTAAATATCTATCGTCAATATTATTCTAATTGGTTTCTTTAAACTAAATAATCTTGACTTATTCATTAAACTAATGTGGGTAAATTATTCCATAATATAAATACTAAGACCCAGAACACAAGTCCACAACCTCTGAGTATTGTAAAATTCCCTTAGGGTTAGTGTCAATCCTAGTTTGTGTATGGTTTGAGTATATAGAACCGAGTCACTATATGGAATATGCTTCACTTATTTTGATGGGATTACTCACGTATAGGGTACGAGTATAATAGGTTAGTTTTCTAATAAATTGAATTAAATATCATTTTTTATTTTTTTGGATTCAAGGTAGATAGGTGATTATATCATTAGAACTCAAGAGGTATGTTATAGGTATGTTTGTAACCAAAAAATTATTGTGTTGATACTTGATATTCAATGGCTTGTTTGGAATGCGATTTCTTGGTTTTGGATATAATTTAATATTTAATTTGGATAAATTTTAGTTTTGAAATGGAATTTGGAAGGTGGTTTTAGGTGTGAATGGTTTTGTGCATTGCATGAATGTGTTCAAACTGTGTATCCTCTTCCAGAAGATTTTTAGAAAGTATTACAAGGATGGTGCATGGTTTGGGAAATTATATAGTCTTACTAGGTATCTATGTTAAATCTATCCAATGGGATTATCATGGTTGAGAATCTGTGCAGCCTAATCATGAAAAATGAAGAACATATTGTTTTTTATATTATTATCATATGGAATTTTATTGTATTTTATGTTTATTATGAGATATTTTTGCATAAAATTTATTTTTATATATTATTCTTAATCTTAATAATAATTTTTCATATTCATATTTGATTTTATATAGTACCATGCCCCTTATACGAGTCCCTATGAATTCTGTAGAGGGAGAATAATATAATTTTCCACATGAAGATCCTTATATTTATCAGAGCCTTATATAAGAATTAGTATGAACTCTCATAGTAATGGAATTAAAAAATGAACCTGGTTATTTTCAATCAATTGATCAGTCTAAATATTTTGTTCATAAAAATATTCCCTCTTTCTGAGGAACCAATGATCACCGATAAAAAATGGATTGGCGGTGATGAACTAAATATTATTTGAATTCCATAAAATTCTTAATGCTTTGAAAAAACCATGCACCGCCATTATGCTTTAAGGGACTAATTAGAATTGGTGGGGTATAATTTTTAGGACAATATTCATAATAATATATATTGCAAGGATTTCAAAGTTCTGTTTACATAGCATTTCTTCCCTGATATGAAGTCATTGTCAAAGTAAAGGGAGGTTTTTTTACCTCTAACAAAAAAAATATTATAGTGATGGAATATATGAACCACTTCACTAAGGTTATTCATTTCTTACAATAAATGGTCTAAAATTATATGTTAATGTATCAAGGGTTTATAATGTGTCTCTACCAAAACATCTAACATAAATACATATAATTCAAATTGGTTACTTATGTTGATGTGGTAGATAAGGCTCTATTGGAAGAGACTATCCAATCATATATATATATAGAATGGGTGTAACCACTTCTAATGTTCTATGTGGTAGTGTAGATATTTCCATGAAAGGAAAATGAAATGAGATAAATTTGGAGGTCACATCCTAGTGAACTGATAAATAAACTCCCCAAGCTCACTTCCCCTAGGCTAGGGGATAGTGGCCAATGTTAAGGTATCCACTTAATCATGTGAGGAATTACCGCTATATAAAACCTATCACATATTATCATAAATTATGAACCACCATAACATGAATGAAATATAAAATTTAACATATTAATACATTCATAGATAAAAAATCATTGTGATACAATTTGAAAAGATAAATATGAATCACTAAGTTCAACCATTATATCTCAATCAGATGACACCCCAAAAACGAACATCTTGAAAATGAACACCATGATTGGATTTGTACTCCAAAATATAATTATATCAGTAATACTTCCCCTAAATCCAGGATCATATACTATCCACATTATCTAATCTAGATGGAGATGAGGTGAACAATTTAAAAGTGTTTATGTATGGGTGAGTATAAAAATACCTAGTATGGTTAGCCCCAGTAGTGATAATACCCCACAAACAACTACTTCCAATGAGTGTAAAAAATATCTAAAGAGTATTAAATCTAGCATCAAGTGATTTCATCGTTAGACATGTTAGTATTTATGATCAACAATAATCGAATAACTCATAGATAAAATTTACCAAACATCCCAAATAAACATGATTCATGATAAAGTAATTGAAAAATGATCACACACTTTTTTATAGATATCATACTCGATAATTCACCCTAGATGCACCGATAATGAGATACTTGATTAAATTCACTTTTTTGCCTATCTCTAAAGGACTAGAGGAATACATGTCCAAAAAGGTAGTATAGATGTCTAGATATTGGATTAAATACAAATATCTGGGGTGAAATTTTTATATCAATGTAATGGAGAAAATATACATACATAGGGTTGAAGATGTATCACTATTCCACTTAAATCCTAGAGTTTTGGGTAGGAGATGTTGTCGTATTTGGTGCATCATCATCCACCTCAATCCTATATTTTTATGAGAGAATGTGTTTTAGTACTATAGTGAATTATCGTCTATCACATTATCATATTAGGGATATCATTGGATTTATCTATCTCTTCCTATCCCAAACTATATATTCCAGAGGAATTACCAAACTCCAAAAATATCCTAGAAAATTTTGATCAACCTCATCCTAGAGAAGTGGGTGAGTAAAGAAAAATACATGAAAAATCCATTGTTGGTATCTAAGAAGATCTGTGTATAAGTAGTGTGATGGTCACTATCATATCACTCCACCCTAGAAAGTGGGTATATATAAAGGATATCTGCTACACTATCCTATCATCATTATAATATATTTCATTGCATCTCAACGTAACATTACTCCCCAAAAGTATTTCTATTATAATCAAGGATCTCCCAATCATCCTCATATACCTCCCAACACATAAATATAGAGTTTCTAAATCATTATCAACTGATTCCCTCCATACAAGATCATAGAAAGATAAATATTGTTAGGACTAATAGGGGCCTATATACCCTGAGAGGGGGGGGGGTGAATCAGGGTATGGACATTCTTCGTCAAAGTTCTTCCTGCCCCACTGGATCTTGACCTCTCTATTATAAGGGTCAATTTGTTTTCTCTGATGCAATTGTGTTGATCACTTATTTTTATCTTTACCTGATTTGTATGCTTAAAATGCAATGGAGGGAATCAACCAGGCAGACACGACGATTTTTACTTGGTTCACCCTCACTAGGATACGTCCAAGGAGCATACGCCGACATGTTGTCGTGCGTACCAAATCCCACTAATCTTCATAAGATGTCGATACAATGTTCGGGCTAGATCACTTCTATGCCCATGCTCACTGCCTTTACAAAGTTTAGGGTTAGCTCACTGCTTTCCCAAGGGTCACTCCCTCTTTCTCTCTCTCTCTGTCTCACTGCCGGTGGAGAGGGTCACCTTCTTCCTCTTCCTAAGCTCACTACTCTAAAAGGGAATCCACTCACAGTTTATAGACCTATAGGTCTCTTCATTTTCATTAAGGAATGCATCTTTCTCTGTATGTAGATGATCTATTGAAGTTTAACTTTTACCCGTAGATGAATCCCCCTTGGCCACTATCCACTGGGAAAACTACCTTTGGAAAGACCATCGCAAAGAACCCAACTTCGCAAGGCTCCCAATTTCGTGAAGCTCAAACAAGCCTTCACGAAGCTCCTTCCTTTTCGCGAAGCACTCTCGCGAAGCACTACCGCGAAGCACTACCACGAAGCTCAATCCGTCGAAAAGAAACGTCCCTCGCGAAGCGTACTAAACCAATGCGGAGCTCGCAGGGTTCGCAGAGCTATAATAGCCGTCGCGAAGCTCCTCTTTCACGAAGCACACTGGCTCCGTGAACTATCTTCGCAAAACAAGAGCAAATGATCTTCTATGAAAATTCTCTCTGCTTCTCTCGAGGGATTCGGCCTCTATTTATAGGCGATTCCACCGACCCTCGAACTTTCCACGCGAAGTCAATGCCACATTATCTCAAATCCTGAAGCTTCGAAGTTTCCGCAGGAATTCTGTCCAAATCACGAAGCACCACGACAATTTTCCGTTCGCAGAGCGTGACGTAATCACAAAGCATCACCGTCAACATTCCTTTGTGCCTTCGCCGCGAATCTCCCTCACAAAGCCCTTCACCATCGCGATGCGCTTCAGCCTCTGCCATTCGCGAAGCTTTGACGTAATCGCGAAGCATCACCACCTCCATTTTTCTAGTGTTCACAATTTCCAAACCATGAAGCTTCACTTCGCGAAATTCATGCCTTTGCCATAATAAATTATGATATTTATGGAAATCCTATTTTCGCGATGCTCACCAAACTCCAAATTTTGGACCCCAAAAATTTGGCAAACACTGGGAAACGCCGCCACCTTGTACTGCTTTTTTGTACCGTCTCCAGATCGTCCTTTACTTTGTCATCATTCTTTGTCAACAAGGATTGTCAACAAATTATCATGAACTCGAAAATTCTCCATGAAAACCTGCTTTGTCAACAAACAAAATCAACCCAAAAATAATTCAATGATACCTTGAGGGATTTTTTCCCAACAATATCCATCATTGGGTTTGTTCACAACTCTTCACAACTCTTCTCAGAAGAATTTTCTGCACGTTGATACCTCACAAAGTCTTCTTCCAGCCGCTACCACCATTCGCCTCTTGCGATTCTGATAGCGTTCAAGGATTCACTTAACACGTACTCTAAGCCCACATGAGCAATGCTCAGCGTGAGAAACAAGAGTAGTATGAAAAGTTCATCAACGAATCACTTCATTTCAAACCCCAATTGCCGATTCCACCCTGATACCAATTCTCAAATTGATACCAATTGTTGAACCACACTGATACTAATTGGTGAAAGCTGGACACCTTCGCTCACCATTCCAACACCACTGTTCTTCTTGTACCATGATCCTCAGTTCTCGTGATATATATGCTTTGATCGATCACTTCTAGCATTGTCAGATTTAATACTCTCCCTATTTCTCATTGCTCCCCCTTTCTAGCTACTCCACCTGTCAGCTTCTCCCCGTATCTGTCATGATTTCTCAAATATCCACACTGTCTCCCAATCTCTATTTTCTCCCCCTTTAACAAACACTATTTTCTCCACCTTTGTCAACAAACCCAAAGGTCACTCCTTTGTAGTATATAACAGAGTAGAGAACACAAATAATCACATTAGGGAAAACACATCATTCCTCGGGGAGAGGGGGAGGGGGAGATCCACATCCCCACTATATCAAGTGCGGGGAGTCGACTGAACTCCCTGAGCAAGTCGATGCCGCTCAAAAGCTTCCTTGGGTAAGTCCTTTGTTATAATGTCTGCAACCTGTAGTTCTGTAGGCACATACTCCAACTTCACGATCCCCTTCTCAACATTCTCCTTGATAAAATGATACTTTATCTCAACGTTCTTTGTCCTTTAGTGATGGACGGTATTTTTTCTGAGATTTATAGCACTTGAGTTATCACAATAGATTTCTATCAGAGACTTCACTTCAACTCCCATATCTTCAAGATGCTGCTTCATCCACAATAACTGTGTGCATGCTTGAGTGGCCGCAATATACTCAGCTTTTGCGGTGCTCAATGAAATGAAATCTTGGTTCCTTCTTAGCAAAGAAATAAAAAATCCACCAAGATAGAAAGCACCTCTTGATGTTGATTTTCTGTCATCTGTTGAACCAGCCCAATCTACATCAGTATATCCCAATAATTCTGACTAAGATTTTCCATTATATGTCAATCCTAAATCCACTGTTCCCTTGATATACAGAAGTATTCTTCTCACTGCATGTATGTGGATTTCCTTGGAATTACTCTAATATCTCGCTACTTGGCATGTGGTGAAAACAATATTAGACCTTGTTGCGGTTAAGTACAATAGAATTCCAATGATTTTCCTGTATTCTGTGATATTAACTGCCTTGCCACCCTCATGTTCTGATAATTTCATCTGGGTAGCAACCGGAGTTTTCATCTCCTTGGAATTTTCCATTCCAAACCTTCTCAGGTCCTCCTTGGCATATTTAGATTGAGAAATTAATGTTCCATTCCTTCCTTGTGTCACCTGTAGACCAAGGAAAAACATTATCTCTCCAGTCATAGACATTTTGAACTCATGTTTCTTGAATTCAGAAGATTGTCTCCACTATGCTTCATATGATCTTCCAAATATCATGTCTTTTTCTTAGACCAGCCTCATCCTCCTTTGATTACTGTTGTTGTTGAAATAAAGATTGTGATCAAATCCCATACGCTGAAAACCAGGCTTCTTCAAATACTGATCGAGCCTTGAGTACCATGCTCTTGGTTCTTGTTTCATCCCATATAATGCCTTCTTCAGCCTGCAAACTTTGTTCTCATCCTCATGAAGGAGAAATCCATATGGCTGATCAATATACACCAATTCTTCCAGAAACCCATTTAGAAATGAAGACTTGACATCCATCTGGAACACTTTGAACTTTCTTTGCACTACAATGGCTAGGAATAATCTGATTGTCTCCAGCCTTGCAACTGGTGCAAATGTCTCATCAAAATCAGTACCCTCTCTCTGGGAGTATCCTTTTCACACTAGTTGTGCTTTTTTGGAATCATTATGCCATCTTCGTTCATCAGGCTGGGAAAGACCCATTTAGTCTCGATGACTTTCTTATCTACTGGCCTCGAAACAATCTCCCACTTCTGATTCTTCTCAATCTGATCTATCTCTTCATTCATGGATGAACCCAGTTTTCATCATCAGCTGCATCAGCAATGCATTTCAGCTCAACCTAAGATAGAAAAGATGCATGCTGCAGGGATTTCATTTCCCTTGTCTGATCTGGAGCTGCCTGATCACCAATGATATTTTGTCCATTAATTTTACCTCATCTCTTTGGCATCCTTGTAGACACACACTTGAAAATTTCATGTTAATCATCAGTGTATTCTTCTGAATCAGCATCAGCCACTTCTTTTCCCCCCTGTGTTTCTTTCTTTCTCAACACTTTCGTCAGGAAATTGTTCACTAACTCATTTTTAACAAAAAACTTTTCACTTTGTCATTGTTCAATGATTCCATTTCATTGAACATCTTATTTCAGGATTTTGTTGACACACCTTGGATTTTCTCTTGCAGCTTCTTGGTATCCTGAAAGCAATCAGTTGATACCACATTGTTAGAACAAAATAGATAATCATGAAAACCCGTGTGTTGCTGATTTTACACCAATCATTCTTCATGAGCATAAACATTCATCCTTCATATCATATTGAGATCATGCATCTGATTAGGATATAGAATGATCCCCCTGTGTTATGCAACTCTTCCAGTTGTTAGGCCCAACAGTTTAGACCCATAACAAGTGTTTTCCTCCTGCATCATTTGTTCTCATCTTCCACTCATATTTGAGCCATTAACAAAATCTCTAAGCCAACTGAGTTGAAACTTGGTGTAGGAAACAAGAGATAATGTTAATAACACAATCTCTTCCTATTGTGCTCTGTTTCTCCCTTTCTTCTTCAACTCTAGTACCTGATTTGAATCAATTGAAACTCTAGAGCATATAACTTCTCCACTTCACATCCTTATATGTCACTTCCCCTTGGATTGTATCTCCCTAAAACCTGAAACACATGGATCATCAGTTAATAGAATTTATATAAATAGGGAGAGGGGATCTCTTCCTGAATCCTCAAGATGAGGATTGTGGTTGATCCTGATGGGTCAACCCTTTGATTCTTTCTTGTAGAGCATCACACTATTTCCATGCTTCTTCTAGTTTCCTTACCAACTTCAACTGCTCTGGCCATATGACTAAGAATTCTTTACCCATATTCGGAGCCTTTCTCTGATATCTAGATTCGACAGACTTATCCTTTTTCACCATTTGGGGTTTAAACCCACTAGTACACATTTCTGCCTTTGATGTTCCACCGGAATTCCATTTCCCTTGATTCCTTCTCTGGGTAGAAACCTCTCTACTCGCCATCTTCCCCTACTTCTTCCACCATTGCAAGGATCTTGCACCTTCCTCCACTTTTCGCTGTGGAACACGACATGCAAATTTTTCAATACATTCTTTATTCATATTTCTTTTATCAGATGTCTGATTCACCACACTCTTTTTCACTGGTGGTGAGTCCTCCATTGAACGTTCATTATTCTTTATCACAGCTAGAGTAGATCTCCCCTTAATCTTCCAGGTTTGTTCACATTCTCTCCTTGAGAGTGGTTGTGAGTACGACAGAGGAGGTGACTGATACACCTTTCGTTCAGCTCCATGTGATTCCCCTGAGGCTCTAAGCCTATTATTCACCTTACCACTTTGTCTCCCAGTGTATAATTTATCATTATGTACCACTGGAGTTGGTAATCTATTTCTCGGGTCTTTTTCCTTCCCCGCTTTTTTCTTGCTGCACTGTCTGGCCAAATGCCAATGATCAGAATATATGAAACATTTTCTATTAAAGGCATACCTCATTTCATCACTTCTCTGCTGAGATGTGGATGCAACTTGTTTTCTTCTTTTGGCATCGATCTCCTGAGCTTCCTGACACATATTCATGGTGTGTCCCATTATTCCACAGTAATAGCATTTTATAAATGCTTTCCATTGAGAGACTCTACTCTCTAATTTCTCCGAACGCTTCTTCTTATTCTGGGATTCAGAAAAGTTTCTATTTTCATAGCCAGATATGTATTCATGAGCCTCTAAACAGAAGCTTGATGTGTGGCTGTGAATCCCGCAGAAATAGCACATGTCATCACTTATTTTTCTAATTTTCCTTTTAGGCCTATCTCCAGCACCTGCAGGATCTTTTCCATTTCTTGAACTATTCACGGCTCTCTTTCTATCATGCATAGGAGGTGATTCATCGAATCCAATACTAGCTTTCCCAAAACTTGCTGGTCTTTGAGCTGAGAAATTATTCTGTTGTTTCTCTTCAGAAATAGCATACCTATTCTTCATTTTATCATCACTTGTCTAAGGATGATCAAATAGAAAGTGTAAGGCATCCTTCATTTTTGGCATTCCTTTAGCATTGGATTTCTTCACATCCTTCTTTACTGATTCTAGATCCTTTTCCAGCTTTTTAATCTTCGTCTCCCTTGATTCATGTTGGACATCCAGTTCTTTCTTGAGAAGATTCCCGCTTCTCACCTCATCTTCTAGTTCCTGTGTGAGCTTTTCCACCATTGCACATTGCTTCACTAATTTTAATTTTTCCTCAAAAACAGATTTAGAGACAGATTCATTCTCTTGTTTTAGGCTTCAATTCTTCTGAACTTCTTCAGACAACTGTGCTGCTAGATCATCATTTCTAGCATTCAGATTCTGTACTTCATCTGACTTTTGATTATCTTCATAATCATCAGCCTTTTTTTCCTTTAATTTTAGCCATGTTCTGCAGTTCATTGGCATGAGAATCATTCTTCTCTGTTAGGTCAGTAACTATGTCAATAAGCCTTTGATTTAAGCCTCTTAGCTTGTTGACCTCAATCTCCAATAATTTGATCCGGATATCTTTAGATTTGACTTCTTCAGTGTTTCCAATGTCAATTGGAATATCAGGTTCTTCGATGCACTTGACTTGATCTTTCACTTTTCTATTCAAGCCACCGATCTCCATTTTCTGTTCTTCAATCTTAATCTTATAATCACTAACCGATTCTGAGTTCTCTCATGTTGATAACTTGAGTTTCTCAATTTGTTCTTTCAACTCAGACTTCTCTTCTTCCTACTGCTACACATAGAGTTTGGCATCGTGAACAACTTTGTTGAATTTCTTTGTTTTTTCTCTCCAAACATCTATCTCCTCAAGAGAAGCCTCCAACTCAGCTCGCATATCTATTATTCCTTCAATTTCTTCTTCTGTTTCAGCATCACTCTGATGCTCATGTACTTCACTCATTCCAACATCATGATTGAGTGAATCAATCTTTTCCATGTTAGATTCATCCATAAATTCCTTCAGTAAACTGTTTGATTCTTTTAATTGAATCACACTTTTTCCATACATACATCCACACTGAGGAATACCACCTGAATTCTGCTTCTTCATGGATGTTTTCCCTTTTCCATGTCTCACCGAGATAAGAGAAGACTGATTCTTTAAACACACAGATCGACTACACCAAGTCGGAGAAAACAAATCTGATAAAAGAAACCTATCCCTCTGATACCAATTGTTAGGACCAATTGGGGCCTATATACCCTGAGAGGGGGGGTGGGTGAATCAGGGTATGGATATTCATCTTCAAAGTTCTTCCTGCACCACTGGATCTTGAACCCCCTATTATAAGGGTCAATTTGTTTTCTCTGATGCGATTGTGTTGATCAATTCTTTTTATCTTTACCTGATTTGTATGCTTAAAATGCAATGGAGGGAAGCAACCAGGCAAACACCACGTTTTTTACTTGGTTCACCCTCACTGGTCTACGTCCAAGGAGCATACGCCGACATGTTGTCATGCGTACCAAATCCCACTAATCTTCATAAGATGTGGATACAAAGTTCAGGCTAGATCACTTCTATGCCCAGGCTCACTCCCTTTACAATTTTTAGGGTCTGATCACTGCTTTCCCAAGGGTCATTCCCTGTTTCTCTCTCTCTGGATCACTGCCGGTGGAGATGATCACCTTCTTCCTCTTCCTAAGCTCACTTCTCTAGAAGGGAATCCACTCACAGTTTATAGACCTATAGGTATCTTCATTTCCATTAAGGAATGCATCTTTCTCTGTATGTAGATGCTCTGTTGAATTTCAACTTTCACCCGTAGATGAATCCCCCTTTTCCACTATCCACTGGGAAAACTACCTTTGGAAAGACCTTCGTAAAGCACCCAACTTCACTAGGCTCCCAATTTCACGAAGCTCAAACAAGCCTTCGCGAAGCTCCTTCCTTTTCACGAAGCACTCTCGCGAAGCACTGCCGCGAAGCACTACCGCGAAGCTCAAGCCGTCGCAAAGCAACGTCCCTCATGAAGCTTACTAAGCCAATGCGGAGCTCACAAGGTTCGCGGAGCTATAATAGCCACCGCGAAGCTCCTCTTTCGCGAAGCACACTGGCTCTGCGAACTACCTTCGAAAAATGAGAGCAAATGATCTTCTCTGAAAATTCTATCTGCTTCTCTCGAGGGGGTCGACCTCTATTTATAGGCGATTCCACCGACCCTCGAACTTTCCGCGCGAAGTCAACGCCACGCCATCTCAAATAGCGATGCTCCGAAGTTTCCGCCGGAATTCTGTCCAAATCGCGAAGCACCACGGAAATTTTCCGTTCGCGGAGCTTGACGTAATCGCGAAGCATCACCGTCAACATTCCTTCGTGCCTTCGTCATGAAGCTTTCTTGAAAATCCCTTCACCATCACGATGCGCTTCATCCTCGGTCGTTCGCGAAGCTTTGATGTAATCGCAAAGCATCACCGCCTCCATTTTTCTGGCCTTCGCGATTTCCAAAGCATGAAGCTTCACTTCGAAAAATTCATGCCTTTTCCATAATAAAATATTATCTTCATGGAAATCCTATTTTCGCGATGCTCACCAAACTCCAAATTTTGGACCCCCAAAATTTGGCAAACACTGGGAAACGGTGCCACCTTGTACTGCTTTTTTGTACCGCCTCCAGATCATCCTTTCCTTTGTCATCGTTCTTTGTCAACAAGGATTGTCAACAAATTCTCGGGAACTCGACAATTCTCCATGGAAACCTGCTTTGTCAACAAACAAAATCAACCCAAAAATACTTCAATGATACCTTGAGGGATTTTTTCCCAACAAATATAATTCAATAATAGATAAATTTTATTTATTGAATTATAATACTAGTTGAATCAAAAAATGGTCGATGTTACTTTCTCCAATAGATTTAATATTTGAGTAATTGTAAGTAACTTAAGGTACATATATAACATTCCGCCATCCAATTCCAAGATTTCTAAAACTTAATCATTATGACTCCACTATATTAACATTTAAATCTCATATCACCATTCCTTATTCTCCTCCATTTAATCGTAGAATTTATTGGGGAATCCTCATCCCCTTTATGAAGGTGTTTTATCACTTGAGGAAACAAATAACCTTTAGTGATATGTCATATCATTATATCTATTAGTGAATTCAAACATTAGTAATTAAATCCAACAATTTACATTCACCTTAATTATCCATATTAATTATATAAAAAAATTACATTCCATGTTTTGATATAAATGATCACATTTATATCAACCATTTAACTTCACGGAGCTCCACCCTTGATTTTTTTTAATATTTCACCAATTCTCTTAGCAGAACTTCCTTATTTAAGTTGTTATCGTTTAATTTCATCCCTAATTTTTTAATAATTTTATAATCCTCTTAAACCATAAAATTATACTCCCTTATTTTAGTTTATCGTTTACATTATAAAATTTCCCAATTATGTGTCTCATGAAATTCATTATTTCATAATGGTTTCTAAGATCAGTTAAATTTTTTAAAAATATCATTAAGATAATTCATTAATAAATGTTTTATGAATTATATAATATAATATCATTAATATTCAATATCTTATCACTATTGTTGAGTTACCAATTATGGATTATTTTCATTCATTTTGGGCTAAGCATCTCATCACATTTCTTAATCATATATCCCCTTTAAGTTAAATAGATCTCATTATATATAATTAATAATTTTAAATACTAATATATATTACATGATTAAAATTAATTAATTTTTCATTTTCGGTTGGATATTCATAATACATTGATTCTATTTTCCATATAACATCATTCCCAGTCACCAGTGGAAATCCTTCACTTCATTCAGTGTTTAAACCAAATTAAATTAATTTTATTTTATAATAGTAATTTTTAAAATTCATCTAAACAAAATTAAATAAATTCCTTAAATAAAATTTTCAAATTGACACAAAAGGTGTTTTTGTTAGGTCTAAGAGATCGAGAGGGGAACAATAATATATTTAGTAACCAAAATCTACTTACCCATTGTCCCTAAAAATATCCCATAATCCCTACCAATTGAAGGTTCCATATGGAATCCCCACACACCGTAACACATAGATCTATCTATGTTCCATTCTAAAAGCCACTCAACCATCTGATCAATATATTGGTAAGACCAAATATTTTCTCCCTATAATCCCTGACATGCCTCATATTTGAGATAATCATTAATTTTTTCATTTAGATCGAATGAACGTGATAGGTCGATGTGATCGAAAACCTTTTAACCTTTGTGTGAATATATAGAGCATGAAACACCATCTAATTAAGAAATAAGAAATTGTTTTTCACCCCTAGTACTATATTGGGAAATGTTAGGGAGGATCAATACAGCAAAACCCTTATAATCTAATATTCTTTATTAGACATCCCATAAACTCCACCACCTCTTTTTTATATTTCACATGTTATACCCCAATTAGAACTAACATGGCATGGTAGTGGTCATTTAATTGAAAATATTAGGTCTTGGTCTCTTTGGTGACACTACTCACACACCACTGGAAACCATTATTGTTTAAAATAATAAACCTCCTAAAAAGTCATCAAATTTCATATTCAGTTATTTTTTCCCAAAATTCTAGATCTGGCCTTTGTAACACCCTAATATTTGGAAGCAAATTTCTTTTTCTAAAATAATAATATGGTAAATATATTTATCCAAACACAAAACCAAAATAAAATGAGCCACAACATATTTATGATTAATAAATTCTATAAATAATAAAAAAATTAGTAAATATTTTTTTTTTCATCAATTAGAAATACATAAAAAATATGATTAAGAACACATACTATTTTAAAAGGGAATTTTTCAATAAAAGCATGTTTCATCATATATTGTTTTTTCATTTAAAGGATAAGTTTATAAATTTTATAATTTTAATTTTCTAATATAAATTCAGTCATCAATAAATCATGTCAAAATTTTCTTGGGATGAGTTTTTGGGATTTTTGTAAAATAATTAATTTTTAGGTGAATAGTAAAGAATATTTTTTTTCAAAGTCATTTAATTTATGATTACATCAGGAAGTAATTATAACATACATACATATAATACACTTTTCATGATAAAAAAGAAATTTAGTAAGTGACAATATATATTTCAAAATACTATTATGAATTTAGAAAACCTATGTTTAACATTTTTTAACTTAAGTAATATTTTCCAATAAAATAAACGATTTTTATCTTTTCTTTTAATTATGAAATATTTTTTAAAATTAACTTTTGGATGTATTTTAAATCCAAAAAACTTTTAATTTATTTATAATAAACCACTTTATATCATTAAAGTAAAAAACAATGATAATTTTATCCTACATGTAAATTTTTAGATGAAAAATACATTTTTTCAAATAAAAAAATCCTTTTTCTCATTGCATGAAATAATATTAAAAATAATATTTCTTACACATAGAAATTTTATTTGAGAAAATGGATTTTTTTATTTATAACCAATTTTTAAATTAATTTAGTAATACATTTTTTATTTTTAGACATAAAAATGAATTACTTATATAAAAACTAGTTATATCAGTAAAATCCAAAAAGGGTAAAAAGGGTTAACCAAAAGGTTAAAAGGTACAACCTTATAATAAAAATTTATAATTGAATGGTATATGTTTTTATATAAAAATACATATCTAAAATCCATTATTTTCTGTTTTAGAGTATTTTTGACATGTGGAACATGTGATCTCTTTATATTAAGCTGAAATATTAACAAAAATGTCATTCTAATCGCTTAAAAAAGGGTCCTCTAGCCACCCCTTCAAGACCACTCCAAAAATGAATATTTATTTACTAAAGGATTCCCCTTTTTTACTTCCACTGGAGTAAAATATTACATCCTTTAGCTTCTGGTCTCAACAAGTTAACCTAATCCGTCTATTTCTAAATTGTCCTCTGAAAGAAATCTTATGTTCTCAAAGTGAGTACTAATTTTTCATTGACTTATTTTATTTTAAACCTTAAATTTCCAAGTATAATCTTCACATTAATATATAGTTACATAAATATTTATTGTATAATTAATTTTATTATGCTATGTTAATAAATATTATCGACCAAAACATTATTCATGTGTGCGTGAACTACCGCCGCCACGAAGTATCATATCTCATTTTTTTCATCTAGATATTTTATTATTTATTAAAATATATTAAAATATGTTTCAAAACCATAAAAATATATATAAAATATCATTATTATTATTTAATAATGATATAATTTCAAAATAAACAACTTTTTTAAAAATAATCATCCATTAAATATGGTATATTCATGTTTGGTTTGGTCTAACCACTAACTTAAAAAATGATATAAAAAATATCATGGATGAATATGAGATCATAATTACTAGTAATATATGATATAAATAAGTTGATATTTATTTTAGATTGTTTTTTTAGAATAAAAATATAGTTAAATTCATTAATTAAGAAACCAATGTCTGTTCAATAAAAATCATCAAGACATGTTCATCGTCGGTTACATTTTTAAGGATAGTAACCAAAAATACCATAGATTAAATATATAATATTATAAAACATTATAAAAAATAAATAATAATGTTTTGTATGATATATGAATTATAATGTTTGGTATGATAATAAAAGGCCACACCATCAGTATGAAATTAGTTCAAACTATCAAGATTACTCACACCAAATATTAAAAATAGACAATAACTAAAAAATATACATGTAGGGAATATTTATAAATGAATTTCATAATGGGTTATATATATAAAAAACGTTCATATATAGGTCATTAATATCATTACCATTTTATACTAGAGATTCAAATTCTTTAGTGGGTTGGGGAGTTTAGGTATGTGGTTTTTTGTCTCAAATTTTATTTGTTGAGACATATTTCATATTAAGAACCGTGATATCATTGATATGGTGTGATTATTTTCTTTTACCATATTAATTTATTACATGGGGTTATAAAATCCATATTATTTTCTTTATCTGAATGTAATTTGATTCAAAATATACCAATGTTACAAGGGTTTTTGTTAACTCAACTCCTCTTATTAAGTTATAATACTTTTTTTGATCAATTTTCCTTCAATATTGGTTTCTTTCACCATAGTATTTTATTAAAACGAACTTTCCCTTTCTATCTAGTAAAAATAACACTTTTTATTCAAATATTCATTAGTAATTAATTTCTTACCAATAAAAAGTATATCATTACTGAGAATAATTCACATCCTATTTAATGATGATTTCCCATCCTTGTACAGGTTTTCCTTTATCTCCATTATTCTTCTAATTTTTTGGAAATAAAATATTGTTTTATCTCATGTGACCTTCATATTTTCCTTATTCACTTTTCAAAAGGTTGTTTTGTTATTCTTTTTACAATGTGGGTTTCCAAAAAAGGGTTTTTAGAATATCAAAAATATTTTCCACCCATTCATAATCAAAGTTTTTATCTTACACTCCATATTACTTTTTGATAGAATTTATATATTTTTAATGATCTATTATTGATGAAAATTTGATAAAATTTAATTTTCTTTAAAATAGCTTCACCTTGTGAACCTTTTATTCCTTTTTCAAGGATCCATTATTGGAGATTATTTTTTAAAAGTAAATTTGTTTCAACATAAATCACTTCACCTTCTGAAACCTTTATAAAATATTTAATGATTTTTTATTGAAAATAATTTTAAAAAGAATTTTTTTTCAAACAAAATAACTTCACCATTTGAATACATTATTCCCCTTTCAAGGATACATAATTTGATGATTCTTTTTGAATTTAAAACTTTTCAATAAAATTACTTTACCATTTCAAAACCATTATTCCTTTTCATGGATTAGATATTGATATTTCTTTCAAAATATTTATTTTGAAAATTTATTATTTTTAATCTTTCAAAAACTATATTTTTCAAATTTGATCCATAACATCATATTTTTTATGATAATGTTAATTCATTTTGTTTCTAAAAACACTTATATATTTCTCTTACATTTTACACTTTAACATTAAAATATTTAGCTCCTATAGAGTTATGTTTTATGAATAACTTTTTAAATGCCTTTATAAAAAATTTCCTTTTGGGTGATTTATTTTTTGGTATCAACTAATCCACTTTTGATATCACATTGTATAGTACCATTTAGAAATGATATGGAATCCATTTTTTCCCTAGGTTCTTTAAGATAATATATTGGATTTATTTTGTGTGTGATACACATATATATGGATTATAATTATTTGAATGTTTGGTTCTGACAAATCCCTGAGATGGCTTAGGTCAAATAAATCCCTCAGACAATTTTTTGTCTAATTAATCCCTAAGACAGTTTAGGTTTGATAAATCCCTAATATGGTTTGGGTCTAATAATTCCCTAAAGTGGTTTGGTTCTGTGAAACCCAACATATACATTTGGTAAATATTTATATCTAATGAATTAATAAAATATCAACATGCATGGATTTTTGAAAAAACATAAAATTTAGACATACATGGATTTTTTTACGACATAAATGTTGAAATACTTGGATTTCTTAATAAATTTAATATTCTGAAGTAGTTATATTTTCTCAAAACATGAATGGTGAGAATTATTGGGTTTCCCCAAAATATTGTATTTTCATGTACTTATGTTAGGTTCCTATGTTATATTTTCTAGTTCATTATTATTGTCTCTTGATTTAATAGTATTATGTCATGGTATGTGTTTTTTCATTTGAGTTTATATGGCCTTATATCATGCATTATAGGAAACTCTTATTGTTCCATGCTATTTTAATATGATATTTATCCACTATACATATTTTCCTATATATATTTTATCTAACCCAATAAGACATGTTGATATGTTTTCCAATACTAAACATTTGAATACACCCCTTTCTTATGTTTCCCTTCACCAGGTTATGAAGATGAGGAGAAATTTCGAGAAGTATAGAAGAGACTCTAGTGTGTCTTGATTATGGATGAATGTTCTTAATTATCATAAAATATATCACTTATGAACCTAATACTCAAAGACACTAAACCTATTATTCTTTGGATTTTATTATATTTTTTTGTGGTAATTCATGTTCAAATGATGTTAAATAAATAAATGTTTATCTCACTTTGTATCAAATCTAGTTTTTAAAAAATGTTTTCTTGAACAAAATATGGGAGTACAGGTCTAGGTACCTCATTTAGTATCAGATACAGGTTTAGTTGTTTTGTGGATTAGGGTGATATATCATTAATGAAAACCCTAGGGATAAATATAAGGGATATTTTTAAGAATATGAGAATAACATGATGTTTTCGTAATGTGATGATCAGGTTGTCCCCCTAGAAATTAAATCACTATCTTTATACGGACAAGTGGTTGTGGCTGTCACATAGATACACCTAGGCGTAATCACCCTAAAAAAGGTTGGATGTGTATCAAACCAATCTTCACTCTTGTGCATAATAATTGAACATAATACTGTAGTCCTAGATAAACACTCCTGAGGGATATGCTTTGGGTAATAACCTCACATTTACAAGTTAATATGAAAGATTTATTTCCTAACTACATTAAGGAATTAGGTTAATGAATTTGAGAGATCCCAACCTAAAGAAACCTATATTAAAATGAGACTGATTTATGTTGAACTTAAATATAATGTAATAATTTTAAAGAGTAATAACTTTTGAGGTATAATTTTTCATCATATAACAATTATGATATGTTGTTAATTTTACTTCACTCATGATTAAATCATTTTATTTTTATTAATTGTTGAATCATAATGGAACCATGTTAATAACCAAAAACATGGATAATGCGGAGATTCTACCAATGATCAAGAAAGTGGGATATAAGAGAGTGTTAAAATTCTTGTGGTTATGCTCACCCAAATAACTCAAATTATGATATTTTAATTTTTTGTGGAAAATCCACTTTTATAATAAATAAATAAAAGACACATTACATGAACCATAATCCTAAAAGAAGAAAATAACTACATAAAAAAATTGACCATAGTCCCATGACCCATTGGTCTAAATTTTCTGGAAGGTCCAGCATGTCTACATCCACACCACTGCAACTACCAAGTCTTGAACTAATTCTCCAATCATTAGAGTTCATCCGACCAACCCATTTCCCCACCAAAAATATTAACCACCACATAAATATACCTCAGTACTCCTCAAAACATTAACAATCCTCACCTATGCTCTCTTAATATAAGATCGCATGTCTATCATGTACACCCACCGACGATTGTCCCCACCCCGAGTCTTCCATCAATCTTTTGCCCCATAACCAGCGTTGCACAACAGGCAAGAATCTAGAATCCATTCCAGAATCAACCTAACTATTCTTACAATGAGAATTTATATCTCTAAAAGACCACTCATTCACTATTTATGAAATAAAGAACCCCCCCAATAGTAGTGGTGGAATGTGTTTCGTACACGACATGAACATCTGACCCCATGGCGATTAGATGTCATAGATGGGTCTAGATCACCAACTAAGATACACCTACTAAGACCTAAAGTTATAATTAATAAATTTAATCTTACCAAACATATTAATATAATTAGGAAGATAATGATGTAGTTTCATAGAATACTAGGTTATGAAGACGATGAAGGGAATAAGATTCAATGTTATACATGTCAAAAATCTGAGAATAAAAACCCAAGGTAATGTCTCATAGGAACTAGAAAGTGTTTCAAGTACTGAAGGATTTTTAATCAAGATTATTATTGTTTATCTTGGGTGAAGAATCAAATTAATGAAATATATGTGAATAATGACCAATTTCTAAAATGTAAATAGTTTTGGAATTATACAAAATGATACCCTAACCCAATGGTAATGAGGATAAAAAACATCATAAACCTCTTAAAAAAAGGAAAAAGAAAAATATTATGTTATCCCTTGTATTAAAATTAGGTTATGAAAAATAATTTAAAAAGGTATACTCCCACCCCACTCTAGATTTTTGGACATCTAATTTATGTCTAATTCTATCCACACTAGTAAACCTATGATGTTTTCCAAGAGAAAAAAACCAACACCACAATGATTTGATATTATCATGGAAGGAATTCTATTATTATTGTATCCAAATTTGAGTTTTATGTAATATACATCATGAAATTTTAATTATACCTACTTAAGATGAATTCAATGTGATTTTAGAAATATATTAGGTTTCTCTACATAGAATCCATAGTAATCAATAAAATAGGGAAGTCACATTTGAAACTTGAAATGAACCAATGATCATCTGTAAATTTAAGGATGTCAATGATATATCATAAAAAAAATTCTATAATAGTATTTATGAAACCTAATCATTAGGGATGATTATATCATATTACTAGAGAAAAAAATTAAATATTAAGATTGGCCTATTTTGAGTGAAAAAGATATATTTCTTATGTTTGTTGATTCACTCGTGAAATTATATCTTGACTCTGTCAATCTCTTTAATACCCTTATTTAGTAATTGATAATTTAAACTATAAGGATGCAATTTCTTTAATGGGGGGAATCTATTTCCCTATGATTTTGGAATATATATTTTTCAAAATTAATACTATGTTCAATAGATTTCTCCACATGCAACACCAAACTAAAACAAATCACGACATATTTATTATTTTTAAAATTTAAAAATATTAAATTTTATATTAAATAAAAATATTGCAATCAATTATAAATATATACAGCATATGATTAATAACACTTAATGTTTAAAAATGACATTTTTCAATAAAAATGTTTTTCATTATATATTGGGTTTTTGTTTAGAAAATAAATTTATAAATGTTCAAGTTTTAATTTTCATAATATAAATTCATTTTTGAATTCATAATTTAAAAATTATATTAGGATTAATTTTTGGCATTTTTATAAAATAATATATTTTTAAATGAATATTAAAAAATACAATCTACTAAAATTGTAGCATTTATGACAATATAAAGAAGTTAGTGTAAGATAAAAATTTGTAAATCATTTTTAATGATCAAAGACATATTTTTGGAGTATAAATAAATATTTAAAAAAAGTATAATTGATTTATAAAACCCCAATGTTTATAATTTTGTTAACTTAACTAATAGTTTCTAAAAAATAAATTGTTTTTGTAATCTAATTTAATTAAATAATATTTTTGAAAAATTCACTTTTAAATTTCTTTGAAGTCCAAATAAATTTTATTGTCTAATAATAAACCAATTTATATCACAAAAATAAAAAACATTGATAATTTTATTCTACACATAAATTTTAACATTAAAAATTCATCTTTTCTAGAAATGGGTTTTTACAGGTTACATGAACTAATCATAAAATTAATCTTTCTTATATAAATAAGTTTTATTTGATAAAATGGATTTAATATTTGTAATAAGAATGTACAAATTATTTAATAAGCCTAATTTTATTTTTATACATAAAAAATTGAATTACATTCGTAAAAACAAGTTACCATGTTAAAAGTTGAAAAGGGGTAAAAAAAGGTTAACCAAATGATTAAAAGGTACAACATGTTAACAAAAGGTTTCTAATTGAGTGGATTATTTTCTCTATACCAAACCATATCCCCACTCCATTAATTTTTATTTTGGAGTCATCTTGGCATGTGAAACATATTCTCCTTTTATATTTAGTTGAAATATTTTAAAAAATGTCATTCTCACCATTAATCAAATGGGTCTCTCACCACCCTTTCAAGAACACCAAAAAATTTAGACTTAATCTTAAAATAATACCTTTTTTCTTTCCCTTATAATCCTATTTCACTTATTTTAGATTCTGTTTAGATGAATATAGTCGAAGCCTTCCATTTCTAAGGAGTCCTCCACGGGAAATCCCTTGTCCTAAATGTGGGTACTAATTTTCGATAACTTCTCTCCTTTTATACATTTGTTTTTCAAATATAATATTCTTATTATTAAATATATACATAATTAATGTATGTATACTAAATTTTATTATTACAATAGAATAAATATTAACCGCCATATTGTAAAGGTTTAGACATTCCGAGCTGTCACATTACAGGAATTTGGGTGGTGGAGGCACCTGATGCTTGTCCTGAGGAGTTGGAGAGTAGAGGAGTGGTTTTAGAAAAATAATGCATTTAGGAGGAGAAATATAGAATTTATCAAATTAATACACCGTAGGTGTGTCCATTTCAATGTGGAAGATACTTTTGCAGCATAAGGAGCCTGAGAAGGCATTTTTTGAGCTACTACCATAAACAGGGTAGATGCACTGTGGAGCCCTAGTTGCGACATAGCCCATTCTCGGTAGTTGAGGGTTTCAGTTTAGAGGCCATGGATTTATTTAAAGGTATTTAGGGTAATATTTAAATGGTTCTTCATTTTTAGGTGCCACTACATCTTGGAGTACCTGACTGTGGTGAAAACTCTTCTCAGTTGTTGGGGGATCTGTAATATAGTTGTCTGCAATGCACCATGGTCTTCCCCTATTTTATATGATTTGAAGAATATGAAAAGTTATGAATCTAAAAGGATGGTCTTACTAGACTGGATGTGTCATGTGAAGGTTCCAGGTGCAGTGGAAGCGTGTGGGTGGATGTGCCCACATGGCCTTTTTTATTAGCAATGATCAATCCAGGATCAATACGACGATAAACGCCAGTCTCCACGGATCGAATCACAGAAAAAGACAAAGAAGATGGTTTGTCCCGGAACCACAAACAAGGATCGTTACAGGTTGATTATAATTAATTTAATTAATTATAAAGAAATACCTTTTAGGTGTTCTTTCTTCGTTGATGTTCTTGATCACGTTGTCGATGTGATCCGTCGTTGCGTCACAGAAGCCAAGTGTATACTACATCTCGTAGTGATCCACACGTGTACCTTGTATCTCTAGACGTCGCCAAAGGATTCTCTGGGTGCTAGCGTGGAGAAGCCTTTTCTTTTGTTGTCCGCCTTAGATTGTCTTGATCCGATGGAAGAGGATCTCTCTCGGTCTTGAGAGCATTCTTGGAGGAAGAGGTTCTTTCGGCCTTGAAAGAATTCTCCAGAGATGTTGTACACAACAATTCTCTTGTGTAAGAAAAGAGTTGGGGTTGTGAGGATATTTATAATCGAGTTTGAGGTTGTAGAGTTATGACAATAAATAAACACGTTACACGTTTCATTTATTTCATTAACTCTTATTGAAAACCCCCATGTCGAATAATTAATTCCTTGATATGCGCTCATGCTGCTTATAATAAATATCATTTAATAAAATGATATTATATCCTCTAAATCCCGACTGGAAAAACTACATGACGTGTAAAAATAAATACATGGCATGTACTTGTTTTTCATTATAAACTACACGGTGTGTACATTAAATGTACACGGCATGTATATCTTTTTTTTCATTTATTCATTTCCTTTCCAAAATAAAACTACACGGTGTGTACATTTAATAATACACGGCATGTACTTGTTTTATTTTATTTTTCATCCATCATTTAAAACAACTTAGGATTCCTTGAATAATTATTACACCACGTATGGGAATAATCTTTATTCAACTTGAGATACTTGGATACAATTAGTGTGTGACCCTCTAGGCCACTTTCTCATTGGCATTAGGTGGGCTTGCCTAAAGTCCAAGATTACTGTCTAGCAACGGGTCAAGGCACCCAAGAGAAAGAAGTTGATGCTGCATTGACGCATCACCTCATTCGAACGCTTACTGTGTAATTTAATCCCTTTGTCTCAATACCTCATCAAGCAGGTTTCATGGCAGTGTCATAAACCTATATTATTGATCTGTCGTTCTTTGAATACCTGAAATAAACTTGTCGTTCACACCGTGGCCATGGAATTTAATGCAACAGTTCTATTTCAATCAAAGGGTCGAGATATAAACTTCCATAAATGGAAGGGACAAATCCTTCCACGACCTATCCATTAACAAAATGTCACTCTTGATGCACCAAACATACCCTAATTCTCGCCAACTGTCCGCGTGACTGTTTTCGTCAGCAAATCTATGTGTGCGAGTCATGACATGAGTTAATGATAATCTTCCAGTCTAAGGACAATTACACACGCTCGTAGATAGAAATATCCGATGACAACACGACATGAGGAATTACTACTGGCTGGTCTGTTCTCATTATCTCCCATCTTGGAGATTACCAAGTGCGAACTCCATGAGAGAGATTCTCATCTTCTTACGAGTACTCGCACATGATGGTCTGTATACTATGTGTCCTATTATAGTATGTCATCCAACCGCAGAACTTTATTTAAGAATATTATTATAGCATTTCATGGTTCTCATCATAGTGGGGATCTGCTATGACCTTATTAATGAAACAATATTCTAGGAAATTATTATATTATAGTCATGCAGAACAATGAACAATATATAATAAGTGAACATTCATGTAATCAAAGTACAAAACAATTGGTTCTGAGGACACCAACCCTTACAAACTCCCACTTGGACTAGAGCCAACTGCCTACGACTATTAGTCCGCTAGACCTCACATGATTATCATGTTTCTGCTAAGTCATGGATTTAGTCAATGGGTCCGCACGTTGTCTTCCGTTGAAATACTCCTCACTACAACATCACCAATCTGAGAAAAATCTCTCAAGAGATGATACTTCCGAAGTATGTGCTTTGTCCGCTGATGTGACCTTATCACTTTTGCAAGTGCCACCGCTGCAGTATTATCACAATATAGTGTGATAGGATCTTTAATGCTTGGTACAACAACCAGCTCTTGGACGAATCTTCACATCCATACTGCTTGTCCATCTTCCTCAGAAGCTGCGATATACTCGGACTCCACTGTAGAATCTGGCACCACACTTTGTTTTGAGCTCTTCCAGCTCACTACACCTCCATTAAAACTGAAGATGTATCCAGTATGCGACTTCATGTCATCTTGATCAGTCTGGAAACTAGAATCTACATGTCCTCTGATGGCAAGTTCCTCATCTCCTCTATAAACCAAGAACATATCCTTAACACGCCTCAGATACTTAAGGATAGTCTTGACTTCCATCCAATGGCGGTCTCCTGGATCATCTTGATATCTTCCTACCGCACTTAATGCGTAAGCAACATCTAGCCTCATACATAGCATAACATACATGACTGAACCAATCGTGAATGCGTAAGGGGTCCTTGCCATTCTCTCTCTTTCCTCATGTGTCTGAGGACACATTTTCATGGAAAGATGAATTCCATGTGACACTGGCAACAATCCCCTCTTGGATTGTTCCATACTGAATCTCTTCAGTATCTTGTCAATGTATGTACTTTGACTCAAGCCCATCATTCTCTTGGATCTATCACGATGGATCTTGATCCCAAGAATATATGCTGCCTCTCCCAAGTCTTTTATAGAGAATCATTTATGAAACCATGCCTTAACTGACTGTAAGACATGTACTTCATTTCCAATTAGTAATAAGTCATCAACATATACTATTAGGAAAACGACTGCACTCCCACTAAACCTCTTGTAGACACAAGGCTCACATTCATTCTTAACAAAGACAAATTCTATTATAGCTTCATCAAAATGAATGTTCCATGATCTTGATGCTTGCTTTAATCTGTAAATGGATTTCTGAAACTTGCATACCTTGTTGGCATCCTTTGGAGTCTCAAACCCTTCAGTTTGTGTCATGTAGACATCTTCCTAGAGGTTCCCATTAAGGAAAGATGTTTTGACATCCATTTTCCAAATTTCATAGTCATGGTAAGCAGTAATGGCCAATAGGATTCTGATGGATTTCATCATCACAACCGGTGAAAAGGTTTCATCATAGTCAATTCCTTGACGCTGTCTAAAACCTTTTGCAACCAGTCGTGCCTTCTAGGTGCTGACTTGCCCTTCCATGTCCAGTTTCTTCTTGAATACCCATTTATTACCAATAGGCTTTACATCAACTAGAGGATCTTCCAAAATTGAGACTTGCTTTTGGTACATGGAATCCATTTCAAAATTCATGGCTTCTTACCACTTGGAAACATCTGTGCCTTCAACTTCTTCCCTGTAGGTAAGAGGATCTTTATTGTCAACCAATAATGAGTCACCATCCTCGGTGACAAGAAAACCATATTGTTCTGGTTCTCTCACCTCTCTTGTGCTCCGACACAGTTCTTGTGTCTCTGTAATATATTTTTCTTCCATGGAGCTTTGTGGAATCTATTCTTGTACCAAATCATGTGTATCTTGAGCCTCGACTTCATTGAATTCTATCTCGCTCCCACTATCTCTTTTGGAGATGTGCTCCCTCTCAAGGAATATGGCGTGTCTTGCCACTGTAACCTTTTTGTCTGAGGGGTTGTATAGGTAATATCCCATTGTTTCCTTGGGATATCCTATAAAGATACACATTTTTCCTCAGGGTGAAAGTTTGTTACCTCAAGAGGCCTTAACAAATGCTTCGCTACCCCACACATGTAAATTTGATAACATGGATTTGCATCCACTCCATAACTCGTATTAAATACCATTTATCGATTTAGGTTGTACTTGGTTTAGTATGTGCACTTCTGTTTGTAATGAATATCCCCAAAAGGATAATGGAAGACTCACATGACTCATCATTGATCTCACCATGTCTAACAAGGTGCGGTTCCTCCTTTCACTTACACCATTCCACTGCGGTGTGTAAGGAGGAGTGAGTTGAGATAGAATCCCAAACTCCCGTAAGAAATCAATGAAGTCCTGATTAAGATATTATCCTCTTCTGTCTGAGCGGAGTTTCTTAATCTTCTTACCAAGCTAGTTCTCAACTTCATTCTTGTATTCTTTGAACCGATCAAAAGAATCTGACTTATACCTCATTGAATATTTATATCCATATCTACTAAAATCATCAGTAAAAGTTATGAAGTACGAGAACCCAGCCCTTGCTTCAACTGGAAATGGTCCACACACATCTGTGTGAACTAATTATAGAATATCTTTAGCTCTTTCACCTTTCCCACTAAATGGGGCTTTGATCATTTTGCCTTGTAAACACGCATGACATACACCAAGTGGTTTTAGTTCGAAAGAATTTAAATACCCATCTTGATGTAATTTGGTCAAACATTTCTCATTGACATGACCTAGCCGGTGATACCAAAGTTAGGTGTGGTATGAGTCATGTGAATTAACTTTTTTATCGATTTCCATTACTTGGTTTGTGTAGTCTAACACATAAGGGCTGTTATAGAAATGTGCCCTACCAAAACAAATGCTATCTTTATAAAAATAGCAACATCCACTTCCAAACATGAAGATGAATCCATTAGTATCTAATATATATACTGAAATAATGTTTTTGGGTAAAGAGGGTCCATAATAACATACTTTCCAAACCAAGACCATCCCCATAGGCAATGTGAGGTGGTAGTCCCCGACAGCTACAACAACAAGTCTGACTCCATTGGCTGCTCGTAGATCTACCTCCCCTCGATCAATCATCCTGAATCTACTTGGTTCCTGTATTTGGATACATATGTGAGCACCACAAGAAGTATCTAATACCCAATTAGTAGAACCAGATAGATTGAATTTGATAACAAACGCACCTGAAGATTCCCCTTGCTTCCTTGGCTGGGTGCAGTTTTTCTTCCAGTGGCCCTTCTTGCCACATGAAAAACAAACAACATCTTGTTCCTTTGCCTCCCCTTTGATCTTCATTTTCTTTGAAGGCCTTGAAGAATATTTGGGGTTAAATCTCTTCTCCTTCCCTTTCCTTTTATTCACCATGAGGACAGAAGGCTTTTCACGCTTCATGTCAGTGTCCACTTAGAAAATGAGGATGAAAAGATCAGACATAGACTTCTCAATGTTGTTCATATTGAAGTTCACAACAAATTTTGAGAAGCTCTGGGGGAGTGATGCAAGAATGAGGTCGGTACCCAGTTCTTCGGGGATTTTAAACCATAGAACCTCCAAGCGCTCTATATAACCAATGAGATTGACTACATGAGGCCTGTCTGGGGAACCCTCTCCAAGATTGCTCTAAAATAGAGCCTTGGAGATCTCAAACCTTTCCTGTCTTGCTCTCTCCTGGTACAGACCACGGAGGTGATCGAGCATGCTATAGGAATCCATGTCTTCATGAGACTTCATGAGCTCACTAGACATCGATGATAGCATCAAACATTGAACGCCGAGAGCATCGTTCAAATGTTGATCATAGACTAGGAAATCTTCATCACTCGCCCCTGGGGTAGGAGAATCAGGAAGTGAGGACTCCAGCACATAAAACATTCGTTCATGGCGTAGGATAACTCGAAGGTTCCTAAACCATTCCTCAAAGTTACTGCCGGTGAGGATATTGTCTTTATCCAGTATTGATCATAGAGAAAATTTGGTTGATGAGTTTGTCATCATGATTCTATAATTTAAAAGAGAAGATTTATTAGTACTTTCTTGATTACAATTTATGAGAAATAATGAATGAATTAATTAATTCTCCCACTATTTTATCAAGTCCCAATAGCCCTCACCATTGAACTCGGAATATCCATTTTCTTTGACATTTTAGTGGAAAGGATCCATATTTCCCTTCGCATAACCCCAACAAGGGTTGGTCAAGCTATTTGAAGGTATTTTGGTGGGCAGTTCATTTCCAATTGTGAGCTTACAGTTCCTTGATATGTTGAGTGGACTCCCCAATCCTGAAATCCTGACATGGATTTCCTCAACTCTTGCCTCCAAGATTACACCAAGTCTAGCAAGGGGTACTTCTCTTGATGTAATATGGTAAAGTCAACCCGAAACCTTTCATAAGGGCTTCCTTTATAAAATTAAGTGTCCCAACAAGGGTTGGTCAAACACATAGTTTTATGGAGTCTTTCCCTTAATCAGGTAATGGAAGGCTTGGTCTGACTAAATATGGTATTGAGGGATTTTATTTTTTTATGCGTAGTTTCGCATTATCACATGCTTGTTAATATTAAGTGATGCTTGCTTAAGTGATTAACCATGTTCTGATAATGTTTACATATAGTCCGGTTTTTATTTTATTCCATCTTTGCATGCTTGTTCATTTTATTAGTTATGTGACTGCGACAACACATACATAATAAATAAACCATGCAATCAGACAGAAATAAAATAAGATGACATGATCATGAGCTTCTATTGGTTAACTTATCTAGCGGTTTTGATAAGCTAACCCCGACCTAGGGAAAACACCTTGAACCTGTTGGTTTGTGTTTTGCAGCTCCCACCTGTCTACCTTTGTATCTTCTTGCGTCGGTTTTGCCTCGGATTCGGGATTTGAACCGTCTCATCTGGCTTGGGAGATCCTCCATTACATGGGTTTACATTAAAGAAACCATGGGCACGCAGGCCCTACATTTTATTGGAAGAAGGATCGTAGGCCAAAAAATTTAAATGAAATAAATTTAAATGAAACCACACACATACAAAGGGTCTTTGGTCTAGCTCATGATCATCCATAGTATGAAACAACATTTACACATATTTAGAATTCAAATTCTTTTAATCGTTCTTTTATTTAAGATAAGACGCGCTTGAATTCAATTAATTATGATCTTATAATTAATCAATTATTTATCTTAAATTACTTTCTGAATTTCCTTGAGATTCTTCTCATCCATATTCCTTGTACGGGTCTTTGAACATTGGAGGAAACATGGTGAAATTACATTTCTGGAAAGTACACGACGTGTAGTTTATAATTACATGGCGTGTATTTTTATTTTCACCCTTTATCCAAAGTACACGCCGGGGCTTTGGCGTGTTTTCTCTACATTGGAATTTTTTGGAGTACACGATGTGTAGATGAATCATACACAGCATGTACTTCTTTGTTAAATGGTAACTGGCCTGACGATCCCGTGTACGCGGTACGCGGCTTATCTTTGTACACGGTTTCACCTGGGCCAGAACGGACTACACGACATGTTTCTCCAACATACATGCAGTGTATTCCAGTTTCCATGCGCTGTTCAATTCTGGTCAACACGACATGATTAAAACTTATGCATAATCAATTCACATTGCGTGGTTTGGAAAACCAGTGTCGGTTCATTGAACCTAAGTACATGGCGTGTAGTTTTAAGTACACACCGTTTAATCCCATGTTGTACAGATAGATTGAGCGTCTCCCCCGGATGAGTTCCTCATTTTTATTTTAATCAAAATTAAAATTAAAAGGTTTTTTCTGTGATATGAATCTAGAAATGAAGGAGGATGAATATATCTTGTTTATTCAGATTAATAGAACGATATATTTCGAATTGAATCAAATATAAATGAGTAAATTATCAACAAAAATTATATAAATATAATCATCATTGCAACCTCCCTCTGATACCATTTGAAGGTTTCAGGTGCAGCGGAAGTGCATGGGTGGATGTTCCCACATGGATTTTTGTCATTAGCAGTGATCAATCTGGGATCAATACGACGATAAACGCCAGTCTCCACAGATCGAATCATAGAAAAAGACAAAGAAGATGGTTTGTCCCAGAACGAAAAACAAGCATCGTTACAGGTTGATTATAATTAATTTAATTAATTATAAAGAAATAACTTTTGGGTGTTCTTTCTTCATTGATGTTCTTGATCACGTTGTCGATGTGATCCATCATTGCGTCGCAAAATCCAAGTGTAGACTCCCTCAAGCGGTTATCCAAACATGTACCTCGTATCTCTGGACGTCGCCAAAGGATTCTTCGGGTGATAGGGTGGAGAAGCCTTTGCTTGTGTTGTCCACCATAGATTGTCTTGATCCGATGGAAGAGGATCTCTCTCAGTCTTGAGAGCGTTCTTGGAGGAAGAGGTTCTTTCGGCCTTGAAATAATTCTCTAGAGATGTTGTGCACAACAATTCTCTTGTGTAGGAAAAGAGTTGGGGTTGTGAGGATATTTATAATCGAGTTTGAGGTTGTAGAGTTATGACAATAAATAAATGCGTTACGCATTTCATTTATTTCATCAACTCTTATTGAAAACCACCATTTCGAATAATTAATTCCTTGACATGCGCTCACGCTGATTTTAATAAACATCATTTAATAAAACGATATTATATCCTCAAAATCCCGACTAGAAAAACCACATGGCGTGTAATAATAAATACATGGCGTGTACTTGTTTTTCATTGAAAACTACACGGCGTGTACATTAAATGTACATGGTGTGTATATCTTGTTTTCATTTATTCATTTCCTTTCCAAAATAATACTACACTATGTGTACATTAAATAATACACCGCGTGTACTTGTTTTATTTTATTTTTCCTCCATCATTTACAAAAACTTAGGCTTCCTTGAATAATTATTAAACCACATACGGGAATAATCTTTATTCAACTTGAGATACTTGGATACACTTAGTGTGTGACCCTCTAGGCCTCTTTATCGTTGGCATTAGGCGGGCTTGCCTAAAGTCCAAGATTACTGTCTAGAAATGGGTCAAGGCACCCAAGAGAAAGAAGTTGACTCCGAATTGAAGTATCACCTCATACGAACGCTTACTGTGTAATTTAATCCCTTTGTCTCAATACCTCATCAAGCAGGTTTCATGGATGTGTCATAAACCTATATTCTTGATACGTCATTCTTTGACTACCAAAAATAAACTCTTCGTTCACACCATGGCCATGGAATTTAATGCGAAAGTTCTATTTCAATCAGAGGTCCGAGATATCAACTTCTATAAATGGAAGGGACAAATCCTTCCTCGACTTATCCATTAACAAAATGTCACTCGTAACGCACACAACGTACCCTACATCCCGCCAACTGTCTGCGTGATGGTTTTTGTCAGTAAATCTAAGTGTGCGAGTCATGACACGAGTTAATGATAATATTCCAGTCTAAGGACCATTACACACACTCGTAGATAGCAATATCCAATGACACCAAGACATTTGGAATTACTACTGGTGGTTCTGTTCTCATAATCTCCCAACATGGAGATTACCATGTGCGAACTCCATGAGAGAGAGTCTCGTCTTCTTACGAGTACTCACACATGACGGTCTGTATACTATGTGTCCTATTATAGTATGTCATCCAATCGCAGAACTTTATTTAAGAATATTTTTATATCATTTCAAGGTTCTCATCATAGCGGGGATCTGCTATGACCTTATTAATGCAAAAATATTCCAGGACATTATTATATTATTGTCATGCAGAACAATGAACAATATATAATAAGTGAACATTAATGTAATCAAAGTACAAAACAGTTGGTTTTGAGGACACCAACCCTTACATCATGTTCCTCCCCAATACTTCTTAGTCCTCTCCCTTTATGGCATGGTGAATGATTGTTGTGTCGTGGTCTTGTATTTTATAGGCACCTATAAATTATTAAGGCCGCATGAACCAAACATTAAATTCTTATTTTCTCTCATTAATTGGTTTACCCATGTGATTGTCAATGATATATTTTAGACCCTTTATAGTATATTACTATCCTAGTCTCAGATGATTGATCTATGAAGGTTTGGGTGAGTTTCCTCTACGTCTTCATCTGTTTTTATCCTTATTTCTGGCCAGATAGAGGTTTCCGTCAAGGGGATCCTGCTTTTTTGATGATGTTATGGTAATATTTTGATGTTGTTGTAATGTTATATTATAATAAGGGTGTTATTTTTCATTGTGGTTATTGGTGGTGGTCTTCCTATTATTCCAACATTACATAGTGGATAAAAAATCATTATTTGAGGTAAGGTTCTTTCACCTATCATCTAGTTGTATCATATGGGTGGGGTTATACTCTTTTTTAAATGTAGAAAAATGGTTTTCACCCAACTAATTAAGATAATTAAATTGTTAATTTAAATTGAAGGGGAATGTATTTGATTCTCATGTTTTTATAGCCTTATGATATTATGGATATTGAGATTATGCATGCTTGGTGTACCACTAAAATCATGGATATTGGGAGTCTATGTTAGTTATGAATTGATATGTGTTATTTTATTGTTTATTTTTGATTTCTTTTCAACCATCATGAATAATTGTTTAATCAGTTATAATTTGATAAATAATAGTTTCCACATGGAAACTTTGGTTTTTGTGAGAAAGCTGAAGAATAAAGAAGTTGAATTTAATAAACACACCCCTTGATAAATTCAAAATAAATACATATGAATGTGATGTGAAAAGTGTTATGGTGTGAAATTGTGATATGGGGAAGATGTTGGAACATCCCAAATTTCCAATGACCAATAAATTTTTGAAATATAAATATAAATTCTAAATGAATTTCATTCTTTTAACAAACCAACTATTTATACAAATATTTAATAATTGTTTAATAAATTTACTTATTTTTTATGTAAAATTAAAATTTACTTATTAAAATGGTTTTATAAAAAGTATGGCTTAGAGGCTAAGAGACAACCTATCATGCCCAATATATCAACGAGGCTTGAATCCATGACTGGAGGGTGATTAGGGTGCAATGCCTACCACCAGCCTATGTGTTTCCCTACATCCATCTCCTATACTCTTAATATATATATAATAATATCAATTTTATTGTATTCATGAATATTTTTAAATATATAGTTTTATTTTTTAATTACATTTATTTTATTAATAGTTTTATTTTCATATCATCTTGGTAATTAGGTCTTTGTAATATAATGGTTAACAAAGTATGATGTAAGTATTCCTTGTCATAAAATTACAACATATAACCATGGGAGGTACAATCATATGAAATTTTATCAAAAACATGATTAAATGAATGGTTAAATGTAAATAATATATTTTTATGAATTTTTGATTTAAATTATTGTTCATTTAAATTCAAAATGAGTTTATTTTTTCTCGTTCTATGTATAGGTTTTATTAAATTAAAATATTTATTTTAAGAGGTTAAGTAAAATGTTTTATAAATAAAATATAGAATTTTTTTATTTCATTATTTGAGAAAAATACATTTATTGTATGGTTATATTCTATAAAATAACCACCATTACAATAAGTAGACACACATTAAGACTATTATATTTCAAAAAAAAAATTACACATCAAGCATTAATATGGACTAGTACAACTATGAATAATAAAGGGATATAAAAATGGAAGAATATGAAATTTTCTAAAATAAAATCCATATATTGTAATTCCCCATAACCATTTCTCCTACCATAACAACTGTAAAAAATAGAAACGTTAGGGAAATGATTAAAATTTCCAATGAATGTGTAAAAACCTTTGTAAGAGATGTAGTGGAGGATATAAAGAGTATTATTGTGTATTTATATAGAAATATGGTTGTATTCCATTATGACTATTGTCCAATACGGTCAAAGGTCATTACTACTATTAGTCAATAAGATAGTTGGTCATTATTATTGTGGGTTATGTAGATGCAATTAAGTGTCCATTATAATTATTTTATGATATAATAAAGATTGTATTATTTATTCAAAATATAAATATATTCAGTTAAAAATATGTTTTATGATATTTTTATAATTTATAATTAAAATTTAATTCATGAAATAGTATGATAAACAAATTTTACAATTATTTTATATTTTAAAAAATTATAAAGTAATTGTTATTATGGTTAGAATGTTTATCGTGAAATAAAAATTATTAATTTTCAATAAATAATAATTTTTAAAAGTTAAAATTCTCATATTTATAGAATTATATTGATAAATAAATTTTATTTTTGGACTCATCACATTAAAATCAGCATATATTAAATGTTTTGGAACTTTTTTGACAGTTCTTATTTTTTTGAAAGAATGAAAATTACTATTTTACGAGCACTTCAATTTTATTAAATAATTATTATGTGAATATGATTAAAAAAATTATAAAACATTTTATTAATTCATAATTTCGTTTATTCAGTATAAAAATAAATTTAAAAATATTCATTTTAATATTGAAATTTATACATTACATTTTAGAACCAAAAATAGGATTTTTGAGATAAAATTTACTTTTGGTTTGGGTGAATTAAATTGGTTTGTTTGAAGGTACTTTTCAATTTTGGAAGACTTTGAATATCCAAACATCTTTTTAACACATTGATAATCCACAAAATTGGTTAGAATTCATTGCACCCACAAGTGGGTGGCTTATACAATAAAGTAAAAAATATTTAATCCTTTAAACCAAACCTTCAGAAGTATAAATACCCCCATTTCATCTATAGTTTACACACTAAATAAATTGGGCATGAATACTCTCTCAATATTCTTCTCAATATTTTCTCTATGGTGGTTCCAATTTTTAAGGAGTCCCTCTCTCGCTTTAAGAAGAATCCTCCCATGGTAAGGGTCCTCAATCCTCATCATTCCTTTTCATGTTCATTACCTGTGATATATTATCTTTTTAAATATCATATTATTACACCTATATTCATATTTTTTCATGGTATTATATTCTATTTAATATGTTTTAAATTACATTTTATTTAATCCCACCCATTATAGCCTTTTTGTAAGTTGTTACTATGCCAATGTAGGGGTCCCCAATCCTACCATTTCCTTTTTAAGTTCATTATATTGGATATATTGTATTTTTTTAAAAAACATTAGTATAATTACATTAATTTTATTCCATTTTAATATCTTCAATTTAATATTTATAAATTATAGTTTATTTATTCCCTCTCATTATATCCTTTTTTATTTTTTTATAATACTCAGATCATCCCATGGCTATAAAACCATCCTAAAATTTTGAAAAAGTAAAAGGTGTGTGGTTTCTAAAGAAATGATATCACTGTTTGGATACTAAAAGTTTATATTGATCTATAATAGTTTTACCTAGGGTAAATAAGACAAAAAAGTTGAATTGGGATTTGAATTGATCATCGCCTGGTGCATAACAACATGCCTTGCTGAACAAATAGTTTGAAACTCTTGGGGGATATGATTTAGATAATTTAAATCCTCTTTACAAATCTAGTATGAAGGATTTACTTATCATTGAATCAGTATCCTATATTTTCTAATACATGTATCCAACTACCTAGATTCCTTGAAAAATTATTCCTTATGAACACCCAATAAATATGATCTCATATCATTCCCTTGTTAAGATTTTTTATTTGTAATTTGTGAAATACCTAGTTATTTATTAATTTATTTGACATAGATATCATTATTTGTTCCTTTTTGGGGAAAATATTTTTGTATTATAAAATTCATTCTTTTATATGGTAAAATCTTTTAAGATTCGACTCATTGGGAAATTTTACTGTGTATTTAGGTTGATCATTCCTTTAACATTATGTCATGAAATTATTCAATTTGTGATGGATTACATTGGACTTTTATGTGATGAGTGGGGCCTGAGAGTATAGAGCACCTTGATTTGTTGGTATGTATCATGAGACCACTAAGATAGGGTAATGGGAGCATCCTTACCGTTTATGTAATATGTCTTGGAACATGGCCATGATGGTATGTTTAAGATGCATGGAACTTTTCAATCACAGCATTGTATGTTCAATTATCATTATCCTAGCTTCAATTCATTGTTAAATTGGATGTGGATTTATTTATGCCCTCAGTTTCATTTGATATGTTATAACTCTATTTTTTCATGAATACCTTCAATAAATATTCAGTTATTATTATCCTATCATCTATTTATTTTAAAGTTGTCCATGAATTTATTTATGCACTCTGTTTCATTTGATATGGAATAAGTAAGTTTATTTATCCATTCCTCCCATCATTGTATGTTCAATTATTATTATTCAGCAATTTATTCACTTTTATATTGTCCATTGATTTGTTTTTGTTTTCATTTTTATTTGATATGGAATTAGTTAGTTTATTTAATCATGCCTCCCATAACTATATAGTTAGTTAAGAATATCCTCAAATTTATTCATTGTTATATTAGACATGGATTTATATATTCTCTCAATTTCATTTGATATAGCATAAGTTAGTTTATTTATTAATGACTCCATTCACTACATGTTTAGTTATAATTTTACAGACAACAAGTCATTGTTATATTGGCCATGAAATTATTTAGTCTTTAATTTTCATTTGATATAGAAAAACAAATTTTATTTATTCATGCTGTAATGTATTATTTATAATTGCTTCTGTTGTATGAAAACCCACTCACTGAGTGTTTGAGATCACCCTTTAAATTGTTTCCTATTTCCCTAGGGAACCAAGAGGAGTAATACATATGAATAAAAGGGCCTCAAGAAGAGTAATAATGTTTCCATGTTTCCATGTGATGTAATCATACTTTCAATGTAATTTAAAAAAATTGTTTATCTGGTTTACTATGGCTATATAACTGTTGGAACCTCTATATTATGATATATATACTAATGGAATAAAATAACCATCAGCCCTAGGGTGCTAGATTTGGGTTCATTACAAATCTGTTGCGGCGTGTCCATGTTGTGGGGCAATGATGTGCAGTTGTGATGTGGGGTGATTATGTGATGAGTTAATGTTTTCTTATTTGGAGGATGAGACGGTAAATGCTTATTACGTGGTTGTGGTGATGATGAGGTTGATATGTCTATGAAATGGTGGTGATGCTAGGTTGGTTGTCTTGATGATGATTATGGGTTTCTTGCTTTTTCATGTGGTGTTGTGTTGTAATATTTTCCAGGGTAGTATTATAATTAACCTGTTAAAATGAGTGGTAATGGCATGTGTTGAATGGTTTGTGGACGAATTAATTAACTGGGATATGCAGTTAAAATGGTTGATGTTCAATATGAAATTAATGGACTAAAAAAATTAATGCGATTAATGAATAAAATTAGTTAGTAATGTGAAATATAGAAAATGGATTAATTGAGAATGAAGAAAAAATGTGGTTTCTGGATTTTGGTTTGTTGTGCTATTTTATGAATTTAGTAGTGACGATGAAAGTGGCGATGTTGTGATGTTTCATGGTGATGTTTTGAGTTGGTTTGTGTTTTCATTATGGACCCATAGGTTGGGCCTGTTTGTGGTTGTATATATGTACACTATATTTCCTTGTGATTATATAAGTCCTTAACCCATTTTGATTACTTCATAAAGACAACAAAATATTTTTAGGGTTGTTTTTCCAACATCATGATGGAGAGGACAGATGGATGGCTACCCACACATTCATGATTTATTTTCCATGTGATGTTGAAATACACATGATGTGACGTCCAGAAGTCAAAAGTGCACTGTCGAAATGTGATATGATGGCCCAAGTGTCTTCAGGTGATTTTTGATGAGGTTATATGGGATGAGATGAATTATGGTGGGGTCATACAGTGTAGGAGGAGGGCATAAGGATGATGTATTTCAGGTTTATGATACCCTAATATTCTGGTTATAGTTTTGATGTGTTGTGATATCCCTAGTGTTTTTAGGAGAGATATGATGTGATGGATCAGGTGTCTTTGAGTGATATGTGTTGTGATGGATAGTTTCACATAGGGTTCTTAGCATGGTGTGATATATGGATGATATGGGAGCACCATGATGTTCAATTTTGGGGTGTGAGAGAACCATCCCAGTGGAAAGTAGTGTGGGTTACCCTTTATCGATATGATTCTTATTATGTTGTTATACTTAACTCATGTTATTTGGTGAGTGTTCCTTGGAGATGATGAGATTGGTTATTTGACTTGCATAGGTGTAGTTGGTTCTGATATTCTCTCAAGAGTGCATTACGATGGTCTTTTTTACATTTTCATGAGAGACATTGGATCCCTAATAAGTATATTTCTATGATCACCCTACATATATGAAAATTATTTTGAGGTTTCCATGAGGACATTGTGGACTATTCTAGACATTTCCATCTCAGTCATTGGAGTTGTTATATTGTTGCCTTATATTTTATTTTGAGAATTTATTTAGAGCCTTTTATCGGTATCTAATTACTTTATAGATGTATTGTGGTATGGTTTTCGTTTTTTTCTTATATTATACTATGGAGTTTCTTGGGGTTGATTTATCTTATATCTCGGTCCTATTATTATATAGAGGAATGCCTCTAATTTTTTATAATTTTTATACCCTCCATGGTAGTCACTATCCCGGGGGCCTACTGGAGGCGGGACACGGGGGGTCATTATCTCTCTTCCTTCATTGTTTTCCTAGGATCCATTCAAGAGAGGGGTCATGAAAAATTTGTATCAGATATGATGTTTGAGAGATATGATGGTGTTTGGAGTTTGGAACAATGATAATCTCATGGGTTGGTATGGCAATGGCATAAGTTGAAACTACCAAAAAAGTGGCCTTTAACTGTGCTAGAATATGCCTTTTTTAGTACTAAAAATGTGTTGACTACCGCATCTTGGTGAAAAGGATAAGTTTTTTTCAGTTCTAGAAATGAATTGTTATAGTGGTTCTTTATCATTGTTAAGAAAGCGCTGATAAAAACCTCTTTTATCAATTCTTTTAGAAGCACTAATAAATGATACCATTTATCACCACATTTATTTAGTGTTAATAAAGTTACCCTTTATTAATGTGTTTATTAGAACTGATAAAGGGGAATATTTTAGTGTGATGTTACAACACACTAGAGAACTATACATAACATCATAGATTAGTATAATTAGATATAAATATATAATTTAATTAAAATAAAATTTCCAATGTATTTATAAGAAAAAACACTATTATAGAGAAAAATAACACCCGTATACAAAAGAACAAGCCACCCTACTTGAGAAAAATAACACACCTATATAAGTAAAAATTTATTATGTTATTAATGATATAATTTCTTAATTAATTATAAATTTTTAATTTAAGAAAAACTTTGAGTCTTACCAAGAACACTATGTCTAGAATTGCATCGTGGTTGATTTTTGCACGTCACATGTAGTAGATTGTTCTTAAATTGTTATATATTTAAAAAATTTAATAAATATGTATAATATAAAAATTATAATGAAATTAAATAATCAATATCAAATATAATGATAGAAAAAATCTAGGCTCCTTTCCTTGGTTTTGGCGATGTGATGCGTGTTTTAAACTAAAATGACACTTATATATATTCAAAAGGAACACTTGGATTCATAATGGTCACACCGTATATTGAATGTAGGTAAATGTTATTCCTACACATCCCAAATGTATTATGAATCATTTACCTAAAGTATCAAAACAATCCGAGTGTGTTTCCTTATTTTTGAGTACACCACTTGTGTTTTTTAGTATAATGTAACTTTAAATTAGAAACACGCACATTGAGTCATACAGGTCACATCGTGTGTGGGTTTTATGTGAGACTATTTCATACATATCACAAATTAAATATGAATCATTTTCCTAAATTTTAATGATAATCTGAGTGAACTTTCTCATTTTTCAACGAGGGAAACGTTTTTGTATTAAATGTATTTTTAAAACCGATAATAGACACTTTGAGTCATATCAGGCACATCATCTATCATATTGAGTTGAGAAAGATTCCTAAATGTCAAAAATTACTTATGGATTTTTTTCCTAATGCACCAAAACTATCAAAATTCATTTTATCAGTTTGAGTATGTTTGTTATATTTTTTACTAAAATTAATGTCAATTTAGAATAAAAAGATGCACTTGGATCCATACCGATCACACTGTGCATTTGATAGGGGTTTGAATGATTCAGAAACATCCCAAATGACTTATGGATCATTTTTATAAAGTATCAAAACAATCCAAATGTGTTTCCATACTTTCGAGTAAGAAAATTTTGTTTTTTACCAAAATGTCATTTTAAACAATAATCATGTACTTTGGGTCGTACGAGTTTCATCATATGTGGGTTTGACATGAGACTAATTCCTAAACATCCCAAAGGAATTATGAATCATTTTCCTAAATTATCTTGATAATCTACGTGATTTCCCTTAGTTTTTAATGAGTGACACTTTTTTGTATTAAAATTTCAATTTAAAACTGATAATAGACAATTTGAGCCATATCAGGTAAGGTGTGGCCAATTCCTACATGTCACAAATAATACATGGGTCATTTTTCCGAAGTACCAAAATTATCAAAATACATTTTCTCAGTTTTGAGTATGTCAGTTTTATTTTTTACAAAACATAATATCAAGTTCAAAACAATCCGAATGCATTTTCTGTGTGATGATACACTCAAACATAAAGTCGAACTTATTTTTTCCTCAAAATTGGAATATCCCTATTCTTAGGTATTTTTATTGAGAATAATGATGAGTTTTTCATTAATGAGCTTGTGAACATGGATCATTGTACATAATGAATGTGCACCTTCATAATGAATGTTACATGTATGGATTGCATAAGCATTTTTGATATTATATCATGCATTTAATTGATGATTGAAGAGACCAAATACTTCCACCACCCACCAAAGTGAAATAACTGTGTTGTTCTTATCTAAAAAAATCATGATTCAGTTGATGAAATTTTGTATTTTATTTTTATGAGGTTTTGGATTAATCTAATAGCTTATTTACCAAAGGGGTATTTTTTTGGATTTTCAGTGCATCAATATTTCATTTGAAAATGATTTTTCATTTTCATGTATTTCTTCATGCGGTGGTTTCTTTTCCTTTGATGTCATGTTTTTTTGACATCAGTCCTCCACGATGACCCTTATCTCTCAAAGCTTGTTGTCCTCCAATAGTTATTTAACACACCTACTAGATTTAGTGGTTGATTACCCACATATTTATTCAAACATTTAAGTTTCATTATATACATTTTTTATGATTTTATTGGTGTTTTATGAATCTCTTGTGACTATTGGATCCACTATTAAGACCCATTATTTATAGTGTAGATAATTCATGGGCAAGAAAATACTTTTTTTTATTTAGTTTAATCTTGGTGAGGGGAACTTCAGTAATATTTAACATTACTTGGAATGTGCTAATACAAATTATAGCGTATGATAATCAGTTTGAAAAAATAAGTGGTGTATTTTTTTGAAAAAAAATCCTCCACTTAAATTCCTATATAAAATCACTTAAACAACCGGTGAAAATCATTTTTTAATAGTATACCAAAAACACTTTTATAATGGATCTTATATAAAGTGACAAGTATTTTTTCAGTTTTCATAATTTTTTCTCAAAATAAATCTTCATATGATCCTCATTCTACTCCATTTCCCAAATATATAATTATTTTCAAGACAACACATTATCTTCTCTGCCTTGGTCTCTACCTTGGTCTCTACCTTTTCCTCCTCCACCTCCACATCTTCCCATTCCTCCACCTCTTCATCAGCCTCTAACATTTCCAAACAATTTTATTTCTTGCAGTTCAGTACTTATAAACAAATTTATTTCCCCCATTATAATTCTCTTTAAAATAGATAAAAAATAATATATAAGAATTCTGACACTATTTTTTCACACCCCATATATATTTCTACGGTGAGATCACAAAAATAGAAGGTAATCCCGAAAATTTGTTTTCAGCTTGCTTTTAGACAATATGTACATTACCCACTCATATCTAATCAAATTTATTTCTTTTTTTTGAGTATGTAGGTTGTATTAAATCATTATAATACTATGAAAATATAAGCCAAAAAATTATTATGAAATAAATTTAATGAAATATTAATTAGATTTGGAAATCACCTGTTAGGGGATGCTATCCTTTTCCTGATTTATGATATATCGCATAAATTCACAAACATAATATCTGAAATCAATGTCATTCTCTTTCTTTATAATAAATTGTAACATTGACAAAAATAAGTAAATTTTTTTGAAATGTTTTTATAGTGAAATATTCCAATATATACCCAAATTTGTTTCCATTTGTAGTAATTCACGGGCTTTGTCTCTTCATACACTGACTTCATGCCAAGATTTGGAAATTATTTAGCAACTACTATATCAAAATAAAATTATTTTTTAAAACACAGAATAACATATATTATTGGATGTTTATCTATAAATGTTGATGGCAGTTTATTACAATTGTGAGATTGGTACAGGGTTTGAGGTTTCCAACCTATGATACCAATTGTTAGAATGGTATGTCTGAGTATGATATACTCTATAATACCAAATGTAAGATCGAATATGAAATGAGATACTCAAATACAAGAGGGGGGTGAATTGTAAACTTTAAAAATTCATTTGGATCTTTTACGTAACCAAAATTCACAACACCTCTAAGATCTATTATCTTTCTTGATTCCGGAAAAGTAATTCCAGAAATGGAAGTTAACAAAAGTTTACACCAACTAAGATTCTTCCTTAAATCGTATAGAATCTAACTAAATAAGAGTACAAGTATAAAGAAGTATAAGAAAGTCATACTTTTCTCAACAATACAAATGCACAGTAGAAAACAAAGTAGTAAAACTACAAGTAATAAGTAATAACTCTTTTAACTCAAATAGGAGGGTATCCAACAACCCTGGATAAAAGGTCCCTTGATTTATAATTTGAAGAAAGTATGTCTTACACAAACCAGGTAAGCCCTTAATCCGATGATCGGTATCTGTCTTGCTATTCCCGCAAGCCCTCAATTTGTAAGGAAATAATCACCTCTTACTTCACAACCCGAAGTCTCTGATTTCAAAGAAAATTGAACCTATACACCAAGAAAATATGCATGAAGCAAAGTTTGAACAAGCTGTTAAAAATTTTCTGCATGAATCCTGAGAGTTTATAAGAGCCTCTCTCCCAATAAATCACTGCACCATCACTTTTTCAAAAGTCTTGAAAAAGTATTGAGCATGTTAAAATGAGCTCCTATTTATAGGCACATCTCCAACGGTATACTCCCTCCTCCAACA